>CM077156.1:105647743-106247743 GCA_039583875.1 Platanthera guangdongensis
ATCTCCCCCTTTGTTAAAAAAATGGATGGAAAATTTGTTATTCAGCAAATAAATATATATTCAGATTATACCCTTTATAATGACATGAAAGTGTGGAGGGTCACAGTCAATGAGGACGAAGAAGATCAAAGTAGATCGAGTAAGCTTCCTACAGAAGAAGACGACATGCACCGTTGTCGCAAAAGTGTGCGTCTCGCCGAAATAGGGCAAAGCGGGATCGAAATGTGAAATGACGGAAATGAGACCATTGGGCTGATTTAGAGTAAGGGTATGTACGACATTTCAATAAATTAGGCGAAAGTTTTGGAAGAAAGGGTGAGATTGTAAATGGGGCAATCTTGGAGGGGAGGTCATTGTAATATTCAAACATAGAGGGGAGGCACATGTAATTACGCAAACTCGTAGGGGTGGTCCTGGTAATTAACCCTATATAGATATCGTACAGCTGAGTGTGGAACAACTTTCAGGGAGGGTGGCAACAAACTATGGAATCAAAAGTTTTATTCTGAATTTTATGTTGTAGGCCTAGTCCGTAGCGTCGGAGGAGGTGCTAGTGGAGGCGGAGAGAATGTGAGGGAGAGGAAGAAGGGGAGTCTTACTCAATTCTAATCCTTGAAATTGAGGTAAAAAAGAGAACTAGAGAGAGGGGGAGGGGGTACTTAGAATGAGATAAAGAAAAAATGGATTCATTCATAACTCATACAATAACCGAAGAAGTCTATTTAAAGGCTTACGAGTGGCATGAGTGTAAATACCCTAAAATAAAAGTAGATGCGCAAAATACTAACACATGACAACTCTAATTAATCGTAACTACGACTCGACTCGAACACTCGAAATGACATACATAAATGAAATGTGTCGGCGACAAATTGTAAGAACTTTTTTTTATCCTTCCACCCACCTTCCGCATCCAGTCGATCCACGGTTCCACTGTTTTCTTCCGCAACCAACATTGGTTCAAGTTGTCATCCACAACATCAACAACAACCTCCTTCATTTCCGGTGATTTCATGGCCAGCTGAACACGATCCTCCTCTTCCACTCATCTCGCACATGATCTGTCGTTTTCAGGGAGGTCATGGATGTTGACACGTAGGCAAAATTATAGATATTTTTCTCCTTCCTCTCTCTCTCCAAACTGATTATTAGTCATTCAAGATAACATCTAAGATATTATTTTGGATACCTGAGATGTCACTTTGGATAGATGATCCCTAGGAGATCAATCTCTATTCGTTTTTACTAAGATATCAAAATGATATCTGAGATATCACTTTTGATATAATGAAAATTTTTGCCTGTGTCAACATCTTATATATTTCGGATGAAGATCTATAATCGGGGCTAGGACAGAACTTTCACCTCAATTAGTGGGTTGTTTTCTTCATTTTGGCGAAGGAAGATTTATGAATAAAATAATCGAAGATTACATCTAAGGGTGAACTTAAAACCATATTAATACTTTTAATTAAGCTCGATTTATGAATTTTAAAGGCGATTGTTAAACGCAACCCAAAATTGGCTATATGCACCCCCAAAATCATAAAAACCATGTTTTTTCGCCCACCGGTTTCCTTTAACCGCAACCCAAAATTTGCGTCGCTCGCTCGCTCCAGGATGATCCCTCGCTCTCGCTGGCTCAATCCCTCGCCGATGGTTCCATCGCCTTCAAAGTCCTCGACAAGTCAGATGCAACCTCAAGGAGGCCCTGGTCTCCCACCTCCACTCTCTTCCAGAGTCAAAATCGTTTATCTTGCACCAATAAGTACTACTCCGCCGAACAGATAGGACACGACGTCTCCTCCTCCCCTTCCTCGTCGGAAACTGGCCGACTCCTCGCCTGCGGCACAAGCGTCTACGTTTCCATCTTCGCCAACCACACGTTTGGGCACCACCAGTGGTGAAGTTCAAGGCCATAAGCTTAGAGCTTACACCACCACACATTGGGCACGATGTACTGGTGATAAAGGGGAGGAAGAAGGTCTGGAACTTGGATGAGAATGAAAGTTATGAACTGGGTGTGGTGGATTACTTGTTCGCGCCAGCAGGAGACAAGCACAGGGTGATGTACTTCGTGGACACTTGGTTCTTCATACGGTGGGATGGAGATTGGGTTATCTTCCAGGATGAAGAACTGGAGGCTGCTGCTTCTGCCATTAAGGTGGAGATTGAAGAAGTAATTAATCATATTTCTATAGAATTGGTGTTTGTGCTGTCTCTTCATGCATCAGTTTCTTGTTGCATTTGTGGAGTCTCCTTGCCCTGTTTTCTTGTCATCTTTGTCTCTATGTATTGAGCATAATTAGGTCGGATTATTTTCCTTAAGACCACGAATGGAGTGTTGGCATGTAATAAATGATGTAAACAAATTGCCCCTTTCAACGACTCATTTGCCTAAATGTATAGGCGGATCCATAGGCACTACTACTGCTTCCCGACCTGGTTCTCCCCATCGCGAAACGGCTCATCTCCCACCTGCTCGACCCCAACCCGATGACCAGAATGACCCTCGACGCTGTAACAGAGCTCTCCTGGTTCCGTTTTGGGTCGTGTTTAATATCTTGGGTTGCCGATAATTTTTTTCAATTTTTGGGGTTGCGGTTTATAATGGAGTGTGACAAGCCAATATCGGGTTGCAGTTAATAATGGGGTGCGTCAAGCCAATATCGGTTTGTAGTTAACAATTGACATTTTAAATCAAGAATTTGTTTATATATATACGACTGACAGTGCACAGGGGCCCCGTGCGAGTGGCTGCATTCATCGGGGGCGGCGACATTCGGCTTGGAGGCAATATTAGCGTGGGCAACAATATTTGGCGGGGCGCTATGTTATTAAAGGCGCGCCTAAGGCTCAAGGCTCAGCAGACCTTAGAGGTTTGCGCCTCCGTGCAACTTATTTGCGCCTTTGGAATATAAAAGACGTCGAGAGAGATTTATGCTGTAAATTTTTTTTTTCAAAAATTAAGAATAAAATAATGTAAAAACTCAATGATTTTTATTGATTTAATGTTTGTGAAAGTTAATTATGCGTTGAGACTTAGATATGATGCAAGTGTCTACATTGATTTTATTTTTTTAAGAGATATAAACGATAGTAATGACTGATCAATTATTGGACTAGATGAATAATTTTGATCGAGAAACAGAAATGATGTTTGATGATGATTATTTTAAATGGATATAGTTGCACCTTGCCTTCATTAGACGCGCACTTGCACCTTGCCTTCATTAGGCGCGCACTTGCACCTTGGCTCCAAGTCTCATTTGCGCCTTTAATAACAAAGGTGGGGAGGCGACATTCGGCGGGGGCGACGTCATTCGGCGGGGGCGCCGTCATTCGGCGGGGCGCCGTCATTCGGCGGGGGTGACGTCATTCGGCGCGGGGTGGGGGTAACATTCGGCGGGGGAGGAAAACAATAAGAAGGGAATTAAAAGAAATGCAGTTCATGAATGTAATTCATTAAACTAGACTTCATTTGATGTTAATATTCTAATTTATTTCACATATATAAAAACAGTAAACATATTTATCAATGATTAAACATAACCGACGACATGGATTGCAAAAACTTGTTACCGGAGCTTCTTAGGGCCTTGGTGCAGCAAATTTTGTTTTATTTCTCTCTGGTACCAAGTCCTGCAAATGTGCATATATTATGTAGATCAAATGAAATCGAGATGTCTATTCAAGTTTGGTATACCATACTTCTTTCTAATTGAGGCATATGTATCCTCTACTGGTTTGGCAGCTGCAGATGCATGCCACCGACATCCAAAGAGAGTCAAAAAGTTGGATTGAAAATTTGTGGCTCTTCATCCTTCAAGGGTTAAATAAAGAAAAGATTAACCTAATATATCAAAGAGACTATAAGAATTAGGAGGAGAAAGGAAAAGTTCAACTAATTGTCCAATCAACACATGTGTGACATTGTTGAAATCAGAAGCAATGTCATTATTGCCTCTGCCAAGATGAACACCAGTAACACCTTTTCCTTATTTATAAAACCTAATGGGAGCACTACCCTTATCTGCTCTCAGGAATCCTCCTTATCTAATCTTTGGCATCACTGGCTTGGTCATCTCCCTTTTTCGACCATTCACAAAATACACAATGAACAACTAGTTGACGGACTGCTCTCATTTAAACCAACCTCACATGATCGTATGTTGTGTGCCCAAGCAAAATCTTATTGATTGCCATTTCCTAAAATTGCTAACAGCAGGTGCACTGTTCCCCTTGATTGTGAGGACCCGATAAGTTTAATCCAAATTAGGAATTCATAATGGGGTTTAAACTACTTAATTTATTTCATATAAACATGTTGTTTTATTTTATTGAATTTTGATTAAATTCAAATTACAAAAAAACATACATATGAATATAATGAAGTACATTTTGCAAAGCACTTGCCGTATACAATAATTATAGATTTTGAAATTCTGGAGACATAAATGTGAAGGAACTGCTTAGTGGAGAATACTAATAACAATTAAATAATTATAATAAAAGAATTGGTGTCAGGTGATGGCAAGTTAGCAACAGGCTAGTGAAATAAAATAAAAATTAAACAAATTAAATCAAAATAAGTAAGTGTCAGCTGATAGCAATTAGAGCTGTTAACAAATAGTATAGTTCGTGAATAATTCTAGATTTTATTCGTAAAAAAATCGATAAATATTCATAATTTTCGAATTCAAATCCAAATTCAGATTCAAATAATTTTTGAATCCGATTCCGAATCCGAATAAGTTTATCCCTATTCGAAATATTCACGAATAGTTCGTGAATAATAAAATTACATAATTAAAATTATATATATTTAATAAAATTATATATTTAATTTTTCATAATAGAAAAATTCGAATTCGAATTCGAATTCGTGTTCGAATCCGAATTCGAATCTTAATTCGAACCCGAATTCGAATCTTAATTCGAATCCGAATTCGAATCCAACATTTCATATCGAAATCGAATCCGAATCCGAATATGAATATTCGAACGAATCCGAATGTGAATATCTGCATTATATGTGAAATTTGGATTCGATTGAATACATATTTGATTCGATTCGATTCGTGAAGAGACATATTAGCAACATGCTTGTGAAATTTTAGGAGAAAATAAAATAAATCAAAATCAATATAAAACTCAAGCTACTCCAGATATTTATATCCATCTATGCCTCACTATTCATTTACGCCCTTCCTCTCCTAGCGGGAGGACACGGCCGCAAGCTAGGGTTTATTTCCCTCGACATTGCATCATTCGAAGGAAAAACTCTTTCACTCCTCATTTTCGCCAAAGCTTCGTACCTTCCAGGTTTCTACTTCCTTATACTTGCCAACATCCACGGTCGTTGCTTTTCGGCTCTTTGTTATTACCGAAGATGTATTCTTTGAATAAACTTCAGAATATTGAGGAGTTGATTGAGCTACGGAGAAGTGATCTTTAGGACGACTTTCGATCCTTATGTGGGTAACTTCACATCTATTTGTGATGGTGAATGCATTTTTCTTGTATGAAAACTATTTTTAATATTTCATTTCCTTTCAAATTAAATGCATTTATGCTTAAGTATATGATCCAGGTTTGCTTAAGACTCTCTACTGCAGCCTTGATTTACAAATGCATATGAAATTGTTGCTTCCATTATGCTATGATGAATTCAATTTTCATGTTCACATATCTACTGATTTAAATATTGAAACCGACATATGTACGAGTTGCGATATTATGCATTGAATATTGAATATATGAATGTACTCATGCTTGATGAAAGATAGGAGACTCCCATTTTGGTACGAGCAGGGAGTATTGTTATGTACTTGCACGTTATGTCTTCAACTTACTTAGAATTGTTGGAGTGGTCCCAGTTTAACTTGGTCAACTGTTTTTTATATATATATATTAATTTTATTTTTGTCAAGTATGGCGGAGGAGAGAGAGTGACATTTATGGTGGTTGTTAGAGGTGGCCACGTGGCGTGTTTTTTACGGGTTGGTGTTGCCTATATATATGGGCTTTGTATATTGTTTTTTGTTGTTGGAAAAATAGTGAAAAGTTTGCTTCCCTCATTAACTCCCGCAGCAAGAGAGAGTTAGAAAGAGAGAGCATTTCGAAGAGAGAGGGAGTATTATTAAATACTCGCCAGCTTGTTCCCGCAGGAACCATTCCCTCCCGCTGCCCGAGCTTGTAGCCATCATCTCGCCGGAGAGCTCTCGGCGAAAGCTCTCGCACTCGCGACCATCCCGCCTAGCAGCATTCGCCAGGGACTCCTCGCCACCCTAGCCGCTGGAGCTCGCCGCCATCAACTCGCCGAAGCAGCGACCATCTCGCCGTGGGTGTGAAGCTTGCGAGGAGCATCTCGCGAAGTTGGTCTCGCCGGTGCAGTGGTGCTCGCCGGGCCGTGTACTCGCCGGAGCTGTGGAGCTCGCCGGGCACTAGTGACGCTTCCAACAAGTGGTATCAGAGCCAGGTTCGAGACCCGCGGAAGGTTTGAAGTAGAGGAGAGATGGAGTTTGGAGGTGCCGTGTCGGGGCAAGTCCCCAAGTTGACGAAGACCAACTATGGGAACTGGAGCATTCAGATGAGGGTACTACTAGCCTCCAAGGAGTTGTGGGAGGTAGTAGAGGATGATGTGGAGGTGCTGACTGCCGAAGCAGAAGCCGCGTTAACGAACGCACAGAGGACAGCATTGAGAGAAACTAAGAAGAGGGACAAGAAGGCGTTGTTCATTTTGTATCAAGGTGTAGATGAAGCTACGTTCGAAAAGATCTCGGACGCCGAGACTTCGAAGGAGGCATGGAAGATCTTGCAGCGCTCCATGCAGGGAGTAGACAAGACCAAGAAAGTTAAGTTGCAATCTATCCGAGGCCAGTATGAGATGATAAGGATGCAAGGGTCGGAGAAGGTTGGCGACTATGTGACCCGCCTACGGACGCTCACAAATGAGATGAAGATAAATGGGGAGACCATCGACGAGGTTAGCTTCATGGAGAAGCTCCTGCGTTCTATGTCAAAGAAATTCCGACACGTGGTGGTGGCCATCGAAGAATCGAAGGACCTAACGGTAATGACGGCAGATGAATTGATAGGCTCACTGCAAGCCCATGAGTACATAATGACGCAAGACGATGAAGAAGTGAGTGGCTTGGGAAAAGCGCTCCAGACTCAGCTGAACTTCGGAGTGAGCTCAGGAGGACGAGGTGGCCAACGTGGCCGTGACTACCAAGGAAGAGGTAGAGTAGGAAGAGGTGGTAGAGGTCAAGGGAGAAGGCAACCACACCAGAAGGAGTTCGACCAGAACCAAGGTTGGAACGCCAGAGGTAGAGGAAGAGGCCAAGGCAGAGGCCAAGGTAGAGGAGGAAGAGACCAAGGCAGAGGCCAAGGTAGAGGAGGTAGAGGAGACATGTCCCAGACTCAATACTACAACTGTGGCAAGTTCGGGCACATGATCTATGATTGTTGGGCTCCTCGGAAGGGAGGAGAGGCCAACCACTATGCGGAGACTAGCAACACGGGAGGTGACCCGATGATGTTCCTTACGGTCCAAGGTGCTGGAGGCGGAAGGAATGGAGTGTGGTACTTAGACACCGGGGCCAGCAACCACATGTGCGGAGAGAGGGAGCTGTTTACGAGCCTTGAGCCAAATGGTGGTGAGGTGAGTTTCGGCGACGCCTCAAAGATTGCAGTGGAAGGAAGAGGAGTTGTGGCGGTCGTGTTGAGTGGGAAGGAGGTTCTCATCAACGACGTTTTTTATGTGCCGGGCTTGAGGGTAACATCCTAAGCCTTGGACAGCTGGTGGAGAAGGGCTACCGGGTCTTGTTGTGGGATGGCACCCTGTCCATGAAGGACGGTCATGAGAAAGAAGTAGTGAGGGTAAAGATGACGGCGAACCGTCTCTTCACTTTGAGCATGGATGTAAAGGAGACGGCATGTCTCGCGAGGAATGAAGAAGAGGAGGAAGCTTGGCTGTGGCACCACCGGATGGGGCATCTGGGGTTCACAGGCCTGAAGTTGTTGTCTGGATCAAAGATGGTGGAAGGGCTGCCTATGATCACACCTCCTCATAGGGTCTGTGAGGCATGCACCAAGGGGAAGCAGAGAAGAGAGACATTTGAGGGTGACAAGTCCCGAAGGGCGACGAGGCCATTGGAGTTGGTTCACTCGGACATTGCTGGTCCATTTGAAACAACTTCAATCGGTGGAAACAAGTACTACATCACATTCACCGACGACTTCAGCAGAAAGTGTTGGGTGTATTTTCTGAAGGAGAAGGCTGAGGCGCTGGAGAAGTTCAAGGAGTTCCGGGCGATGGCTGAGAAGGAGAGTAGTCAACCGCTGAAAGTACTTAGAACAGATAGAGGTGGGGAGTACACCTCTAGGCTGTTCGACGAGTACTGTAGGCAATGTGGAATCTCTCATCAGCTGACGGCGGCCTACTCGCCTCAGCAGAATGACGTGGCAGAAAGGAAGAATCTCACAATCATGAACATGGCACGGAGCATGGTAAAGGGTAAGGGACTACCGAAGAAGTTCTGGGCGGAAGCAGTACAGGTGGCTGTGTACGTGCTAAATCGGTGCCCTACCAAGAGTGTGAAGTTCAAGACACCGTTTAAGGCTTGTAGTGGCTGGAAGCCAAGTGTGAAGCACCTGAGGGTCTTCGTGTGTGTGGCCTACGCCCACGTCCCGGACCAAAGGAGGAAGAAGCTGGACGACCGAAGTGAGTAGTGTATTTTGTGGGCTACGCTCATGAGAGCAAGACTTACAAGCTATACAATCCTGAGACAGAGAAAGCCATCATCTCACGAGATGTGGTGTTTGAAGAAGGAAGCTGCTGGGGCTGGGATGAGGCGGTAAAGAACATCAAGGGGATGTTTTTCGAGGATGATGAAGAAGAAGATGGAGGAGAGGCTGAAGCGGAGATGGGCGGAGCGGAGCCACCATCACCACCAAGCGGAGGTCCAGGGGGAGCTCTCACCCCTTACTCTAGTGGTGCGAGCACGAGTGGAAGCGGCCCTGGAGGAGCTAGCACTAGTGGGAGCAAGGACAACCGTCCTCAGCCCAGGATGCGGAGGCTGGATGAGATATATGAGGAGACGGCACCGACACTTAATAATTTTTCTTTGTATTGTCTGTTAGCAGATGTCGAGCCGTGCTCCTACGATGAAGCTGCCAAGGAGAAGAGTTGGAGGGAGGCGATGGATGCGGAGATCGCTTCCATAAAGAAGAACGAGACCTGGAAATTGGTCGACCCTCCTGCTGGCCACAAACCCCTCGGGGTGAAGTGGGTGTACAAAGTGAAGAAGAACAAGGATGGCGGAGTGGAGAAGCACAAGCCAGGCTAGTGGTGAAGGGCTATCGACAAGTCCAAGGCGTGAACTATGATGAAGTGTTTGCCCCCGTAGCGCGTGTTGACACCATCCGGTTGATCATAGCGCTAGCAGCTCACCATGGTTGGAGGATCATGCAGATGGACGTGGTCTCTGCTTATTTGAACGGCTACCTGGAAGAAGACGTGTACATCGAGCAGCCCCCAGGGTACGTTGTGAGGGGGCAGGAGAGGAAAGTCTGCAAGTTAGACAAAGCACTCTACGGGCTGAAGCAAGGGGCAAGAGCGTGGAACGGAAGGATAGATGCTTACTTGCAAAAGCATGGCTATCAGAAGAGCCCGCAAGAGCACGCCCTCTACAGCAAGGTGGACCAGGAGGGCAACATGATGATTGTGTGCCTCTACGTGGACGACATGATTTTCACAGGGAACAATAATGCTATGTATGAGAAGTTCCGGGGCATGATGAAGAAGGAATTTGAGATGACAGACTTGGGAGAGTTGAGCTACTTCCTGGGAGTGGAAGTGAAGCAGGGAGAAGATGAGATCTTCATATCCCAGAAGAAGTATGCAGAGGAGATCTTGAAGAAGTTCAGGATGGAGGATAGCAAGCCTATCTCCACTCCTGCTGACCCAGGGTTGAAGCTGAAGAAAGATTCTAAGGAAGGAGCGGTGGATCCTATCCTATTCAAGAGTTTGATGGGCAGTTTACGCTACCTTACCTTCACCCGACCAGACATCATGTATGCGGTCGGAGTGGTGAGCAGGCATATGGAGGAGCCAAAGGAAGACCACTTCACGGCAGCGAAGAGGATCCTGAGGTACATCAATGGGACCAGAGGCCATGGGCTGAAATATGCTACTGGAGAGGAGCTGACGCTGGTAGGATACTCGGATAGTGACTACGGCGGGGATGTGAACGATCGGAAGAGCACTTCCGGATATGCCTTCAGCATGGGAACGGGGGTGTTCTCTTGGAGCTCGAAGAAACAGGCAACGATAGCTCTATCGTCCTGCGAGGCTGAGTATATTGCAGCAGCAGCTGGCACCTGCCAAGCCATCTGGCTAAGGAATCTGTTGGAGAGCTTGCAGCATGGAGTGGATGGGCCAACGACTATGATGGTAGACAACATGTCGGCCATCCAACTCGCGAAGAATCCTGTGCTACATGGACGTAGCAAACATATCGAGACAAGGTATCATTTCCTAAGGGAGCAGGTAGAGTTGAAGACAGTGGAAGTGAAGTATTGCCCGACCGGAGAGCAAGTCGCGGACATCTTCACCAAGGCGTTGAAGGTGGACACGTTCCTGAAGCTCAAAGGCAAACTCGGCATGTGCTGCCAAGTTTGAGGGGGAGTTTGTTGGAGTGGTCCCAGTTTGACTTGGTCAACTGTTTTTTATATATATATATTAATTTTATTTTTGTCAAGTATGGCGGAGGAGAGAGAGTGACATTTATGGTGGTTGTTAGAGGTGACCACGTGGCGTGTTTTTTACGGGTTGGTGTTGCCTATATATATGGGCTTTGTATATTGTTTTTGGTTGTTGGAAAAATAGTGAAAAGTTTGCCTTCCCTCATTAACTCCCGCAGCAAGCGAGAGTTAGAAAGAGAGAGCATTTCGGAGAGAGAGGGAGTATTATTAAATACTCGCCAGCTTGTTCCCGCAGGAACCATTCCATCCCGTTGCCCTAGCTTGTAGACATCATCTCGCCGGAGAGCTCTCGGCGAAAGCTCTCGCACTCGCGACCATCCCGCCTGGCAGCATTCGCCAGGGACTCCTCGCCACCCTAGCCGCTGGAGCTCGCCGCCATCAACTCGCCGAAGCAGCGACCATCTCGCCGTGGGTGTGAAGCTTGCGAGGAGCATCTCGCGAAGTTGGTCTCGCCGGTGCAGTGGTGCTCGCCGGGCCGTGTACTCGCCGGAGCTGTGGAGCTCGCCGGGCACTAGTGACGCTTCCAACAAGAATCTGATGAATTTCTAGTAAGTTGGTTTTGTGACTTAGAAAAGCCATGGTGAATCTGAAGAATTTCACCCAGGTGATAGTCCTCCTACATGAAAGGTTGTGCATAGAGTATTGCTATGTACTCGCACATTATGTTTCCGACTTATTTAGAATTGGAAGAATTTCTAGTAAGTTGAGTATGTGACTTGGAAAAATCATGGTGAATCCGAAGAATTTCATCCCAGGCGAGTCCTACATGAAAGGTTGTTTATTTGTGATGATTGACCTCGAGTAAATACTATATATTTACATGTACTTATTCCCTTTTAATGATTTTTTACCTCTACTGGAATGCATTGTATATCTCTATTTACCTTAGCAACTATTATATGCATTTGATAAGCTATCATATAGTTATAAAATTCTTTAATCAACACTATCTCATAGGGATTTGATGTTTATCCATTGAGTAAATCTCATCCTGTTGTTGTTAAATTGTAACAAGTTAAACTTAGCTTTTCTCAGCACAGTAAGCAGAATCATGCTAGATACTGTGAGTGAGTTTTTTGGGGTACTAGTTAGATATTTCATGTTTTGGAAGTATGTTCTTGATGGCTTAAATCTTAAGTTTTGTGTAAATATTATACGAACTTTATAGTGATGTAAATATTAAGTTTGATGCTTAGAGACTCTTTTATTTGATGGTTTGATTATGAAGTCTTCCACTGTAGATTTTTAATTAATTTATCTTTAGCCTCAATTTTAGCCTAAGTATCTTGTGATAATTTGGATTTCCAGTTAAGCCAAAATTCAGGTCATCGCATTGATCTCCTCCATATAGACCTCTGGGGGCCAGCTACCTACTTTTCCTTTAGTGGCAAATGCTATTACCTCCTCATTATGGACGACTGTAGTCTTTACATGTGGTTATATCACCTATCACAGAAATCTGAAGCATGTGAGTATTTCCTCCATTTCAAACACCAAGTAGAAAACCAATTTGATAAAAAAATAAAATCTATAAGAAGTGATAGGGGGAGAGTTCATAGGCAACCAATTCAATAGCCTCTGCCAGGATGCAGGAATTTGAAGGGAACTCACTGCTCCCTACTCATCACAATAGAATGGAGTTGTAGAAAGAAGGAAACGAACCGTGGTGGAAATGACAAAGTCTATGATGTGGCACGCTGACTGTCCTAAGACCTTTTGGAGAGAAGCCACTGCCACAACTATATACATCTTAAATCATGTTCCCACCAAAGATTTAGACAACACAACTCCTTATGAAACTCTCTACCATCAAAACCTTCAATCACACACCTTAGAGTATTTGGATGTGTTGCATTTGCTCACTCAAATAAACCTGGGGAAGACAAATTGTCTGGGAGTGCTGTGATGTGTATTCTGATTGCCTATAGTAGTGAAAGTAAATGTTACAAGCTTTTGGAGTCTAAAACCAACAAGATAATAATATCTAGAGATGTAATATTCCATGAACAAAGTAAGAAAACTTGGGCATCAGACTCTGTTCATTTTCCTCAAGCCATTTCACTGTCCCCATTAGAAGAGGTTGACTCAGAATCATCATCTCCCGTAAAAAAAATTACTGAGTGATATCGATCGAGCCACTGAATCTGCACTAATAGCTACAACTCCAAGGAACCATAAGGAAGCATCAGATTCAAAAGAATGGAAAGCAGCAGTGGAGGAAGAGTTAACCATAATTGAGAAAAATGGCGCTTGGTCACTTGTTGAGAGACCTCCCAACTGCTCTGTAATCAGGCTCAAATGGATCTTCAAGGCGAAACAAAATGAAGATGGAAGCATACACAAATACAATGCGAGATTAGTCGTCAAAGGTTTTACTCGGAAAACAGGCACAGATTATGATGAAACATTTGCCCACGTGGCAAGAATGACAACTATACGGCTTCTACTTGTCATTGCCGAACAAAATCATCTCCCCATTTTTCAGCTTGACATAAAATCAGCTATTTTGAATGGAAACCTCGCAGAAGACATATTTGTGTCCCAACCACCTGGATATGAGATCAAAGAGGAATAAGAGAGTTTATAAACTACACAAAGCTCTATATGGGCTAAAACAAGCACCTCGCGCTTGACATCAAAATATAGATTCATATTTCCTATCTGAAGGCTTCACCCATTGCCCAAGCGAACCAACACTACATGTAAAGCATGCAAATTAAGGGAACATCATTGTCAGTGTGTATGTGGATGACTTAATAGTCACTGGGACCAATCCAGAATTGATAGAAGAATTCAGTTGCAAAGTTAAGAAGAAATATGAAATGTCAGATCTTGGAGCCTTAAAGTTCTTTTTTGGGCTCCAGATCAAACAAATCGCTGACGACATCTTTCTTTCACAAGAATCTTACACTTGTTCTCTTCTAAAAAAAGTATCAAATGTCGGAATGTAACCCCACTGTAAGCCCCATGTGTGCCAGTGAAAAGCTCACCGTGAGGAAGGAGAAATGCAAGCTGACAATGGAGAGTATAGAAGTCTGATTGGGTCACTCGTCTACCTCACTAACACAAGACCTGACATCGAAAATGTCATCAACATACTTGCCAGGTTCATATGTAATCCCTCGAAAACTCACCTTGCTACCACAAAACGGGGTTTACGCTACCTGCAGGGAACTAATGCTTACGAACTTATGTTCAAAGAAGAAGAAGATGCAAAATTAACAGGCTACACTGACTTCGACTGGGTTGACAGTTTAGATGATCAAAAGAGCACTAGTGGATATGTGTTCTTCCTTGGATCCAACCTCATATCCTGGAGTTCCAGAAAACTGTAGAATCACGAATATAAAAAATAATTTCTTGTGCACAAATCCTTGAGTAGGAAGAAGGTTAAAAGATGAAATAAAGTTGAAGTTTCTCTGTCTAAAAACTCATGAATTTTTCATTCACATCTTACACAAAATACTAACTTTTCACAGGCTATTTATAGCCTATCATCCGGACGGTTTACAAGATAATAATTAAACCAAAATAAATTACAGCCACACAAAAAAACGGTTAAAAAAACTAAAAACAGGTATTTTAACTTCTTTTTTCTTAGCCATCCACTTGTCCACTATTTTAGATAAATAATATCTAAAGTTGGTTACCCATATTTATTCGGGTATTTGAGTTTATCAACAAATTCCTCCCTTAAACTCAAAATCTCTTCCATCTTTTATGCCAAGTGCCACTTTGTATTTTTCGAGTAAAATTGTTGGTAGCGCCTTTGTAAATATATCTGCCACTTGATCATGACTCACAACATCATTCATTTTCATACTTCCTTCTTTCACGTGTTCTCGGATGAAATGAAACTTGACATCAATATGTTTGCTTCTTTCATGATGTACCGGATTTTTTGCTAACTCAATTGCAGACTTGTTATCAACACGAATCTCGGTTGCCTCTTTTTGTTGGAGATTCAATTCGTTGAGCAAATTTCTTAGCCAAACTGCATGACATACACACCATGATGCTGCCACGTATTCTGCTTCAAATGTCGAAAGTGTCACGATTGGTTGTTTCTTTGATAGTCATGTGACTGTCGTGTTTCCCATGAAAAATACGTACCCCGAAGTACTTTTTCGATCATCTATGTCTCCACACCCGTCACTGTCGGACTAGCCAACCAATTTATACCGCTCCGTCTTAGAGTAAAATAACTCGAGTGATTCTGTTCCTCGGATATATCACAAAATTCTCTTTACCGCCTTCCAATGTGTGTAGACCGGTTCTTCCATGAATCGACTTACCACTCCAACGCTGTAAGATATATTTGGCCTTGTGCATGTGAGATAACGCAAACTTCCCACCAAACTTCGATATTTTGTTGCATCGACTCGATCTCCACCATCAAACCTTGAGAGTTTTGCACCGGCTTCCATCGGCGTTGATACCGGATTATAATTTGACATATTGTACCTTTTTAGGATGTCTTTTGAGTATGCTTCTTGTGACACAAAAATTCCTGTATTTCCTTGTCTGACCTCCAGACCAAGAAAATACTTTATTAAGCCCAAATCTGTCATCTCTAATTCTCGTTCCATCTCGCCTTTGAATTTTGCAATCATCTCACCACTATTTCCCATGAAAATAACATCATCAACATAAAGAGCAACAAACAACAAGCTACATTCTTTCATCTTCACATATAGTGCATACTCATATGGGCATTGAATAAACCCATTCTCTTTGAAGTACATGTCGATACGAGTTTTCCAAGCACGAGGTGCTTGTTTTAACCAAAGTGCCTTATTCAACTTCAACACCTTTTTCTCCTCTCCGACTTTCATGTAACCGGGTGGTTGTTCGATATAACCTCTTCTTCTAGCACTCCATTCAAGAATGCCGACTTCACGTCCATCTGGTATATTGGCCATTCGAATTGTGCCGCCTGAGAGATGAGAAGTCGAATAGTCTCCATTCTTGCAACCGGGGCAAAGACTTCGTCACAGTCGATCCCTGCCTTCTGTTTGTAGCCCTTTGCAACAAGTCGCGCCTTGTATCGATCTATCTCGCCTTGAGCGTTCATCTTCTTCTTGAACACCCACTTTACTCCAATAGATTGGTTTTCTTTTGGTAGTTCTACAAATTCCCATGTCTTGTTTCGTTCGATCGACCTGATCTCCTCATCCATAGCTGCTTGCCATTTTTCATTTTTCACCGCCTCTTCAAAACTTATATTCTCGCCATCTGCCAGAAGACAAACAAGGTGTGCTTCGCTCGTCGAGTCGTACAAATCTCGAAGACTTCTCATCCTTGGTTGTCTAGGTTCTTGCTCGTCATCGGATTTGTGAGGATTTCTCGCTACCTGAGAACATGTTGGAAGATTTATTAATGAAATTGTTGACGGTTCTCCACTACCAACTGGCTCTTCTGATGAATTGTTCCAATCCCACTTGCTTGCTTCGTTCACGCGAACATCTCGACTCACCATCACCTTCTTGTTTATTGGGTCGAGTAATTTGTAGCTTTTAGTTTTCTCATCATACCCAATGAACACAAACTTCTTGCTCTTGTCTTCTAGCTTTGTTCATTGCTGATTTGGCACGTGTGCATAAGCCACACTACCAAATATCTTGAGATGCGAGACTGTCGGTTTATGACCACTCCATACCTCTTGTGGAGTTTTATCTTCTAATTTTGCATGTGGACAGGTTTTGTACATAAATTGAGCATTGTACGGCTTCCGCCCAAAATTCTTTTGGCATCTTCTTACTCTTTAGCATAAACCGAATCTTGTCGAGAATGGTCCGATTCTTCCTTTCTGCCACACCATTCTGTTTGGGAGAGTACTGTGCGGTTAGGAACCTTCTTACTCCTTGCTCCTCATAGTAGCTTGCAAAATCTGTTGAGTTATATTCTTCACCTCTATCTGATCGTAGGGCTTTAATGTACTTGTCAGTTGTCTTTTCCACCATGACTTTGAACTTCTTAAAAATATTAAGTGCCTCGAATTTTTCTTTCAAGAAGTAAACCCAAGTTTTTCTGAAATAATCATCGATAAAAGTAATAAAGTACCTTTTACCGCTGAAGGACTCAGGAGTGATAGGCCCACAAATGTCGGTATGTACCAATTCAAGAATACTTGATGCTCGATATTCCGCCTTCTTCGAAAATGAATTCCTCGCATGTTTCCCAAATACACACTCCTCGCATATCTTCTTGGTGTAGTCTATCTCTGGTAGTCCATACACCATCTTCTTCTTCAATAACTTTTGTAGACCTCCGTAATGCAAATGGCCGAATCGTAGATGCCATAGAAATGCTTTGTCTTCTACATCAATTTGTAAGCATCTTTCTTGGACATAGATCAAATTGATCTTGTACATCCGGTTTTTCGCCATCTCAATTTGTGCAACTAGCCGCCTCATCTTGTCTTTTAGTTGTAGCATCCAGTTTTTCATAAATACTGAATATTCTTTCTCCATGAGTTGTCCCAGACTCAGTATGTTGTTTTTGAGATCAGGTACATAATACACATTTTCAATTAACCCTTTTGCGCCATCTTTTTGCAAGTATGAAATTGTACCTTGACCTTTCACTTGAATCTTTGACGCATCTCCAAATGACACATGTCCACTTTCAACGACCCGCATTTCTTTGAGTAAGTGTTCATGTCCACACATATGATTGCTAGCACCGGTGTCGAGATACCAAATCGTCTCATCACTTCTGTTCTTCTCGTCGTGAGCCATCATGAGAAGCCCATCATTCGTCTCTCTTTTGTAACAAGATTAGTGTTTTCCGTAATTTTCTTTTCCCCATAGCAATCTTTTGCATAATGCCCAAATTTGCCACAATTGTAACACTTGTCTGAGTTCCAGTCCTTCGCATAGTGACCATATTTTCCACATTTAGAGCACTCAACATTCGAGTGATTCAGTCAGCCGCCTCTTCCACGACCTCGTCCTCGACCTCGCCAGTTTTGTTGGATTGACTGCTGCTTATCCTCATTGTTTCCTCCATGACCACGACCCCTACCACCATGATTATTTCCACGACCTCTTCTTCCTCGCCCTCTTCCACGAAAATTTTCAGAGTATAGTACCTTATCATCTTTAATTGTTGCCTTGGATTGAAGAGCCTCTTCGAGCATCTCTTCCTTCTTCTTCTTCTTTCGCTGCTCATGTGCCTCCGGAGAGCCGGCGAGCTCATCAACTGTTAGTGCTCTAATATCCTTTGACTCTTCGAACGCGCACACCACATTCTCAAAATTGTTGGTTAATGATCGCAGTATTTTCTCCACGACTCGGGCATCATTCAACGTCTCACCATTTCGCTTGAGTTGATTTACTATAGTTTGGAAACGTGTGATGCAATCAGATACACCTGATTCCTTCATCTTCATCCCTTCCAATTCGCCTCTCAAAGTTTGGAGGCGCACTTGCTTGACACGATCGGCTCCTTTGAACATCTTTTCTAAAGTGTTCCACGCTTCTTTTGAAGTTGTCGCTTCAGCAATCTTCTCAAAGTCAGACTCGTCTACTGCTTGGTATAATAAGTAGAGAGTGGTTTTATCCTTCGCTCGTGTCTCTCTCAATGCCTTTAGTTGGTTTGCCGCCATGCCCGTCGTTTCTGCCACCTCTGTGAAGCCGTTTTCGACGACCTCCCACACATCTTGTGCGCCTAATAAAGTCCGCATCTGAATGCTCCAATTGTAATAGTTCATCTTCGTAAGTTGTGGCAATGGTATCTGCCCCATCGCTCTGATACCTATTTGTAGAATCACGAATATAAAAAATAATTTCTTGCGCACAAATCCTTGAGTAGGAAGAAGATTAAAAGATGAAATAAAGTTGAAGTCTCTCTGTCTAAAATCTCACGAATTTTTCATTCATATCTTACACAAAATACTAACTTTTCACAGGCTATTTATAGCCTATCATCCAGACGGTTTACAAGATAATAATTAAACCAAAATAAATTACAGCCACACAAAAAAACGGTTAAAAAAACTAAAAAACAAGTATTTTAACTTCTTTCTGAGCCATCAACTTGTCCACTATTTTAGATAAATAATATCTAAAGTTGGTTACCCATATTTATCCGGGTATTTGAGTTTATCAACAAAAACAACATATTGTGGCCCTCTCTACAACTGAGGCAGAGTTCATGGATCTAAACTCTGCCACCTGCGAGTCAATTTGGTTACACAGACTACTAAAGGATTTGATCAGAGAGAGCGATGATGAAAAAGAAGCGACAAGATTAACACAGTTGTGCGATAACACTTCTGTCATTGTTATGGCAAAGAATCATGTTTATCACGCAAGGAGCAAACATATAGAGATAAAATTTCACTTCTTCGGAGAAGCCGGAGAGAAGAACTTGATAGAGCTGAATTTCTGACCTACTTGAGATCAGATAGCTTACATAATGACCAAACCAGTGCACAGGAGCTGCTTCCTTGAGCTATGGAGCATGCTCGGAATGAGGGATGGAGCAAATTTAGAGGTGGTGTTGAAACCAGAAATCTTCCCCCATTATTGATTTACTACACTATGATGCTTTGTTGGTGCAGCTATGCTGGAAAATATAAGATGAAGAGTTAATGTATTAATTATCAGTTTTATTGGAACTACTAATGTTAAAAAAAGTATATATATATATATATATATATATATATATATATATATATATATATATATATATATATATCTTTACCACTATAATAGAAATATGAAATGCATGAATTTTAAACTCATTGGAGCGATTTCGGCCGTCCAATCTCGCATGATATTATATCAGCCGTATGATTAAATTGCACTATCTCTCGAGACTTTTTATAGGCCTCCTAAACCTACTCTAGACAGTCCTAAACCTACTTGAAATAATTTCAAAATTGGATTAAATTATCAAAAACCACCAGCAGGCCGGCCAGCTTATAAGGTTGCATGCCCTTCAGCCCGCTAAAGCTGCAAAGAGAAATCAGACTAAAGGAACCAGCAAGCCCACAAATAAGCCCGCCAAAATAAGCCCAACACCAGGAGACTGTATTAAGGAGGAAGCAAACCCATGTATACTACAAAAACCATATCTAAATCTGCAGTGTGGGACTAAAATCTGGTGGGGCGGAATTAATTCCGGCCGAATTGACCTATGCACGGGATTTAATCCTAGCGAAATTTAATCCCGCACGGATTAAATTAATCGCACCGGGATTTCATTCCCGCGGGACAGCGGGATTAATCCCGCTGGGATTAAATCCCAGCCATGGGATTAATCCCAGCCCTGGGATTAATCCCAGCGGAATTAATTCCAGCGCTGGGATTAATCCCAGCGGAATTAATTCTAGCGCTGGGATTAATCCCAGCGGAATTAATCCAGTGGGATTAATCCCAGCCAGCTCTGGAATTAATTCCCGCTGGGATTAGCGGGATTAATCCCAGAGTTTAATCCCAGCGGGATTAATTCCGCTGGGATTAATTTAATCCCAGCGGGATTAAATTCGAGCTGGATTTAATTTCAACAGGATTAATTCTGCCGGGGGCGGGCGAAGCCCGCCGCCGCGACTGAGTACTGTCGCGAGGATTTTTTTTATTAATTATTTTAGTTTTTAATTAATTTTAAAAAGCAGGCGGCTTGGTACTGTTGCGAAGCCCGCCGGGGGGGGGGGGGGACGAAGCCCGCCGGGATGCGGACAAAGCCCGCCGTCGCCGGCCGGGTACTGTGGCGCGTACCCATCGGGCCGGAGGCCCGTGCCAGCGACTCGTATATATATATATATATATATATATATATATATATATATATATATATATATATATATATATATATATATATATATATATACTATTCTATAAAGGAAAAGTACCCTTTGGTGCAACATTCATAATACCTGTAATACCCTCATTGTTTTTAATTAAAGATACCAAACTATGACAAAAAATTCAATTTTTTTTTAATATAATGGACCCATGTGTAATTTCATAAGGAATTCTCCCATCAGCCCATCTTTCCCAGCAACTTTATGTCCATCAGCAAGCTTTATGTCCATCACCTCCCATCAGCAAGTTTTATGTCCATCAGCAAGCTTTATGTCTCATCAGCAAGCTTTATGTCCCATCAAGAGCTACTTTGGGTTGATTGTGCACAAAGTTTCTTTTGATTTCACTTGAAGAGGATATATTTTTATGCATATGATTCAGATTGCTCTTGACTTATATGATCTAATTTGAGCATTGAAATTTATTTTGCATATGGTATTGATTTCGAAGGTTTTATTTTTCGGTTTTAAGGTTCTGTGGCATGTGAAATCAATTTCTCAAATATTTGTCACATTTTAAGATTTAAGGTTTTGACAAAGATCGCATTCATGACAAGTGTCGCACACACGACAAATGTCGCACCCACGACTAATCTCGCACCCACAACAAATGTCGCCCCCGTGAAAAAATATCGCCCCCAAGAAAACGATCGCCCCCACGAAAAATGTCGCCCTCACGGTAAATGTCGCTCCTACGACAAATGTCGCCCCCACGGCAAATGTCGTCCCCACGATAAATGGCGCCCTCACGACAAATGTTGCCCCCCACGATCAATGTCGTCTCCACGACAAATGTTGCCCCCACGACAAATTTTGCCCCCACGACAAATGTCACTCCCACGACAAATGTCGCCCGCCACGATCAATGCCGCCCCCACGACAAATGCCGCCCCCACGACAAATGCCGCTCCCACGACAAATGTCATCCCCAGGACAAATGTCGTCCCCATGACAAATGCCGCCCCCACGACAAATACCGCCCCCACGACAAATGCAGCCCCCACGACAAATGCCTCCCCCACGACAAATGTCACCCTTACGACAAATGACGCCCCCACGACAAATGTCGCCCCCACGACAAATGCCCCAAGGGCCGGAGGCCCGTGCCTGTCACTTGTATATATATATATATATCTATATATATGGGAATGCTGGAAATCCGCGGGCCGCGGATATAGGATTTATACGCGGGTTTTCTGTAGCAGTTGGATTTAATCCAATGTCTACATGAAACCACATTATTTAAAAAAAAAATCAACTGCACGGCGGTGTTTTTACAGAGGGGCGGCTGACGCGCTTCTTCCTCTTCTTCCTCCGGCGCCGGAGATGATGTTGGAGGAGCTCGCTATCGAAGATATTTCGCCTTGCTACAATAGCAGCAATGTCACACTGCGACGAACATTGCTACTGTAGACGCCAAGACTTTGGTGTCGAGAGCACTCAGCGCCAAGATCACTCGACTCAAACAAATGTTGGCGTCGAGAGCACTCGACGCGAAGCAAGGATACATGGCGTCGAGTGCTATCAACGCTAAAATCTGTTTTGTGCTGAGTGATCTTGTCATATCCTGTGCGGAGGCAGGCGAAACCCGTCTGGATGCGGCCAAAGGCTGCCCGAAGCATCAAGCATGGGTGAAGCCCGTGCGCTGGCGGACAAAGCCCGCCTAATACGGTCGAATGCCGCCCGAGAGCTTCGAGCACTGGCATAGCCCGTGCGAAGAAGCTCGTGTGTGTGTGTGCGAAGAAGCTTGTGTGTGTGTGTGTGTGTGTGTGTGTGTGTGTGTGTGAGTGTGTGTGTGTTAAATAAAGATCTTTGCTTCTGCTACAGTGCTTCACGCCAGTCGGTCACGGTGCTTAAATCCCGAATCTGCCCCTCCACCGCTTCATGCTACTTATATATAAAAGTGTTTAACAATTCAAAATTACAAAACAATTTAAAATTACAAATATATAGATATATATAGTTTCACAGTAAAAGAAATTACAAAAAAATCGATTTCATCACGCCGCCTCCGGCAGCCTTCCCGGCCCCCACCGGCGGGTTCGCCGGCCTTCGGCGAATTCACCCGGTGATGTCCGACGGCGAGCGCGCGGGGCCACCGCCGGCAGTGGCCCTGCCCGTGAGCCCTAGTTTAGGGCTCACGGGCAGGGCCTCCGCCGGCGGTGGCCCCGCCCACTCGCCTCCGGGCAGCCACCGACGGGTTTGCCGGAGGACGGCGAACCGCACGGTGGGCGCAGGGCAGGTCGCTGGCAGCTCCGCCGGCGGCAGTAGAGGGAAACGGGACCGGATAGGCGGAAGCGGAATAGGGGGGTTTTAATTTTTTTTTTTAAATAATTTAATTAAATAATCTGAGGAGCGTTGAGTGCACTCATGGCCCCGTGTAATACCCCTGAAGGATGGTAAAAGCTTTACCACCTGAGGAGATAGATCTATTTAACTCTAGAGGTGGGGGTGAATAGAGTATTTTAAACACCTAATTGATTTTTATAGCGAAATTAAAAATAGTAATATATATATCTTAAGAAAGTTCATGAATGAAAAACTAACTAACACAGCACAGAGCACACAACAATAAGAAAACAGCAAGCAACCAGACGACACAAGAAATATATAGTGTTTCTCCTAAACTTGGGTACATCCACTCTTCTACAACCCTGGTAGGAATCCACTACAGGTTTTTGATCAGGTGCCCTGTCACAAATAGGTTTTTGCTCAGGTGTCATGTCACCACAAGATCTATTTGAAAGAAGATCTCACAACCCTTTAGGCTTTTGATCAGGTGCCCAAAAACCAAGTTAAGTCTTTTGTTAAGGAGACTTAAGAACCAGGTGGTTAACTTTTGAAGGGAGTTAAAACCTTGTGTGCAGTGGGGTGAAAATGTGATATTGTCTTCTCTTCTCAAACAGCTAAGAAGACTTTAATGGATTGCTTGATGATGTCAAAGCCCCCCCTGAGATGATTATTGTTCAGGAATTTGTTGTAAGCTTTGCAGGGTATAGGTCTTCTTTGATGAACTCCAAAAGCTTTTAGATTGATTGTGTTTTGATGTCTCTTGAAAGCTTGGTGAAGAGTTGCAGATGATGAAGACTGTATGAGTATGCACACTGAATATCTTTCTTCTCTGTCTGCCTGTGACCCTTGGTCAATTCTTTTCTTCTTCACTCCTTTTAAAAACTCATTTATATTTCCTGCAGAAATTCTGTCTTTGAATTTGAATTCTACTCCATGATTGACTGTTGAAATCTTGGAACTCGGACAAACGGCTAGAAGGGCAATAAATTGATTCCTTAACTATCCCAGTTATTAAGCCGAGTATTGACTCTGTGAAATCCAGTAATTAATGCTGCCATTGAATGGCTATATTCATAAGAATATATATAATTAATTACTCAGAGTAATATAAGCAATAATATATTATATAAACCTTGGTCAATCCGGAAATTAACTGCAGAGAATAGAAATAATGAACTGATAGAATTCGTCGATCAGAGATCCAAGATCGCCGAACTCAATCCTCTCTTTCGTCGAGCTGAGCCCCAAGAACTTTGAATTAAGTTAATGTTGTCCATTCTGGGCTCCAAGTTCGTCGAACTGTGATAGTTGTTCGTCGAACTCAAGAACTAATAGGAGATCAGAGTTTGTCGAACTCAGTTAAACTTTCGTCGATCTCAACTTCAGAGAAGAAACTTTGAGATCGTCGAACTGAGAACGAAGATCGTTGAACTCCATTCAGATTTCGTCGAACGACTTCTTCAACATAGAAAAAATCTATCTTGTTTTGAAATCTTCAGTCTTCTAAGTCTTCTGAGGGATTGGTCCAATCAAACTGACTTGTTGACCTACCCTAAGATCCAATAAAGTCCTATGACCCTAGACTATACATTGTGGGTCAATTTATGCAATCCTAATAGTGAACCTAGCCCAAATCAACCCTAAAACAGTTGGGGTTCCAACAATCTCCCCCTATTTGGGTGAGGTCACTATGTACAAAACATTAAAATAATAAAATACAATCACAAAGCATAACAACAAATATCTGGAAGAAAGTAAAAGTCTAGCAGATATATATACATCAAGTGTTTTGTGACAAATTAACCAAAACAAATAGTTCACAGGGAAAAATAATCTAATCAAAAAACTATTTAGATTTCTTAGACTTGTCTTTCTCTGATGGCTGCCTGAAACTGATTTCCCTGTTGGGATTTGCTGCTTCACTTTTAGACATAGTCATATCAGCTGCTCCAATGATATTGCTTGAAGTTGCTCTTGGAACAACTGCCTCTGGATGTAAGCTCATATAAGTATCAACATTGAAAAAATGTTTAGCTTTGTCAAACCTTTTCAATTCTTCTTTTTTGTAAGAAGACATTGTAGTATATTGAGAAGCATATTTGTCTTCTTCTTTAGCTTTATTTATCTGAGAAAGTCCAACCAGATCTTGAAATCTAGCCATTTTAGAAATGTTTTCTTGTTCTGAATCAACAAGAGGAACTGGTGGAGAGTAAGGTCTTTCCTTGTATTCAGATTTAGAAGAGTGCTGCCATCCACTGCTGCTGTGGCTGCTTCTGTAGACACTCTTGGCAGATTTGTCATATTTTTGATAAGAAGATTGTATTGAGTTCTGAGAAGATGTGGTTCTTGAGGCTAGATTGCCTGAAGCACCTGCAGCTGGTGGAGGAGGAGGAGGATCCTTTCTGAATTTCTTAGTGGGAGAAAATCCAAACTTATTCTTATTCTTTTGTGCTTTCATCTGATTCTTTGAAAGCTTCATCCAGTAGGGAGTAGTTGGAGTTAGAGGAATATTATACAAGATATAATAAGGAATGTCATTCTTGGGATTAGGTGG
Source organism: Platanthera guangdongensis (assembly GCA_039583875.1). Taxonomy (NCBI): domain Eukaryota; kingdom Viridiplantae; phylum Streptophyta; class Magnoliopsida; order Asparagales; family Orchidaceae; genus Platanthera; species Platanthera guangdongensis. The sequence goes on from CM077156.1 coordinate 105,673,171, forward strand.
TTGCCCTGTTGTTGCCTGAGAAGCTGCCTTCATTTTCTGAAACTTTCTCTTCTTAGACTTAGTATCCTCTGAATCAACTGATTCATCTTCACTGGATTCACTTACAGGATTGTCATACACAACATCAATCCTCTTCAGTTGATCTGCAAATAAGATCTCTCTGAGAGATACACTCTGAACTGAAACGTCTTCTGAAACTTGAACTTCAGCTTCTGGCATTGGAAGAACCTCTGCCTCTGTAATCATATATTCCTCAAAAAGATGATCCATATTTGGAAGAGGAGATTCTGCCCAATCAAAAGTTGGAGGAGAGAAAGCCTTTGGCTCATCCTCTAGTCCTGAAGGGGAAACTGAAGGTTCTGCAAAACTGCATCTAATTTGATCTATAATCTCTGAGCTGGTAGGGTCAGTATAACATACTGTAGCCTTAGAAAAAATTTGCTCAGGAATAGGAAGAGAATGATAAAGAATATCAAAATCTTTTAACAAATTAGCTAAGTCCACAGAAGGGGCTAGGAAAAAGAATGGTACAACCGGAGGCTCTACAATCTCAATATCAATCTCTGAAAGAGTTGTCTCAAGAAAAGCTGACAACTCTGTATCTGTATTTACAAGCTCTGTAACTGTTGTATCCATATATACTACTGCTGCTCCTTCACAAACTGCTGCTGCTGTTGCTGGAGAGGGGACCTCATCATAGAACATCTCCCCCTGCCTGGTATCAGGAATTCCTGAGGCCAGGCTCCTGAATGAGGAGGGACCAGTAGATGTAGCAAGTTGAGAAGAGAGAGAATTGATGGAAGAAATTAGAGGTGCAGTGGCAGCCTCTATAAGAGATTTGATGGTGGGAGTTAGTAGAGAAATGATGGTGGATGTGGGATCAGATGATGATGATGGAAAAGATGTGGTTGTGTTACAACAAGAAGTGCATATGTTGAAGGTGGTAGATGGAGTTGGAGGTATAGATGGTGGTAAGAAAGTTGTGGTGATGACTGGAGGGATGTCAATTGGAATGTCACCATGATCTGGAGATGGTGGTGGAGTGTGGGTTGGAGACGAAGATGGTGTAGGTGTTGGGATAAGAGTGAAAGAAGGTGATATCTGGGTGGAAACAGATGTTATGGATGGAATTTTAGGAGGAGGGACTGGAGCCTCTACAGCAGGTTGGGGAGTGACTGTTTCTGTCCTTGTGTCCTCAGAGGTCCTAGAGGAAGAGGAGGCCCTGGAAGGCTTGACAATGGTCCTCTCCCATTTGCCAAAGAGGGTTATTGTTAACCTCTTTGAAGCATTAATAAAAATGGTATGGGAGACCAGCAGCTGAGGGCACTTTTTCTGGAGGAAAAGCCCTAGTACCCGTCCAAAACTAACTTCTCTTTTAGTATTCTTCTTCTTTATCAAATCAAACAACAAAATACTCTAATTGACTGATTTTCTATTCACCAACGCACTTATCATAAGAAACTAATGCCATGTGATATAGTCATGTGCAGTGTGCTTGCCCAGCAAGACTTTACCAATAATATCAGCAAGGAACTTATATTCAACAGATAAGTCCTTCTTCATTAGCTTGCTCGGGTTTCTAGCGGAGTGACCCATCACAGTCAGCATATTGGAAAATTCATCACTGTTCATCTCTATATCATCTTCTCCATTAATAAAACCAAAAATTTCAGACAAAATTGCAGGAGTGAGAGTGATCTGTTGTCCTGCAATGGTGCCGATGAGGGTTTGGGCGTTAGGAGACGAGGATGAATAAACCCATTCCTTGATCTCGAGCACTGGAAGTTTGATTCGTGTTGTCATGAACTTCTGTAAATGCGGCTCCTCAAACAATTTCAGTATATCCTGGAAGACTTGATCAGTGCGACTGAATGATTCCAAATTGATGTCAAAGCCTGCATCAAATTTCATTGCGGAGAGAACGGCCACCGGAATCGCCATGGAGGTTTTCCTAATAACCTTCATCACATAATTGACTTACGAATATTAGGTTATGCATTAAGCCACTCACATAGGCAACATTCTTGAAGGTGTCTGCTCCAACTTTAACATCTTCATAGCCTTTAGTTTGGCCACAGTTGGAGTCACCAAAGATCACCTTTGGATCTAGCTTAGACTTGTAGTTTGTTAGATTGTCCTTACAGCCAGTCATATGCTTTGAGCATCCACTGTCCAGATATCATTGTTGATTAAAGACTGGATAGTCCTTCACCTGCATAGAAAGGAATTAGGTGTTCTTGACCCAGGTTACCTTGGATCCTTATTTCTTTTGATAAGAGAAACTGGAAATAACAGAAAATTCTGGTCGATTTTTATATCCTAAGGGATGATATCTTCTAGGTGGTATTTCCCATTGAGTAAAAGGATTAGTAGATTCTCTGAATTGATTGAAATTTTTAACAGAGTTATAGTTTTTATTAAACCTAACTGGGTTAGACGAATAATTATAAGTTCGTCGATCTGTGTTCGACGAATAGGGATCAGTTTGCCGAACTCTGCTCAGAGAATGAACATAATCATTTTCTGTGCCCCAAGTTCGTCGATCGCTGCTCAAAGAACCATATACAGTTCGTCGATTGCAGTAAGATGAATTATTATAGTTATAATTGGCGTTCATAGATCATCGATCTGGGTTCGACGAACTATACACATTTCGTCAATCTGAGTTTGACGAAATCTATTGAACATAGTTTTTATTCAGATTCTTATTCTTTTTCTTCTTATTTACAGATTTCTGAGAGACATTTGGTTGAGTAGTCTCTCCCATTTTCTCTTTGCCTTTTTCAGAGATAAATTTAATTGGTGTTGAAAGAATATTTTTTTTTTAATATGGGAGGTAAGCTTGATGAAGCACCTAAACCCAGCTTGCCATTTAATCTGGCATTGATTGTGCTTGCGAATTTTTTTACGTCCGGGCTCCGGTTGGTCCGGGTGATCTCCACGGAGATCAACGACGATCTTCACGGAGATTGAACGGGTTCACCACATCCCCTTTGTTTTTTTTAGTTTTGATCATTACCATTTATTGTTCCACGCGGCGACACCACAGCAATCCCGGACCTAGATTTAGGAACGGAGCCCGGACGGAAAAATCTCCACTGTGCTTGTGATGTCCATCAGCTTAAGGCTTATCCCATTGAGAGATTTCTCAAGTTGCTTTGCCTCATATAATTCAGTTTTTAGTGAAATGAATTGTTCATTAGCTAAGTCTAAATCATTTTTCAGTTTGATATTTTCAGCAAATAGGTTATCAAATTCAAACTGTCTATCTCTAAGAATTTTTATTTCCTTCTCTGACTTGATTAAATCAATGTACAAGGATTTATATTCAATTTTAAAATCTTCTGAGTTGAAATCAAATAAAGAGATTACCTGATCTTCTTCATATTCAGATTCCTCTTCTGATTCTTCAGCTTGTTTCTCAGCATCAGATTTGCTGCTGGAGGCATTAATAGCCATAAGGCAAACTTCCCTTGCCTTTGCCTCCTCTTTATCTTCACTAGAGCTGGAAGATGAGGATTCTTCATCCGTGTCACTCTAGGTCTCAACAATGAAGTCTTTCTCTTTTCTCTTGTGTTTGCTGGAGGAGTGCTTGCTATAGTGCTTGCTTGATTGCCTCTTATTCTCCTTTTCTTTTCTTCCATCTTTCTTCTGTGCCTCTGGGCATTCAAGCAGAATGTGTCCAGGTTTTCTGTATCCAAAACAAACAATCTCTTTTGTAGGAGTCTTTTCATATCTTGGCTTGTCATCATTCTTGGATGACCTTCTTCTAAAGTCTTTCTTGGTCATTTTATAGAATCGTTTAGCCAACAAGCTCAGTAGTTCTTCATTAGCTGGAAGAGCTTCTGATTCTTCTGTTGCTTTGAAAGCAATGTTGTGCTCCATCCTTGAAAATGTAGAAGCCTTCTGTTCAGCAGCCTCTCTTGTCTTGATTAACTGCTCATAAGACTTGAGCTTGCCAAGGAGAGATTTTGTAGAAATCTCAATTAAACTCATGGTCTCCTTAATTGGTCATATCCTGGAATCCCATGTGCTGGGGAAACACATTAGGATTTTATCATTTATCTCAGTTAATGAGATGTCCTTATCCAGGGTTCTCAGTTCATTTATGATGACACCGAGTCTGTTATGCATCTCAGCAACAATATCTGATTCCTCCTTGAAATTCTCATACTGTGATATGAGGAGGGATCTTCTGTCTTTTCTTTCATCTGATGAGCCAACAACTATTTGGTTCAGTGAGTCCCAAATGGCCTTTGCAGAGGTGCACTCAGCCACCTTCTGAAAGATGTCATCTGACATTGTCTGTGCTAGAATATTCATTGCTTTAGCATCAGACATCTTGGCTTTCTTTTGTGCATCAGTGCACTCAGGTGGTGGAACTTCATATGTATTGGTAGTTGTAGTAGCAGCTGTAGGTTGAGGGGGACCTGTCAAAATAAAGTTTAAAATGTCTTCATCAATAGAGTTCATGTAGAGTTTGCTTCTTGTCTTCCAGAGTGCAAATTTATTCAAGTTGCACACAGGAGGTCTAGTGATAGAATATTCCTTATTCCGTGCCATGCTGTAAACAAGAGGATATAGAGAAAAAGATCTATCAAAGGATCTTGGTTCAAATGTAAGTCTGTGAAACCAAAGCAACCTGTGGTAAAATTTTTACCACCTGAGGAGATAGATCTATTTAACTCTAGAGGGGGGTGAATAGAGCATTTTAAAAACTTATTTGGTTTTTATAGCGGAATTAAAAATAGTAATATATATCTTAAGAAAGTTTAGGAATAAAAAGCTAACTAACACAGCACACAACACACAGCAATAAGAAAACAGCAAGTAACCAGACGACACAAGAAATATATAGTGGTTCCCCTAAACTTGGGTACATCTACTCTTCTACCACCCTGGTAGGAATCCATTACAGGTTTTTGATCTAGTGCCCTGTCACCAACAGGTTTTTGCTCAGGTACCATATCATCACAAGATCTATTTAAAGGGAGATCTCACAACCCTTTAGGCTTTTGATTAGGTGCCCAAAAATCAAGCTAAGTCTTTTGTTAAGGAGACTTAAGAATCAGGTGGTTAACTTTTGAAGGGAGTTAAAACACTATTTACAGTGGGGTGAAAAATGTGATATTGCCTTCTCTTCCTCAAACAACTGAGAAGACTTTAGTGGATTGCTGATGATGTCAAAGCTCCCCCTGAGATGATTATTGTTCAAGAATTTACTGGAAGCTTTGCAGGGTATAGGTCTTCTTTGATTTACTCCAGAAGCTTTAGACTGATTGTGTTTTGATGTCTCTTGAAAGCTTGGTGAAGAGTTGCAGATGATGAAGACTGTATGAGTATGCAGACTGAATATCTTTCTTCTTTGTCTGCCTGTGACCCTTGGTCAATTCTTTTCTTCTTCACTCCTTTTAAAAACTCTTTTTTATTTCCTGCAGAAATTCTGTCTCTGAATTTGAATTCTACTCCATGATTGACTGCTGAAATCTTGGAACTCGGACAAACGGCTAGAAGGGCAATAAATTGATTCCTTAACTGTCCCAGTTATTAAGCCGAGTATTGACTCTGTGAAATCCAATAATTAATGCTGCTAATGAACGGCTATATTCATAAGAATGTATGCAATTAATTACTCAGAGCAATATAGGCAATAATATATTATATAAACCTTGGTCAATCCGGAAGCAAACATGTGTGGCAATTTCCACTGTAGAGTCTGAGTATATTGCTGCAGGCAGCTGCTGTGCTCAGCTTTTTTGGATTCAACATCAACTTGAAGACTATGGTCTCAAGGTAAGTAGAACTCCACTATTTTGTGATTCTACAAGTGCTATTTCTATTTGCTAAAAACCCTGTATCATATAGCAGAACAAGACATATAGAAATTAGATTTCACTTCATTAGAGAGATGTTGAAAAAGAAGATATTTGTTTGGAATTTGTCACCACAAATAATCAAATTGCTGACATGTTTACTAAACCACTAGATGAATCTAAGTTCAATTATTTCAAAATTGAATTAAGCATGTTAAACCTAAAGTAACTTGGTAAATCTGGCTAAGTAATTCAATATCGACATATAGTAGTTAATGTCAACACAAAAGGAAATCTGTGTCGACATATAGTAGTTTGTGTCGACACAACAAAATAGTGGTGAATTAGTGGTGTCGACACTCAGAGTTAAGTGTTGACACAAAGAAGTTCTATCATTTAGATAGTAGTGTCGACACATACAGTCGTCTGTGTCGACACACAAATATTAGAGTCGATAATTAAGAAGACTGTGTTGACACATCTCCAACTATGTCGACACATAGTGTTGTCTGACTCTGTCGAGATATTAGAAGTCTGTGTTGACACAATCTCTACATTGTCGACACATTAAGTATCTATTACCCCGCCTTTTGACCTTCCGTGTTAACAAACATATAAATAGGTCAGAGAACAACTTTGTCGACTACGCTCTCAAAATTTTCGAGACCAAATCTTTGAGTCGACAATCCTTCATCGCTCTTCTCCTCAAATTTCTCATCACCAATGGCGCCAAAGTTGGAGACCAACATCAACGAAGGCTATGAGTTAGTTCGTAATGCTTTTGAGAGTGCTGCAACTGAGATTAGAGATGTGATAACCCTAATCAAAGAAAATGGTTTAGAATATCTAGTCTCAGAACCTACCAAGATCTGGAAGACGGAGGTTCTTGAATTCTATACAAAAGCAACCCTGGATTCAACTGGATTGAAGATTAGGTCATCAATTCAAGGAAGCAAGGTGAAACTTACCCAAAAGCGTTTGAGGAAGACACTCCAATTGCCCAGGACTCAGGTAGATGATGAAGTCACATCTTCAATGACAAAAGAAGCTCTTCAATGGTGTGGCCTGGATCCCACTACAAAGATTGAATCATCAATGCAATGGAAAGGGATGAACTCACAAGGAAAGTTTCTTTCAGAGATTATGGGAAAAGTAATTCTCTGCAAACCAGGAGGACATGATAGGATCTCAGCCTATATGTTCAGCTTGATGACCAGAGTTATTTTCAGAATAAAAACTAACTGGTCTGCAGTGATTTTTACAAGATCAAGGAAAGCCTGAAGAAATCTAATATAGGAAGAATACTAAGTCTGTATCTGGCACTGAATGTTCCTGAAATGCTGAACCACACAACTGGATCTAGAATAAACCACGTGAGAAGGATGAATATGAAAATACTATCCATGTGGGAAAGAGTTTTGACAAAAGATGGTTCTACACCACAGAAACAACCACAACTGAAAAAGAAAAAGATAATCCCCAGGAAACCTGAATCTTCTAGTGGTTCAGAAGAACAAGTGATCTTCAGTTCAGATGAAGAACAACAAGAATCTACAAGGAAATCATCTGCCACTAAGAATGTAGATGATAGTCAGCAGCAGTGGGAGCATATTCCAGAAAGCACCATCCAACTGGATCAAGTTCAGGATGTGCTTCCTCTAGGGGGAGCCAATGAGCTTTCACCAGCTCAACAAGAGGCCTTGCCTCCAGAAGTTGCTCCTGAGAAAGAGCAAGCTGCATTAGAGAGTGAAACAACCACTCAAACTATTCTTGAGGTAATAGATGATATTAATCAATCTATACTAGATACTGAGCCAGATACCCTAACTGTGCTTCTAACTGATGTTGAATAGACACATCATGACAACATCCCTGCACAGGATATATCAATGGATGATACATCTGCATTAGATGATGCTCCATTAAGTGTACAAGTTACAGATGTTCCTCCAGTTCAACTGCAACAAGAATTCACTCTTGAGAAATTATTTCCTGACTTACAAGAAGAAAGAACTGAGGAAGTAGTGCCAAGGACTGAGGGGGAGGAGCCAGAGACTAAGGGGGAGTTTCCAAGGGTTGACAAGGAGCTGCCCTCAAGTCCAAAGGATACTGTGAACCTTGAAAGTTCTTTCGAATCTAATGGAGAAGCTCTCAGAGTAAAGAAGAGAAAACTGATCGTTTACAGGAAGAAAAGCTCAAGCTATACGAAAGCTTTACAACTGCCTCACAACCTTCAGCTCCAACAGTTGACTTCAGTTCACCGTTGGTTGCTTTGCAAGTTAAAATGGATGAGCAAAGACAAGCTCTTGAAAAATATGTGGATGAAAGCCATAAGGAACTTCAGCTTACTTTAGCTCAAGATATAAAATCAATCAGATTTGAAGTAAACCAAAATAAGAAGGAGATGACAGATTGCTTCCATAAAGGAGGTAATGCTGCAGTTTATCTAGCCAAGCAGCAACAAGAGGCAAGGACACAGATTGATGATATAGTGGTCAAGCAAGGATATGTCCTAGAAAATCAAATTAGAATTAATGATAATCTTACTGAATCACATAATGTGATTGTTACTGAGTTAAAGAATACTGCAACTGCATTAACTGAGGAAAGGGCTAAAGAGAAGTCAGAGTTTGATAAGAAACTTCAAGAAGATTTAGCCACTTTCCAATCTGCCATTCAAGCCTCTCAGAAGATCATATCTGCTCAGCTACAGAAGTTTAAAGCTTATTATACAGAAGGAACCAATTATCTAGTTAATCAGATCAAGTTCCAAAAAGATGACTTAAGAGATCATATTGAGAGAGAAGTCATAAATGGGAAGAGGTTGTTAGTCAATGCTAGTTCAGAGCATGTTAAATGGATAACAAATGCTGTTAGAGCAACTCTGGGATATCCACCCCTATGTGATGATGATAATACAGCTGAGTTAGGTATTCAAGCTGTAGGAATTGAAGGGGGCAGTAGGAGGTAGCTCAAATCATATACCCCCCTTCTAATTTTGAAGGAATTCAACAACTTGTTCAACAGATGTGTAGCCCTCCAGAGGCTACTAAGAATGTTATATTTGAGAAAGTGGAAATGTCATAGGCAGCACTGAATAAAGAGCAAGAAGCTCAACTCTCAAAGAAAAGTTTTAGAGAGCAGGCTGAACTGAAGCCTGATTTTGAGAGATGAAGTCCCACCTCCAGAAATATAATACTCACTGTCTGGCAAGCTGCCAAAGACAAAATGCATGATAGAGGCAAGTGGTATTCTGAAGTTGAGTGCAACAAATATTTGCAGAGACAAGATGTGATACATCAGTTCAAAAGGGATCACATGGCTGGGAAAATACATGCTACAGCTGTAGAGTCCAGTAAATACTTTCCTAAACCTTATCACTATTTTGAAAGGCAAAAAGTTAAGGCTGAAGAACTTAAGAAGAATGATCTCAAAGGCAAGAAGCCAGCTGAAGATACTGAAGCACCAGTACAAGGAAGGGTCCAGTCTGAAAAAGGCATAGTGATCAAGGAGCCTGATCAGCCTTATGATAGATTGACTAGATTTTAGAATATTGTAATCTTAAGTTTTAAAATATATGTAATCTGTGGTCAACAAACTTTTGTGAAGTTTAAAAAAAACAATGATTCATGCTTATTATGTTTCTACCATATTCTGTGATGATACCATATATATTTGTTTTGTTTATATGTTTTCCTGTCATTGAATGCTTTTATACATCATATTGTTTATTTTATTATAAGTGATGTATATCATTGACTAAGGGTTGTGACTTCTCCAAATAGGGGGAGATTGTTGGGTACATTAGAAAATGTGTACCAGATTTGGAGAAGCATCACCTAACTCAATGATATGCATCAAGTTGTATTTGATGTTATGTTGAGTTATCATGTGCAGGTTAAGTAAATGGAAGGAAAATTTTCTAAGTACAAGTGTTGACACTTGGGAATGATTGTGTCGACACCAAGGGCCAGATTGTGTCGACATTTAGAGTTTGTGTCGACACACAGAAAATCTATCGACAACGCTGTGTCGACACCAAGGGCCAGATTGTGTCAACATAATTAGGATCTGTGTCGACACAAAGAGAAGCTGTCGACACATTCCAGAATTCTGTCGACAACGACTGTGTCGACACACAGAACTTATGTCGACACACACCAGAATTCTGTCGACACCAAGTTTGTCAAGACATAGAGTGTTTGTGTCGACACACAAGACTTGTGTCGACACATTCTACGGAAGCTGTGTCGAGAAGTAAAAGTGAAGCTGTGTCGACATCATCAAGACTTGTGTCGACACATGGACTCTGTGTGTCGACACATGTGAAGTATTCACTCGACATTCTCTACTGCTGAGTCAAAGTCCAATGAAGGTTGAAGTAATACAACTGGAGACTTGACAGCTGTCATTACTGATATTGCTGTCACATCTGTCAGAGGTGTCAGAAGACTGTTTGAAACCGGAACAGCCGGTAACCTTGGATGAAGCCTATATATAGATGTGCTCTCTCATCAATCAAGAGGATCAATACAACATACAATAGATAGCTAATCAATTGTAATCTCTGAAGGATTGAGGATCCAGAAGAAGAGAAAGAAGAAACAGTCAACAGATTGTAGAGAGAGAAAAACAAGAAGGATAGAATTTCTCATCCAGTGAAGGTAGATCCTGAACAGTCTGCCTGAAGAATTCAGATCAAGTCTGAAGAAGAATTCAGATTAATTTCTGAAGGAAGCTGATTGAAGATCAACTCCACCACCAAGAATATCAACCCTACTTTGTTCAGATTCAAGAATCTTTGAAGAAAGCTAAGACAGGTTGATCCTTAAGTAATCAGTTCTATCAAGAACTGATCAAAAAATCTTCAACCAATTCTCTCTCCATCTGGTTGAAGATATCATTATCTTTTCATCAATAATTTTTGTAGGACCTGTAATAGATCTGAGTGTAGGAGATTTACTTCTCTGAGTTGTAAGCCTAAATTATAAAGGCTGAGGTAGGGCTGAGTGCCTGAGGTAGGGGAATCTGTTACCTGAGTTGTAGGCCTGTGAAAGAGGTTGAGGTAGGGCTTTTGCCTAAGTTGTAGGAGTGTGGTGTCACTCTGAGTTGTAGGCCTGTGAAAGAGGCTGAGGTAGGACTTGTGCCTGAGTTGTAGTAGTGTGGATTCACACTGAGTTGTAGGAATCAGTCTTTGTTTTGAGCTGTAAGATATGCAGATCTAAGAGTAAGGAAGTTAGGCAGAATCTAATACACTACTAGATAGGCGAAAGGGGAAAGTAGATGTACCCATCATTTGGAGAACCACTATAAAACTGGTGTGCAATCTGTGGAATGTTGTGTGTATGTGAATGTTGTGCTGTGTTTTCTGCTAAATAAATTGCTCAATTAGATAGAATTATCTGCCTAAGTCAGAAAAAGAATTGAACCTATTAACCCCCCCTCTAGGTGTTTAGAATATCTTGAAAGCAATTCTTTCAGAGCTAGAGGTACTCACCCGAGAAGGAAGGGTGGAGAATGTCCACGTCAGCGGAGGGCTGACCCCAGAGGCTCCGGGCAGGATGCTGGAGTGCATCCAGAAGAACGTGGACATCTTCACATGGAGCGCCGTAGAGATGCCGGGGGTTGACGCGGATGTGGCTTGCCACCGCCTCAACTTGGACCCGGGAACACGCCCAGTCCAACAAAAGTAGAGGTCCATCGCGGACAAGCTAGCAGCGCCCATCAGAGAGGAGGTGGCAAAGCTTCTCAAGGCCGGCTTCGTGTCCGAGATCCAATACCACGGCTGGGTCTCCAATGTAGTAATGGTTAAAAAGGGAGACGACCGGTGACGTATCTGTATCGACTTCTCCTTGCTTAATAAATCGTGTCCTAAGGACTGTTATCCCTTGCCTCGGATCGACGCGCTGGTTGACTCAGCCGTTGGTTTTTCTGTAATGAGTTTTATAGATGCATTTTCAGGTTATCATCAAATTAGGATGCACCCCCAGACGTCAAAGATGTCTCGTTCATCACGGGGGATGGATGTTACTGTTATAAAATGATGCCCTTCGGGCTGAAGAATGCTGGGGCGACCTACCAGAAGATGATGGATAGAGTCTTCAAAGAACAGAAGGGGAGGAACCTGGAGGTGTACGTAGATGATCTCATGATCAAGAGTCAAGATGTGGACTCTCACCTCCGGGACCTGTAGGAGACCTTTGCTACCTTGCGCAAGTACAAGATGCGATTGAACCCCCTGAAGTGCGTCTTCGGCGCTAGCACGGGAAAGTTCTTGGGACACCTCCTCACCCCTGCAGGGGTCGAGCCGAATCCGGATAAGGTCAAGGCTATCATGGAGCTGGGATCGCCACAGAATACTAAGGAGGTGCAACGGCTGACGGGGAAGCTGGCAGGGTTAAGTAGGTTCCTCTCTCGGGCTGGGGAGAAGTGCTCCCCCTTCTTCAATACATTAAAGGGTGGTCAAAAATTCGAGTGGACTAGGGAGTGCGAGGAGGCATTCCATACCCTCAAGATGCAGCTGACTCGGGCCTCATTGCTCCAAGGGCCAAAGGAGGTGGAGGACCTGTTTTTGTACCTCGGGGTCGGGGCGGAGGCCTTAAGCTCTGTCCTAGTTCGTGAAGAGGGGAAGAAGCAGCTCCCTATATATTACGTGAGCAGGGTCCTGAGGAAGGTCGAGCTCCGGTATCCAATTTTGGAGAAGCTGGCCTTCGCCCTGGTCATCTCAGCCCGAAGGTTGCGGCCCTATTTCCAGGCACACTCAATCCGAGTGGTGATTGACCATCCCCTCTGCAACATCTTTGAGGGGGTGGAGCATTCTGGCAGGCTGGCCAAGTGGTCAGTGGAGTTGAGTGAGTTCGACGTCTCCTTCGTCCCTCACCTCTCGATCAAAGCTCAAGTGATGGCCTACTTCTTGGCCGATTATGTGATTGAGGTGGCAGAGGAAGAGCTCACCCGTCCGACTCCTTGGAAGGTGATGGTCGATGGCACCTCGGGGAGGCATTCCTTAGGAGTAGGGGTGATCTTGGAGAGTCCCCAGGGGACTAGAATTGAGCAGACGGTGGTGGTGCACTTCCCCATCACTAACAATCAGGCCGAGTATGAGGCCGTGATAGCAGGGCTGCGCCTGGACAGGGAGCTGGGCGTGTTGGACGTGGAGGTCCTTATTGACTCCATGGTGGTAGCTTCCTAAATCAATAGGGAGTTTGAGGCAAGAGAGCCTACTCTGCGGCTATACTTAGCCAAAGTAGAGGGGGTCATTGGCACATTCCAAACTTTTTCCATCCAAAACGTGCCTCAGGAGGAGAATGAGCATGTCGATCAGCTAGTGAAGCATGCTCCCCGGATGGGGGGTACCATCACCGACTTGCTCCGCCCTTCCATCGAAGAGGGGGAGCTCATGGAGATAGATCAGCGGCTCTCGTGGATGGACTCTGGTCATAACTTTCCTTTGCACGGGAGAGTATCCAGAGGGGTTGTACTAAAAGAAGCTCAGGTACAAATCGGCATACTACCTCCTCCGGGACGAGCAGTTGTACATGAAGACTCTCTCGAGGATGTTGGCTCGTTGCGTGGCCGATGGGGAAGTACAAAGAATCTTGGAAGAAGTCCACTACGGGGAATGTGGGAGTCACTCCGGGAGTCGGACCCTGGAAGGGAGGATTGTCAGGCAGGGGTACTTCTGGCCCACCCTGGGCCGTGATGCGGCGGAGTTCGCAAGAAGATGCCACAAGTGCCAGCTGTTTGCCCGCTCCAGCTACAGCCAGCTCAGCGACTCAAGAGTATCATAGCCCCCTGGCCCTTTTCCATTTGGGGAATGGATTTGGTTGGACCGTTCCCCCAGGCCAGCGCGCAGAGAAGGTTCCTACTGGTAATGATCGATTATTTCTCCAAGTGGTTGGAGGTGAAGGCGCCAGCAAAGGTGACTTCCCAAGTCATCAGGAACTTCGTTTGCGGGGAGATCATCTGCCGCCACGGCCTGCCCCAGGCCATTGTCACAGATAATGAGCCCCAGTTCACCAGCGTGGAGTTTACCAGTTTCTGCGAGCAGCTTGGGATCGACCTCAGGTTCGCCTCGATCCACCACCCCAGGAGCAACGGGCAGGTGGAGGCTGCGAACAAGATCATTGTCAGCCTCCTAAAGAAGAAGGTGGAAAGCCTGAAGGGGAGCTAGGTGGAGCAGCTTCCCACGGTTCTCTGGGCCGTGAGGACCACCCCCAACACAGATACAGGAGAGACCCCCTTTAAACTCTCTCATGGGTGCGAGGCAGTGCTCCCCGTGGAATTTGAAGTTCAAACACCTCGAGTTGTTGTGGCCGGGGAAGGCGGAGAAGAATGGCATGCTGAGAACGAGGAATTGTTGCAGCTCTCCCTTGACATGGTGGAAGAACTGCAAGACCTTTCCGCCATCCGACAAGAAGAGGTGAAGAGGAGGATGGCCAAGTAATTTGACAAGAACATCAGAATTAAGCAATTTGTGGAGGGGGACTTGGTGCTGAAGAAGGTGGATACAGCAGGGAGGTCGGCAACCGCGGGGAAGCTCAACCCTAGCTAGGAAGGTCAATTTATTGTAAAAGAAGTTTTAAGATAAAGGGGGTATCGACTCCAAAATGTGAAGGGAGAGAACCTAAGTCTCACCTGTAGTGGTGACGACTTAAAATGTTTTTTCCCTTGAAACATGTAAGTAGTGCTTTGATTTTTAATAAAGTTCTTTAACACATCAATGATGTCGCACTAAGTTTGCATGAAGAAATGAAGTGTATTAGGACCCCGAGCAGATCCCGTTGTCAGGCTCTCACCTAGCTGGCAGGGCTGGAAGTCACTCGGTGTCATCCTTAGACCTCGAGCAGATCCCGCTATCAGGCTCTCACCTAGCTGGCAGGGCTGCAAGTCACTCAATGGTATCAGCCTTGGACCCCGAGCAGATCCCACTGTCAGGCTCTCACCTAGCTGGCATGGCTAGAAGTCACTCGGTGTCATCCTTAGACCTCGAGCAGATCCCGCTGTCAGGCTCTCACCTAGCTGGCAGGGCTGGAAGTCACTCGATGGTATCAGCCTTGGACTCCGAGCAGATCCCGCTGTCAGGCTCTCACCTAGCTGGCAGGGCTGAAAGTCACTCATAGTCATCCTTATACCTTGAGCAGATCCCGCTGTCAGGCTCTCACCAAGCTGGCAGGGCTTGAAGTCACTCGATGGTATCAGTCTTGGACCCCGAGCAGATCCCGCTGTTAGGCTCCTACCTAGCTGGCAGGGCTGGAAGTCACTCGGTGTCATCCTTAGACCTCGAGCAGATCCCGCTGTCAGGCTCTCACCTAGCTGGCAGGGCTGGAAGTCACACGATGGTATCAGCCATAGACCCCGAGCAGATCCCTCTGTCAGGCTCTCACCTAGTTGGCAGGGCTGAAAGTTACTCAGTGTCATCATTAGACCTCGAGCAGATCCCGCTGTCAGGCTCTCACCTAGCTGGCAGGGCTGGAAGTCACTCGATGGTATCAGCCTTGGACCCCGAGCAGATCCCACTGTCAGGCACTCACCTAGCTGGCAGGGCTGGAAGTCACTCGCTGTCATCCTTAGACCTCGAGCAGATCCCGCTGTCAGGCCCTCACTTAGCTGGCAGGGCTGCAAGTCACTCGATGGTATCAGCCTTCGACCCCAAGCAGATCTTGCTGTCAGGATCTCACCTAGCTGGTAGGGCTGGAAGTCACTCGGTGTCATCCTTAGACCTCAAGAAGATCCCGCTGTCAGGCTCTCACCTAGCTGGCAGGGCTGGAAATCACTCGATGGTATCAGCCTTGGACTCCGAGAAGATCCCGCTGTCAGGCTCTCACCTAGCTGGTAGGGCTGGAAGTCACTCGGTGTCATCCTTAGACCTCGAGCAGATCCCGATGTCAGGCTCTCACCTAGCTGGCAGGGCTGGAAGTCACTCGATGGTATCAGCCTTAGACCCCAAGCAGATCCCGCTGTCAGGCTCTAACCTAGCTGACAGGGTTGGAAGTCACTCGGTGTCATCCTTAGACCTCGAGCAGATCCCGCTGTCAGGCTCTCACCTAGCTGGTAGGGCTGGAAGTCACTCGATGGTATCAGCCTTGGACCCCGAGCAGATCCCGCTGCCAGGCTCTCTCTTAGCTAGCAGGGCTGGAAGTCACTCGGTGTCATCCTTAGACCCCGTGCAGATCCCGCTGTCCGGCTCTCACCTAGCTGACATGGCTGTAAGTCACTCGATGGTATCAGCCTTGGACCCCGAGCGGATCCCGCTGTCAGGCTCTCACCTAGCTGGCAGGGCTGGAAGTCACTCGGTGTCATCCTTAGACCTCGAGCAGATCCTGCTGCCAGGCTCTCATCTAGCTGGCAGGGCTAGAAGTCACTCGATGGTATCGGCCTTGGACCCCGAGCAGATCCCGATGTCAGGATCTCATGTAGCTGGCAGGGCTGGAAGTCACTCGGTGTCATCCTTAGATCTCGAGCAGATCCCGCTGTCAGGCTCTCACCTAACTGGCAGGGCTGGAAGTCACTCAATGGTATCAGCCTTAGACCCCGAGCAGATCCCGCTGTCAGGCTCTCACCTAGCTGACAGGGCTGGAAGTCACTCGGTGTCATCCTTAGACCTCGAGCAGATCTCGCTGTCAGGCTCTCACCTAGCTGGCAGGGAGGGAAGTTACGCGATGGTATTAGCCTTGGACCACGAGCAGATCCGCTATCAGGCTCTCACCTAGCTGGCATGGCTGGAAGTCACTCGGTGTCATCCTTAGACCTCGAGCAGATCCCACTATCAGGCTCTCACCTAGCTGGCAGAGCTGGAAGTCACTCGATAGTGTCATCCTTAGACCCCGAGCAGATCCCGCTGTCAGGCTCTCACCTAGCTGGCAGGGCTGGAAGTCACTCGTTGTCATCAGACCTCGAGTAGATCCCGCTGCCAGGATCTCACCTAGCTGGCAGGGCTGCAAGTCACTCGATGGTATCAGCCTTGGACCCCCGAGCAGATCCCGCTGTCAGGCTCTCACCTAGCTGGTAGGGCTGGAAGTCACTCGATGTCATCCTTAGACCTCGAGCAGATCCCGCTGTCAGGCTCTCACCTAGCTAGCAGGGCTGGAAGTCGCTCGATGGTATCAGCCTTGGACCCCGAGCAGATCCCGCTGTCAGGCTCTCACCTAGCTGACAGTGCTGGAAATCACTCGGTGCCATTCTTAGACCTCGAGCAGTTCCCACTGTCAGACTCTCACCTAGCTGGCAGTGCTGGAAGTCACTCGATGGTATCAGCCTTGTACCCCGAACAGATCCCGCTGTCAGGCTCTTACCTAGCTTTCAGGGCTGGAAGTCACTCGGTATCATCCTTAGACCTCGAGCAGATCTCGTTGTTAGGCTCTCACCTAGCTGGCAGGGCTGGAAGTCACTTGATGGTATCAGCCTTGGACCCCAAGTAGATCCCGCTGTCAGGCTCTCACCTAGCTGGCAGGGTTGGAAGTCACTCGGCGTCATCCTTAGACCTCGAGCAGATCCCGCTGTTAGGCTCTCACCTAGCTGATAGGGCTGGAGGTCACTCAGGGAAGTCCTACACCCCCCAGGTAGTGCCTAACAAACCTGGCCCTTCTAAGATTAAGAGAGGAGAGCTCGGCAGGGGGAGTTCGGGCTTGCCAATTCAGCTCGGCCTCGACAGAAGGGTGGCGAACTAGGTCCTTGGACCTCGCCGAAGGCAGGCGAATCCCGCCAGGACGCATCGCCCCCCGCTATGTTTTACTTGGGAAAAATTTAGAGAATTTGGTCTTATATTGATAAGTTTATGGGCTGCTCGCGAGCGAGCTAGGGCGAGTCCTGAGAATTGACGAGCTCTCAAAACGTACTCTCAAGGGCGAGTCCTAACGACTGTCCTACTCGCAGCTCCCACCTACGCGAGGTCGCTGGGGAAAGTGCTCGCATGCAAACAGGGAACGTCAGAGAAATCCAGCAAAGGATAATATATATATATATATATATATATATATATATATATATATATATATATATATATAGTGATATAATTAGTGGACACAAAAGGTATCAAAAATATTCTTTCATTAAGTAATGATATTTACAGGTCGAGCTCGCCTCGACGAGATTACAAAAAAAGGGTGAAGAAAGAAATTTGAAGGATTAGCCCTCGCCCCCTTCACCGGATTGACGATCCTCCTCCCCTCCGCTGGATGGGTCCTGGAAGCTTTTCCCAAAGAGCGTGTCCAGGCTGTCCTCCTTCTCGCTGGGCGGCGTCGCCGGGAACAAGCTCGGCATCAGGTCCCTGGCTGAGATCGCCTCGCAACCCTCCACCAGCACCCCAGTGTCCTTCATCATCTGGAGGGTGCACTCGGCGGCCTGGATGGAGTTGATCCGCAACCTCTCGGCGAGGTCGGCCTCGCCAAAGATCCTCGGCCTCTTATAAGGGAGGGTAGGATCAGCGTCGCTGGCCGGGAAGAAGATCTCCGCCTGGCGGAGGGCCTCACGGCTGAGGTTCTGATTCTTCTCCTTCAGCCTCACATTCGCCGCCTCCAGCTCGGCAAGTCGGGCGTGCAGCTGGCCGATCTCCTCCTCCTGCTTGGCATTGCGAGCACGCAACTCCCTGGCAGCCTTGGCATCCTAATGAGAAAGGAAAATTTGTTAACGACAGCGCAAAATATTTTAAGTAAAAGAGGGAAGAGGAAGGCTGATACTCACAAACCCGCCGGCGGCCTGGGCGAGAAGACCCTCAGCGATGTCGAGCTGCCTCGCCTAATCGGCGACCTTGTCTTTGGCGACGTCGCGGGCTTGCTCAGCTTTTTGAAGTTGGTTGCTGAGGCCGAATCTGCGGTGAAGGGTGGAGATGGAAACACGGTGGGCCAGCTCGTCCCACTGCACCATGGGCTCGCCCGCCGAGTCTTTCCACCGCCCCCAAAGCTAAAGAGGGGATGTTTCTTTCGGCGCGCCGAGCTCGAGAGCTGTCCTCTTAGTTGAAGGAGGTGGAGAGATCGCCGTAGGGGGAGCGGAGGTCTCGCCACCCTTCCGCCCCTTGCTAGTGATTTCCTTCAGCGGGCTCTCCGGCGACGCGTCGTGGACGACTTCAGGTGAACTCATGTATTTGGGGCTGCATTGATGTTGTTGATGTTGTTTCCCCCGTGGAGCCAGCAATTCTTTCTTCATCCTTTTGGGTAGTTGTTGGCGATGGGGCGGGCTAGACCCTGCATCCTCAGGCTTCCTCTTGCTGGAGGAGTGTTTGGAGAAGGCCGCCTCGTCTCGGCAGGCCGCCGCCTCTAACTTCTCGTGAGCGAGAGGGTCCGGGTACAATCCCGAGTCCGCAAATGGCGGGTTCACGGGAATTAGCCGCTCCCCTGCAAGAAAACTTTGAAAACTTAGAGGAATTTCGTTGGCAAATGTGGCGAGCTGAGCAGCAGAGTTGACAGTACCTTCGCCGGGCAGGACGGGGCGGAGCGCGTCGAGGCCCCTTCGCAGGAAGGCGACCTCGAAGTCCTTGTGGAGGAAGTACTTCTGGAGGTCGGCATCATTTCTGGACACGGCCCGTGGGCGGTAGACCTCCTCGCCCTTCTACTGGGGCGAGTAAGAGATGTTGCCGAGATCGCCCTTGATGAAGGCGATCTTGGTCATCCAATTGTGATGCTTGTTCGCGATCTCGCGAACCTTGATCAGCGAGCCCATAAAGTAGGCAACACCATCCGTCGTCGCCTTGTAGGAGAAAAGCTTCCTAAACACCGTCAGGTTGAACTCAATCCTCTCTCGGTGGAGGTAGCTCGCGTACGCCGCCATCATGGCGATGACGTTGGAATTCAGCTGTGCGGGCACCGCGCCGTAGTACTTCAAAATCTGTCGGATCTCCGGCCAGAGGGGGAGGTGCAGCCCCACCTCAAAGTGCGAGATGGGGAAGGCGAGCTCGTCATCATAAAAAGTGTTGATGGCCTCCCCCTGCCTCAGTCGGTGTGCCTTGAAGCCTAGTAGCACATGGTCGCGAACAAATTCAGCGAGCTCGGCCTCGCTTGTGTGGGCCTCAAAGAAACAGTAGTTAGTGAAGTGTTGGGCGCACTTGGATCGGCCGTCGGCGTCAGGGTTGGTCTTGTCCATGCTCGCAGAAGGAGTGGAGCGCGAGCAGAAAAGAGAAAAAACGCAGGAAGAGAGGGAAAAGTAAGCAGTTAAGGCAGTAGTACGGGGGTTGGTGGGGGTGCTATTTATAGAAAAAGTAATCAGGGGGCCAAGCTGTCCAATCGGCCCAGCTCGCCATCCCAGCTCGCCAACCCCCAGCTCGCCGACTTCCGGCGTGTTCCAACCAAGGCTAAGTCAAATGAGAAGCAATATAATTACTATTATTCAAACGCAAGCCACACCTAAGAATGTTTGAAGTTATTTATTACAGTAATCTAGCGCAGGAATAAAGAAGCGGGGCGCGCGGGCAGGGGGGAAACAGGAGGCGAGTACTGGTCGGCTCGGCAAGGGAGCCGCCTTTTATCTTCCCCGGCCTCGCGTCCCCCGTCCCCCAGACTGTCGCGCGCGGAGCAGCCCGCGAATCCTCCCCGAATTCCTCTATGCCACCGAGAGGCCCTCGTCGATCTCGTCTAGGAGCCGGGAAGGAGACAGCAACTCGCCAGCCTGGCCGCCTCGCACCTCGTCAGCAAGCCAAACATAGTCTCGCTGCAGTGCCTCGTTGATTCCCCTCACCTCGCGCAGCCCGCACACCAGTTTCTTGCATAGCTTGACTCCCCTCCTGGTCAGCTCGCCTTGCTCCACTTCAGGACCTAGGTAAGAGTGCAACGAGTTCGGGGAAGGTAGAGGAGAGTAATGGGCTACCCGCGAGGACTCCTCGGCAGCAGATTGGCTGGGGGGAGCTGCTAAGACAGAAATATCAGCAAGGGGAGGCTTGCTGGAAAGTCGCGTAACAGGAATCCAGGCAAAATTTACCTGATGAGCTCGGCAACTCAAAGGAGATGCGGGTAGGGACAAACCTCAGGTCCTTCCCGCAACCTGGGCCGTGGGTTCCCGGTGAGAGAAGCTCGAATCCCAGGACGGGGATGGTCTCCACACCCGCCCCCGTGGTCACAACTGCTCGCTGAGGAGAGGGGCGTGCACCGGCGAGTTCGGCCTCTGCGAGCTCACACCCAAGGTCCCAAAGGGAGGGGACGGGTCTCGGGGACGGTTCTCCGGAGTCATGAATCGTGAGTACCCAAGGGTGGTCTTGGCTCGCGGGGTGGTGTCTCGCGGTGCGGCGCCCCCCATGCCATCAAGCTGGCTATCCGGGCCTTCGCAGATCTCGACAACATTCTTGCCCTTTTTAGGGGCAGGCAGAGTGGAGGAGCCCGTCCCATGCTCCAAGGTGGTCCTTAGGTCGTCATAAATGGGCTCGGCCGCTTGAGGGAACTGTTTCGCTCCTTAGGGCCGGGCTCGGCCGAGCCACACTGCGGCACAGCGGCTGGGACCGCAGTCAGGGCAGCTATGCGAGCAGAGGAGGCCTGGCGAGCTCGGCTAAGGCGCTCTTGGATCTCCTTTGGGATCGGCATCGCAGCAGGACTATGGCAAGTGGAATGGAAAGAGTCAGGCAGGTATGTAGGTGTATTTATATAGCCGCAGGTGGACCCCACCCGAAGATTCCCTCTGGCTCGCCCCACACTCGCTGAACACTTGGGGTTGGATGTTTCTTTCTGAGCTTTGTCAAGCTCAAAAGGAGCGGGGATTGTGTACAACCCCATATCCGGTGAGCGGGGTGAACCAGGAACCAGACCTGCCGACTCAGATCACCCTGGCCCCAGGCGAGCTCAGCAAAGAAACCCGAGCCCGAGCTCGGCGTTCGTCGACCGCGAGCTCGGCATTCGCCTAGCTATGCCAAGATTCGTCGAGCTGAGGTCGACTAATGGAGGTCGACCGAAGGCGAGCTCGCCGTCCCAACTCGCACTCGCGTAAAGGATTTGCCGAGGTGGCCAGGCTCCCCAGCTCGCCCAGATCTATGAGGTACTTTTTACTGTTTTGACCCCGCTGGTCTGCCCATAGCCCTTCGAAACAGCGGAGTTCGGCTGTTGGCAGACCCAGCCAAGGGTATTTTGGTAACTTCAGGCCAGTTCAGTTTGGTTATTTGCAGTTCAAATTCTAAAATCTATAAATAGGACCCAAGGGGTACCCCAGGAGGCATGCTTCCTGTGCTCTCTTGCCCCAGCCTTCAAGTGCTTTCTGAGGGTACCTTAGCTCAGCCTTTGGCTAAGGAGGGGAAGCGCTCTCAGATCTTCCGGGTGTGGTGGGTCCTCCCCGCCGAGCCCTTGGGTCAGTTCTCCCTTGTTTCTTTTGTTGTTTTGCTTGCAGGAGTGAAGTAGGTGCGCGATCACCTCTTGCCCAAGGATGAACTCCACATGAGACCGATTTTCGGTTTCAACACGCACTGCCTACGCCACAAAATATACTAACTCAAATCAGATTTTCAGTTACGCTTTTCCTTCCTCTTTTTCTTTCTTTTTCAAATTTTCTTTTTATAACTTTTCTTCTTATTTCTTCTTTTTCTTATGCGCAAATCCAGTAAATAAATTCATGGGAGCACAACCACACATTTCACCAAGAACAACACCGCATCAACACCCCCATCAAGAAATTAGAAAACAGTAAAGCTAGAATTGGGTGTGCGACTAGGGTCGGCTACTAGGCTTTGGTGAAATAAAAGTGGAGCTGAATCAATGGAGGGGTAGGCACAACGGGGCTAGCGAGGATAAGATGTTAGGAACGGGTACAAAGCTCAACCTGGCCAAAATGATGGCCTACATCACGCTCACGCTTAACAAACCAAGCACCAATGCTTCAAGAGTAGCTTGGGGCAAGTACTTAGCTCACGAGAAAGACTATCCATCCTCCCAACTCGAGCAATACAAATCTAACGGCTGTCTACACACATCCCTAAGATACCATCGGATTCACACCGGATTCAGCAATTTTTGAGTAGAATAAAAAGAATTTACGAAATTAGAAAAATATAAAACTAAAAGCATGCAAAAAAATAAATTCTACTCTAATTTCTACACGAGACGGGAGCACTTGATTAGGAGCACAACAAAGTTAACATTTTACCCTATCTCACAATCATATGTTAGCAAGGTAATTTTCCTAAATCTAACGAAAGAAACAAGTTTGACTCACCTTACGCAAAAAGCTAAGTACGCGCTCATGTCGGTGCAAAGATGCGCAATGCAATGAACTAAACAAATAAATTAAAAACAGCTACTGGTATGCAAATGAAGTGCATGTGCAAAGGTAACATCGACAAGCTCTCCCCCACATTTAAGCTAAGAAGCACAGCATAATATGTTGAAGTGAAAATTAAAATGAGAAAAGGGGAGAATTTACCTAATGCTCAGAAGATGAGCATACCAGAAGATTGGCTTTAAACTTGATCAATAAGCCCACGGCCCAGACAAAATAACCTGCAAGAAGCTCATCTCCAACCAAGCAAATAATAGGCCTGCACACTCAAAAAGCTAAGAAAACAAATTAAACGCAACAAAATTGGGTTGTCTCCCAGAAGCCCTTTTCTTTACCGTCCTTAAGGTGGACCAAATACCTGTATTAACAGTTTTATATAATGTTCAAGTAACAAAAGTTTAATATGCAGAGAAAGAGAATTCAATTTCACACACAGCATTAAGCAAATAAAACGCTAGCAGCAACAAGACAAAAGGAAACGGCCCCGGAGATCCCTCACTTTTTAGCTAAACACCGATTTGTGATAGATCCCCCCAGACACGCAGGATGAGGAAGAGGGGAAAGCTTTAGGGCCCAAGGAACACAAGTCTACCCTGCCCCTACCCTCCTCCGTCCTATGCCTGCGGGCAAAACTCTGCGCTTTGCGCAGAAGCAACTCCTTTCGTTTTAATTCTACAGAAGAGGAGTGTTAGGGCGGTAAGGTCACACCGGCTCTTTAGCAGCTAGATTAACATCCAAATCCAGGGGCATCCTTTCTTCACCCGCTGAGGGTGAATGATCAGCCCATGATATATGTTTCATAGTTTTACAGACTTTGGCTAAATAACTTGCAGTTTTTTAAATCGAAATTCTGCACGTCCACATCCGACGTGCACATCACATCCATCTTCGCAGCAGCATCATGCATCATATCAAGGACTTGTGTCACTTCTGTCCCTTTAGTTGTCATTGGCGTTTCAACATGTTCCTCAACCTGTTCTTGTCCCGTCGATTGAAAATCTGCCTTAGCACGACTAGAAACATCATTAGATGACACGATAGTTAAGTTCACTGGTTCTACGAGGTCAGTAAAAATTAATTGAGGAGGCGAAGGTGATAAATGTGCAATAACTTTGGGCGCAACAGTGACGCCACTAGCATCAAAATGCAACGTTTCCTCACTGGCTTTAAGGAAGGGGACCCCAATGATGTGTTTTGACGTATTACCCATGGGTCCAACCACCTGAAAGTCTGTGAAGACAGCCGCCCCATTCAAAACCACTTCTACACCCTTCACCTCTCCATTGGTCTCAACCACAGATCCATGAGCTAGCATTAAGGATTTCCTTCCATCAGATTCGATATTCAAATTCATCTTTTCAACATCTTGCAAAGCAATAATGTTGCAAGATGAACCGGAATCACAAAGCGCTAGAGTTTTATGACATTTATCTCACATTTAACAGTCGTTTCACGGGCATTACATTCCGCCACATCCTCAACACTCTTACCCTGCTCACGGGTATTTTTCTCCGTGTCGCTAGGAAGTGTGCGTTGGGTGCGCACAAAAAAAACGTGGCCCAATTGTCACAATTGCGTTTCCAAATTCCTTATGGAAGTGGTCTGAGTAGCCATAGTCGACTAGGTCATTTCAACAAACTTTTCCATCATCTCCTCTAACGCGCTCTTTCGTGACCCTTGCAAATTCTGATTATAACCCGGCTGAGACGGTCGCAGCTGGCTACCTGAAGCCTGAGCATCGAATTGATGCTGCCCCCCTGCCATCTTTGACCAGGCGCGTTTTGGTTCCACGAGAAATTGGAATGGTTTCTCGTGTTAGGGTTATAAGTATTATTGTAAGGCACAACATGATTTTGATAATTTATAAAATTAACATTTTCTTTACAAGCCATACCTGCTTGTTCAGCAAACAGTTCACCCGCAGGGCACTCATAAGCGTGGTGGCTAGAGTTTCCATAACCCTGACACGATATGCTCATCACAGGGGCAGGCGGTGTGGTAGATCGGGTCAACATCATCTTCCCATCCAAAGCAGGATGGCTCGATTCGGCGTGCAGCCCCACCGCATTTGCATCAAACAAATTTCTCGCCCCTCTAGGAGCATTCTTGCCTGCTATCCAGTACATGCTGTGGGAGGCCGTGTCTTTAAGGAGTCTCAACGCTTCCTCAGGAGATAAGTTCATGATCGTGCCACCCGCCGCCGCATCGATCATTGCCCTGAAATTTGGCTCAATGGCGAAATAGAATATCTCCACCAAATTCCAAGGCTCACAGTCGTGTTGAGGACAACGGCGCTGCAAGTTGTCAAATCTCTCCCATGCCTCAGAAAGAGTTTCTTGATCCAACTGTCTGAACGTGGCTATTTCCCTGCGAGCATTAACAATTTTATCAACATGATGAAACTTAGCCAAAAACATGGAAGATAAAGCTTCCCAGGTGGTAGCGGTGCCAGGCGCGATCGTATGCAGCCACGTCTTGGACCTATCCCTCGGTGAAAAAGGGAACAACTTTAGTTTCACAACTTCATCCACAATGCTCGCATAGCGGAAAGTACCGCATATCTCAGAAAACTCAACCAAATGTAGCTGAGGATCCTCGCTCTGCAGACCCGAGTACTGATTATTGTTCCGAATCATATTCAAAATCGCAGGCTTGATCTCAAAATGATTATTGGCTATGGCTGGCCCGAACCCCGGATAAACACTCCCCACAGTAGGGGTAGTGAAATCCCGCATTGTCTTAATGCGAGGCTGGGCCACATCCTGGTTCTCAACAATTCGTTACCCTTGGTCGTTTCCCAAATTGCCCAAGTTCTCCATCCTTCCCTCAGCTGCAGCAGCACGCAAGCGATCTCTCCTTGCTCGTGCAGTCTCAGGATCAACACCCAAATCTTTGCGCCTTCCACCAGGGTTCAGATCTGTCATAAAACTCACAAAAAGAAAACACTAAAAACACCAAAACACTCACAAACGTTTCCCAAAAGAAACAAAATCCACGCAACAGTTGCACTCCACGGCAACGACGCCAAAAACTTGATGCGCTGGCGGTAAGATTATCGTTCACGCCCAAGTAATAAAATGGAGGAGTAGCTTCCCCAAGTTTCGAGCTCATGCGGAGTGCAAGTAGGGAGCATGAATTTCGCTTTCAGACAAATGAATGAAAGTGCTAAGTAAAATCGAGGAGTTTGCTTTTGGTTTTCCTACACTAAGCAGCAACAAACTAGTGTGGGTCGCCGTCACCGCATTGCCAGGGTGAATTACTCCAAAGAGTAATAGCGAAGACGAACAAACTATCGAGGGTCGTAAACACCTCTTCGCAACGCGCGCTTCTAGCAGTAGCTAGAACGGCTCGAACACGACTTTCTCTAACAAGGAGGAAACTCATCAACATACATCCTGAACAAGAAATCACCGTACAAAACCGTAACAAGACCTTGAACAAAACATGGTTAATAAACCTCAAGCATACTAGCACAAGATCAGTTTAAAGTAAATCCAAGAAAAGAGGGGATGAAATACAACCAAGCACTCGAAGACTCTCAAAGATTCACGGCCGGAAGCGAGGGTTGTCGAGCTTCGTACTAGCTCGGTCTTTGGAAGGTATCTGAGATCCTGAAGGGCTATCACTTCCTTCGTCACACCCGGCTCCTTCGTGTTGTAGTTGTTGATTTGGATCGGACCGAAATGCTTCACAAGTTCTGCAACTAAGAACTCAAACAGCAGCTTGGAGTTCGACAATAGCGATGGCGGCCGGAGACAAAGCTTTAGCAAGCTCTTTGGAGGAAAAAGGGTGGCCGGATCAACCCTCCAAGGAGGAGAGAGAAAACGACGGCTGGAGGGACGAGTTCCCGCTCCAAGGGGTGGAAATGGCGGGGAAAAACGAAGTGTTCCGGTCCAGGAGAAATCTGCGGCTTAAATAGTAAAAGTCAGAAAAAAATAGTCACTCACGGTCTGGCGCACGATCGTGTGTAAACCATGCGATATTAATAACCAGAAGGTGCCTGAAGAAGAAGAAGTGTTGATCCGTGTGTTTCCTTCGCGCACGAGCTATCAGCCCGTGCGTGAAGTAATTCGCACGGGTAACGACAGCGAGCAGAAATTGCAGGCAACCGGGTGAAATCGTGCGTTTTACGCGCGCACGGGCGCTTCCGCCCGTGCGTGAAGAAGACGCACGACTCACCACAAAACAGAGAAAAACCAAAAGGCTACAGGAAAACCGTGTGTTTCCTTCGCGCACGGTTCCGAAAAAACCGTGCGTGAAGCAATCGCACGGGCTGGTCAATCTTCCAAAATAATCTGCAGAAAACGCACGACGGAAGCCCACCGTGCGCCAATAAAATGCACGGTCGTGCATTTTCCTCAAATCAGGATTCTGAAGAGGGGAAAACTGACCACCTGCACACAATAAAACTAGCAATGGAGGACCCTCCAACAATCAACAAAATGCAATAAAAACTACTGAAGCGAGCCCCGGGGAACACCAAGTGCATACCCCCAGCAATCGAATGCCCAATTGCGCACCCACCGGCTAGAAAAGTACAATAAATGTGAAACGCAGTAGGAATGAAATATCAATGAAAACAACCAAAAAATGAAGTGCAAATTCAGGAAAACCAGCCCAGATGAGTCCGCAAAACCCTATATAAGCGGGACTCATCACATCCCCAGACTTACCTATTTACGCGTCCCGAGCAAAGAAGATCCTTGCAGACTAGAAAAAGAACTGACTAACACAGTAATTATGATCCGGGGTACCATCCGTAGTCGCACGCTCGCGGCGTAAAAATACAGTAGAGAAAATTTCTAAGCATACAAAATAATTTATATACTTTTCAGCATGCGTAACAAAAATTCTATGACTACTTAAAAACAGAAACGCGGTGAATCCTCCAATAACGCGTAGGGAGAAAATAGACTATCTGCTAAGGTGAGTATTGCCAAATATCGGGATTCGGGACAACCTCCAAAGGAATCCACCAATGTCAGTTACCATATGCTTGCCCATTCACACTCTCTCCACGACACTAGTTTGCCTTAAGCGCATGTCCGTAGGACTTCGGGTGGTAATGGGGCTTGGGTTAAGGCGGGGTAATCAAGGATAAAAATGAAGGCTACGCATAAAACCCAACTGAGCTAGCACCAAAAGAGTCTATCTGCTACCCACAAAACACGCGGGCACACCACACCCCCAAACTTAATTTTTGAAATACGGGTGTGCTGCCTACGCCACAAAATATACTAACTCAAATCAGATTTTCAGTTACGCTTTTCCTTCCTCTTTTCTTTCATTTTCAAATTTTCTTTTTATAACTTTTCTTCTTATTTCTTCTTTTTCTTATGCACAAATTCAGCAAATAAATTCATGGGAGCACAACCACACATTTCACCAAGAACAACACCGCATCAACACCCCCATCAAGAATTTAGAAAACAGTAAAGCTAGACTTGGGTGTGCGACTAGGGTCGGCTACTAGGCTTTGGTGAAATAAAAGTGGAGCTGAATCAAAGGAGGGGGTAGGCACAACAGGGCTAGCGAGGATAATATGTTAGGAACGGGTACAATGCTCAACCTGGCCAAAATGATGGCCTACATCACGCTCACGCTTAACTAACCATGCACCAATGCTTCGAGTGTAGCTTGGGACAAGTTCTTAGCCCACGAGAAAGACTATCCATCCACCCGACTCGAGCAATACGAATCTAACGGCTGTCTACACACATCCCTAAGCTACCGTCAGATTCACACCGGATTCAGCAATTTTTGAGTAGAATAAAAAGAATTTACGCAATTAGAAAAATATAAAACTAAAAGCATGCAGAAAAATTAATTCTACTCTAATTTCTACACGAGACGGGAGCACTCGAGTAGGAGCACAGCAAGGTCAACATTTTACCCCGTCTCACAATCCTATGTTAGCAAGGTAATTTTCCTAAATCTAACGAAAGAAAAAAGTTTGACTTGCCGTACGCAAAAAGCTAAGTACGCGCTCATGTGGGTGCAAAGATGCGCAATGCAATGAACTAAACAGATAAATTAAAAACAGCTACTAGTATGCAAATGAAGTGCACGTGCAAAGGTAACATCGACAAGCTCTCTCCCAGACTTAAGCTATGAAGCACAGCAAAATATGTTGAAGTTAAAATTAAAATGAGAAAAGGGGAGAAGTTACCCAATGCTCAAAAGATGAGCATACCAGAAGATTGGCTTTAAACTTGATCAATAAGCCCACGGCCCAGACAAAATCACCTGCAAGAAGCTCATCTCCAACCAAGAAAATAATAGGTCTGCACACTCAAAAAGCTAGGCAAACAAATTAAATGCAGCAAAATTAGGTTGTCTCCCAGAAGCCCTTTTCTTTACCGTCCTTAAGGTGGACCAAATACATGTATTAACACTTTTATATAATGTTCAGGTAACAAAAGTTTAATTTGTAGAGAAAGAGAATTCAAAGCCACACACAACATTAAGCAAATAAAACGCTAGCAGCAACAAGACAAAAGGAAACGGCCCCGAAGATCCCTCACTTTTCAGCTAAACGCCGATTTGTGATAGATCCCCCCAGACACGTGGGATGAGGAAGAGGGGATAGCTTTAGGGCCCAAGGAAGACAAGTCTCCCTTGCCCCTACCCTCCTCCGCCCTGCTCCTGCGGGCAAAGCTCTGTGCTTTGCGCAAAAGCAACTCCTTTCGTTTTAATTCCACAGAAGAGGAGCGCCAGGGCGGTAAGGTCACACCCGGCTCTTTAGCAGCTAGATTAACATCCAAATCCGGGGGCATCCTTTCTTCACCCGCTGAGGGTGAATGATCAGCCCACGATACCTGTTTCATAGTTTTACAGACTTTGGCTAAACAACTTGCAGTTTTAAATCGAAATTCTACACGCCCACATCCGGCGTGCACAGCACATCCATCTTCGCAGCAGCATCATGCCTCACATCGAGGACCTATGTCACTTCTGTCCCTTTAGTTGTCATTGGCATTTCAACATCTTCCTCAACCTGTTCTTATCCCGTCGATTGAAAATCTGCCTTAGCACGACTAGAAACATCATTAGATGACACGATAGTTAAGTTCACTGGTTCTACGAGGTCAGTAAAAATTAATTGAGGAGGCGAATGTGGTAAAGGTGCAATAATTTTGGGCGCAACAGTGACGTCACTAGCATCAAAATGCAATGTTGATTCACTGGCTTTAAGGAAGGGGACCCCAAGGATGGGTTTTGACGTGTTACCCCTGGGTCCAAGCACCTGAAAGTCTATGAAGACAGCCGCGCCATTCAAAACCAGTCCTATACCCTTCACCTCTCCATTGGTCTCAACCACAGATCCATCAACTAGCATTAAGGATTTCATTCCATCAAATTTGATATTCAAATTCATCTTTTCAACATCTTGCAAAGCAAAAATGTTGCAAGATGAACCGGAATCACAAAACGCTAGAGTTTCTACGGCATTTATCTCACATTTAATAGTCGTTTCACGGGCATTACATTCCCCCACATCCTCAACACTCTTACCCTGATCACGGGGATTCTTCTCCGTGTCGCTAGGAAGTGTGCCTCGGGTGCGCTCAGAAAACACGTGGGCCAATTGTCCCAATTTCATTTCCAAATTCCTCATGGAAGCAGTCTGAGTAGCCATAGTCGACTGGGCCATTTCAACAAACTTTTCCATCATCTCCTCTAACGCGCTCTTTCGCGACCCTTACAAATTCTGATTATAACATGGCTGAGAAGGACGCGACTGGCTAACAGAAGCCTGAGCATCGAATTGATGCTGTCCCCCATGCCATCTTTGACCATCGCATTTTGGTTCCACGAGAAATTGGGATGGTTTCTCGCATTAGGGTTATAAGTATTATTGTAAGGCACAACACGATTTTGATTATTTATAAAATTAACATTTTCTTCACAAGCCATACCTGCCTGTTCAGCAAACAGTTCACCCGCAGGGCACTCATAAGTGTGGTTGCCAGAGTTTCCACAACCCTGGCACGATATGCTCATCACAGGGGCAGGCGGTGTGGTAGATCGGGTCAACATCATCTTCCCATCCAAAGCAGGATGGACCGATTCGGTGTGCAGCCCCACCGCATTTGCATCAAACAAATTCCTCGCCCCTCTAGGATTATTCCTGCCCACTGTCCAGTACGTGTTGTGGGAGGCCGTGTCTTTAAGGAGTCTCAACGCTTCCTCAGGAGATAAGTTCATGATCGTGCCACCCGCCGCCGCATCGATCATTGCCCTGAAATTTGGCTCAATGGCGAAGTAAAATATCTCCACCAAATTCCAAGGTTCACATCCGTGTTGAGGACAATGGCGCTGCAGGTCGGCAAATATCTCCCATGCCTCAGAAGGAGTTTCTTGATCCAGCTATCTGAACGTTGTTATTTCCCTGCGAGCATTAACAATTTTATCAACAGAATGAAACTTAGCCAAAAACATGGAAGATAAATCTTCCCAGGAGGTAGCGGTGTCAGGCGCGATCGTATGCAGCTACGTCTTGGCGCTATCCCTCAGTGAAAAAGGGAACAACTTTAGTTTCACAACTTCATCCGCAATGTACACATAGCGGAAAGTACCGCATATCTCAGAAAACTCAGCCAAATATAGCTGAGTATCCTCGCTCGGCAAACCGGAGTAGTGAGTATTGTTCCGAATCATATTCAAAATCGCAGGCTTGATCTCAAAATGATTATTGGCTATGGCTGGCCCGAACCTCAGATAAACATTCCCCACAGTAGGGGTAGTGAAATCCCGCATTGTCCTAATGCAAGGCTGGGCCACATCCTGGTTCTCAACAATTCGTTCCCCTTGTTCGTTTCCCAAATGGCCCAAGCCTTCATCCTTCCCTTAGCTGCAGCAGCACGCAAGCGAGCTCTCCTTGCTCGTGCAGTCTCAAGATCAGCACCCAAATCTTCGCGCCTTCCACCAGGGTTCTGATCTGTCATAAAACACTCACAAAAAAACACTAAAAACACCAAAACACTCACAAACTTTTCCCAATAGAAACAAAATCCATGAAACAGTTGCACTCCCCGGCAATGACGCCAAAAACTTGATGTGCTGGCGGTAAGATTACCGTTCACGGCCAAGTAATAAAATGGAGGAGTAGCTTCCCCAAGTATCGATCTCACGCGGAGTGCAAGTAGGGAGCATGGATTTCTCTTTCAGAGAAATGAATGAAAGTGCTAAGTAAAATCGAGGGGTTTGCTTTTGGTTTTCCTACACTAAGCAGCATCAAACTAGTGCGGGTCGTCGTCACCGCGTCGCCAGGGTGAATTACTCCAAAGAGTAATAGCGGAGACGAACAAACTACCGAGGGTCGTAAATGCCTCTTCGCAGCGCGCGCTTCTAGCAGTCGCTAGAACGGCTCAAACACAACTTTCTCTAACAAGGAGGAAACTCATCAACATACATCATGAACAAGAAATCACCGTACAAAACCGTAACAAGACCTTGAACAAAACATGGTTAATAAACCTCAAACATACTAGCACAAGATCAGTTTAAAGTAAATCCAAGAAAAGAGGGGATGAAATACAACCAAGCACTCGAAGACTCGCATAGATTCACGGTCGAAAGCGAGGGTTGTCGAGCCTTGTCCTAGCTCGGTCTTTGGAAGGTATCCGGGATCCTGAAGGGCTGTCACTTCCTTATTCACACCCGACTTCTTTGTGTTGTAGTTGTTGATTCGGATCGGAGTGAAATGCTTCGCAAGTTCTACAACTAAGGACTCAAACAGCAGCTTGGAGGTCGGCAATGGCGATGGCGGCCGGAGACAAAGCTTTAGCAAGCTCTTTGGAGGAGAAAGGGTGGTCGGATCAACCCTCCAATGAGGAGAGAGAAAATGACGGCTGGAGGGGCGAGTTCCCGCTCCAAGGGGCGGAAATGGCGGGGGAAAACGAAGTGTTCCGGTCCAAGAGAAATCTACGTCTTAAATAGTTAAAGTCAGAAAAAATGGTCACGCACGGTCTGGCGCACGACCATGCATAAACTGTGTGATATTAATAACCAGAAGGCGCCTGAAGAAGAAGCAGTGTTGACCCCTGCGTTTCCTTCGCGAATGAGCGATCAGCCCGTACGTGAAGTAATTCGCACGGGTAACGACAGCGAGTAGAGATTGCAGGAAACCGGGTGAAATCGTGCATTTTACCGCGCACGGGAGCTTCCGCCCATGCGTGAAGAAGACGCACGACTCACCACAGAACTGAGAAAAACCAAGAGGCTATAGGAAAACCGTGTGTTTCCTTCGCGCACGGTTCCGAAGAAACCGTGCGTGAAGCAATCACACGGGCTGGTCAATCTTCCAAAATAATCTGCAGAAAACACACGACGGAAGCACACTGTGCGCCAATAAAATGCACAGTCGTGCGTTTTTCTCAAATCAGAATTCTGAAGAGGGGAAAACTGACCACCTGCACACAATAAAATTAGCAACGGAGGACCCTCCAGCAATCAACAAAATACAACAAAAACTACTGGAACGAGCCCATGGGAACACCAAGTGCATACCCCCAGCAATCGAATGCGCAATTGTGCACCCATGGGTTAGAAAAGTGCACTAAACGTGAAACGCAATAGGAACGAAATATCAATGAAAACAACCGAAAAGTGAAATGCAAAGTCAGGAAAACCAGCCCAAATGAGTCCGCAAAACCCTATATAAACGGGACTCATCACCGCCTGTGTCTGGCGGATAGGTTATTGGACTTGCAAATGCTGAAGCAGAGAAGAACTGACAAGACGCAGAAGCGAGCTGCTGAGACCGCAGAGACCGCAAACTTCACTGATCCTGACCGAAGCCAAAGCCAAACTCTTGGCTCCTTGATGAGTCCAAATTTTTCACTGATTTTTGGACTCATCTGGGCGAGTTTTATCGTCTTAGCACTGCACTTGAGAGCTATAATTGCTTATATTTGTTTACATGCCTATTTCATGATTAAGTGCACTTTAGGCCCGTTTCTGTGTGCTTTATTTGTTTCTGTGTTTTTGTTGTTCTTTAGCCGTGTCTTGGGAATGTGGTGTGCACTTTTGGTGGTCTATCTGCCTCTTCTGCTGGTGCAGGGTTCGTGTGCGTGCTCCGGAACCGCTAGGGAAACCCCGACGATACAGGAACACTGCGCACGACCACTAGACTTACTGCGCACGACCACTGGTCGTGCGCCACCGATCTTGCGCAGTACATTCTCCTTTTTCCTAATTCTACCCGGGTAATCGAACGAGCACTGACCATAGTGCGCACGACCACCACTGCTCGTGCGCGTTTACCCCTTGATTTCTGCAAATCTGTCCTAGCCAATCACACGATCAGTGGATTCAGTGCGCACGACCACCGGTCGTGCGCCACTGATCGTGCGCATATCTGCTGATGTTTCAATCCAGGTTGTAGGTTTAATTGGAAATGGCGCACGATCATCGACCTACAGTGCGCACGACCATTGGTCGTGCGCCACTGATCCTGCACTCTGCTATTGCTGCCTCCGTATTTAAGGGCCTGCTCCGCGATTTAGGTCAATGCCCGTCATTTTCTGCGATCGGGGAGCGTGCGGGAAGCACCATTTTACTTCTCCAGCTGCTCCATCACCTCCACCATCATCGGGAGTCCATAGCCGGCTATTCTGAAGCTTTCAAAACCCTCCGGCGAAGCTCCCGGCCATTGGCGACCTAAACTCCAAGCTTTCCACCGGAGTTGGAGAAGAAGACAACCTAGAGAACGGACTCTAAGGCCTTCAAGGTGACAGCACATTGGTATCGGAAGCCTCCTCGGACTGAGCCCGGAAGTGGATTGACAACTGGCTATTCCGGCCACGACCTGCGGTGGATCTGCACCCTCTATTGGTTTACTCCTCTTCCCCTTCCTCTATTGTATGGAATGATATAACATTGTAATGAACTACATGTTCTATTCTATATCTAATGAGATGTTTGTAGTTTTCCTATGCTTGTAAGTTGTGTGTGTGAATGCGCCTCGCCCACTCCACATCCACTCTATACCCTTGTTTCACCCGATTGCACTCCGCACAAGAACACTTCCACCCATTAGCTTTCTGGCCACTCACCCAATCAAAGTTCGGCATCGCGGCCGATACACTCACCTCACCTTGCGAAGCGGTGCCTTTGACCCGCATAGCTTTAATTAGTTTATTAGATCAAACAACCATACTCTCTGAAGTCCCCTTTTTACTCTTTTTCTAAGTATAACCCTCATAACAATATTTTCTGAACTGTTGCCGCTCTATGTTAATTGCATTCCTCAAGAGACCGACACTCGGGGATTTATTCCCAAACTTTATTACTTGTGCGACCGGTGCGCTTGCCGATTTACACGCATCAAGTTTTTGGCGCCGTTGCCGGGGAATGCAACTATAGAGCGACTCAGGATGACTGAAAATATTGTTATAAGAGTTTGTGTTTTTGACTGTTGTTTCCTTGTCTAGTGTTTTCCGCAGTGAATGCAGGGTCGAGCCACAAGAGATCTTGTCGCCTACGACCTAGAGATTGAACGTATTATCCTAGCGCGAAGACATCCATCACTTTTTCCCCAATGGGAGACCAACTGAATATTGATGTAGGCAACCGAGTTGGAGGGATACCTCATGGAGACAGAAATGGCAACGAAAATGAAGTGAACCCTCCCCAGGTTCGCACCATGAGGGATTATACTACACCTACTGTCGGGAGCATATACCCCGGTTTCGGACCTGCTATCACCAACCAATAGTTCGAGATTAAACCAGCTATCCTGAATATTATTCGGAACAATGCTCAGTTCTCCGGAATGGCCACTGAAGACGCCCGTCTTCACCTTGCAGAATTATCCGAAATTTGCGCCACGTTCCACTACGCTGGAATCCCAGACGAAACAGTCAAGCTCCGTGTAACACCCCCACCTGTCCCATGACATATAACGGTGGGTCCGGCCGGGGCCCCACGCCATATAGCACAGACAAGCGAAGGAATCAAGTGTGGAAATCAAAATCTATGCGTATCCTTAACTCATTCCATTCTAGCGCAGCATTTTTCTTGTTAGCATGAACTCAAACCCGAATGTCCACCACTATATAAATACCACATTTATATAGAACAACACCAGGAATGTATACAACTCACACACCCTGGCCTTATGGCCTTACAGGTTTCTCTTTACACAACAACAATTTCGTACATCGGCACGCAGGCCGGCCACACATAAAATCCAAACACAGCTCTTCACATGGCCTTCAAGGGCCTATATCCACAAGCTAGCTTTTCCACGTAATCCATTCAAGCCGCAACACCTGCAATTCCATATCCAAGCCAACACAGAAAACAAAGTAACGGTCAGCATTTGGCTGGCCCATTATAACGACCCTACCCCCTACCCGGGGTAGTGGTTCCTTCCCTGTATGCAGTACTATCATCTATGATCAAGTATCATCCAACATCATATGTATATCAATGCTTTATTCCGCTAGCAAACACATTCCATCACAAACGCTGTAATCCACCGGACGCTCCGTGCACTCAGGGCACCTTCTTGGTGTACCGGAATCCACCAGTCGTACACCGCCGATCCGAGGTGTTAACTTGTTGGTTGACCGGACCTAGTCCACCAGTCTCGCAAGCTGGCGACATCCCGCCCAAACCACTCAGAGGTCCAACCTCACAGCATCCAAGAGCAACCAGAGTAGGTCGACCCACACCATGTGGTGTAGCACGCCGGGTTTATCCAAGCTCCCCACGCAATGTCTACCCATCGACCCCCCTCCTAATCCGATCGACCCACCCATGTGGTGCAGTAAGCCGGGTTTAACTCAGCTCCCCAGGCATTGCCACCAATCGATCCCTACCTAACTAGATCAACCCACCCTAGTGGTGTAACAGGCCGGGTTTATCACGAGCTCCCCAGGCGTGCTACCAATTGATCCTATCATAACTAGGAGCTTTGCCAAAGCCTCCTCAACATCACATCCATACATTCATCACAATAGAAATCCATTTCCATATCATCAAAACCACGGAGTCTTCTCCGGTTTACCCATGAACATCACCAATCCAGACTACCGGTCCAGATGGGCTTCACACAGCATGCCTATGCCGTAATCCATATTTCCGGCTCTAAATGCATACTCAACAAAGGAATCTCTTCCGCAAGTCCACCTCTTGGTGGAGGATTCCAAGCACATGCATAAAGAAAGGACTTCGATGTCCAAGAAGGAGATCGTTACCCTTGAAGATCGCTTCGGTGCCATGAAGTAGCCGGATGGAAATCACCGCCTCGGCTCTGCCTTCACGAATCCGCTCTCGGATCTTCGCTCCGCACTCCGCAGCTCCTACAGCAGCTGGTAGACTCCTCCCTTCTCTCTTCCTTAGGCCTTTCTTCTCTCTCTCTCTCTTGGAATGAAGATGAAGAAGAAGAAGAAGAGAAAAGAAGGTTTAAATCCCCTTTTTCTCGGCCTTCACAACACCTAGACAAAGCCCAGCCACTGGATCCAGGAAGAGGGAAACAAACGGCTCAGATTTGGCCAGAAAAGCTAAGACACGGCCTGACACGCCCTGTGACACGCCCGTGTCACAGGCCGTGTCCCTCTAAGCGGCAGACAACCGACTCAATCCAGCCAGTACACGACCGTGTGACACGCCCGTGTCACGTGCCGTGTACACGACACAGACACGCCCTCAGACACGCCCGTGTCTGAGGCCGTGTGCCTCAACGAAAATAATCCCAAAACAACCCGAGACTTCACACGGCCTGACACACGGCCGGGCACACGCCCGTGTTCCTGGCCGTGTGCACCAGGACACACCCGTGTCCCGCAAACACGCCCCGGCTCAAGACGCCTAGCTGAGTTCGACGCCCACTGACACGCCCTGTGACACGCCCGTGTCACAGGCCGTGTCCTCACTCGACACTCGACTCTCGACGATCGTCGAGATAAATTCGTCGACATCACGGCCGATCGTCGACACGGCCCCGACACGCCCTGCGACACGCCCGTGTCTCAGGCCATGTCCGCTGTGTCGACTCCGAATTTCGTCGACTGCCCGACTCGACACTACCCAGGCCTGACACGCCCTGGGACACGCCTGTGTCCCAGGCCGTGTCACCCAAGCCTGAACCCGATTTTGCTCAAAATGATCCTCTTGACTTCGGGGTGTTACAATCCTCCCCCCCTTCAAATAATTTCGTCCTCAAAATTTGACTCCAATCAGTCCCAACATCATCAAAGCTTACACCTCAAGTCTCCGCACAAACTACCCATCGACCCCCCTCCTAATCCGATCGACCCACCCATGTGGTGCAGCAAGTCGGGTTTAACTCGGCTCCCCAGGCATTGCCACCAATCGATCCCTACCTAACTAGATCAACCCACGCTAGTGGTGTAACAGGCCGGGTTTATCACGAGCTCCCCAGACGTGCTACCAATTGATCCTATCATAACTAGGAGCTTTGCCAAAGCCTCCTCAACATCACATCCATACATTCATCACAATAGAAATCCATTTCCATATCATCAAAACCACGGAGTCTTCTCCGGTTTACCCATGAACATCACCAATCCAGACTACCGGTCCAGATGAGCTTCACACAGCATGCCTATGCCGTAATCCATATTTCCGGCTCTAAATGCATACTCAACAAAGGAATCTCTTCCGCAAGTCCACCTCTTGGTGGAGGATTCCAAGCACATGCATAAAGAAAGGACTTCGATGTCCAAGAAGGAGATCGTTACCCTTGAAGATCGCTTCAGTGCCATGAAGTAGCCGGATGGAAATCACCGCCTCGGCTCTGCCTTCACGAATCCGCTCTCGGATCTTCGCTCCGCACTCCGCAG
Source organism: Platanthera guangdongensis (assembly GCA_039583875.1). Classification (NCBI taxonomy): domain Eukaryota; kingdom Viridiplantae; phylum Streptophyta; class Magnoliopsida; order Asparagales; family Orchidaceae; genus Platanthera; species Platanthera guangdongensis. The sequence goes on from CM077156.1 coordinate 105,711,980, forward strand.
CTCCTACAACAGCTGGTAGACTCCTCCCTTCTCTCTTCCTTAGGCCTTTCTTCTCTCTCTCTCTCTTGGAATGAAGATGAAGAAGAAGAAGAAGAAGAGAAAAGAGGGTTTAAATCCCCTTTTTCTCGGCCTTCACAACACCTGGACAAAGCCCAGCCACTGGATCCAGGAAGAGGGAAACAAACGGCTCAGATTTGGCCAGAAAAGCTAAGACACGGCCTGACACGCCCTGTGACACGCCCGTGTCACAGGCCGTGTCCCTCTAAGCGGCAGACAACCGACTCAATCCAGCCAGTACACGGCCGTGTGACACGCCCGTGTCACGTGTCGTGTACCCGACACGCCCTCAGACACGCCCGTGTCTGAGGCCGTGTGCCTCAACAAAAATAATCCCAAAACAACCCGAGACTTCACACGGCCTGGCACACGGCCGGGCACACGCCCGTGTTCCTGGCCGTGTGCACCAGGACACACCCGTGTCCCGCAAACACGCCCCGGCTCAAGACGCCTAGCTGAGTTCGACGCCCACTGACACGCCCTGTGACACGCCCGTGTCACAGGCCGTGTCCTCACTCGACACTCGACTCTCGACGATCGTCGAGATAAATTCGTCGACATCACGGCCGATCGTCGACACGGCCCCGACACGCCCTGCGACACGCCCGTGTCTCAGGCCGTGTCCGCTGTGTCGACTCCGAATTTCATCGACTGCCCGACTCGACACTACCCAGGCCTGACACGCCCTGGGACACGCCCGTGTCCCAGGCCGTGTCACCCAAGCCTGAACCCGATTTTGCTCAAAATGATCCTCTTGACTTCGGGGTGTTACACTCCGTCTCTTCCCTTTTTCATTAAGGGACAAAGCCAAGACATGGCTTCACTCCCTCCCACCTGGAACAGCCACCACCTGGGAGTCTTTGACCACAAAATCCTAGCTAAGTTCCATCCGACAGATCGTATCGTGAGCATGAGCCGTGCCATAGCCAACTTCCGACAAGCCAATCAAGAATGTTTAGCCGAAGTTTGGGAGCGTTTCAACGAGCTGCTGAGGAAGTGCCCTAATCATGTATTCCAAACGTGGAATCTCGTCGAAATTTTCTACTTCGCTATTGATCCCCACCACCGTGCCATGATCGATGCCGCCTCCGGAGGAACAATCATGAACCTTGCTCCAGATGATGCTCTGAGAATCTTACAAGACACCGCCACCCACAGCGCTTACTAGACCGCTGGAAGAAACATCCCACGAAGCACAAGTGGAGTATTTATCGTGGATATCTGCAAGCCCGCCGTCGCCGCCCCAGTGATGGCAATCTCATGCCAAGGGTGCGGAAGCACCGACCACCACAACTTTGAATGCTTAGGAGTCGAGGTAACAGACAAATCTTCTTTTCTGAATGAGTCAGTTAATTTTGTAGCCAATCAAAACAGGGGAGTGCCTTACGGAAACACATATAACCCAAGGGTGAGAAACCACCCCAACTTTTCTTGGAATCCAAACGCATCTGGCCAAAGATGGCAACGGAGGCAGCATCAAAACGATGCGTATGCCTCCGGAAGCCAACCGCGGCCGCCTCAACCAAATTATTCCCAAGGCCCCCCCGTCGTTAAAAAAAGTTCTTTTGAAGAGATGTTCGAGAAATTCGTTGAAATTTCCCAAACCAACATGACAAATCAAGCCGCCTCGATGCACAAACTGGAGGCACAATTAAGCCAATTGGCCCAAGTGGTTTCCGAGCGCACCCACGACACCTTACCTAGTAACACCGAAAAGAACCCCCATGAACAAGGTAAAAGCCTTGGGGAGGAAAATTTGGGAAACCGCAATGAACTCGTCATCAATTTTAAAATAAACAACGTCGAAACCCCATCATTATGCGACTCCGGGGCGTCCAACAAAATCCTCACTTTGCAAGATGTTGCGAAGATGCACCTACAAGTCGACATTGAAAATCGGAAGTCGCTTATCTTAGCGAATGGCAATTTGGTTGACACTGAGGGAGGTGTTCGGGAAGTCAAAATCAAAGTTAACGGAAAAAGTATAACCACTGACTTCCAGGTTTTGGGACCAAGGGACAATAACTCTATTCCTATATTAGGAGTCTCATTCCTGACGGCCAGTGGCGCATCCCTCGACTTTTCCAAAGGACGCGTCACTTGGCTGACCGAAGATTCCGCCCTCGATAACACATCCATACATTCCTCTCCCATCCAAAATAACAATTTTCTGATTGTCACAGATACCAAGAGAGATTCAGGACCCCCAACATTGGAAGAAGCACATCTGGAAGAGAAGACAAAGAAAGGACTCTCCCAGGAGATAGATGAGAATCAAGAGATATTGGTCAAAGAAGAGATCGAGTGCGCCAAAGCCATGGCTGCCTTTCTACTTCCAGCCAAATATGTTTTTGAGCATGGAGAACCGAGTTTTACTCAGGAGAAATCCCTGGACACTTATTTGTATAACACTGCTGATAACTCTGTTAAGCGATCTGTAGCTTGGGCAGATCCGGTCACCATCACGGTGCCTGACAGGACTCCACAAACCACGAAAACAGGAAAACCCACAGTCTACATCCATTGGAAGTCTCCCACGGTGGATAAACTGAAAGAGGCAAAGCGTTTACGCGACGAGCGCTACGTTGCCTTCCTACGTGAGAAAGAGTGCAATCGAAGTAAAGGGAAAACCCCTACCCTCAATGCAAAAAGACAATCTGCTGTCCTCTCGCACCCCACTGGAGAGACTTACCACAAATCTGTTTATAGCTGATTGCAACACCATCATTCCACTTACCCTCCTCTTTCTGTTTTCTCGCTGCTTATGGAACGCTGGTTTGCTCTGTTTTTTTTTCTTCCTTTTTCAACTGCAAAGAACTCTTTATTATAACTACTAATACAGGTATTTGGTCCGCCTTAAAGACGGTAAACAAAAGGGCTTTCGGGAGACATCCCAAGTTAGACCATTTGGTCCTGTGTTGTGCTTTGAGTTCTTTATATATATATATATATATATATATATATATATATATATATATATATATATATATATATATATTTTGTTTTGCGTGCATATTTTAATCGCAGGTGCAGGAATGTTTGAGGCGTGGTAACTTGGCCGCACTTGGACATCTCGTCACACGACCGGCATGGTCACTTTTGAGCATAGGTACTTCTTACCCTAGCTCTTTTTCACATTTGGAATGCTCATTTTTACTAGTTGTCGAATTTAAGTTTGGGGGGAGAACATGCCTGTGGTCACTACACAACACATTTTGTTGCATACCAGTCTCTTGTTTAGTTATTTCATGATCTCTGTCGCACACACTGAATCACCCACACGAGTGCGCTCTTATCCACGTGCGCAGCTCGAGTCAAATGTATTATTTTTATGTAAACTTTAAAATAGTGGTGCTGATTTCGGATTTCAGGATAGAGTAGTTCGAAACTCATGCAGTGCTCCTAATCGAGTACTCATGGTTTGTGTAGAACTAGTATAGATTTAATTTTTCTTTGTGCTCGTAGATTTATATTTTTCTGCAGATGTAAATATTGTTTGTACTACTCAAAATTTGAATCTGGAGTAATCAAACGATATTGTAGGAATGTGTGTAGCCGCCACTAGACTCGTATTGCTCAAGTCGGGAGAAAGGATCATCTTTATCGGTGGCTAAGAACTTGCCCTAAGCTACGCTTGAAGCATTGGTGTCTGGTTAGTCAAGAGTGAGGATGACGTAGGCCATCATTTTGGCTAGTTTGAGCCTTGTTTAGCATTTCCTACCCGTTAACTGTTGCATACCAAATTTGTACCTACCCCTTCTTTGATTCAGCTCCACTCACATTCACCAAGGCCTGAAGCTAAACCCACCATCGTAATCAAATGCTTGAGCTTGTTTAAATTTACTATTTTGATGATGTTGTGATATGTGGAAATCGTGTAATGTGCCGCTGAATTCGTAAAATTTTTGATTGCTACGTTTGGGGATTGCAAACGAAGAAAAGAAAACGAAGAAAAGCGAAAAAGAAAAAAAATCTGAAAGAATTGCTATGAGAACTCTATCCCCATCCTATTTATTGATTTTGGTCGGGTTAGGCCGTGTACACACCAGGTTTTCAAGCTAAGTCTGGGGGTGTGTTACACGTTCATTTCTAAGTAGTTGTATTGGTTTAGGTTTTTGTTCGCTCGCCTTGGTTGTGTGTAGCCTTCATGTTTATCATTGACTACCAAACCTTAGCCTAAGCCCCATTCTCTCCTACAAGTCCTACTGATCCACGCTTGAGTCTAACACGCGCCGTGGAGAGAGTGTGAATGTGCAAGCATACGGTCCCCGACATTGATGGATATCTTTGGAGGTGATCACGAGCTCCGATCTTTGGCAATACTCACCTTAGTGGCCTGCCTACTTTCTTCCTACACATGATCGCAAGATTCTCTAGAATTCTAATTTTGAGCAAATATAATATTTATTTACGCCCGTCGAATAGTTTAAACTACGTAGTATAATTAAAAAGTTTTTCTATTATATCTTCTATGCCCATGATGTATTTGATTTCTCGTCTTACTTTTTTTTTGAAATTTCTGAGCTAGATAGCTATTTTATAGTTCACGGAGTGATGATTTGCTCGGGACGTGCAAATGGTTAAGTCTGGGGGTGTGATGAGTCCAAATTTTACACTGATGTTTGGACTCATCTGGGCCAGTTTTATCGTCTTAGCACTGAACTTGGGAGCTATAATTGCCTATATTTGTTTACGTGCATATTTCATGATTAAGTGCACTTTAGGCCCGTTTCTGCGTGCTTTATTTATTTCTGTGTTTTTGTTGTTCTTTAGCCATGTCTTGACAATGTGGTGTGCACTTTTGGTGGCCTATCTGCCTCTTATGCTGGTGCAGGATTCATGTGCGTGCTACGGAACCGCTCGGGAGACCCCGACGATACAGGAACACTGCGCGCGACACTGGACTTACTCGGCAAGACCACTGGTCGTGCGCCACTGATCGTGTGCAGTACATTCTCCTTTTTCCTAATTCTGCCCGGGTAATCGCACGAGCACTGGCCGTAGTGCGCATGACCACTGGTCTTGCGCCACTGCTCGTGCACGTTTACCCCTTACTTTCTGCAAATCTGTCCTAGCCAATCGCACAATCAGTGGATTCAGTGCGCACGACCACCGGTCGTGCGCCACTGATCGTGCGCATATATGCTGATGTTTTGATCCTGGTTGCAGGTTTAATTGGAAATGGCGCACGGTCATCGACCTACAGTGCGCACGACCACCGGTCATGCGCCACTGATCGTGCACTCTGCTTTTGCTGCCTCCATATTTAAGGGCCTGCTCCGCGATTTAGGTCAACACCCGTCATTTTCTGCGATCGGGGAGCGCACGGGAAGCGCCAATTTACTTATCCAGCTGCTCCATCACCTCCACCTTCATCGGGAGTCCATAGCCGGCTATTCCGAAGCTTTCCAAACCCTCCGGCGAAGCTCCCAGCCTTTGACGACCTCAACTCCAAGCTTTCCACCAGAGTTGGAGAAGAAGACAACCTAGAGAACGGTCTCAAAGGACTTCGAGGTGATAGCTCGTTGGTACCGGAAGCCTCCTCGGACTGAGTCCGGAAGCGGATTGACAACTCGCTATTCCGGCCACGACCTGCGGTGGATCTTCGCCCTCTATTGGTTTACTCCTCTTCCCCTTCCTTTGTTGTATGGAATGATATAACATTATAATGAATTACATGTTCTATTCTATATCTAATGGGATGTTTGTAGTTTTCTTATGCTTATAAGTTGTGTGTGTGAATGCGCCTCGCCCACTCCACATCCACTCGATACCCTTGTTTCACTCGATTGCACTCCGCACAAGAACACTTCCACCCATTAGCTTTCCGGCCACTCGCCCAACCGAAGTCGGCATCGCGGGCGATACACTCACCTCACCTTGCGAAGCGATGCCTTCGACCTGCATAGCTTTAATTAGTTTATTAGATCAAACAACCACAATCTCTCAAGTCCCCTTTTTACTCTATGCTAATTGCATTCCTTAAGAGACCAACACTCGGGGATTTATTCCCAAACTTTATTACTTGTGCGACCGATGCGCTTGCCTATTTACACGCATCACGCCTCAATGCTAGTCGCGCGACCTGCACATAGCAAATAGGTATCTCTACTCAACCCGCGCAGACAGGAAAATCCAGACCGCAATAAATGACCAAAACCCACTTACTGTTCACTCAGTTACTGTAGGTGTGCTGGGGGGGGCTCTATTTATAGGCGAGGTGAGGAGTGTGGTCACCACCCTAGTGAATAGAGTCACCGCCCCAGCTCGCGCGCTAACACAATCCCATTCACCGAGTCCGCAAAGACTTAGTCGGGTTTCAACTAAATCGCCAGGAACCAAGACAAAGATGTTCACCATCAGGCGGACTCGCACCAGTCTGCCCACACTATGCAGACAAGGCACCAGCCCCCATAGCCCGCAAACACCACCACACATGGACAACCACAACCTCTACTGCAACAGTCCGCACACTATGCAAACAAAGAGGCAGTCCGCACAGCTCAAGAACAATGCCTCAGTCCGCCACGAGTCCACGACCAACAGGCAGTCCGCCCGGTCAACAGCGGACTCAGCGGATACTGCGGACACCCTGGACTTATCACAGAATGTGACCAAGTTCAGTAGACCAACAAGAGCCAGGTGCGAGCTCGGTGGATAAGTCCCAGCCCATCAACACCCAAAGCAGATCGCCAACACTCCACCAGAGCAAGGCAAAACTTGTAAGCACCTACTCGCACAGCTGCCATGCCAGCGGCCACCTGCCGGACTCAACACCAGTCCGCGCAGTCTGCCACAAAGAATGCGGCTAATGCCCACTACAACACGGAGAGCTCGACAAGAACCACAACCGATCTCCAAAGCCAGTCCGCAATAGTGGACACCGCAGACTCAACCAAGTCCGCAACAACTCCTGCAGATTCAATCTCCAAGATGCCCGGCTACACCAAGAACAGGCTAACTGCAAGGCCGCAGATCAAGCTGAGCACCTCCAACAGACCGCCAAACACAGGCCGCACACCAGTCCGCCCATGCCGCAGACACAGGCCGCACAGGCCGCTTCACAGGAATAGCCAAGCCCCCAAGTCCAACCAGGTCGTCACCCAGGCCGCAACCATCAGTCCTCCCAGGTCACGGACTCAGACTGCTCAGACCGCCCGACCTGCCACATCACCCACTTCCACTTCACAAATTTCAACACTCCCACTTGAAGTGAGAAGTGGTGATCAAGCCCAGCAAGCCTCGTAACCGTTGAAATGGCCCCTTCGACAGCGGCTTCGTGAAGATGTCAGCAAGATTATCTTCACTCCGAACATGCCCGACCATAAGAGATCCCTCCAACACCTTCTCCCTTATGAAGTGGTGCTCAATCTCAATATACTTGTCCTTGCATGACACACTGGATTGTTCACCAGTTTGAGAGCACTCTCATTGTCACATCGGAGCAAAGTAGGACCTTGCACTTCCTCATGAGCATCCTCTACAAGCCTCCTCAACCAGATGACTTCCCTAGCAGCCAAGGCCGAAGCCTTGTACTCTGCTTCTGTAGTAGACACGGACACTGAGTCCTGCTTCTTGCCACACCACAAAATGAAAGCTGATCCACAAGTGAAAACATAACCCGAAGTTGATCTTCAATCATCCGAGTCACCACCATAATCATCATCTGTGTATCCAAGCAAAACAAAGTCTGCATCCCTACTATAGTGGAGTCTCATATTAGAAGTTGCCTTGACATACTTTAAGATATTCTTAGCCGCCGCTAGATGCGACTTCCTTGGTTCAGCCATAAACCGACTTACTCGGCCAACAACATAAGTAATGTCTGGTCTTGTAATCGTCAGGTAGATCAAGCTCCCTACAAGAGCCCTGAATAACAAGGGATCAGGAAGAATCCTTTCTTCATCTCGTCGAAGCTTTAGGCCATGATCCAGAGGAGTAGAGCAACTCTTTCCTTCACTTATGTCGAATCAATTCACAATACGATCTGCATATCTCTTCTGGCAAATGAGAATCCCGCTCTCCTTCCTCTCCACTTCAAGACCAAGAAAGTGATGAAGCTCTCCCAAGTCTTTCATCTTGAAGCGTCTACTAAGCTTATCCCTGAGCCTAGCTACTTCCTTCTCCGAATTCCCTATGATGATCATATCATCAACATACAACAGGACCAAGACTTGCAGCTCCCCCTTCTTCTTGACGAACAAGCTAGAATCTGAGTTGGAAGCAAGATAACCGCAAAATTGAAGATACTCTGCTATCTTTCCATACCAAGCTCTAGGAGCTTGCTTCAACCCGTAGAGAGCCTTCCTGAGTTTGCAGATATAGTCCGGATGAACTTCAGAAACAAAACCAAGTGGTTGATTCATGAAGATGTCCTTATCAATTTCTCCGTAAAGAAAAGCATTCTTCACATCAAGCTGCCACATCCTCCATCCTTTGCAAGCAGCCAAGGCGATCACCACCCGAACAGAAGTCATCTTTGCAACTGGACTAAATGTCTCATCATAGTCTTCTCCATACTATTGTGAGAATCTTCGAGCAACCAGACGAGCTTTGTACCTATCAATGCTCCCATCAGCCTTCTTCTTCAACTTGAACACCCACTTGCAAGTCACTGGAGTAATGTCATCAACCTTGGGCACAAGATCTCAGGTTTCATTCTTCTTGAGAGCAGCAATCCCCTCCTTCATGGCATCTTCCCATTCCTTGACTCCAGTGGGCTCATTGAAGTTTGCAGACTCTCGCTCATCCAAAGGACCTACAAAGAAGCAAGAGATATAACTCACTGCATTCTCATCGCAGTACTGAGCTGGTGGCTTCACAACCCTCATTGATCTTCGAAGAGGTTGTTCCTTGCTCACTACCCCCGTTGCTCCTTCAGGCTCAACTCCAACTTCGAGCAAGATTTGAGCAATGCTCCCCCTGCTTCCTGAGCCAGAAGCCTCAACACCAGAACTTGAAGCAACAAGAGCTGCTTGTGATACAACAAGCTCCTCTTCCAGAACTTCAGCAACCACCTTCTGCTCTTTATCAACCTTGCTCTCTGATATCTTAACTGAGCGTCCTCCATACGACGTCAGTTCATCAAAGAACACGTCTCTTGATACAACAAACTTCTTCGCCGCAGGATCCATGTATTTCCATCCCTTCTTCCGCTCATCATAGCCAACAAAGACAAGCTTCCTTCCTTTTGCATCAAGCTTTGTCCTTGAAGCATCCGGGACATGCACATAGCAAGTTGATCCAAACACCCGAAGGTGTTCCACACTTGGCTTCTCCTTCAGCAATATCTCAAAAGGAGACTTCATGTTGATTGGACTGAGCGGCATTCGATTGATGACGTAAGAAGCACAAGACATCCCCTCTGTCCAGAAGGACCTAGGAATGTCTTTTGCGTGAAGCCAGCATTTGCAAGTCTCCGTCAGATGACGGATCTTCCGATCCGCTACTCCGTTTTGTTGTGGAGTATGAGCACAAGTGAGCTCTCTTTGGATCCCATGCTTCCTGCAGAAGTTAGAAAACTTGGAGGAGACAAACTCACCACCGTTGTCAGATCTAAACTTCTTAATCCGCAAGCCAAGCCGGCCCTCCACCAACTCCTTGAACTCCACAAACAATCGGAAGGCTTCAGATTTCTCCTTCAAGAAATATACCCAAGTATATCTTGAGTAGTCATCAATCAAAACAAGCATGTATCTGCTCCCACCAAGGCTAGTAGTGACGGTTGGTCCCATCAAGTCCCCATGGATGCACTCCATTGGTCTCTTGTTCCACGTCTGTGACTTATCAAACGGAAGGCGATGAGCCTTACCATATTGACATCCTGCGCAAACGTGATCATCACTAAAGGAAGATAGCTTAGGCAAGCCTCTCACAAGGCTTCTGTTATGCATAACCTTAAGCTTATCTATTCCTACATGCCCCAGCCTATCATGCCATATAGCGGCACTATCGTTAGACCTCGTCCGATCAACGTAAGAGTTGTTTGCAAAAAGAGACAAGTTCTTTACTCTCCTCCCAACATGAGCAACATCAGCCTTAACCGCTGATACGTTGCGAAGGAACTTCACTTCTGTTGGCCCAAACAGAACGTGGTAACTAGCATCTACCACATTGGTCACAATGAAGAGGTTTTTTTTCATGCCCGACACGTGATACACACTCCTTAACGTGAGTGGCCCTTTATCACTACCCAAGGACACAACCTCCGCCTTTTGTACTGCATAAACAGTATTATTAGCAATTATGATAGCTTCGTTACCTGAGTAAGCTTGCAAGGAAGAGAACTTCGACTTGTCTCCGGTGAGGTGATGACCACACCCGGAGTACACGATCCACTCGTCGTTGAAGTCGACAGCCGACAAAGCACGGACACAAGTGCCCGTCATGAAGGCTCCGCCCCATCCAGCTTCTTCAGTGCTCAAGCAAGCTTCCTCCTTGCCTACAACATGCTCGGGTTGCAGTTTGACCTTGCAGTCACGCTTGAAGTGTTCGCGCTGATGACACATGTAGCACTTCAAGTTCTTCTTCCAATCCTTCTTCGGAGCAGCGCTCCTCTCTGGCTGATAGGAAGTTGAAGGCTCATTTTCAGTAGCGGTGTACTTCTTCTTCCCTTCCCATCTCTTCTTTTTCTTACCTGTGAACAGTTCTTCACTACCTCCTTCAGAGATAGTCACTCCTCCCATCTGCCTTGCCAAACTTTCCTGCGAAGCAAGCAGGTTCTCAAGCTCCAACAGAGATGGCTGAGTTGCCCAGCCTTGCACAGAAGTTACAAAGGCAACATATTCCTTCCGCAAGCCGCGGATAATGTGCATTTTCAGCTTGGTCTTAGAGATAGGCTCATCAGGATCAAGAACTGTTATCTCTGCACACAGGATCTTCATCTTCAAGAATAACTTTGAGATAGTCAGGTCTCCTTGAGTTGTCCTATCCAATTCATTCTCCAAGAACTGTAACCTTGCTACATTCTTCCTGTTGAACAACTCATCAATAGTTGTCCAGATATCAGCAGCTGACTCGCATCCAATGATGTGATCAAACAGCTCTGGTGAAACAGCCCTCTTGAGAACAAACTCTGCCTTTGCATTTGTTTTTCTCCAGAGCCTCACCTGCTCAGCAGTCCCAAAAGCAGCAGTAACTTCCTGTCTGTCGTCACCACCGACGACCTCCCATAACTCCTCGCCCAGAAGAAAACTCTTCATGCACGACTTCCACTTCTTGAAGTTAGTCATCGTCAAGAGTTCAATACCCAGACCTCTTGCATAGCTCCCTTCCATTGCAACAGACTTTGGTTAAGCTTCCAGCAGCACAAAGCAACAACACAGGTTGATCACCGCTGAAGCAACTGAACCTAGCTATGATACCATGTTAAATTTTCTCAAAGTGTTCAACATGATAGCTTGACGCCAAATTAATATTCTCAGCATTACCAAGATCACACCTTGATCAAGCGGAATCCCAAAGAGCAAGCTTAACACCAAAAGCAAATGGAAGAACAAGCAGATCTTATATTTATAAACTTATTTACAAGGCGAGGTATATGTGGCGAGACATGATTTCGCCAGTACACAAGGAAACAGAAAGAACAAAAACAAGCCGAGCAGACTACACTGGAGACCGCCGAGATCGCCCAGTCCGCCGTAGTCGCCGAAGCCGCCCGAACTGTTGCTGCTACAAGCCGAAAAGAACACGGAGTCCGCCGAGACCGCGAGGTCGCGCGGACACACGGTTATTCGCTGACTGCTGCTAAACTGAAGAACAGACCGCCTACCCGCCTGAGTCCGGCGGACAGGTTATTGGACTTGGAAATGCTGAAGCAGAGAAGAACCGACAAGCCGTAGAAGCGACGTGCTGAGACCGCAGAGACCGCAAACCTCACTGATCTTGATCGAAGTCAAAGCCAAACTCCTGGCTCCTCAATTCTAGTCGCGCGACCTGCATACAGCAAACAATTATCTCTACTCAACCCACGCGGAAAGGAAAATTCAGACCGCAACAAATGACCAAGCCCCACTTACTGTTCACTCAGTTACTATAGATGTGTCAGGGGGGTCTATTTATAGGCGAGGTGAGAAGTGTGGTCACCACCCTAGTGAATAGAGTCACCGCCCCAGCTTGCGCGCTAACACAGCCCCGTCCGCCGAGTCCGCAAAGACTTAGCCTGGTTTCAAATAATCGCTAGGAGCCAAGACAAAGATGTTCACCATCAGGCAGACTCGCACCAGTCTGCCCACACTATGCGGACAAGGCACCAGCCCGCATAGCCCGTAAACACCACCGCACATGGACAGCCACAACCTCTACTGCAATAGTCCGCACACTATGTAAACAAAGAGGCAGTCCGCACAGCTCAAGAACAATTCCTCAGTCCGCCACGAGTCCACGACCAACAGGCAGTCCGCCCGGTCAACAGCGGACTAAGCGGACAGTGCGGACACCCTGGACTTATCACAGAATGTGACCAAGTTCAGTAGACCAACAAGAGCCAGGTGCGAGCTCGGCGGACAAGGCCCAGTCCGCCAACACCCAAAGCAGATCGCCAGCACTCCACCAGAGCAAGGCAGAACTTGCAAGCACCTACTCGCACAGCTGCCAAGCCAGCGGCCACCTGCCGGACTCAACACCAGTCCGCGCAGTCCGCCACAAAGAATGCGGCTAACGCCCACTGCAACACGGAGAGCTCGACAAGAACCACAGCCGATCCCCAAAACCAGTCCGCAATAGCGGACACAACAGACTCAACCAAGTCCACAACAATTCCCGCAGATTCAATCTCGAAGCTGCCCGGCTACACCAAGAACAGGCTAACTGCAAGGCTGCAGATCAAGCTGAGCACCGCCAACAGACCGCCAAACACAGTGCGCTCAGGCCGCACACCAGTCCGCCCAGGCCGCAGACACAGGCTGCACAGGCCGCTTCACAGGTACAGCCAAACCACAAGTCCAACCAGGCCGTCACCTAGGCCGCAACGATCAGTCCGCCCAGGTCACGGACTCAGACCGCTCAGACCGCCCGACCTGCTCCATTACCCACTTCCACTTCACAAATTTCAACATATGTCATGTGTGTAAACAAATTAATTTTGCACCCAATTTCCATAAAGCCTTTCATTATTTAGCAGTTTGCGGAGATTTTTTTTAAATCTATTGCAATTATAGAAAAACGTTGTGATTAAGAATTGTTCTTTTATATTTAAATTGCTCAAATCATTGGTTGGTGAATGTTCTACCTCACCCCAAAAATTTTATCCATTTCATATTCAAAAATAGTGATATTTTCTTTTCATATTCAAAAGTAGTGAAATTTTCTTGACAAGTACTACCTAAAGGTATATATACATATACATTCAATATTTTTCAGCATTATTCAGGTTAAAACTATTATTGATATATCTTTTTTAATTAAGTGGTACATTTGATTCTTTTGAGACTTTGACTTCATCTGCTTACTCATGCGAAAATTAAAGTCAAACACAATAAGTTCAATTTTTTTACTTAATTCCCGGATTTAGTCAGAATTCTAGTTCAATCACTGAATCAATGCTTGACCACACCCAAAAAGCTTCATCCAATTTATATTCAAAAAAAGTTATATTTTCTTGACAAAGGTCGATTGTCTTGCTAAACATCAAACATACAGACATGCATTCTGTAATAATGGTGTTTTTATCCAAAGTGATATGAAAACAAAATTCCAAAGGAATTAAGGAAGGCAAAGTTGGGCTCCAAACAGGAAAAAAAATATAATTTCTTTCCACGACGACTTCTAATATTTCTGTCATTCATTTTAATTATTGTTTCTTAAACTGACAAGTTGTAGTTGGATGTACTAATCGCACAATATGATGACAGCATATTGGAGTCGCACTTAAAAATTAAAGTCAAAGGCCATAAAAGCCCGGGCCTACCTTCTCATGTTCGATGTGAACGCCGGTGTGAAGGCGGCTAATGCCAACACGGAAAAAATTCACTCTCATTATTTGGATTTGTTATGAAATTAAATGCTTAAACTTTAAAAGGAATACGAATCAAATCATTGTATGTATGTTCATGGATGAGAAATTATCATATTTAATGTAAAAAAATACAAATCACTCGGAGTTAATTTTTTCCCCGGGAACCATAAAATTTTAAAGTAAAATTTTTCAAATAATACTTTATTGTTAAAATTATGCTTTTGATCGCTAAATTAAATAATTTTAGGATATCTGTCTCTACATTTCATTTTGTATATTTTCAATGTCTTCTTATTTAATTAATGTCTTCAATATCTTCCTATTTATTGTATATTTTTAAATTCAATCTAAATTTTTAAAAATAAGTGGTAAATTTTATCTTTCTTTATTATATATATTTTACTTTATTGCTTTCTTTTCCACTTATTTTATAATTTATTTTGAGTTTCAAATGTGCATCAACTTATTTTTTGTTCATTCAATTTATTTCAACCATGGCACCACTAATTAGGCAGAATCAAGGAAGAACGACAGGTAAGACTTTAGAGAGCAGGAGACACCATCGTGGACATGAATTTTATTATATTCCGGAAGTATCTTTTACGTACAAAGTCATACGTAGGCCTCATTTGGGATGGCGGGAGGAGAAGGGCCGCTGTTCCGGAAGTATCTTTTACGTACAAAGTCATACGAGGGTTTGAAATAAAAGGTTTCTCAAGGCCCGGCGGGAGCAGATGCGGCAAATGCTGCAGCCGAATATTTATTTTGCGGCCAAATAAATGCCGGGTGAAAAAGCCGCGCCAAAAAAAAGTTGTCGATAGTAAGATCTTCTTAACATACTATTTCATGCCCTACTTAGTTAATTAATTTAGCGATGGAGCAACTTTAAATTGCACTGGTCAGTAATCCTTATATTAATTAGATAAATTCGCGTAAATTAGGGAACATCTTTAACATGATTAGGGCCATTTAATATATTTTTGAATTTTGATAGGATCTTTCTTAATTTATGAGAATTTTGGGTTGCAAATAGCCGAAATTCTCTTAATCCTTACTAACTTAATCGGGGGTTATTCATAAAGCCAGGGAAACCACCACGCGCATGATCCGCAGATGCGATCCACGCACAATTGGCGCGTGATCCGTGCGCCCAACCGCCGTCGCGCCAACCAATGGCGGATCCAGAAGATTTGTTGAGTGTGGGCTTCAATAAAATATTGACAATATTTGTTGACAAATATAAGAAAAATGACTATAATTTTATAAAAATTCATCAAAGTTAAATATTTTGTATTAATCCGGTAAAACCATTGAATAAATTCGTTAAAACTTTTAACATATAACTCATATAAAGTATATTAAAATAAAAACTAATCTCTGCATTTTACCTCAATAAAATGAATCATGTTTTATTGGGTGCTGCTAAGTAGAGAACCATTCTCCCTTGGTGGTTGGTATTTGTTCATAGCTTGCTCTTAAGATACAACTCCGTTATCTTAAATCATTCATTGTTCATTGTTGTTTTAAGATCTTGTATTGCAGTTGTGGTGATTTTATCAAATCCTCATTCCGTGAGATTATCTTCTGCTAAGATCTCTTACTTCCGCTGTCATTTCTTTATGAATTATTCTTGTGGTGTTTCTTTGTGAATTTTGACTACTCTGACATGATAAGGAAAGTAATGTGGTTGTTCTTTTCATATGTTTTTTATTGAAAAGAGATTAATGATGGTTTGTACCCTATTTATTTTAAGAAGATTGAATTCGTTGGGGAAAATAAATTTAGCAGTTATGATGTTCAAATCTGAAATATAAAGCTTGGTAGAGTTACTTTGGGGAAAATTTGAATGAGGGAGCTGTTGTTTAAGTCATATGGCCATATGGGTAGTTAATATATATGTAATTTATATTTAAACTCAATATAGCTAGAGGTTCCTTAACTACAACCATCCATTTAAAAGCTGTCAGAATATCATCCTAGTATTATAATTGTAATTTAGCACTGTATATGGAGGATGAGGGGGGTAGAGGAAGATAATCCTCACCGTCAGCTACCCTCTCCTCCTTCCTAGTTAGCAACATGGATGTGCCGACCAAAAGCTCCAAAGAGAGTAAAGGAGAGGAACCCTAGACAGAGGATGAAGTAGTAAAGGAGCGTAATCCTAGCGAGAATAAATAAACGGAAGTGCATAACCTTAGCGGGAGGAGGAAGGAAGATGGAAGATGAGCACTCAGGGGCGATTCACGATTTATCGAGTGTGGGCGGTCCCCCAGACTCACCCAAGCATAGGCCCGCCCCTGGCGCCAACCGCCAGCCGCCGTCACTCCCCACGGCCTCCCGCATGGGGCTGCGAGGGACCGCTGTCGCGCCTCGTGGTTGCCATGGCCCACTGCCGACCTTCTGGCTGGCCGCTGCCACACCTCGCGGCCGCACGAATGCGGCCACGTGTCTCGCGACTGGCATCCCAGCCAAGCGCGCTCCCGCAGCTGGCCGAGCGGCTGGCTTCCTCCGCTAGGTCTGCGTCCGGCATCCCGACTGCCCGCCGCCTTGTTGTGCGGCCGCACGCTCGTGGTCTCAAGGCCCGCATACAGCCTCCAGGCCGTCTGCCGTCGTGGCTCGCCCGACCACGACTGTGAGGGCCCCTGACCGGCTGGACGCCGCCGCGCCCCGCAGTCGCGCGCCAGAGGCCTCCAGGGCCCGCGACCCACCCGTCGGCCTGCGGTCGCCCCTAGGTCGGTCATCATACCTCGCTGCCGCACTCCCACAGTTGCGTGGGCCCGCGACCATCCCCCGCTCCCTTTCCCCCGGGTGTCCTCCCACCACTGGGGTCTCGTTGCCATCCATCACCATCGATCAACCCTTCTCCACCATCTGATCTCCACCTCGCGATCTCCATCGTTTGAACGTTGTGAACCACCTTCCGTAAATGATGTAGGGATGTCGGATCAGAGATCTCCACGGATCTAACGCTCTATCTCCGCTCTACACGTCATAGATCTACCGCACCTACACAGCACCTATCGCCCACAATAGTTCCTCGTCACAAAATACAGCACAAACAACAAAGGAGGAATGGTCGACTCGAAAACATCGATCGGAAATTTGAGTCGGAATATTTCCCAAGAAAACACAAAGGTTGCCACTCCTTTTTGAGAACAAGACCAAGGCTATATGCCAAGATCCGCTCAGGCAAATAGGATCCACCCGATCCGGAAGTAAAAAGCCTTGCAACGGCGATTTCGATTCAAAACTTGCAGCGATTAAATTAACGATCCGGAGAAAACGATTTGCGAAAACCACCACAACTAAAGAGAAGAAATCACACAAGGGAGGGGGAAGAGATTACCCAACCGGAAAGCTTTCACACAAGATAACTGTGGGAGAATCACTCTCTCCACGGATCCACCGGCGTCACACCGAATGGTTTGCAACCTTCTTCCAAGGATTCGCACCGAAGGAAGCCGCGCCGGAGTCGCACCGAACGGATGGAGGGAGCAAGGGGGCGGCGGCTTCACACCACAAGCTAGGGGGGGCGGCGGCTAGGAGAAGGCTCCTCTTGGCCGAAATTTCTCAAAGGAGATTAGGTTTTCAATTCTTTCTAATGATCTCATAACAAAGACTCCTTATATAGGAGTTACAAATAAGCCTTAGCCCTTCATGATGGAGATGTAATCTCATCCATCTGAATGGCTAAAGGCACACCAACATGAAAAATGTTCTAAATTAAAAATAATAAAACATGCAATGAATATAAAATTATCACTTAAACATAGGATAATTTTATATTCCAAATATAAAATAGAGTGCAAGAAGGAAATAAATAAGGCTAATGTGTTGCGGTGGCGGTAGCACGACACGGGCGGAGGTTGTAGCATAGCCTTCCGTTAGCGTCATCGTGCCGCCTCACATCCTTGAGTTGTATTGTCTTATCAACCGGATCATTATCAGCATCGTCAGCATCGTCTTCAAATGGTGGAGGAGGGGGCACACCATCAATCCTCCCCCGCTCAAATGCACGCATCTCCGTTGCGTGGTCCAAGCGATAGCGGTGAAGGAGAGCGACATCCAAACTCTGCAGCTCCGTCTCGAGTACCCAAGAGTCATCCGAAGGGGGCCGATCACGCCAACAGATGAGAAAGCGGTGGGTGTCGCCATCAGCAGTGGTAACGGGCTCAGCATCAAGTATCATCTCTGGAGTGGAAAACGCCCGTGGAAACCTGGGGAACATATTAGCAGTAGGCAGGAAAGAAGGCAACTTACCATCCGATGATATACCTGTGGGGACTAAAAGAGAGAGATCATTCGTACTACCACTCCCCAACCCATGAGAATTTTCAGTGGGAGAAGAAAACGACAAAGAAATCAACTCTTGTGGTGGTGACACAAACATCGTTAAATCCGAAACATTAAAAATGTGGGAGATACTCCAATCAGCAGACAAGTCCAAAATGAAAGCGTTGTCACCTAACTTCTTAATAATCCGAAAAGGCCCGGCGCGCTTTGGTGCTAACTTTTTGACAGTGCCAGTTGGCAAGCATTTGGGAACCAAACGGACTAAAACTAGATCGCCAATTTTGAAGTCTGATGCTCTCCTATGTAAATTAGCGTGCGCTTGATAAGAGTCGTATTGCGTAGTCAAGGTGGCCCGTATACGTGCGTGTAAATCATGGATGTTCTGGGCGAAGGATTGTGCAAACTGACTTGCCTTGTACGTTGGGGGCAACGACACCAAGTCAAGCGGCACAGGAGCCTTATACCCGTGGACAATCTCATTCGGAGACAGACCCGTAGACCTATTATTGGAATTATTGTAGGCTAACTGGGCATGGGGAAATCATCAATGAACGTGACAAAATAGGAACTACCCCGACCAATGGTAAGAGTAGGAGAAGGACCCCAGATATCGGAGTGGATAAGAGCAAACGGACGGGTAGAGCTACGAACGTGCTTTGGAGGGAAGGAGTAGCGGTGATGCTTGCCAAGCTGACATGCCTCACAGTTGAGCGGAGGACTTTGAGGAGGAAGGTGGGGCAGAAGTTGACGAAGAAGACGGGGAGGAGCATGACCAAGGCGGAGATGCCATTGGAGAAGATCTATGGAGGTGGAGGAGAAGGTGGAAAAAACAGAAATGTTATCCAGGAAGTATAAACCGCCACTCTCAGTCCCAGTAGCAATCGTTCGTTGGGAGTCCGGATCCTGAAAAGAGCAAGAAGTAGAAGTAAATGTGACGGAACACCGTAATTGCTTGCAAAGAGAGGTAACAGATAATAAGTTGCACGGGAACTGGGGCACGTATAGAGTATCTGCCAAGTGAAGAGACGGAGTGACATGAACCATCCCTGTTCCATGGACTGATGATGCAGAGCCGTCAGCGAGAATAACCGGGGGCAAGCGAGTATGTTTTTCTAGGAGAGAGAAACACGGGAGATGGCCGGTCATATGATTCGTAGCACCAGTGTCGATCAGCCATTTGCCCTGAGTAACAACGTGTGCACGACCTGAAGACGTGACAACCGAGGCGAATGGCTTGGAGGAGGATATGAAAGCCATGAAGGGAGGAAGAAGAAACTGCAGCGGTCTCGGTGACAGCACACCAGCGGCAAGAAGGGCCACGACCAAGGTGCAGAGCACAAGCCGCGCGACTGAACCAGGAGGTCGCGGCGACTAACAAGCAGTAGCGGCTAAAGGAAGAAAGGCAGAGAGGCCGCTCAAACAAGGAAGAATCCGCGCGAACAGCAGCGGCTAGAAAGAGGTCAAAGGCACAGCGGGGAAGAGGTCGCGCGGACTGAAAAGGCCGAGCGAACAGAAGAGAGGAGAAGAGCAGGTGACCGCGACCAAGATGCGGGTAAGAAAGGTACAACCCGCACGGTCAGGCAGATCACAGCAGCTGCTAGAAAGCGGTCAAAGGCACAGCGGGGAAGAGGTCGCGCGGACTGAAAAGGCCGAGCGAACAGAAGAGAGGAGAAGAGCAGGTGACCGCGACCAAGATGCGGGTGAGAAAGGAACAACCCGCACGGTCAGGCAGATCACAGCAGCAAACCGCGAGTAGAGAGACAACACACGCGGACAGCGACAGACCGCAACGACTAGGAAGTCGGAGCGGTAGGAAAGAACAAGGAGCGCGGCGACAAGGAAACAGGTCGCTGCGACAAAGAGCAGTAGGAGAAAAGAATCAAGAAGAAGCAAGCCGCGCGAACAGGGCAGCAGACAGAAACAAGCCGCGCGGATAGAAACAAGCCGCGCGGACAGAAGAGAAGGCAAGCCGCGAGCAAGTCGCAGAACGCGGAAAACAAGCCTCGAACAACAGAGAGCACACAGAATCAGGAGGAAATGACCGTGTCCTCTGATACCATGTTAGAAAGTAGCGAAAAGAAGCGACAAGTAGAGAACAAGCAAATAAACTTTTGAATAATTGAAATTTTATTATCCAAAAAAAGATAACTATTACAAAGGTATGCCCTCCCTTATATAGAATGGAGGAGAGATGAGAGAATACAAATAAGAGATGTGAGACTAAAAATTACAAGCTAAGCGGACTGTACAAAGTAAACCGCACAAGCCGCGCGGTTAGACAGAAGGACTAACCGCACGGCTACAACAAGAGAAGCCGAGAGGTCGCCTGTGAAGATCGCTAGACCGCCCGGTTTACAAGCCGGAGAGTCAAACCGCCAGACCGCGCGGTCTTCAACCCGCCACAACAGACCGCCCGGTCACCAACTTCAACAAAGATCCCAAGTGCTCTTGTGATCACTCACAAGGCATCGTAACAAATTTCCTAAGCTCCGATTAACCACTTCCGTCTGCCCATCAGTTTGGGGATGATAGGTAGAGGAAAACAATAATTTTGTTCCCATTAAAATCCAAACAGTCTTCCAAAAATAACTAGTGAATTTTACGTCCCTATCCGATACTATGATCTTTGGCACTCCACGGTGACTAACGACTTCTTTAAAATAAAATTTAGCGACGTGAGACGCATCATTCGTCCTACTGCACGGGATGAAATAAGCCATCTTTGAAAACTTATCCACAACTACAAAAATTGAGTCGTGACGGTGTAGGGTAACGGGGAGGCCTAATGCAAAATCCATACTAACGTCTACCCAATGCATGGAGGGAATAGGCAAGGGTGTATATAATCCTACATTGGTTTTACTACCCTTAGACACCTGGCACGTGCGGCAGCTACTCACTACCCTTAGACACCTTAGACACCTGGCTCCAGACACGACATCCAACAAATCGTCTAGGCGGGGAATGGGGAACCTATACTTGATGGTGATTTTGTTGATAGCCCGACTATCAACGCACATCCTTCATGTACCATCCTTTTTGGGGCAAGTAGGGCTGGTACAGCACATGGACTCATACTAGTCCTAATAAAACCTTTCGCTAGCAAGCCCTCTATTTGAGACTGCAACTCCAGGTGAGTTGCGGGGTGGAGTCGGTAATGGGGCTGATTTGGCAAGGAAGACCCCGTGATGAGATCTATCGCATGATAGATATTCCTAAGCGGGGGTAACGTGGGCGGCAACTCATCCGGGTACACGTCCCTATACCCCTCTGTTGGGTACTGTATCCACAATTACCTGGATTTGAGGAAGCCACCTGTCAAGCTAAGATGAATTCACAATGTATTTGATGAATCCTCTTAAGTTGTGCTTGCAGTTCCTCCACACTAAGTGCACACCAATGTCAGGGTGCAGTAGGTCAATATACACGTGTCTGCACGACGTAATCCCTCGTTGAGCAGATCAGTGTGTTGGCCTACGTGTACTCTCTCTATTGGAGTGCACTTACTTTCAAGTACAGGGCCGTTCATATGCAAGAGAAGACAAGGAGCGTGGATGGGTCAAGGAGCAGCTCCTGGGTGGAAAGACGAAAATTCGTCCAAGGAAAATTCGACGAGAATCACCAAGTGATTCTCGCCGAACCAGTGGTTAAGCAGATCATGAATACCAAGTGAAAATCGTTGAGAATCAATAAGTGATTCGGCGAGAATCACTAGCGATTCTCGACGAATCGTCGAGAATCACTTGGTGATTCTCGCCGATTCGTCCAGAATCACCTGCGATTCTCGCCGATTTTCACTTAGCGATTTCTCAGGATGCTGCTGGACCGGATTCTGCCGCTGGACTAGTTTGAACCGGATTTCGGGGTTATACCTGTGGGACCCACAACGGTCATATTGTATGGGTCTACGGTGTATAAATACATGGGTATTTTGAACAGTAAAATGGAGAGAATCAGAAACCGAGCCGCGACGTAACCCTAAAATCACGATTCCTCTCCTCCGCCGCCGTCGCGCTCGGGCAAGTTGGTCGCCGCTGCTGATCGATTTTCTTCCCGATCTCCGGCGACAGAAGCTTAGCAAAGCTTGAGTCTCACGCGTCTATCCAGAGATCCCTTGTCTCTCGATTTGTTGATCGGGAAAAACTTCCCATCCGAATCGATCGAGACGACCGATCCTCGTGTGACCGTTGGTAGACCTAGCTTGCTTCGCTACGAAGATTGGTTCTCTATTTTCAGCAGCCGCTCATCATCATAGCCGCCGATCCCGAAGCTAGCCGCCGCTCGTGTTGCCGCCGCCGGTTCCGTGGAGATCCTCTACAAGAGAGACCAAGGTTGTAGACTTTTCTTTGACTTCACGAACACGTCGTCGAACGAAAAGGAACACCGTAGTCTCCAAACGAAATTTGTATCTCGTGTACATTCTATATTTACTTTTGTTGTAAAGGAACGTTTGTTCCGTGTTGTAAGGGTTGGGTGCAACCCGTTTTGTGGGAGTGTAGACTCCTACGTGTGGAAGGGTGCCTTCCGTTAGTGCAGGGATTGGATTTCAATCCTGTTGGAGAAGAGACCGAGTCGTCCCCTGTCGGGAGATAGGTCGAAGGGGGAAAGTGGATGTACCCAAGTTGGGGAACCACTATAAATTGCCTGTGTATTCTGTGGGCTGTGCTTTTTATTTTTATTGTGCAGGTACTGTCGTAAATTCCGCAAAAGCACAGCACGTCACCTATTCCCCCCCATAGGTGCACTTTGTTGACACTTGGTGGACTTTCAAGTGGTATCAGAGCGAGGTTACTCATCAAAAAGGTTAACACCTTGAGTAGAATCCTGCCACCAGTGTCAGAAGCATGGAGCTGGATTATGAGATACCGCCACTCAAACTCCCCGCATGCACAAAGGATTATTATCCCATCTGGAGAATGAGAGTGTCATTTCACCTTGATGCTATCGATCCTCGAGCATCCTTCATCCTGGAAGAGGGTCCGTTTATTCCCATGAAGACCTCTGACTCTGGGATCCAAGTGCCCATGGGCATTGCTGAGATGTCAGAGACGGAACTATCACTATTTCACTTGGACGAGAGGATTCGTCAAATTATCATGGATATCTGGTCTGGAGCCTCTCGCTCTAGATTGGAAAAATGTAGAACGGCTAAATCTCTATGGATGATGATCTCAGAGCTGATGGGGGGGGGGGGGTCAGAGAAAGCTGGAATATGCTGTCAATCAGAGGATGAAGCGTTTGTGGGGGTCCTCACTTCTGAAGATGAAGGCAAGGATCCCTCGGATTGCATCAGAGCTCCAGTGTCCGTGTCAGAGACTGAAGAGGACAGTGAGGAAAGCAGCTCTGATGTGGATGAAACAATGGTCACTGGATCTAATGACAATAATACAGAAGAGCAGGTAACTTCTTCATCCTGCCCCGTATCTCTTGAAATTTCTGAAGACAGGAACTGCCCTCCTTCAGAAAATGCTGATTCCCTGAAGAGAGCCCTTCAGTCAAGCAACCTACTTGCTGAGGAGCAAGCTCAAGAGATTGCTCGACTGAAGATCTTGTTGGTTCTCCAATTGGCGTCCAACAAGGCCAAGGACTCTAAGATCTCAGCTCTAGAGAGTAGTCTAGAGAATGAGAAAAGAATAGTATCAAACTTCTCCAAGGTTGATGCCATTAAGAGAAAGCAAGAAAATGGGTGGATCTCCCAGATTATCAATTCGTGGAGAAATGGGGAAACGGTATTCCGACCCCCCACTCCAAGCAGGAAGGCAACTCATCATGCCTTCAGGTATGACCACAGGCATAGTCGTGGTCACTGCAAGGGTGATCTGTCCCCATGTGGAGACACCCGGAGTGCAAGGGCTGGCGTGGCCACCCACGAGAGAATACCTAAGGTTCATTCTGAGCCCTTTGTATTCACTGCCACTGCCTTAACACAGTGTGGATCTGCATGTCCCAGCTCACAGAAGACTTCTCACCACTCGAGGACACGGGATAGAGAGGATAGAAGTCATGATGTCAGGCTCCATGGGGCCTCAGTAAGGGAGATGCCTGAAAGAATGACACCACCTTCCCGGCCTCATAACGCTCACAACATGCATTCTTTCCACCCTCCCACGTGTCACGATGGAAGAGGAATTTTTGTGACAAGATCATGCCCTATCCCGTTTAGACCTAGGACCGTGACTACATCAGTCACTAGATCAGGTCGGAAACGGCGATACAACATTCACCCATGTTGGTGCTGCGGCAAAGTGGGGCACTTTGCCATCGACTGTTGGCACAACCCCTCTGTGCCCACGGCAAGGGCTTATCCACATTCTCGGGATAGAGGTAGTCTTCCAGACAGGTTTTCTGAAGGAAGGCAGTTGCGTGCTTATGCTAACAGGAACCTAGGACCCAATATGATTTGGGTTCCTAAGGTAAAATAATTCTTTCTTGCAGGGTAGTCTAGGTTCCCGTGAATATGATGGGAACTAGACAGTAGGTGGCTCAAGACTAAATTGGAACAAGCGTCTGCAATAACAGATGTGATATCTACTTGAGCATTCTCACATTGAGCTTCTAATATGTTCTACCTGTGGGACTTAAACGATGACTCTCAAAATCCCAGGTACTCATGATTAGTTCCAAGACTTGAGTCGTTTTCAATTGACAATTACCTATATATATATATATCCTTATATACAGATACATCTTTGTATATTAGTGTATGTATGCACATCTAAGGATAGGTTAACTCGATACATGCAAACCTTTATACATCAATAAAAAGTTAACGAAGATATGTCATTGTGAATCTCGACAAATCACAATTGACATCAAGAAGTGTTTGGAGAAGCCTCGCTCAAATCCAAATAGATTGTCTTTACAATAAATTTGTATTTATCGTTCTCATATTGACTCGACATCAGAAGAATTCGAAAATGTTGCAATGCTTCCTAACGTGAAAATTCCCAGTAGAGAAACCTTTCAATCTCGGATTAGACAAATCCCGCCGACCCATTATATACTCGGAATCTTGGTATCATTTTTATACTTAGTAAAGAAAACCGCCGAAAACCCTTCAATTTCGGAACCTCGGAACCTTTCAATTCCTAGTAAAGAAAACCCTTCAATTTCATTTTTATACTTAAGAATCCCGCCGAAGAATCTCGCCGAATCCCGCCGAAGAAGCTCGTCGACCCTTCACCTTCCTTAAGAATCCCGCCAAAGAAGCTCATCCCGCCGACCTTCGTAGACAACTCGCCAAATCGCAAGGTTTCTTCCGCCGACCCGCAGGAAGCTCGTCGCACCGCCTTCGCAAACTCCCGTTGATTCCCGCCGAACCCTGCAGGAAGCTCATCGCTACACGAATCCTGCTCTCCATCTTCTTCCCGTAAGTTCTCGCAAGGTTCTCGTCGAATCGCGAAGTGTCTCTGTGACCGCAAGGTTCTCGCAAGGTCCATCGTCAAATCGAGAAGGTTCTCGCAAGGTTCTAGCAAGGCCGAACCCCACAGGAAACTCTCCTATCCACCGAAGGTCTTCCCAAAGGACGCTCGAGGAAGAGTTCTCGCAGGAAGCTCACCAACTCACTTCCGTATACGCCCTTAGGTAACCTCTTCCTCACCCGTACTTGGACGCTCTCACTAGTGACGCTTTCTTTTTGAATGTTCATTAACGCTTAGAGTAGGGCTTCTCTCTCTAGATCTACAATGGCTCCAAGAACAACTGCTGGGTTGGTCACTGGTTGCGAGCTTGTTCGGACTGGGTTCTCTCATGCCTCGGACGAATTCCGCAACATCATTCTGATGCTGGAAGAGGCTGGGCTAACATTCATCCTGGAGCACCCTTGCAAAATCTTGGACAAAGAGGTACTGGAGTTCTTCGCCACCGCAAGACTCCGAAATGGCGACTCACTAATCAAAAGCAAGGTGGCTGGGGCAAAGGTCAAGCTGTCTGCCAGCAAGCTGACTCGCTACCTGCAGCTTTCTAGCTCGGAGCATGAGGACTATCTGGAGGACGAGGACAAAACCAGAACTCTCTTATTCTGCGATCTCCCACGAGGAACTCGGTCAATAAAGAGAAAGGATATGAATGAAGAAGGGAAGCTCCTGTCTGACATCATTGGAAAGGTGCTCATCTGTAAGCCGGGCTCTCATGACCATATCTCAGGAGATATGTTCAAGATCCTGATAGCTGTTGTCTGCCGTAAGAGGTTCAACTGGGGGGAGTTGCTGTTCGAGAAGATCAAGGACACCTTGGGCACTCCGAGTTTTGGCCGCATCATAAGTCTATATCTAAACCAGCTAAATGGAGACAAGTTTGACATGAGCAAAGGTGTCCCTCTCCACTACTTGAAGAAGATGGACACAAGTGTGTTTGATCGATGGGTGAGGCGTATTGGGCAGACTGCAGTGGAAGAGCAACATGGAGTATCTCCAGCAGTCACCCCCGGTGAAATTCCTGATACCTTGACTGCAGGAATCGAGGGGGAGCCTCTACCCCCTCATACGGATGTAGTATCTGAAATCTCCCAGGTGGCCAGGGATGCTGTGGCCGAAATTCAAGAAGAAAGTGACACTGTACTGGAGACTGCTGACCAAGAATTGGAAGAGGCTGCTGATATAGATGATTTCTTGGATGATGACGGAGAGGAAGATGGGAATGAGGGACATGAAGTATTGGAGGGTCCGGATCTTGTTGAACCTCCATCTGAAAAGCATGCACCAGTGGAGGGGGAGTCAGATAAATCTCCAGAGGCCGCCAGTATTCCTCCATTAGAGACTGTGATTGTATCCAGCTCTACAGATGCGTCTGCTGAAATGCAAGGCCCACAAGTGCCTCCGGCTATTCCGTTACGAGATGAGCTAGCCACTCACACTGTTAATATCATTCGGGGCATTGTGAATGAACTTAAAGCCTCCTTTGATGAAGCTCAGAATAAACTGCTGAACAGGATTAAGACATCTGAAAAGCTCATGCTCAAGAATATAGTGGAGATCAACCATAAACTGGATGTGATGGAGAAGAAATTTGAAGAAAAGTACACCGAGGCCGGACAAGCTGTCACACTTCTAATGGCCGGATTGAAAAAGAATACTGATACTCTTGTCGTCGTCAATCAGAATGCACATGTTGTAGCCAACAACATTCAAAAGTTTGACGGTAATATGGTAACTCTTAACGCCAATCAGCAAGCCTTGGTCACTGAGTTCTCCCGGACCACCAAACATATTGATGACTCCCTGCACTCCTATGCAAACTACATCGCTGTCGAAGCCAAAAAGGGGGAGAAAGAGTATATAGCTAAGATGGCCGAGCTTCAAGAAAGCATGAGCACAAACTTCGAACAATCAGACAAATATGTCTATGAGAGCTGCTGGTGGATGCTCCAACAGGCGTTAGGTACGTTAGGCGTCGTTTTGCCTGACAATCCTGCAGCTATTCATGTTCCTGAGACATCTACGGCCGCTGAGGGAGTAGGTGCTGCTGAAGGAATAAGTGCAAGTGCTGCAGATGTTCCCACAAATGAAGCTGATGCTAGGGCTCTCTCCAAAGCTAAACTGAGGAGCATGCTTGACCAAGAGGCTTTAGCAAAAGCCAGGGGAAAGAGAAAAGCTCAAGAAGGGACCTCCAAGGAGACACAGGCTGAAAAGAGAACTCGAATGAGTGAGGAGGATATACGAAACGAAAAGTGGAGTCCAGTTTCAAGGAACATCATCTTAGACACCTTCTGGCTGCAAGAAAGAGGAGAGATCAATCGGAACGAAGTATATATCCAGTATGAGTGGGAAATGCACAAAACGTTTGAAGCGAAACGCAACATCTTTTTCAGAAACAACACGGATGCAGATAAAGTTCCTCCTCCTAGGTATTACCCGAAGCCCAAAGAATACATGGAGAGGCAAAGCAAGAAGTACTTGGCTCAAAATCTTAAGGGTGAGTTAGCTAAGGAAAAATAGTCAATAATTTATAGCTTGTCACTTTGTCTTAAGAACATTTAATGATTATTGTTATCATATGAACAATTCTGAGATTATATGTCTATATATTTATATTGGTATATATATTTGAATTTGTGAATGACTCAAGTCCTGATCTGTTTGCTCATACTATCTTGTGCTGTGTGTTTAGATTCTGAATGCTATGTTTATTATTTGATTGGTGTTATTCATCTTAGCTAGTAGGGTTTTGGCTTCGTCAAATAGGGGGAGATTGTTGGGTATTGTATCCACAATTACCTGGATTTGAGGAAGCCACCTGTCAAGCTAAGATGAATTCACAATGTATTTGATGAATTCTCTTAAGTTGTGCTTGCAGTTCCTCCACGCTAAGTGCACACCAATGTCAGGGTGCAGTAGGTCAATATACACGGGTATGCACGACGTAATCCCTCGTTGAGCAGATCAGTGTGTTGGCCTACGTGTACTCTCTCTATTGGAGTGCACTTACTTTCAAGTACAGGGCCGTTCATATGTAAGAGAAGACAAGGAGCGTGGATGGGTCAAGGAGCAGCTCCTGGGTGGAAAGACGAAAATTCGTCCAAGGAAAATTCGACGAGAATCACCAAGTGATTCTCGCCGATTCGGCGAGAATCACTAGTGATTCTCGCCGAATCGACGAGAATCACTAGTGATTCTCGCCGACTCCTTCAGGCTACCTCAAAACGGTGCCAAGTAAGATTCGACTAGAATCACTAGTGATTCTCGCCGAACCAGTGGTTAAGCAGATCATGAATACCAAGTGAAAATCGTTGAGAATCAATAAGTGATTCGGCGAGAATCACTAGCGATTCTCGACGAATCGTTGAGAATCACTTGGTGATTCTCGCCGATTCGTCGAGAATCATCTGCGATTCTCGCCGATTTTCACTTAGCGATTTCTCGGGATGCTGCTGGACCGGATTCTGCCGCTGGACTAGTTTGAACCGGATTTTGGGGTTATACCTGTGGGACCCACAACGGTCATATTGTATGGGTCTACGGTGTATAAATACATGGGTATTTTGAACAGTAAAATGGAGAGAATCAGAAACCGAGCCGCGACGTAACCCTAAAATCGCGATTCCTCTCCGCCGCCGTCGCGCTCGGGCAAGTTGGTCGCCGCTGCTGATCGATTTTCTTCCCGATCTCCGGCGACAGAAGCTTAGCAAAGCTTGAGTCTCACGCGTCTATCCAGAGATCCCTTGTCTCTCGATTTGTTGATCGGGAAAAACTTCCCATCCGAATCGATCGAGACGACCGATCCTCGTGTGACCGTTGGTAGACCTAGCTTGCTTCGCTACGAAGATTGGATCTCTATTTTCAGCAGCCGCTCATCATCATAGCCGCCGATCCCGAAGCTAGCCGCCGCTCGTGTTGCCGCCGCCGGTTCTAGGGAGATCCTCTCCAAGAGAGACCAAGATTGTAGACTTTTCGTTGACTTCACGAACACGTCGTCGAACGAAGAGGAACACCGTAGTCTCCAAACGAAGTTTGTATCTCGTGTACATTCTATATTTACTTTTGTTGTAAAGGAACGTTTGTTCCGTGTTGTAAGGGTTGGGTGCAACCCGTTTTGTGGGAGCGTAGACTCCTACGTGTGGAAGGGTGCCTTCCGTTAGTGCAGGGATTGGATTTCAATCCTGTTGGAGAAGAGACCGAGTCGTCCCCTGTCGGGAGATAGGTCGAAGGGGGAAAGTGGATGTACCCAAGTTGGGGAACCACTATAGATTGCCTGTGTATTCTGTGGGCTGTGCTTTTTATTTTTATTGTGCAGCTACCGTCGTAAATTCCGCAAAAGCGCAGCACGTCACCTATCCCCCCCATAGGTGCACTTTGTTGACACTTGGTGGACTTTCACCCTCCAACAGTACCCGTAACTCACTAGGTAACTCATCCAAAATGCTAGAATCAGACTTCGCACTTAAGAGGACTAGCGCATACATGATTCCATCAAAGAACGGATCCCTCTCAAACTCTTTCCTACCAACTAGATTCAACGTTTTCCGTTCTACCGGAATAGTGGTGTCCTTAGCCAAGACTACGGGCTCCTTTGGGATGGTCGGCCTCAAAGTGATGGTTTTGCCATTGAATTTTAATTCATAAGTGTTGGCTCTACCAAAATATGTAACATCACGGTCGTATAGCCAATGGCGGCCTAACAACACATGAAAAGCGTCCATCGGAAGGACATCACACCACACCTCATCAATGTAGGATTTGAATGAGAGTGGGACCAGGCATCGTTTGGTAACGGGTACAGAGAGCTTGTTGATCCAAGCGACCTGATATGGGGTCGGGTGCGGTTCCGTGACTAATGACATACGTGCAACGGCTTTCTCAGATACGACATTCACGTAGCTACCACTATCAATAATCAGCTTGCAAAGCTTCTCGCCACTCTTAAAAATCAGAGAAAATATGCTCGTCTCTTCCAATCATCTAATGGACGCGGAGTGGTCAAGATACAATGCATCACCATAAGGGGGTTGATCGTCCTCTAATCACTAGGGACTCCTTCGGGGTCACTCTCCTCTGCGGCCTCGTACATAAGTAATCGTCAGGGTTGGTAGTTGGATCTAACAGGCTAGTGCTTTTGTCTTTGTTGGGCATTCGTAGGCATAGTGGCCTTGAATGCCGCAAGTGTAACAAGTGGTGTTAGCCTTGCTAACCTTCCCGATAGGGACACGCTCACTCGCAGGGTTCTTGGAGTTCCTAGCGGTGATCACGATTGACTTCGACTCGGTAGATTTGAACTTTCCCTTATCAGGGTATGTGGAAGAGGATGCCCCAGGGGTGGACTTATTTTTCGTACTAGAATAACGGGAGTGAGCCTTAGATGCTAGGTGCTTTTCAATGTCCAAGGCGGCATTGAAAGTCGTATTCAAGTCCGTATGACCGTAACACAAGAGTTTCCGCTGAATGTCGGGGTGAAGTCCCTTTCGAAATCTAGATAAAGTGACTTCGGGGAGCTCTCGAAGGTCACATCATACCATACGGTCCTTAAGTTCTCCCATATATTCAGCAACAGACATTGAGCCTTGCCGAAGGGTGGTAAGCTCATCGAACATCTGCGTCCGATGGTACGCGGGAACGTATTGATCGGTCAGCAGGTTCTTCATCACAACCCATCCAATGAGTGGGACCCCGTGCCCAGCTCCTAACCTACGTTCTTCATTCAGCCAATAGGTTTTGGCACGTCCCGTTAATTTCATCCGGGCAACTTGAACCTTTTGGGGGTCCGTGAGGTTGTGTCATTCGAAATAGCACTCCATGTCTATAGCCCACTGGAGGAAGATCTGGGGATCTCCCATGCCATCATAGGTGGGGGCATTTATCTTGATGGCCCGCGTGATATCAAATCCTCGCTCGGGGCGGCGTTCTCGAGGGGGCACACGGGTAGAGTTTCCCTCAGAATCCGAGTCAAAGTTCGGTTGGTGCCGGTTGGGCTGCCCAACATTAACGAGAGGTGGGGGTGGCCTTTCCTGATTTTGTAGGATCTGGGCTAAGACGTTCCTAAGCTCAGCCATTTCGGCACGAAGACCCACTATAGCCTTAGTGTTGGGATCACCATGCTCGTTCGCAACGATCCTAGACGTAGACGGGGTTGTGTACTCCGTTCCTAGCCTAGTGCGCATTCAGGTTTGGGAGGCCCCGGGCAAGATGTATTTTCCTAGGGTTGAAGCTATGTTGAAAATACGATATTTTTATATATTACCAATGCGAATAACACGTAGATCATTAAAAAATGTTTTTTTTGAAATTTTACTGAAAAATAAAAATTTCAGCCCGCTATTTGCAGACCACGAAAAATAATTTTTTGATTTTCTAACGATCCGATCTCCAACAAGGAACGCAGAGAGGATGTTTGCAACGTGAAAGTTGAAACGACCGCCTCTGATACCAAATTGATGTAGGGATGTCGGATCAGAGATCTCCACGGATCTAACGCTCTATCTCCGCTCTACACATCATAGATCTACCGCACCTACACAACACCTATCGCCCACAATAGTTCCTCGTCACAAAACGCAGCACAAACAACAAATGAGGAATGGTCGACTTGAAAACAACGATCGGAAATTTGAGTCGGAATATTTCCCAAGAAAACACAAAGGTTGCCACTCCTTTTTGAGAACAAGACCAAAGCTATATGCCAAGATCCGCTCAGGCAAATAGGATCCACCCGATCCGGAAGTAAAAAGCCTTGCAACGGCGATTTCGATTCAAAACTTGCAGCGATTAAATTAACGATCCGGAGAAAACGATTTGCGAAAACCACCACAACTAAAGAGAAGAAATCACACAAGGGAGGGGGAAGAGATTACCCAACCGGAAAGCTTTCACACAAGATAACTGTGGGAGAATCACTCTCTCCACGGATCCACCGGCGTCACACCGAATGGTTTGCAACCTTCTTCCAAGGAGTCGCACCGAAGGAAGCCGCGCCGGAGTCGCACCGAACGGATGGAGGGAGCAAGGGGGCGGCGGCTTCACACCACAAGCTAGGGGGGCGGCGGCTAGGAGAAGGCTCCTCTTGGCCGAAATTTCTCAAAGGAGATTTGGTTTTCAATTCTTTCTAATGATCTCATAACAAAGCCTCCTTATATATGAGTTACAAACAAGCCTTAGCCCTTCATGATGGAGATGTAATCTCATCCATCCGAATGGCTAAAGGCACACCAACATGAAAAATGTTCTAAATTAAAAATAATAAAACATGCAATGAATATAAAATTATCACTTAAACATAGGATAATTTTATATTCCAAATATAAAATAGAGTGCAAGAAGGAAATAAATAAGGCTAATGTGTTGCGGTGGCGGTAGCACGCCACGGGCGGAGGTTGTAGTGTAGCCTTCCGTTAGCGTCATCGTGCCGCCTCACATCCTTGAGTTGTATTGCCTTATCAACCGGATCATCATCAGTATCGTCAGCATCGTCTTCAAATGGTGGAGGAGGGGGCACGCCATCAGTAAACACCCATTATTGGTGGGTGCACATGACCAAAATTATATTTGGTATGTCCATATTAAAATACTTAAATAATACACGCCGAAAACTATATGAAATCGCCTGCAAATTGTAAATAGGGTGGTTATGGTCTACATATAACTGCGTAACCACCATACCCTAGTCTCTTATTGATCATTTGAACTTTTTCCCCTCCCACTTCTCCTCCTATGCATGTGAGAGCTACACCGACAATCTCCTTCTTCTACGAGGATCCCCTTCGAATATCTTGGTGCTCCATAAAGATTCTTCGAAGATCTTCATTCATCTTCGAGCCCCATCTTGCTTGTGTTCCACTCAATGCACATGCATCCTGTAGCTGCGAGCATCCTGCTCAACGCTCAGTATTCTCTCGTCGACAACTCCCCGCTCCAGATTCCACTGCGAACAGCATGAAACAAGCCGCAGACACAAAGACGTGCTGGATGCACAACTTAAGCCTCCGAGCAAAGGCAGAAGACCACCAAAGTTTCAGAGCGTTGTGCTCCCCACCACTGCAAAAAAAGAATATTTAGCTTCGATAGCGGTGACCTGTCACCCTCCGAAAGAATCTTTCTTTCACTGCAAGTTGTAATGAGCATCGGTCTGTCGCCCTCCCCTTCTTTTAAATCTCCGTGCAATACAAACAAAATAGTGGAAGTTTGGTCGGCACTGTCCTGACCAAGTGATTTTTCACCATTTTTCGGGGTTTTCCACATTAAAAATTATTTTGCCTGCCGTCTCATTTCTCCGTAATTGATTGTGCGCTCAATCGCTCCCGGGCTAAGACGGTGCCATCTAAACTGATCTACATGAGCCTCGAATGAGGCACAACAATTTTATCTTCAGTTACATTTATAATATAATTGATATAAACAAGGTTTGGGGAAGTGTGTTGAAACTTAAGTATTCATCACTTAATGAGAAAAAAATTAAAAATACTTGTGTGATCGAGTTTGCTCATATGCAGTAATTTAAATCTTTCATTTGAAATAATAGTATTATTGTAGTAAGATATTATTATATATTTTTATTTTATTTTATTATAAATTAAAATTTATGATATATATAATAATCAAACATTAATATAATATAATAGTTAAAAGTTATTATTATACAAAGATAAAGAACTATAAGAAACAATTATGTACAGGTTTTCAAAACCCAAAATTTAGCTACAATTTCAATAAGATATTCAAGTCAAATTCCAGAAAAGAGAAATTTTGCTTTGTTTGTGTCCGTAGAAATTATTTATCCACCAATTACTTATATAAGAAAACGGGAGAAGTGACTATTAAAATGTCATCAAACTGTAAGTCAATGTGTTAATTAAAAGGCAATCAATAGCTTATTTTGTGCTCTTGATAAAGCCATTTTAAAATTTTTTATTTTTTCCATTGCTTATGAGATTTTTTAAAGAAACTTATAATTCTCCATCTAAATGTACAGAACAATTACAAGAATTGTAGAGTCTACATGATTGCACAAATAGTCAAACTTATAATTCTCCATCAAGTAGAAGGAAAAATGGCAGTGCATTATATTATTCAAATGAGATGTCATCAGATAGCACTATAAGCACAATGAATTCATCCTTTCTTGAATCAAAGTCAATTTTTACATCTCACGCATTTGATATTGCTAAGCATAAAACTAAACAGTTGAAAAACATTAATTCTATGTTGTGTTTAGAAAAAAAGTTTAAAAACAAAAGTTGATGTGAACTACAGAATTGATGTGCTTATTGTTATATCTCCTTCTTGCTCTACACTAAAAAAATGATATATCTTCTCTTGATTGTAATAAGCTTAAAAAAATTCGAAGTTATAAAAAATAGTTTCTATTATAAAAGAGTATAGTGAACATTTACTAATGAAAATAATGTTCTCATTGATAAACTAGATTCACTGAAGTTGTTTGTTCAAAAAATTTCAATGGATGGAAATTAGTTTATGTCTAGTTTATCTTATAGTATGTGGAAGGATTCAACTAGTATTACTAGTGGTGTCAAAAAATTCTAGTTCACAAAGTTCAGCACAAAGACTGACCAAAGACTACTGATCTAGCTGACCAGAGCAAATCACAATTAGAAGAAGTCGAAGAATTGAGAACAATCACTAAACAACCTACAAATAGGTCTCATGTGTTGTAGTAGGAGGTCTCCCATCACACTCAGAATTTTATAGGAACTTTCTTTTCTAAAGCCATTGATCAGCTCAACACACAAAACATAAGACAAAAACTGATCAGGTAGGAACCAGTGGGGTCAACATGCCTTCTATTGGATACATGAGTGGAACATCACATGTGCGGGCAGAATAATTTGTCAAGAAAAACTCTAAACAGTAAAGAATCTTGCGATATCCATGAATAAAGAAATAAAGCAAACAACACATTGCACTGTACCTGTTTGGGATTGAGTCTTTACTCAACCAAAATGTTCCCAAAATCCAATCCAAAAACTTAGTCTGAACAGTAGGCAGCTGAGTCCATGCAGAAATAGACCCGCGACTCTACAGGTATCCGCACGAGCGGTAGAGAACTCATGATCTTGTCCCACAAGAACTGGGTCAGAGAAGGAGTGCTCTCCGCGTCTCAACAAATTATTAGATTCGCTTCCAGGAGAGGCGACGGCAAATCATGCAGAAGAGGTCACGACAGATTCTAGGGCTTGGCTCAAGCGACGGCTTCAAAAGCACACTCTCACCTCAGAAAATACTTTTCATGTCTATGTATACCCAAGAATATCAAACAGATAGTAGCCCCTTTGAAATCCGCCAAGAACTTGACTTGCGTCAGTTAGAAATTGGCGGTTTGTCTCTCTAGTTGGGCGGCTTACAGCTCGGGTAGTCTGGCGGTTAGTCCAGGCAGCTAGTTCAGACAGTTTGGTTGTCTGGCGGGTTGGTGCAGAGGTCTGGTAGTGATCCTCTGCTGGCGGTCTGATGATAAGCCGCAACTGCGGCCCGATGGGAACCCGCATTTGCCATCTGGAGGTTTGCCACAACAGCGGTCTGATGATTACGCGCAGATGCGGTCTGGTGGCAACCCGCATCAACAGTCTGATGATTAGCCGCAACCGCGGCCTGGTGGCAACCCGTAGTTGCGGTCTGGCGGCTTGCCCAGCAGTCTTCCCTGACGGACTGGCGGTTTCCCTTGGTGTTGTTGGGAGCTTTGTTATTCTTTTGTATAGTGTGCGGGTTAACATTATCAAACCGCACAAGCCGCGCGGATTGTATTTAGTCCCACATCGTCTGTTGTAATTCTCTCATCTCACGCAGTTTATATAAATAAGGGGGCATACCTATGCAATAATTATCTTTTTGGAGTAATAAAATTTGCGATCTATTTAGCTCTTTGTCCATTTTTCACATGGTATCAGAGTGAACTGATCCTTTGCTTCAAGAAGATCATGGTTTGTTGGTTTAACCGTGCAGACTCTTCCACCGGCTTCGTCCGGCTTCTACCAGTCTATTCGGTTTCTTTCCCTTCCTTTCCCTCCCTTGCTTCTTATTGTGCTTGCGGCTTGCTTCCTACCGGGCTTTTCTGTTCGCCCGGCTTTCTCTGCTATCCGCACTTCTTTTTCGAGTTTTGCCTTTTGGTCGCGGCTTCTTCCTGGTCGCTAGTGTGTTGTCACCTTGACCGGGCGGGCTCGTGCTCTTCTCTTTCTTCTTATTGGCGCTGCTTCTTTCTTATTTGCTGCGTGTACCGCATTTTGGTCGCGGCGTGTTCCTTGCCGCTGGTGTGTTGACACCGCGACTGTGCGGCTTCTCTTTTTCTGGGACCTTTCCTGTGGTCGGTTTCTTTCTATGCCTTGGTTTGTTCGCACGATTTGCTGGGCGGCTTCTTTTGCTGCTGCCGCCTTTGCTAGTCGCTCTTCATTGCGACTTCTCCTGTTCATGCGGGTTCTGGCTGTTCGCACTTTCTTTTCTTTCCGCTGCGGGCTCTGCATTTTGGTAGCGACCTCTTATCTTGCCGCTGGTGTGTTGTTAGAAAGTAGAGACAAGAAGCGAAAAGTAGAGACAAGCGAATAAACTTTTGAATAATTGAAATTTTATTATCCAAAAAAGGTATCTATTACAAAGGTATGCCCTCCTTTATATAGAATGGAGGAGAGATGAGAGAATACAAATAAGAGATGTGGGACTATAATTTACAGGACAAGCGGACTATACAAAACAAACCGCACAAGCCGCGCGGTTAGACAGCAGGGCTAACCGCACGGCTACCACCAGAGAGAAAGAGAGACTGCCAGGGTAGACCGCCAGACCGCCCGGTCTCCAAGCCGACTGAGACAAACCGCCATACCGCGCGGTCTTCAACCCGCCAAGACAAACTGCCAGACCGCCCGGTTACCAACTTCAACACTCCCCCTCAAGCTGGAGCATATATATCGATCATGCCCAGCTTGTCGCAGATGTGGAAAAAGGAAGCGGACACTGGCTTGGTGAAGACGTCTGCCAACTCGTTGTCGGACGTGACAAATGGAGTGCAAATCTGTTTCTTCAATATTTCTTCTTGAATAAAATGACAGTCGACTTCTATGTGTTTTGTTCTCTCATGAAAGACCGGATTTTTGGAAATGTGTATCGCGGCCTTATTGTCACAGAACATAGGAAGAGGATAGTTGTAAACCTCTCCTAAGTCAAGCATGAGAGCCCGCAACCACTTCAACTCACATGTAGTCGATGCCATGCTACGATATTCAGCCTCTGCACAAGACCTGGAAACGACGGACTGTTTCTTGCTCTTCCAACTCACAAGATTGCCTCCAACAAATGTGCAGAAACCTGAAGTCGATTTGCGGTCCCCTTTGTCATCCGCATAGCTTGAATCATAGTAAGCTTCAACCCTTAGGTGACCATTCTTCTGAAATAAGAGTCCTTTCCCTGGAGCAGCTTTAATATACTCTAATATCCTCAGAGCAGATTGTAGATGACACTCCCTCGGAGCTTGCATGAACTGGCTCACCTTGCCAACATCATAGGAGATGTCGGGTCTGGTTACCGTGAGATATATGAGCTTGCCCACCAAACGCCGGTATCTCGTAAGATCAGAGAGAAGAGGTGAGTCATCTGTCCAAGTTTTGTCTTCTCCAGCAGCCATAGGACAACGTGCAGGTTTAGCACCAGTGAGTCCTGCATCCTTTAAAAGATCAAGAGCATACTTCCGTTGTGAAAGGACCATGGAGTTGGGCTTTCTAGAGATTTCAATCCCCAGAAAGTATTTCGGGGAGCCCATATCCTTTGTAACCAGATGTTGACGAAGGTGTTTCTTGGTCATCAGTATCCCATCCTGGTCATCGCTAGTAAGAAGAATGTCATCAACATAAACCGCAAGAACAATAAGACCAGAGGCGGTTTTCCGAACAAACAAGGAGTGATCTGCTGAGATTCGTGTAAAACCAATGGCCGCAACAATGCCACTGAACTTGTCAAACCAGGCACGAGGACTCTGCTTGAGGCCATAGATAGCCTTCTTTAGCCGGCATACCCGTGTCTCCCCCTGAGCAACATACCCAGGAGGTTGCTCCATGTAATCAGCTTCCTGCAGATCTCCATAGAGGAAGGCATTCTTAACATCTAGCTGCGAGATGGGCCAATCCCTGTTGACAGCCACAGAGAGAAGAACCCGAATAGTGCTGAGGCGAGCCACGGGCGAGAAAGTGTCAAAGTAATCAACCCCATAAGTTTGGGTAAAACCCTTGGCAACCAGGCGAGCCTTATAACAATCCACACTGCCATCCGAGAGAAACTTCACCACGAAGACCCAGCGACAACCAACAACATCGGTGCCGAAAGGAGGCGGAATAAGGGTCCAGGTACCCCGTTCAGTGAGAGTAGCAATCTCCTCATCCATGGCAACTTTCCAGTGAGGAATAGTAAGGGCCTCCTGGTAGGAACGGGGGGTGGTAGTGGCCGAGATAGCCAGGGCAAAGGCTCGGCGAGCAGGGGTAAGGCGATCGTAGGAAACAACCGCAGCAAGAGGATGGTGGGTACAAGCCCGAACACCTTTGCGAAGAGCAATCGGGAGATCCAGGTCAGCAGGTGCCTCAGTATCCGGAGTATCCGTGGTGGAGAGAGCTGGCCCGGGAGTAGAGAGAGATGGCAGCGGAGTGGAGGGAGAAAGCGGAGTAGAGGGTGGAGATGAGGAGGATGGTGAAGACGGTGGAGTGGGTGAAGAGGACGGAACCTCAGTGGGAGCAGAGGGAAGGGATGGGTTGGTATGAGAAGTAGGAGCAGGAGGAGGAGAAGAGGAAGTGGGAGAGAAGTAAGATGCATTGGCAAAGAAGGTGACATCCGCAGAGACAAATTGCTTGCGGGTAACAGGGTCAAAGCAACAATAGCCTTTCTGAGTGGGAGAGTAGCCCAGAAAGACACATTTGGTGGTACGGGGTGAGAGTTTATCACGGGTGGCAGCGGGAGAGTGCACAAAAGCGGTGCACCCAAAGATGTGTAGAGGAAGAGGAAAGGGATCCTTGTCCGGATAAAGAATGGAGAAGGGGGTAGCACCGTGGAGAACGGTGGAGGGAAGGCGATTGATGAGATAGCAGGAGAGAAGGACAACATAGCCCCAATAGGAGCGAAGAACATGCATTTGAGTCATCATAGTGCGAGCGACATCAAGGAGGTGACGGGTTTTGCGTTCTGCCACCCCATTTTGTTGGGAAGTGTAGACACAGCTGGTTTGACGAATAACACCATGGTGAGTGCAAAAGGAGGAGAAGTCGTGGCTAAGATACTCCTTAGCATTGTCAGAACGAAGGATTTTAATAGACGTAGCAAACTGAGTTTTAACCATCGAATAAAAGGAGGTCCAAACAGAGAACAACTCGGAGCGATCTTTAAGAAGATATACCCACGTAGATCGAGAGAAATCATCAATGAAGGTGACAAAATAGGAACTGCCCCGACCGATGGTGAGGGTAGGAGCGGGACCCCATATGTCAGAGTGAACGAGGTCGAACGGATGGGAAGAGCCCCGACTTTGCGTTGGTGGGAAGGAGGAGCGGTGATGTTTGCCAAGTTGACATGCATCACAGTTTAGAGGAGGATGATGAGGAGGGAGGTGCGGCAGGAGCTGTCGTAGAATGCGGGGAGGAGCATGTCCAAGGCGAAGATGCCATTGGAGAAGATCTGTAGAGGAGGAGGAGAAGGCGGATAGAGCAGAAACGTTGTCGAGGAAGTAGAGGCCACCACTCTCAGTCCCGGTAGCAATCGTCCGTTGGGAGTCCGGATCCTGAAAAGCACAAGAGGTAGGGGTGAATGTGACAGAACACCTAGTTGCTTGCATAAAGAAGTAACCGATAATAAATTGCACGGAAACTTGGGAACATATAGGGTATCAGCCAAGCAGAGAGATGGAGTGACTTGAACCATGCCCGTCCCATGGACCGGGGAGGGAGATCCATCAGTGACAATGACCGGGGACAACTGATCCTGTGTGTCAAGAAGAGAGAAACATTGAGGGTTGCCTGTCATATGATTTGTTACACCAGAGTCGATGAGCCATCGTCCGCGAGTCACAACATGTGCACTACCAGAAGAGGTGACCACGGAGGCGGACAGGCTGGAGGAGAGGAAAGCCATGGAAGCAAGAGAGTAGCAAACCGCGATGAGAAGAACAAGCCGCGAGAAGAGAAAAGAGCACCAAGTCGGGCGACCAGAAAATAGGTCGGGCGGCTAGGAAGGCCGCTTCCAAGAAGCCGAGCAAAGCAGAGGGAAAGAAGTCGCACGACCTGAAAAAAAATCGGGCGAACAGAGGAGAACAAGTCGCACGGCCAAAGATGAGGCCGAGGCGATTAGCAAGCAGGAGCGGGTAGAAGGCAACAAGAAGTAGGCGGCGAAAAAGCAGGCAAAGGTCCAGCGGGGAAGAGGTCGCGCGGACTGAGAAGACCGAGCGAACAGAAGAGAAGAGAAGAGCAGGTGACCGCGACCAAGATGCGGGTGAAAAAGGAACAACCCGCACGGTCAGGCAGAGCACAGCAGCAAACCGCGAGTATAGAGACAAGACACGCGGACAGAGACAGACCGCAACGACTAGGAAGTCGGAGAGGCAAGAAAGAACAAGGAGCGCGGCGACAACGAAACAGGTCGCTGCGACAAAGAGTAGTAGGAGAAGAGAACCAAGAAGAAGCAAGCCGCGCGAACAGGTCAGCGGACAGAAACAAGCCGCTCGGATAGAAGAGAGGGCAAGCCGCGAATCAAGTCGCAAAACGCGGAAAACAAGTCGCGAACAGAGGGCGCACAGAATCAGGAGGAAATGACCGTGTGCTCTGATACCATGTTAGAAAGTAGAGACAAGAAGCGAAAAGTAGAGACAAGCGAATAAACTTTTGAATAATTGAAATTTTATTATCCAAAAAAGGTATCTATTACAAAGGTATGCCCTCCTTTATATAGAATGGAGGAGAGATGAGAGAATACAAATAAGAGATGTGGGACTATAATTTACAGGACAAGCGGACTATACAAAACAAACGCACAAGCCGCGCGGTTAGACAGCAGGGCTAACCGCACGGCTACCACCAGAGAGGAAGAGAGACTGCCAGGGTAGACCGCCAGACCGCCCGGTCTCCAAGCCGACTGAGACAAACCGCCAGACCGCGCGGTCTTCAACCCGCCAAGACAAACCGCCAGACCGCCCGGTTACCAACTTCAACATGTGTTGTCACCTTGACCGTGCGGTCTCGTCTTGTTTCTGCTACCTGTTCTAGGTCGGTTTGATTGCTTGATTGGATTGCGCGGTTTGTCTTATTAAACCGTGTGGTTTGCTG
This sequence comes from Platanthera guangdongensis, assembly GCA_039583875.1. NCBI lineage: Eukaryota > Viridiplantae > Streptophyta > Magnoliopsida > Asparagales > Orchidaceae > Platanthera > Platanthera guangdongensis. Next base: position 105,754,003 of record CM077156.1, read on the forward strand.
TTGTCTCTATGACCCTCTTTCTTCTTCTCTTTCCACTTCTGCTCCTGCTCAGTTTGATTCTACAGGAAGGTGTCTCGCCGTTTCTGGTTCCACTACTCATATGACTGTAAACTCTCGTCTTTTCTCCTCTTTTGATATGAGTAATCGGTTGCCTCTGGTTCACATTGCTGATGTATCTCCGTCTCCTGTTTGTGGGTCTGTCACAGTTCCTGTTACTCATTCACTTGGGCTTCATGTTACTCTTTATGTTCCTAGTTTTCCATGCAATCTTCTTTCTGTCCCTGTTCTGTGCAAACAGTTGTACTGTGAGATTGTTTTTACTGCTTCCATGTGTGTAATTCGGGACCATCACTCCAAAAAGTCGATTGCTATGAGAACTGAAAGCGGAGGCTTGTTCTGCCTTGATACTTCCTCTACTTTCTCATCCTCTTTTTTACTTCAATGACATATTCGCCTTGAACATCCTCCTCCCCACATTCTTTACCAGCTTTTCCATGATTTGTCTCGAGAAGTTTCTTCCCTTCCTTGTGAGGCATGTCAATATGGGAAATATCACCGCTCTACTTTTCCGGCTAAAACTGGACGTAGTCCCTCTCGTCCTTTTGATCTTGTTCATTCGGATGTTTGGGGTCCTGCTTCCCTTCTGACTGTTGGGCATGGCAACCTGTATTTTGTTACTTTTATTGATGTTTAGTCTCGGTGTACATGGCTATACTTATTACATGATCGCTCTGAAATATTTTCTATTTTCACTGCATTTTATAATGAGATTCGTACACAATTTAATACTCCGGTCAAAATTCTTCGTACTGATAATACGAAGGAGTATTTTAGTGATGGCGATGATGCTGATGCGGCCGTGGATCCCCGTCATAAAGAGTTCGTGGATTCGGACGGTCGTTGCCGCAAGTTTGAGGATGGGAGTCTACCACGATGTTTCTTCGCCAAAGCCACCGCCGCTAAATGTTTTGCTCAATGTCGGCTATAACGACTTGGCCCGTAAGGAGCATAGTGCTGCCCGACCCACCAGCAACCCATGGAGGACCCATGGCACCACGGTGGTACATCCGGAATATACAAGCCCTGCAGGCCGTACACCCTAACCAAATCTCCACGCCTGTTTCTCAACAGCGGAAGGTTGTTTCCACGGGGCTTCAAACCTGCAACCCATGATAAGCAACCTTCAACAGTTCTCATCACCAACTAAGCTGCAGCTCAGATGGTGATGAGAACTGTTGAATCTTGCTTATCAAGGGTTGTGGGTTCGAAGCCCCGTACCAACAACCTTCCACTGCTGAGAAATAGGTGCGGAGGTTTGAAGCCCCATGCCAACAACCTTCCGATGCTGAGAAACAGGCGCAAACATTTGGTTGGGGTGTACGACATGCAGGCCTTGTAGATTCCGGCAGTACCACCGTGGTGCCATGAGTCCTCCATGGGCCGCTGGTGGGCCGGGCGGCGCTGTGCTCCTAGCGGGCAAGGTCGTTACAAAAAAAAAACAGCTCAACTGGTGATGAGAACTGTTGAAGTTTTCTTATCATGGGTTGCGGGTTCGAAGCCAAGTGCCAACAACCTTCCACTGCTGAGAAACAGACGCGGTGATTTGGTTGGGTTATACGACCTGCAGGTCTTGTATATTCCGGTTGTACCACCGTGGTGCCATGGGTCCTCCATGGGCTGGTGGTGGGCCGGGCGGTGCTGTGCTCCTAGCGGGCCAGCTCGTTACAAAATACGGCCTGCATGCCTTATAGATTCCAGCTGTACCACCATGGTGTCATGGGTCCTCCATGGGCTGCTGGTGGGCCGGGCGGCGCTGTGCTCCTAGCGGGCCAGGTCGTTACATCCGCCGTCGCCAATAAATAAAATATATAATTATAAATAACATAATTATAATTATATATTTTATCATTTATATTTTAGCAATTTTTATTTTAAGCAATTCTATTTTTAGTATTTCATTTCATGTACGATGGGAGCTCATAACCATCAATTGTTATTTTTTATTTCATGTTTTTAATTATTGTATTTGTTATGTAATGATGAGTGCATATAACCATCATGTGTTATTTAATTTTCAAGGATGGATATTGAGTGGTGTAGCCTATATATAGGCCATGTCATGAAGGATTTTGTAGAGAATGAATAAGAATTGAAAACCCTAATCTTTCCTGAGATTTCCCTCCTCTCCTCTCCTCTTCCTCTCCAAAAAATTCGGCCTCCCCTTTTCTCCCCTCTCTTGGCCGCCGGCCACCACCCTCATCCCCTCCATTTCCCTCTTCCTCCTCCTCCTCCTTTCTCCTCCTCTAACCTCCACTAAACAGCCCCACTTTTCCTCCTCCTCAAACCGACATTCCAACCTCTCACAAACCCAAGTAGGCCACCCTTTAGCCTCCACCTTTCTCCTCCCTTACCTTTCTCTCGGCCTTCCACTTCCTCCACCCAAACTGAGCCCACATCTCCACCTACACCATCAACCAACCAGCCCTATCTACTCCCTCCTAAAACCCAAGCCCCACCTTCTCCTACCTTGGAAATTCGGCCAACCTAGGGTTGCCCTAGCCGCCACCCTCCTCCTCCCCTTGACCACTCGACCATCTTCCTTCACCACCCAAAATCGAGCCAATAACCTCCGTACACCCTCAAACCCGACCCCCTTCATCACCCCTTAAAGGTAGGCCAAAACCCTAGCCACCAAACTCTTCACCACCTTGATAATATTTGGCAACCACCTTTTCTCTCATCTCTTTCCATATATATTGGATTTTAAGGATCTTTCCTCTCCAAGGGTTATAGAAAAAGGAAGAATGGCTTGCGTCTACATCATTCGGTGCAGATCCATGGACTCACGTGGAAGTTGACTCAACCACCGTCTTGAGTGTTTCCTCCACTCATCTAATTCTTGGGTTTGGGTAACGAATCCTACACCACTTCTTGTGTGATTTTCTTCTATATTATTTGTGAGTCTTGGTGGAAATAGAAGGCTAGTTAATTGTTCTGATTTATATTGAAATCATGCTAATAAAAATCTAAAATTTAAGCGTGTTATTCTTCTAACATTCTCGTATAATTGGAACGGGTAGATCTCGTGAACACTAGAAGAAATCGGGTTCGTCACCCTTGATTTCCCTTGCGTTCAAGTGATTTGGTATACCCTCATATTAATTAACTTTGGGATTGATTTGTACTTAATTTTAAATCACTAATTTAGCTCGTATTTTCTCTTACTGGAATTGTGAATGTTTGCGAATAATTTAACTTGAATAGCTAATTGTCCGGATCATGTGGGTCCAATTCGCTTGAGAGAACATTGGCCTATAGTCCTTGTTCAATCTATAAAAGGGGTAGCGTCCCTTTGTTTTGTGTGTTGCTAAAATTAGTTGAATAGTCATTAGAATTGTTTAGAGAAAATATTGCTTGCTACGTACCCGTATTTTATTGTCGAAATCCTAGTGCACATAGTTTAAACCATAGAAACCTTGGGCCTCCATCACTTAGTCATCAGTTCATGTCATTCGGTTTGAATCACGACATTGTCCATCAAACCACTTGTCCTTACACTTCTCAACAGTGTGGCGTTATTGAACGTAAAAATCATCATATTCTTGAAGTGACTCATAGCTTTCTCACTCATATGCATGTTCCCCGTTCTTATTGGGGTCATGCTGTTCTTCTCTCCCGTTTCTCATTAATCGAGTTCCATCTTCGGTTCTTGATGTCAAGACTCCTTTTTCTCTCTTGTATCCTGATGGGACTTTATTCCCTTTGACTCCTCGTGTCTTTGGATGCACATCATTTGTTCACTCTCCTTCTTCTGGTCGTGACAAGCTCTCTCCTCGTTCTGTTAAGTGCATCTTTTTGGTCTATTCCCCGACACAGAAAGGGTAATGGTGCTTTGATCCTGTTCTCTGGAAACAATATGTTTCTGTAGATGTTACTTTCTTTGAGGATGTTCCATTATTTCCCTCTACCTCTATTCCCCCCTCTTCTGATGACTCTGCTTCTTCTCCTACTGTGTCGGCACCTCTTCCAGAGCCTGCTCCTATTCCTTCTTCTTCTCTTTTTGATTCTCCTACTATCTCTGATTCTTCCCTTGAGCTGTTGCCACCAGCTCCTGTGCCTGCTATTCCTTCTTCAGATGGTACTGATATTATAGACCGAACGGACCTTGATCTTTCGATTGCTCTATGGAAAGGTGTTCGGTCATGCACTCAACATTCTCTTTATAATATGGTTTCTTATGCACAATTGTCTCCTTCATCTTGGGGGTTTGCTCTGGCTCTATCCGCAAATGTTGTTCCAACTTCCTATAAAGATGCCCTTGTTATAGCCTCTCACTGAACGAAGTACTTGGACTCTTGTTCCAACCCCTCCGGGAGCTGATGTGGTTCGCTGTCGTTGTGTCTTTGTCATTAAATTTCTTCCTGATGGTACTATTGATCGTTACAAAGCCCGGCTTGTTGCCAAAGGGTTTACTCAAACCTATGGTGTGGATTTCTTTGATACTTTCTCTCCTATTACTCTGATTACTATGATCTATGTTCTTTTTCAATAGCTGTCAATCGGGACTGGGAGGTGTCTCAGTTGGATGACAAGAATGCCTTTCTTTATAGGGCTTTGTAGGAAATTGTCTATATGGAGCAACCTCTTGGGTATGTTTCTTAGGGGGAGTCTCAAGTCTGTAAACTACAAAAGATGATCTATGGTCTTAAGCAAAGTCCCAGGGTCTGGTTTGACAAGTTTAACGAAGTTCTTTCTGTGATTGGGTTTGCTCAGAGTGCTGCAGATCACTCTTTGTTCATCCGCAAAACCTCTGCTGGTCTGGTTGTTCTTGTAGTTTATGTGGATGACATTCTTCTTACAGGGAATTATAGAAATGGTATTGACATGACTAAGAAGTATCTGCTTCAGCATTTTGTTACCAAGGATATGGGATCTCCTAAGTACTTTCTAGGGATTGAGATATCTCGAAAATCTGGTTCTATAGTTCTTTCACAGCAGAAATATTCATTTGATCTCTTGAAAGAGACTGTTCTTCTTGTGGCTAAACCCGCTCAAACTCCTATGGCTATCGGAGATGACAAAAGTTGGAATGAGAATTCTCCCGTTCTTAAAGATGTTACCAGATACAGGCATCTCATGGGTAAACTCATTTATCTGACTGTCATTAGACCAGATATTTATTATGTAGTGGGGAAAGGGAGCCACTTTATGCAAGCCCCTAGAGAATGAAATCTGCAGTCAGCTCTAAAGATTTTAGAGTATGTAAAAGGGGAGTTAGGAAAATGGATCCTGTTTTACAAAAGCGGACATCTGAAGGTTGAGGCTTATTCTGATGCCACCAACGCTCATGATAAGGAAGATAGGAGGTCTACGTCTTGTTTTTGCACTTTTGTTGGAGGTAATCTAGTCAGCTGGAAGAGCAAGAAATAAGTTTTAGTTGTCATGTCAAGTGCAGAAGCAGAATATAGAAGCATGGCTCAGACTTCTTGTAAGTTGAATTGGCTACGCACTCTCTTACTTGATCTGGGAGAGTTTTATGATCATCTCCTACCTATGTTCTGTGATAATAAGGCAGCCATATATATTTCGAGAAATGCAGTCTTTCATGAGATAACAAAACATATCGAGGTAGATTGTGATTTCATCAGAGATGAGATTTTGAAGAATCAGATCTGCACTCCATTTGTTACCTCAGATAGAGAGAGAGTTGGTTGATTTCTTAACCAAGCCAGTTACTCCCTTTCGTGAGGTTTGTAACAAGCTAGGCATGGTAAATATATATGCTCCAGCTTGAGGGGGAGTGTTAGAAATTGGCGGTTTGTCTCTCTAGTCAGGCGGCTTGCAGCTCGGGCAGTTTGACGATTAGTCCAGGCGGCTAGTTCAAGCAGTTTGGTTGTCTGGCGGGTTGGTGCAATGGTCTGGTATTGATCCTCTATTGGCAATCTGATGATAAGCCGCAATTGCGGCCTAGTGGCAACCCGCAGTTGCGGTCTGGAGGTTTTCCGCAGCAGCATTCTGATGATTACCCACAGATGTGGTCTGGTGGCAACTTGCAGCAATAGTCTGATGATTAGCCGCAACTACAACCTGGTGGCAACCCGCAGTTGCAGTCTGACGGCTTGCCCGACGATCTTCCCCGGCAGACTGGCAGTTTCCCTTAGTGTTGTTGGGAGCTTTGTTATTCTTTTGTATAGTGTGCGATTTGACATTATCAAACTGCACAAGCCGCGCGGATTGTATTTAGTCCCATATCGTTTGTTGTAATTCTCTCATCTCTCACAGTTTCAATAAATAAGGGGCATACCTATGTAATAATTATCTTTTTGGAGAAATAAAATTTGCGGTTTATTTAGCTCTTTGTCCATTTTTTCACAGCGTCGATATGCGTCAACTTACAGTCGACATGTGTCGATAAGACCTCCTCGTAACATCGAGATGCACTCGATGACACTCGATGCAACTTGCGTTGACACGTAGCCGACACACATGCGTCGAACAGAACTCAATGCAATGTTAATATCTACTCGATGCAGCGTCTGCTAGAAAATGCTGTTAGATAGAGTTGGGTTGTGTCGATAGGAAGTCAATGTCCGTCGATACGCACTGGACGTACATTGATACGCACTCGATGCAACCCGATAGTTTTATTTATGTCATAGGATTGGTCCTTTACTCATATCCCATATGAGTGATGCCAACACAATCCTTCTCTAATTTCTCTAAACACTCTAATGTGCGACCCTATAGGCTCATATCATGAAGGCAGTGAGTCTAAGGGCTTGGTTAATTCCAGATCATCTTGGAAGCACCAATAGTCTCCCACTTGATCTAGAATGTATCAACCAAAGTCTCACAAATAATGAGTGGTATCTAATAATGCATCTGTGAACAGAAAACAAGAGACCGAAAAAGTGGAGAAACAAAGATTTTATTATCCAAAAAGTATCAATTACAATGGTATAGCCTCCCCTTTATAGAATGGAGGAGATGAGAGAGATTACAATTAAACAATGTGAGACTAAAAATTTACAAGTATATGCGGCTTTACAAATAGACAAACCGGAACGGTCGTGCGGTTAGACAAGCCGGCTAACCGCCCGACAACCAACAGTAGGAGAACAAGGGCCACAGAGAGCAAGCTGCCACAGGAGACTGCTAGACCGCCCGACCTCCAAGTCATCTGAGAGAAACCGCCAGACCGCTGGGATACCAAACAGTAACAGCCCGACAGACAGGCCGGCTAGGATAAACCGCCCGACCGCCCGACCTCCGAACAGCAACAAACCTCGCGGCCTCCATACTGCAACACACCCCCTCAAGCTGGAACATAAATATCAATCATGCCCAGCTTGTCGCAAATGTGGAAAAAGGAAGCGGACATCGGCTTGGTTAAGATGTCCGCCAACTCGTTGTCGGAAGTGACGAACGGAGTACAAATTTGTTTCTTCAAAATCTCTTCCCAAATAAAATGACAGTCGACTTCTATCTGTTTTGTTCTCTCATGAAAGACCAGACTTTTGGAGATGTATATCGCGGTATTGTTGTCACAGAATATAGGAAGAGGATAGTTGTAGACCTCTCCTAAGTCAAGCATGAGTGCCCGTAACCATTTCAACTCACATGTGGTCGACGGCATACTGCGATATTCCGCTTCTACACTAGACCTGGTGACCACAGACTATTTCTTGCTCTTCCAACTCATAAGATTTCCTCCAACAAATGTGCAGAAACCTGATGTTGACTTGCGGTCACCTTTGTCATCAGCATAGCTCGAATCTGAGTACGCTTCAACCCTTAAGTGTCCATTCTTCTGAAAAAGGAGTCCTTTCCCTGGTGCTGCTTTAATATACTCCAATATCCTCAGGGCAGATTGTAGATGACACTCCCTAGGAGCTTGCATGAACTGGCTTACCTTGCCCACAACATAAGAGATGTCGGGTCTGGTTACCGTGAGATAAATCAATTTGCCAACCAGACGCCGGTACCTCGTAAGATCGGATAAAAGGGGCGAGTCATCTTTCCAAGTTTTGTCTTCTCCAGCAGCCATGAGACTTCGGGCAGGTTTAGCACCAGTCACTCCTGCCTCCTTTAGAAGATCAAGAGCATACTTCCATTGAGAAAGAACCATGGAGTTGGATTTCCTAGAGATTTCAATCCCCAGACAGTATTTTGGAGAGCCCATATCCTTTGTGACCAGATGTTGACGGAGGTGTTTCTTTGTCGAAGTTACCCCATCCTGGTCATCACCAGTAAGAAGAATATCATCAACATATATCGCAAGAACTACCAGACCTGAGGCATTTTTCCGAACAAACAAGGAGTGATCAGCTAAACTTCTTGCAAAACTAATGGCCGCAACAATGTCACTAAACTGGTCAAACCAGGCACGAGGACTTTGCTTTATACCATAGATAGCTTTCTTTAGCCGACATACTCGTGTCTCCCACTGAGCAACATACCCAGGAGGTTGCTCCATGTAAACATCTTCCTGCAGATCACCGTAGAGAAAAGCATTCTTAACATCCAGCTGCGAAATGGGCCAATCCATGTTGACAACGATAGAGAGGACACGAATGGTGCTGAGATGAGCAACGAGAGAGAAGGTGTCGAAGTAATCAACACCATAGGTCTGAGTGAAGCCTTTGGCCACCAGGCGGGCCTTGTAGCGATCCACACTGCCATCTGGATGGAACTTTACAACAAAGACCCATCAGCAGCCAACCACATCAGTGCCCAAAGGTAGAGGAACCAGGGTCCAGGTACCACATTCAGTGAGGGTAGCAATTTCCTCATCCATGGCGGCCTTCCAATGAGGAATAGTAAGAGCTTCCTGGTAGGTGTGGGGAGTGGCAGTCACAGAGATAGCCAATGCAAACGCTCTGCGAGAAGGAGTAAGACGATCATATAAAACAACAGCAGCAAGTGGGTGTTGGGTACATGACCGAACCCCTTTACGAAGAGCAATGGGGAGATCTAGGTCAGCGGGTTCCTCGTAGCCGGAACATCTACGGTGGAGAGAACTGGCCCGGGAGTAGAGAGAGATGGCTGCAGAGAGGAGGGAGATATTGCGGGAAGTGGACACGATGGAGGAGAGGGTGGAGATGGTGGAGGTGGAGGAACGTCAGTAGGTGGAGAGGGAACGGATGGGTTGGTAGGATAAGGAGGATTATTAGGAGTAGAGGAATAGGCGGGAGAGAAGTAAGAAGCATTTTCAAAGAAGGTGACATCCGCAGATACGAACTGCTTGCGGGTAACGGGGTCAAAACAACAATAACCTTTTTGAGTGGTAGAGTACCCCAGAAAGACACATTTAGTGACCCGTGGTAAGAGTTTGTCACGGGTGGCAGTGGGAGAGTGCACAAAGGCTATGCACCCAAAGATGCGCAGAGTAAGAGGAAACAAATTATTGTTCGGATATAGAATGGAGAATGGGGTTGCACCATGGAGGACTGTGGAGGGAATGCGATTGATGAGATAGCAGGAGAGGAGTACAGTATAGCCCCAATAGGAGCGAGGAACGTGCATTTGTGTCATCAGAGTGCGAGCGACATCAAGGAGGTGATGGTTTTTGTGTTCTGCCATCCGATTTTGCTGGGAGGTGTAGAGATAGCTAGTTTGATGAATAACACCATGTTGCATATAGAAAGAAGAGAAATCATGGCTAAGATATTCCTTAGCATTGTTAGAACGAAAGAGTTTAATAGATGTATCATACTGAGTCTTAATCATATAATAAAACGATGTCCAGACAGAGAACAGTTCAGAGCGATCCTTTAAAATATACACCCATGTACACTTAGAGAAATCATCAATAAATGTGACAAAATATGAACTACCCCGACCGATGGTGAGGGTAGGAGCAGGCCTCCATACGTCAGAGTGAACGAGGTCGAACAGAAGGGAAGAGCCACGACTGTGCGTTGGTGGGAAGGATGAGCGGTGATGCTTGCCAAGATGACATGCATCACAATTGAGAGGTGGATGATGCGGAGGGAGGTGGGGCAGAAGCTGGCGAAGAAGTCGGTGAGGAGCATGACCAAGGTGAAGATGCCATTGGAGAAGATCTGTAGAGGAGGAGAAGAAGATGGATAGAGAAGAAACATTGTCGAGGAAGTAGAGGCCGCCGCTCTCAGTCCCAGTAGCAATCGTCTATTGGGAGTACAGATCCTGAAAAGAACAAGAAGTAGGAGTGAATGTGACGAAACACCGTAGTTGCTTGCATAGAGAAGTAACCGATAATAAATTACAAGGTAACTTGGGCACATAGAGGATATCTGCCAAGCGAAGAGACGGAGTGACTTGAACCACTCCCGTCCCATTGATCGGTGAGGAAGAATCATCCACAACAAAGACCGGGGCAACCGATCATGTGTTTCTAGAAGAGAAAAACACTGAGGATTGCCTGTCATATGACTGGTAGCACTAGAGTCGATCAACCATCTGCTGTGAGTAACAACGTGGGCACTACCGGAAGATGTGACCACCGAGGCGGACAGCGTGGAGGAGGTGGAGGCCATAGAAGAGAGTCCGCACGATCAAACAGGAGACCGCGCGAGAACAGCGGGAAGTGGAGAGAAAGAAGGTCGCGGCGAGGGCAGAAACACCAAGCCAGGAGACCAGCAAGCGGGACGTGCGGCTAGGAAGGACGCCGCCAAGAAATAGAGCAAAGTAGAGGAAAAGAAGTCATACAGCTAGAGAGAAGGCCGCGCAAACATGAGAGAGAAGACCACGCGAACTGGGAGGAGTTTGCGAGAAAGGAAAACAAGTCGTGTGAACAGAGCAGAGGCCGCACAAGCTGAAACTGATCGCGCAAATAAAGGGATATCGCGGGGAGAGGAGGCAGAGCAATCGCGAAGACAGGTCGCGGAGAAAAAGAAGAGATAGGCCGTACAAGGGAGAATAGGTTGCGACGAATTAGGAATAGGTCACGGCGACTAGAGAGTGGGAGCGGCTAGAAAAGGAGGCTGCACAAAAGAGAACAGGTCGCGACGACTTAGGAACAGGTCGCGGAGACTAGAGAGCGATTAAAGAGGAGGGGCAGAGAGGACACCCACATAAGGGAAGAAGAAACCGCGCAAACAGGACGCAAGTGGGGGAACAAGCCGCGTGGAGAACTCGCACGGACAGAGAGGTCTCAAAAAATTCAGAAGGAAAAGATCGATGGCTCTGATACCATGTGCGAACAGAAAACAAGAGACCGAAAAATTGGAGTAACAAAAATTTTATTATCCAAAAAAGGTATCAATTACAATGGTATAGCCTCCCTTTTATAGAATGAAGGAGATGAGAGAGATTACAATTAAGCAATGTGGGACTAAAAATTTACAAGTATATGCGGCTTTACAAATAGACAAACCGGAGAGGTCGTACGGTTAGACAAGCCGGCTAACCGCCCGACAACCAACAGTAGGAGAACAAGGGCCACAGAGAGCAAGCCGCCACAGGAGACCGCTAGACTGCCCGGTCTCCAAGTCGTCTGAGAGAAACTGCCAGACCGCTGGGATACCAAACAGTAACATCCATGCAGACAGGCCAGCTAGGATAAACCGCCAGACCGCTCGACCTCCGAACAGCAACAGACCGCCCGACCTCCATACTACAACAATGCATCACTACTACCCAAGTAATAAGAGTTGATAACTCAACAAGTTTTTTGTGAATAATATATCCATGTTGTCTTGTCCCATTATCCTTCACATCAGGATTGGAGTAGAGGTATGGACCGTGTCACCCTCATAATTATTCAATACCAATTTCTTGATCAAGATTGGACTTCCAGAAATTGGTGAGTCTAATATTATATATTGACCCAACCAAGCATGACCATGCATTTCTCAATCCCATACCATTAAGGGATCCATGGATGCAACTCTTTCCATATAAGAGAACAAATATTATTTCTGTCCACACACAAATACCCAAATGATTCGTAACATACCAAATAACTACCATTATCATCAACCTTTAACAAAGAATACTTTTGATGGCATCAAAGTATGCTCTTCCTCACTTGATGAATGTTGTGACTTTAGGTCAAAGGATCACAAACACCATTGACACTTGAGATCTATTTATGATACGTTCATATAACAATTCACAAAATAGTCTCATGGTGGGTCTGTCTAGTACAACTTGTTTACTAATAAGTACTTATACGATGACTTGATATCGCAATATCATGATCTGTGAAAACCAGTCATCAATCAACGCATATATTAGTCGTAATGTATCATCGCCCTGATTTCTAAGATGATAAATCAACCAGGGACTATTTAAGAATGATGCTTCTCATAAACACAGGCCCTCAAATCCAAGTCACGTATTTGAATTCCTATGGAAGCAATTCTTCTAAGGGCATTTATTATGTTAATTAATCTAGCATATAAAAATAATTTACATAATAAAATAACTTGCCATAAATGTAAAAAGAAATATACAGTGCTTTATTCATCACATGAATAATAACCGACAAATCTACAATCCACAAATCTCTTTCTAGAGTTGATCTTTCAGGATTTTAATACCCATTGATCTAGTATGACAATCCTACTTTCTCTATTGTAACGCCACTGATTTTTTGGTATTTATTTTTATTCCTGTAGTGGTGTAATTTTGGCATCAGGGCGTTATGTTGACGCGTGTTTGGCATGTGTCGTGGTTAGAGTGTGGTTTTTGCTCTTTAGGTTTTCAGTATGGCTGGGTTTAGTCTGTTTGCAAGATTCCCTTGCGAGCCAGGCCTTCTTTGGTGACTCGGTGGAGCCTTTTTGAGAATGCTTGTGTTTTGATTCCGGAGGTGTTTGCCCGATTTTGGTTTGTCAGTTTTGAATTTTAACTTTGCCGTTGGATTTGTAGCATCGATATTTAGCTACAGTGCGATTTTCATTGAATTCCGAGGTCGTTTGGATTTCGGGTCATTTTGGTGTTATTTAATTAGTATATATATATATATATATATATATATATATATATATATATATATATATATATTTATATATATATAATCGGTCTTATCGAACCCTACCCGTACTATTCATGATCTTTCTAAACCCGACGACACCATTTTTAGCGGAAGAGGAGCGACGGACAGGGCGTGCGTTTGGCCGGCGATTTCCAGTGATCTGTTTGTCGGTTTCGTAAATAGTTTGGAGATTCAGAAAGCTCTCGATGAGGGTTACATGATCGCGGTAAAATTTTCCCATTTCCTCGATTTTTATACGTTAGGGTTAGTGATTTTGACCAACTTCCCCTCCAAAAGTTTCAGGAAACGTCGCTAGGACCTTTCCACGGCCAATCCTTATTGCAGTGCGAGCGGACGGCGTTACTTTGAGGTTTAAGGCAAGTGGATCTTTCCCCACTTGCATGTCCATCTTTTTCTTACTTTTCTTCTCTCCCTCCTACTCCCATAGAAAATTTGAGTAACATAGTTGAATCATGAAAGAATCCTCCTAGGTTAGGGCATGATTTTCGGTCAAGCCATAGAAACGAGGTTTAGTGTCTAAGGGATTTTTGGCGAGTGTCGCAGCATGACTCGACGAGTATCAGTATTTAGCCTAAATAGAATTCGGTGGGTATCGAGTAGGAATTTAGAGAGTATCGCCAAATTTTGTTACATCATTTTCGGCGAGTATCGGTAGTCATCTTCGCCGAGTATCATAGGGATTTGTCGAGTATCGTCAATTATCGAACCTTGTAAAGTTACCAAGTAAAATTCGACGCGTATCATTTAAATTCATCGAATATCGTAGGTGGTTTCGCCGAGTATCATTAGAATTCGTTGAGTATCGCTTAAGTATTTTGCCGAATATTGCAGAAATCGTCGAGTATCGTGGTAGTTCGTCGGGTATACTTGCCGAATGGGCCAAGGCTTAGAATTTTTCGCTGTTTTTGTCTGATTCATCGAGTTTGGTCCTTGGGGTATAATTAGGATATTTTCGTCCCGTTTGTCTTTGAAAGTGTTTATACATGGGTATTTCGGCTGTGTTGGGTTTTTAGGTTGTGTTTTTACGGCTACACTACTAGAAAAGTGAGTATTGACTACACTTTTTTTGACCAGGGACTAAACATCGTGGCTAATAGTTAAGTATTATCCACGATTTATATTTTGTGTCTAATAATTAAGTATTAGCCACAAATAGCAAATTCTTGGCAAAAAACTAAACCATTAGCCACGGCGTTGACGAAATCGTGGCTAAACAAATCCATGAGTGAAATTGTAGCCGTCCATTCATATGATCTACGGTTTTTTATTAATAATCCAGACTTCCTCGCGTTATTACAATTCCATTCCATGACAACCTGAAAGAAATTGTACCTAATCACCTATAGGGGGGGGGTGAATAGGTGACTTAATCTTTTTAAACTTTTTAGGCAGAATTCAGTTTATATCACAGAGTTATCACTAATTCTACACAGCAATCACATCAATCAATCAAGCACACAGTGAACACACAGATTTATAGTGGTTCCCCAAGGTTTGGGTACATCCACTTTCCCCTTTCTCCTATCTAGTAGTGTACTAGATTTAGCCAAACTCCTCCACTATCTCAGATCCTTAGATCTTACACTCAGAACCCCAAAACAGGTTCCTACAGCTCAGGCCCAAGGCCCTACAACTCAGTCTTCTTCAAAGACCAACACTCAGCTTCTTCACAAAGCCTACACTCAGCCACAAGGCCTACACTCAGCCACAATAGGCCTACACTCAGAGAAACAGATCTCCTACACTCAGGCACACAGGCCCTACCACTCAGCCTTTATAATTACAGGCTTACAACTCAGATCCCTAAGGATCCTACAAGAAATATAAAATACAAATTGTATATACCTACAACTCTGAATAGAGAGATGTGTTGATAGGTTCTTGATGAGTTCTTGGAAGAACTCTGCTGAGATCAACCTCACTTGGCTTTTCTTCAAATCTTCTTGAATGTAGAACACAATAGGGTTGATCTCCTCTGCAGCTGATCCTTGATCTCTGCAACTTAAGATTCAGAACTAGGTCTGAATCCTTCTTCACAGCCTGGTTCCAACGGCTGTCTTCTTGGATGGAGCTCTCTCTCTCCAACTACTTAGAACTTCACTTGAAAGTCTTCAATGAATTGCTTTTCAACAACTTTGATCATCTTTTTCTGTAGACAGTATAAGCCTATATATAGGCCTTCTTCATGGTGACCGGCTGGTCCGGTTCCTAACTGATTTATGACAACTCTGATAGGTGCAGTAGACCGGCTGGAATGACAGCTGTCATGTCATCCAGTCACTTCTTGAAACAACGGTAACTGTCTGAAAGTGTCGAGATAGTCTGTCTTTAAGTGTCGACACTTATAGACCAAGTGTCGACACAAGTTTACTAAGTGTCGACACTAGCCTTCAAGGTGTCGACACAACTCCTTGTGTTGTAGAATTCACTTCGCGACACAGCTTCTTCATTATGTGTCGACACTGATATTGTGTGTCGACACAGCTTCTTGTTCTTCAGTACTTAGTTGAATTCTTATAAGTGTCGACACAACTCCTTGTGTCGACACATCTTCATGTGTTGAACTTGTTCAGTGTCGACACATCTTCTTGGTGTCGACACATGCCTTCTGTGTTGATACTTGCTGAGTGTCGACACAACTCCTTGTGTCGACACATTCTTCTTCTGTTGAGACTTTTGCTGAGTGTCGACACATCTCCTTTGTGTCGACACTTGTACTTAGAATTTTGTTGAACTTTGCTAAGTGTCGACACAGCTCCTTGTGTCAACACTTTCTTCATGTACTGAGTCTTCTGCTGAGTGTCGACACATTCTTTCTAGTGTCGACACTTTCTTCAAGTGCTGAGTCTTCTGCTGAGTGTCGACACATTCCTCATTATGTCGACAATTATACTTAGACTCTGCTGACTTTTGCTTAGTGTCGACACAGCCTCCAAGTGTCGACACTTTCTGATGTAGACACAGTTCCTCTGGGTGTCGACACTGCTTCTAAGTGTCGACACTGCTTCACTGTACTTTTCTTCATTGAGTGTCGACACAGCTCCTTGTGTTGACAATTTCTGTCTAGTGTCGACTCTGTATCACTGGTGTCGACACAAGTACTCCAAGTGTCGACACTGCTTGCCTGGGTGTCAACACAAGTTTTCTTAAGTGTCGACACATTTCTTCTGGGTGTCGACACATGGACTTAGAATCTTTTCATCTTTCCCTGCAAATACTTAACCTGCACAAGGCAACTCAAAAATACATCAAATACATTTTGATTTATATCATTGAGTAGGGTGAGGCTTCTTCAAATCAGGTACAGTAGAACCAATGTACCCAACAATCTACCCCTATTTGGAGAAGTCATAACCCTTAGTCAATGATATACACCATACAGAATAAAATCATAGCATGATGTAAAGCAGGATTATATAACAGGGCAAACATAAACATGTATTAAACAAACATGTATACATAGATATCATCTCAGAACAACTATGAAATAGGTTTATCACACATCACATTGTTCTAACAACTTTGTCACATTCATTATACAAAAGTTTACAAAGTGTTTTAATACAAGTAATTACAAAGTAAACTTAAGATAATGCAATTCTATTTCTGCTCAGCCTCCTTGATCACTATGCCCTTGCCAGACTTTATCTTTGCTTGCACAGGGGCTTCAGCATCTTCAGTATCAGCAGGCTTTTTCCCTTTCAGCTCCTTCTTCTTTAGCTCTTCAGCTTTAATCTTCTGCCTCTCAAAGTAATGATAAGGCTTGAGAAAGTACTTGCTAGGCTCCTGGGCAGTATGAGGTAGCTTTCCCATCTTTTCCTTTCTTCTATATTGCACTATGGCTTCTTGTCTGGATTCATGCTTTCTCCACTCCAATTCAGAAAACCATTTGTTTCTATCTTGGATATTATCTTTGGCAGCCTTCCATGCAGTTAAGATAATGTTCCTTGAAGTGCGGCTACACTGTTCAAAGTCAGGTCTTTGTTTAGCTTGCTCTCTGAACCTCTTCTTAGACAGTTTGGCTTCTTATTCTTTCAGTAAAGCTTCTTGCATAGCCTCAGATACTGGCTGAACCAATTTTTCTAGGATAACCTTCTGAGTTCCATCAGGTGGACTATACATGGACTGTATATCAGCTTGTATCATATCAAAATCTGGTGGAGGATAAATCACTTGAGCTACTTCAGGTTGCTCACCTCCAAGATATGCAGGATTAATTCTAGACTCTGCCACATTATCATCATCACATAAAGGAGGATAACCAAGAGTAGCTCTGATAGAATTAGAAATCCACTTAGCATGATCAGAGCTGGCTTTGACTAACACCCTCTCCCCCTTTATGACTTCTCTTTCCATGTGATCCCTTAGATCATCCTTTTGAAATCTGATTTGGTTATCCAAATAGTTTACTCCATCTTTAAAGAAGGGTTTTAACCTTTGGAGTTTTTCTGTGATCAGCTTCTAAGAATCTTGAATAGCAAATGTTACAGCAGTGATGCCATCTTGTAAAGCTTTATCAAACTCTGCCTTAGCAGTAGCATTAGAAGTAGTCAGTCCAGCAGCTATATTCTTCATCTCTATGACAATTGCATTGTGTGAAGCAGTTAAGTTATCATTCATTATTATCTGATTCTCAAGAACATATCCTTGCTTCAGTGCAATGTCATCTACTTGAGCTTTTATCTTCTCTTGATGTGTAGCTAAGTATACCACTGCATTCCCTCCCTTGTGGAAGCAGTCAGTCATCTCCTTTTTATTGAGATTCATCTCAAATCTTATGGACTTAATGTCCTGTGTCAGATCAAACTGTAGAGATTTTTGCCCTTCATCTACATACTTTTCCAGTGCTTGTCTTTGCTCATCAAGCTTGATTTGCATAGCAACCATCAAGGAACTGAAATCTGTTGATGGTGCTCGCTGTGGTGTTGGCTGTGGTACTATAGTTTGTAGAGCCTTTTTATAAGTCTGGCTTCTTCTCTTGAATACTTGGAATTTTCTTTTCTTTGCTCTTGCAGTCTCCTCATCTTCAGAAGCAGATGTGCTGGCTATTTCTACCCTCTCCCTAGGTAGCTCCTCAATAGCTTTTTGCTTCTCTGGCTCTTTCCTTGCAGTTTCTTCTAGAATTTCCACTTGCTCCCCCTCAACTTGATCATTCTCCCCCTCAGCAGCAGTACTTTCCTTCTCAAAGTCTGTTTGGTCTAGATTGAGGAAGAGATCTTCCATTGTAAATTCTTGTTGAGGTTGTGATGGAGATTCCATTGTCTCATCAACAAAATGATCAGATATAATTTGAGCTGCAACAGATGTGTCCTCCATGACAACATCTGCGAGTTGACTATCAATCTGAGGTTGCTGATTAACATTATTTAATGAATCAGTCAAAACAGTATCCTCTATAGGGAAAACTAAGTTATTGATTTTTGTGAGTACCTCAACTATGGTCTGGGTTGCTTGTTCACTCTCTAGTGGAGTAGGTTCTTCCACTACTAGAGGCTCCCCCTGGGAAGAATCCTGGTGTATTGGGCTAGCTTGAGGTATCTCTCCCTGCCTGTCTACAACATCTTGTTAAGCTGGAGACTTCCCAGCAGTTCCAGGTTCTTGTTCATCATCTGGTGTAAAGACAACTTGCTCCTCAGAGCTACTTGATGATTCTTGAGCTACTGGAGCTATCTTCTTCTTCTTTTTCTTTAGTGGGGTTTCCTTCTCAGGAGTTAGCACTTCCTTTGTCAAGACCCTATCCCATCTGGAGAAGAGTCTCATGTCCATCTTCCTCATATGATTTATTTTTGATCCAACAGCTTGACTTAATACTTCTGGTATAGTACCAGCCAAGTAAAGACTTAATATCCTACCCAAATTGGGCTTCTTCATACTCTCCTTAATCTTATCAAAGACAACAACAGACCAGTCAGTTTGCTGAGTGAAGATAATCCTTGTCATAAGATTGAACATATGGGCTGATACCCTGTCATGTCCTCCTGGCTTACTCAAGATCACCTTTCCAACAATTTCAGAGAGGAATTTTCCTTGGCTGTTCATGCCTTTCCTATTGAATACTGATCCAATTTTCATCTTTGAATCCAGGCTACACCATGTTAATGCATCTCTGGTTTTAGAAGCAGTAACTTCTTCTGCTTCCTTAGTCCTTGGTAACTGAAGTACTTTTCTCAAACTCTTAGATGAGATCTTCACCTTTTCTCCATGAACCCTTGACTTGATCTTGAA
The DNA here is from genome assembly GCA_039583875.1 of Platanthera guangdongensis. NCBI lineage: Eukaryota > Viridiplantae > Streptophyta > Magnoliopsida > Asparagales > Orchidaceae > Platanthera > Platanthera guangdongensis. Next base: position 105,773,207 of record CM077156.1, read on the forward strand.
TCCAGAGTCGTCTAGGGTTGCTCCAGTCAGAAATTCCAATACTTCTTTCTTCCATATCTTTGTTGGCTCTGAAACAAGAAAATCTAACCCTGAGTTTGCGACTAGGGTTAGCACATCTTTGATCTCTTGTTCTGCATCGTCAAACGCATGCCGCACCAGTTCATAGCCTTCATTCACGTTCTCGTCGAGCTTTGGCGCCATTAGTGTTTGAAGAATTTGAATTGAGAGTAGAGAGGTGTCGACACACAAGTTTGGTCTCGAAACTTTGGTGAGCGTGTCGACAGACAAAGGCAAAATCCTATTTATACCTTTCTAGGTTTGAAGATGAAAGGGCGGGTTAAGAAACTCAAATTGTGTCGACACTGTTGAAAAGTGTCGACACAGACTTATAATGTCTCGACAACTATGTGTCGACACAAGTATAGTCGACAGAATATATGTGTCGACACTTGTTTATGTGTCGACACCACTCAACTCGACACTTAGCCGAGACTTTACTTAGATAATTCTGAGTAAATTCTAAGTGTCGACACCACCTTGGTTGTGTCGACATAGACCCTGTATGTGTCGACACTAATTTTCTGAAGTGTCGATACCAACTATCTAGATGTGTCGACACCTTTTCCCTGAAGTGTCAACACCACTTTTCTGTGTCGACACAGATAACTCTATGTGTCGACACCTTTTTACTTAGCCATTTCTGTAAACTTATTCTAAGTTTATCATACCTAATTCAATTTTGAACCTATTGAATTTGGTTTCTTCTAGGGGATTAGTATACATGTCAGCTAGTTGATTATCTGTATTTACATACTCTAGTGATATATCTTCTTTTTCTATATGTTCCCTTAGAAAATGATATTTTATCTCAATATATTTAGTTCTACTATGAGAAACAGGATTGTTAGCAATTGATATAGCACTAGTAGAATCACAAAATAGTGGTGTTCTACTTACTTGAATACCATAATCCTCAAGCTGATGTTGTATCCATAGAAGTTGAGCACAACAACTTCCTACAGCCACATATTCTGATTCAGCTGTGGAGATAGCCACACTTGTTTGCTTTTTGCTACTCCATGAAATCAGTCTTCCACCTAGGAATTGATAGGTTCCAGTTGTACTTTTTCTGTCTTCTTTGCAGCCTGCAAAGTCTGCATCTGAATAACCTGTTAGTTCAAAATCTCCATTTCTAGGGTACCAGAGGCCTAGATAAGGAGTGCCCTTTAGATATCTCAGTATTCTTTTGACTGCTGTCAAATGAGACTCTTTAGGGCATGCTTGGTATCTAGCACAGACACATGTAGCATACATGATATCTGGTCTACTTGCAGTCAAATATAGAAGGGAGCCAACTATCCCTCTATACAAAGTCTCATCTATAGGTTTCCCTGCATCATCTTTGCTAAGAGACATACTTGACCCCATAGGAGTCTTCATGGTACTGGATGAATCCATACCATACTTCCTTATCAGTTTTAGGGTGAACTTAGACTGGCATATGGATAAACCATTCTCAGTCTGTCTAACTTGGAGACCCAAGAAGAACTTAAGTTCCCCCATACTGCTCATCTCAAATTGTCCTTGCATTAGTTTTGCAAACTTTTTGCAAAGACAACTTTCAGTAGACCCAAATATTATGTCATCTACATATATTTGGACTAGTATGATCTTGCCTCTGGATTCCCTAAGGAATAGAGTCTTGTCTATTTTCCCCCTTGTGAACTTATTCTCAATGAGGAAACTAGACAGGGTTTCATACCAAGCCCTAGGGGCTTGTTTTAACTCATACAAAGCTTTCCTAAGTCTATAGACATAATTAGGTTGAGTTGAGTCAACAAAACCTGATGGCTGTTCCACCTAGACTTCCTCTTTTAGATTACCATTCAGAAAGGCTGACTTAACATCCATTTGGTAAACTTTAAATCCTTAATAGGTTGCATAGACCAGGAACATTCTTATGGCTTCCAGTCTGGCTACTAGAGCAAAGGTTTGATCAAAGTCAATACCTTCTTCCTGCATATATCTCTTAGCAACCAGTCTTGCTTTGTTCTTGACAATCACTCCATGTTCATCCATCTTGTTCCTAAAGATCCACTTGGTTCCAATTATGTTGTGGTCTTTTAGTTTAGGAACAAGCTCCCAGACTTTGCATCTCTTGAACTGATTCAGCTCCTCTTGTATTGCCTCAATCCAATGAGGGTCTAGGATGGCTTCTTCAAACATTTTTGGCTCTACTTGGGATAGAAAACCGGAGTAGAGTACTGCATTTAGATTTCTGCTCCTTGTTTGTACCCCTTGTCTTAGATCACCAATGATTTGTTCTGCTAGATGATCTCTTAGATGTCTATTAGCTGGAGGCATCCTGACTTCAGGTTGAACTCCTTCAGCTTCATCATTTTGCTGCACTCCTTGGTCTTCTTCTGCATTAGGTACATGTAGTACTCCCCCTGGACAACAGCCACTATCATCTACATGCTGACTTGCAGTAGGTTTTTCTTCAATAGTGAGCTTGTCCATCTTCTTTGTTACACCTGTGGAGCTGCAAATACTACTAGACAACTCATTGTTAATAAGTCTAGTTTCATCAAATACTACATGTACTGACTCTTCTACAACTTGAGTAGACAAGTTGTAGACTCTGTAAGCCTCACTATTGTTGCTGTACCCAACAAAGATCCCCTCTTGGGACTTGGCAGCAGACTTAGTCAAGTAAGACTTACCATTGTTAAGTATAAAGCACTTACAACCAAAGATCCTGAAATAGGATAGGTTTGATTTTCTGCCTTTCACAATCTCATAGGGGGTCTTATTGTGGCTTTTAGTAATGGTAGCCCTATTAATTACATGACATGCAGTATTCACTGCCTCAGCCCAGAAATATTCTGGTAGAGATGTATCACTTAATAGGGTTCTACCAGCCTCAATCAAGGTTCTATTTTTCCTCTCAGCAATGCCATTTTGCTGAGGTGTTCTTGGTGAAGAAAACTCCTGAAATATCCCAAATTCTTCACATAGTTTTGTCATACTATCAGACTGGAATTCAGTACCATGGTCACTTCTTATCTTGACCACTGTACTGTCTAGTTCATTCTGAATTTGTTTGACAAAGCTATAGAAGATACTAGGTGTTTCAGATTTCTGTCTAAGGAAGAACACCCAGGAAAACCTTGAGTAGTCATCTACAACCACAAAGGTATAGACCTTCCTACCTAGGCTGTGAACTGGCATAGGACCAAAGAGATCCATATGCAAGAGGTATAAACACCTCACAGCATCTTTGTTTTCAATGCTACTAAAGGTGGATCTAGTCTGCTTGCCCTTTTGACAAGCTGAGCATATTCCATCTTTAATACACTTAACTTGAGGACCATTCCTCACTAACTCTTTGCTATAGAGTTGACCAATTGTCTTGTAGTTAAGATGGGCTAGTCTCTTGTGCCATTTGACACAATGAGAGACTTTCTCATCAGCTACAAGACACACTGGAGAACCATTGTTCTCACACATAATGTCTAGGAAATAGACATTCCTCTTTCTATATCCTGTCAAAATGATCTCTTGATCATTTGACCTCCTGATATGACAACCATCTTTGACAAATGAGATGTCATACCCTAGATCACTTAATTGACTTATAATAATAAGGTTATGTTTCAAACCTTTAACATAAGCCACTTGAGTAATAGTTATATGGGTGCTAGAAATGTGAACAAAACCCTTGATGATTCCTTTTTCAGAACCACCAAAGGTGACTTTAGGACCATCCTTGATTGGTATGAAGTCCTTTAGCAATCCCCTAGTTCCAGTCATATGTCTGGAACATCTACTGTCCAAGTACCATATTGGGGCATGGACACTTGGACTTACCTGCAAAACATATTAGTTGACCTTAAAAATCAAAGAATTCTTGGGTCCTTGGTGCTGGTTAGTTTGCCTCTTTACAAAGCTACCTGCAGATCTTCCAACAGGCAGTTTGCTACTCACTTTGGCACTAGAATTGTGCCAACAGTCTATGACATAGTGGCCTACCTTGCCACAACACCAGCACTCAAACCCATTGTACCTTTGCTTAGGTACATCCCTAGCTATTTTATCTACAGCTGGCTTGTTGAGAGATGGGGCTTTGCCCTTAGACTTGGACTGAACAGTCCTAGCAGGTTTAGTAAATCCTAATCCAGTTTTACCTTTATGATGAACAAATTCATCAATTAAGGGTAGAATAGACTTAGGTTTAGAAAACCTAGCAACAATGTCTCTCTCCTTCTGAAGACTAATCTCCAGACTCTTGATTTGATCATTCTTAAATGTTATAGTCCCCATCTGAATAACAGTTATGTTTTTCAGTCTGGCTATCTCATTAAGTTTTTGATCAAACAACTTCTCATAATCTGTTGCAGCCACTTTGAGACTTGCAATCTCCTTAGCCTGACTCTTGGCCAATGATTTGCTTTTCTTAAATTCTTGCAACAGAACTCTATATTCATCAATCAATTGATGAATATCCCCTTCAGACTCAGATGCATTGTCATCACTTGATGCTGATGTAACTGAATCTGAACTAGTACTAGAAATTGAACTCAAAGAATAATTTTGTACCTTACTAGGTCCTGGCTGTTCCAGGATTTTGTCACCTTCAGTGAAGGCCATAAGTCCTTGGCACTGAGTGTCCTCTTGCTCATATATAGAGTTAATTATCTGGATGAACTCTTCTTCCTCTTCTTCAGCAAATAGTCCTATATATGCTTCAGCTTCTGACTCAGTTTCTGATGAAGATATGTCTGACATGCTTTTGTCCTTCTTGGCAACAAAGGACCTTTCTTTCTTGCCCTTGAATTGAGTCTTCTTCTTATCATTAGACTCTTTTCTTTTCTCTGGACAGTCTGCAATAACATGTCCTTGTCTGTTACAGCAATAGCATACAATTTTTGATAGAGTTGCTTTGCTTGATTTGAGCTTTCTCCTATCTTTCTTTGATGACTTTTTGTTCTGATAATAGTCATCTTTACCCGGTGAAGTAGATGGCTTTGTCCTCCACTGTTTCTTCTTTAAGAACTTCTGAAAGTGTCTTGTGAAAGTAGCAAAGTCCTCATCACTTTCACTGCTCTCAGAATTTCTACTTGCTGTTTCATCTGACTCAGTCTCTGTCACTTTTGGAGGTAGAGATGGAGACTTACTTTTGTATTTCTTGGTGGCTTCTGTTTTGAATGCCACTGCTCTTTCTTTGTGCTCACTTCTTGTAGTCTTCTCCTCCTCCTTCCTTACCATCAACTACATTTCATAGGACAACAGTTTTCCAAACAAAGTTGGAGGGGGAATATCTGCTAACTTGGCCATTTCCCTAATTGCAAAGATATTGGTGTCCCAATCCTTTGTAAGGGACCTCAAGAACTTATCATTTAACTCATAATTACTGAATTCTCTGCCATAGGACATTAGCTCATTCACAATCCTATAGAATTTCTTATAGCATTCTGTTGTGCTATCAGTCCTACCTTGCCTGAAGCTTTTATATTCTTGGTTTAGCAAAGACTTTCTGTCTTGTCTCACTTCTTCAGAACCCTCCATATACACTATCAAGGTATCCCACATCTCCTTAGATGTCTTACAGTGTATTAAATTCTGAAAGGTAGCATCATCTATGACACTCACAATGATATTCTGAGCCCTCTTGTCCATTGTGGCTAGAATTATCTCATCTTTTGTCATTTCAGAGAAGTCCTTAGGTGTTCTTTGATTTGCATCCAGGACTGATACCTTCATTGTCACATATGACCCTTCTTTAACTGTGATATATATTATGGGGTCTGAGGCTTCCATAAATAGTCTCACCCTTTCCTTCCAGATGCCAAAAATTTCTTTTCTACAAATGGGTAGCTTCATGGATCCAAGTTCCTTATGATTCTCTGTTGAACCCATGTTTCTTGATTTTCTTGATTTCACTTAATCTGCCAACAGGATCTACTCAGACAGTTATGTCCCTTTTTGAGTAACCTGGCTCTGATACCACTTGAAAGAAATTGTACCTAATCACCTAGAGGGGGGGGGGGGGGGTGAATAGGTGACTTAATCTTTTTAAACTTTTTAGGCAGAATTCAGTTTATATCACAGAGTTATCACTAATTCTACACAGCAATCACATCAATCAATCAAGCACACAGTGAACACATAGATTTATAGTGGTTCCCCAAGGTTTGGGTACATCCACTTTCCCCTTTTGCCTATCTAGTAGTGTACTAGATTCAGCCAAACTCCTCCACTATCTCAGATCCTTAGATCTTACACTCAAAACCCCAAAACAGGTTCCTACAGCTCAGGCCCAAGGCCCTACAACTCAGTCTTCTTCAAAGACCTACACTCAGCTTCTTCACAAAGCCTACACTCAGCCACAAGGCCTACACTCAGCCACAACAAGCCTACACTCAGAGAAACAGATCTCCTACACTCAGGCACACAGGCCCTACCACTCAGCCTTTATAATTACAGGCTTACAACTCAGATCCCTAAGGATCCTACAAGAAATATAAAATACAAATTGTATATACCTACAACTCTGAATAGAGAGATGAGTTGATAGGTTCTTGATGAGTTCTTGGAAGAACTCTGCTGAGATCAACCTCACTTGGATTTTCTTCAAAGCTTCTTGAATGTAGAACACAATAGGGTTGATCTCCTCTGCAGCTGATCCTTGATCTCTGCAACTGATCCTTGATCTCTACAACTTAAGATACAGAACTAGGTATGAATCCTTCTTCACAGCCTGGTTCCAACGACTGTCTTCTTGGATGGAGCTCTCTCTCTCCAACTACTTAGAACTTCACTTGAAAGTCTTCAATGAATTGTTTTTCAACAACTTTGATCATCTTTTTCTGTAGACAGTATAAGCCTATATATAGGCCTTCTTCATGGTGACCGGCTGGTCCGGTTCCTAACTGATTTCTGACAACTCTGACAGGTGCAGTAGACCGGCTAGAATGGCAGCTATCATGTCATCCAGTCACTTCTTGAAACAACTGTAACTGTCTGAAAGTGTCGAGACAGTCTGTCTTTAAGTGTCGACACTTATAGACCAAGTGTCAACACAAGTTGACTAAGTGTCGACACTAGCCTTCAAGGTGTCGACACAACTCCTTGTGTTGTAGAATTCACTTCTCGATATAGCTTCTTCATCATGTGTCGACAATGATATTGTGTGTCGACACAGCTTCTTGTTCTTCAGTACTTAGTTGAATTCTTGTAAGTGTCGACACAACTCCTTGTGTCGACACATCTTCATGTGTTGAACTTGTTCAGTGTCGACACATCTTCTTGGTGTCGACACGTGCCTTCTGTGTTGATACTTGCTGAGTGTCGACACAGCTCCTTGTGTCGACACATTCTTCTTATGTTGAGACTTTTGCTGAGTGTCGACACATCTCCTTTGTGTCGACACTTGTACTTAGAATTTTGTTGAACTTTGCTAAGTGTCGACACAGCTCCTTGTGTCAACACTTTCTTCATGTACAGAGTCTTCTGCTAAGTGTCGACACATTCTTTCTAGTGTCGATACTTTCTTCAAGTGCTGAGTCTTCTGCTGAGTGTCGACACATTCCTCATTATGTCGACACTTATACTTAGACTCTGCTGACTTTTGCTGAGTGTCGACACAGCCTCCAAGTGTCGACACTTTCTGATGTAGACACAGTTCCTCTGGGTGTCGACACTACTTCTAAGTGTCGACACTGCTTCACTGCACTTTTGTTCATTGAGTGTCGACACAGCTCCTTGTGTTGACACTTTCTGTCTAGTGTCGACTCTGCATCACTGGTGTCGACACAAGTACTCCAAGTGTCGACACTGTTTGCCTGGGTGTTGACACAAGTCTTCTTAAGTGTCGACACATTTCTTCTGGGTGTCGACACATGTACTTAGAATCTTTTCATCTTTCCCTGCAAATACTTAACCTGCACAAGGCAACTCAAAAATACATCAAATACATTTTGATGTATATCATTAAGTAGGGTGAGACTTCTTCAAATCAGGTACATTAGAACCAATGTACCCAACACAACCCTACTTCGCAACCCTTTCCTCCCCGAGTGGCTCTCCTCTACCCTCACACTACTAAGTCTAGTTCCACAACAGCCATGGAGAAATAAACACCCCTATCTAGGCATCCCGCACTTCACACTCATCCCAGATCTGGACGATTTCCTTGCTCCAGGTTCTCCCAAAATCCCGATAACTATTCGTTCTTTTCTATTCTCGAGGTCACATACTATGGAGGCCGGGGTTCCTTCTTCTCGCAGACGACCTCTATTTTGGCATCGACCAGAATTTGTGCTGAATGCGACATTCTCTTCGGAGGCATGCTGGTGTCGTTTTTGAGATCAATAATGGACGGAACGTGCATTCCAGGAGGCGCTAGGGCACGATAATCTTCTCCCCCCATTTTGTGGCTTCGATTGTTGTTTCTCTAGAAGTTATGCTTTCTTTTCAATTTTTGTATAATCAAAAATTGTAAGGCTGGGGCTACCACTGCCACCGGGGCTACGTCTGCAATTTACCCATATTACTTTTTTGATTGTCTTTTTAATTGTGTTCTCGTGAATTGAGCATCATTCTTTCGTCAAAATGTTGTAAATTATGATGGATTAAGGCCTACCCTACTCCAGCCTAGAATAAAACTCTTTTTTTACTCTGCTCAACATTTTTCTTCTCAAGAAATTGAATGTGGGCAGAAGGATTCTTTTTCATTCTTTGTTGAGTATGATATTTCTTCTTACCAAAATGCTCATAAGGTGTTTGGTCAAATGACCAAAAGATATTTTACTCTACGAAGCATTACTTATTAATATTTTTTATTTTTTCTCAATTTTTTAATTCTGCAATGAGATATTTTACACAATACATAAGTTCCAACAAATATTTGCAAGATTAGAAGTTTACATGTCCTACAGATGTGCTTGCTAATCTTCCAGTCAATGACCTGTAAGTGCTTTCCATTTAATGCATTGTACTAGAGGTAGGAAATTTTCCATATCTCAGGTTTTTTTAATGTCAACTTTTATATTCCTGTATTGGAGTGTTTTTCCGTGTAAGTTAAATTCATATTGGATTTGATAATTTTGGAGAGGATTTCAACCCACAACCTTCTTCTTCATCTGGTTCTGCTAACCCTAACCTTTGCATTTTGAGCCGATTCTTTTAAATCAAAAAGTTTGATCAATGTTCACTTTTTGTTCTATGATGAGTTTGAAGGCAACTGCAACTGAATTTTTTGATTTTGAAGGCAACTGCAACTTAATTTTTTATCAAGCCTTTTTTTACCACAAAATTGTTGAAATAATTAGTCAATTATTGAATGTATTTTCTTACCCATTATTTTTTGAATCAATATTGAATGGCAAGCTGTTTTAGATGGAGATGGAACTCTTGAGTATTCAGAATTTGTGGCAATTTTGATTCATTTAGTCAACATTTGAGTAATTTTGATCCATTTATATTCACAAAGCTCATATGCAGGTTCAACTTTCATTTCCTCCCCTTTATTCACGTTTCTTCAACTACTTTGATATATTTTCTTTTGTCTTCCCATTGAGTGTAAGCCCAAAATATTCATTTTTAGTTTCTTAACTATCTCATAGATCAAATGCTTAAGATTTCAAGTACAATTTAAATTCACTATTTTATATGATCAAAATCATCCATTTCAGTATTTAAATCTCTAGATCTGAATCTGATATTTGAATTTTGTAGGCTATACTTTTAAACATTATATATATGACACATTAAGTAACATGGTCATAAAAATATTATAGTTTTTGGTTATGCAGGTTTTGATCTCCCTCTTTATCTGAGATTGAAATATTAGAAGGGAGAGTGGTCCAAGCATTTAGGGCCGCAAAGATTATTATACTCAATTGCTGCTTGGGGATTTTTCAACCGAGACTCATTATCTTAAAGGCGTATTATGGGATCTTCTAATTTCATATCACCATTGATCTACTGGAGATGATCATCGACAACAAAGGCAAAGAAGGCTTGGATGTCGACATGCGATCCCTACATGTCTTGAAGGCATGCAGATCATTACAGAACTCTGGTAGTAGGTAGTATCTAGAAGGATAAGAGCAATGAAGGAGAAGAGATTAATAGATAAGAAATGTGTCAGTGTAATACTTGCCCAGGTTTGCAATCTCCAGTTTATTTGCTTTATACACCTTTTCTTACAATTAAATGAGGTTTTCAATCTCGACATATTGTAAAAGTTTTCTTATACATTAATCTTAAATCTGACCGATTCTTTATTGCTAACCGGAACAAAATACTGATGAGATTCAAGATCGAAAAAATAACATACATGCTCTACACACAGTTTTAGGTTATTTAAATGTGCTTTCTACATTATAACACAACCCAAATGAGAGGGGAGATCAAGTAAGCATGCTTAGGTATGCTTTATGTGTGCAGTTCAGGGCTTTCTAATTTTTTTTTAATATGAAGTTCCTTTGGAGTCTCACAAAAAAATGATATCGTACAATATACATTTTTATCTTAAATTGTATTGAAAAAAATGTTTTTCACAGGCTGGAGCAACTACAAATGTTGACCAAAGTGTTGGAGTTCTGAATTCTGAAACTGGTGAATTTTCTGAGAGATTCGCTCGCTGGGTTGACCATGGAGGAGCTCTTTGATTTTGATTAATTAGCCTCTGTTTTTACTACGCTGCACACCTTCCAGCAGCTGACTTCTAATCCAACATCTAAGGAGCAGCTGAAGATGCAAAAATTAACAGTGAGAGAAACTCAAAAGGACCCTCCTTTTTTCCCCTTTACTAAAGTTGATATTTCATAGTGTTATTCTTTCAGTCCCTAGCTCTCATACTATGAGACTCATGATTGTTATAATGTATATATATATATATATATATATATATATATATATATATATATATATATATATATATATATATATATATATATATATATATTTACATTTCTTCCCTTTTCTTTTTCTTGAAATCAACATAAATCTTTCAATAGATTCATTCATTTTATATCCATTAATAATCTGGCCTCTGCACGTAAGAGCAGTTCTTGCCGTGGAATCATGATTGCCCTTTCCGATACTAGATTTCAGTCTTGTTTAACTTATGTTTTTTTCTTCTTCATTATATAATTTGGACAATCATTGTAAATTATCCACAATTTACTATTTGTTTAAGATGAATCAGTTCAATATATTGTTGAATTTACTGCAAATGCGCTTCTATTCATACTAACTTTTTTATATTTTATTTCATCTATTCTCGCCAAAAGTTAGGAGGTAATTTAAAGTTATTGCTTAATTTTCCAACTAAAGGAAATGTGTTTTGATGGAATGTGGTGATCTTACATTTGTTGGATTTGGTTTGTTCTTGTATTCAATCATGGGCATGCTAATAAATTATCTCCTGGGACTTCACATTGTTTTGTTTAGTACCAAATATTATTACTTCCTAAGGGACTTCGACACTTAGAACCCTTTAATTAAGAGATTTTTGCACATTGCAACGTAAATATTTATTTTTTACACTTTGCACCCCGAAAGGGTTTAATTTTCACATTTAACACCCTAAATATTCAATTGGGTGAGGGGGGGGGGGGGGGGGGCAAATGCCAATATTATAGCCTTTGTTTGGTGCAAAGTGCCAAAACAATAATATTTAGGGTGCAATGTGCAAAATATTTTAACCCTCTGCACCCCGAAAGGGTTTCATTTTGACATTTAACACCCTAAATATTCAATTGGGGGGGGGGGCAGCAAATGCTAATATTATAGCCTCTGTTGGGTGCAAAGTGCTAAAACAATAATATTTAGGGTGCAATGTGCAAAATCCACATAATTAGAGGGTGCTTGGTACCAAAAATCCACTTCTCATAGTATGTTAATTGGAAGAGGGTGTCCTGTAACACTGTACACTGGAAGTGGAGTGTTTTGTAGTTTTTTTTAAAATAAAGAGGTCCTTGCAATCATGCAAAATCTCAGGGGCAATCCCAGTAGTTAACCCAGATATATATTTTGAACCTTTGAAGTCGAAATATACGCTCCATCACACCAGCATCGACATACCACAATGCCAATTCACGCTTTGCATTTCAACTTTATGAAACTGAATTTAAGTTATGGTTTTCCCCATGGATTCTATTCAGATGCCGCTGACTTCTATATGCTGATTCCTTAGAATTGAATGATAATCCAACCCCATGTGCTCGGTACTTGTTATTTCATGAATGAAGGAGTCAGGCATGGGTGAGTCATGATTGAGCGTGTATCTCGTTAATTTACAGTTGTAACAATTTGCAATTGTATTACAGTATTTTGAATGTGTTTTTTTTTTTAAAAACATAAATTAGTATTTGTCACAACTTGTAACTGTGGCAAATAGTTTTTTTTAAAAAATGATGAATTTACTTTTAGCCAGGATTTCATACCGCGACTAATATTAGGCTTATTTGCCACGACCTTTTTTACCATGGCTAATACTATTTGCTATAGCCAATTCGTGGCTTAAAAGGTTTAGCCACGCCGACTTTAGCTACGGAATTTTCCCGTGGCTAGACCGTGGCTAAAACTTTTTAGGCACAATTTTGGACTTTTTGCCAGGGAAATTTTCCCTAACCAAAAATCTATTTTCTAGTAGTGCTAGATCGGCATTTGATAAAGGACCGCCAATTGCATGTCGTTTCGTGTATCATTGCACGTGGTGTTTTTTGGTCTCTGTTTATAGGCTGTTTTAGGTGTATTGGACCTTGTGGATGCCACCGTGGTGCCTTTGAGACAGTTGGGTCTGTTTGTTCGGTTTTGCACGTTTTGATTACTGACACAGATCCTTGGTTTTTACCAGTGTTAATGATTCACATGTTTAGGACTATATAGTCTATTTGCTTCTGCATGTTTAAGCGAAGCATGGTAACTTCTCGCACTTGGTGCGCTTTGCATATTTTGTTGTTGAGAACTCACTCACTTGTCTCTTTTGTTGATTATTTTAGATGAGGATGGCAACATTTCTCTCAGTAGGGTTTGGTGACCCCTTCTGTTTTGACTTTTTTATATCTAATTTCTTCTTTTGTCACTTGTATTTTCTTACTGAGGTGTTCTTCTTTTGAATGCCTCAGGTTCAGGGCAGTAGCTGATTGAGCAGCTAGGTTTGGGAATTTTGCTAGTGGACTACTGTGTTGCAGAGGTTTTCCTCACTGTGGTGAGGTAGTTTTGAGCTTTCTTGTCAGTACAAACATACATACTTTTCAGTGGGTTTGTGTCATGTTGTTGATGCCCACTGATGGATTTCTTTTGGGATGTCAAGTACTTTGTTCAGTTATTAGTTTGCCTGTTTTATGGTTGTTTGTACTTGCTCTCTAAGAATGCTTTATGCTAGGTTGCATGTTAGATATTTTAACTCATACAAGCATTACTACTAGTATTTCATACATGTCATCTTTCCAAAACTAAGATACTATCTTTTAACTACCGTAAAGACTTTTTCCATACTTATAATAAATCTTGAGTCTTGCATACTATGGGTTGTCCTTCAGGAATGTTTATGCTCACGTAGGGTGTTAACTTAACATAAATAAAGTATTTTCCGCAATGTACAACTATCTTTTATTGTGGACTAGATGAGCCACTGAGCCGAGGGATACAGCTAACAGTTTAACTTAAACTGAATTTTCATTAAATAACTAATAAATATTTCATAAAGGTGTTTAGTTGGAGTTTTGCCCGAGTATTTGTAGTTATCCCGTGTTGACGTGTCATCATGACATGCATTTCCCTTACTCTAATATATCCTTAATACGGAGAAAATGTGGGTTGTGATAGTTGGTATCAGAGGAATGGTTTGTTTGACAATTGGTCGAATAACTATCTCAAGTTTGTGTTTGTCGTCTAGTTTCATTTCATACACACATCAATGTGTCATCAGTACGTCTTGGCTGAAGCATGAACACTACATTCATAGCATGATAAGAAGTATACGGGGCATATTATTTAGTATGAGATGCATAATATGTGTTTGTATATGGATCTAACATAGGTGGAAACATGTGACGATTATGTAGTATGAGATGCATAACCACTATCACATGGGTTCCGATTAACATGTTTTACTTTTCGTTACATGCAATATTATATGGTATGTGATGCATAATATTTCATGTGCATGCCGCTCATAACATGCATTAAGGCCTTTTTAGATTGCATAACATAACATTGCATTAGCACACGTGTCAAGCTAAAGATTTGCATGATGACATACGTACACAGATGGTTTTGAGTCAAAAAGAATATGAATCACGCATTCATGGTTTAGGCACATGAGTCAATAGGATGATGATATATCATCCTAAGTTAGGCATAACATCATAATTGAAAATCCTAGAGCAAGTTAGCAGCTTGAGCAAGTACTTAAGTATGTTTCATCTGGATTATGTTGTTTGGTGCTAGCGGTTGGGCTAAGTTTTGATTAGTGTTCGTTGTTTTATTAGAATGGTGCCTTTGCGTGTGGTGATGGCCCAGCCAACGCTTAAGAAAAGAGAGCAACTGGACTAGCAATCCAACTAGGCAAGTATACCTATCGAACTATAGCAAGGGGACACAAGTGTCGTATTAAAATCCGGGAACTGTTGAGTAGGCTTACTCACACGAAGGATATTATTTTATCGACGGAAATCTTAGGTCAAAAGAAACCTAAATGCACTAAAGGAAATATTGCATAAAAAAGAGGACTACTTGCAATAAAAATAAAGAGAGCATAAAATAAATGATTACACTAAAGGGTTAGAACGATGAGAAGGAAATGCACTCAATCAAGAATCAACTTGGCAAGAGTCAATTAAAAACACGATAAATAAACCTAAGCTTAATAGGGTAAAGGTCCTTGACCATGGAGGTTCCTAAAGCTTGAACATACTTCTCTCAAAGTTGTGCCCAACTGAGTTTAGGAAGGTCTGACCGACTCTAGTCTAAATCGGAGGCCTAAAGCTCGCTTTACACAGTGAACCCCACTATTGGATTTTACTCAAATCCGGGAGATTTGAACATCTGCCTCTCTCGAGGGGAGTGTACAACTCCCTTTACTCTTGAGTGCTCACTTCAATCTATCGGCCTCTCGGCTAGCCAAGAATAAAAGCAAAGGTAGAGAATATATATCAATGATATATCTCCAACCCGTAAAAATCAAGAGTAATTCAAGGCTAAACCCCAAAAAGAAAAGGTAAACTAAAAGAATCATAACTTAATCACTCGAACCTCGGATCATCAAGATCGAGTACAAGGAGGGTTAGTTAATCATGGTGAAGTGGAGGAGGGGGATGAGTAGTGAAGCATAAAGAACACAAAGTAGAAAGGGAAGAGTAAACAACACTTCTTTATTAATGAAAACAAGGATCTTACAAAGTGAAAACAAAAGATTACAAGTGCATGAAAAGTAAAATCCTATTCTAGCCCTATCATTAGCAACTAAAACAATTACAAAGGCTACTTCAAAAGCTTAAACTAAACTAGAATTAGGAAAAACTAAAATGAGAAAGAGAGAGAGAGAGAGCGAGAGGAAAAAAGCATGAAAACTTCAGAAAATAAAAGGGCAGCACTTCCTTACACACTCCAGAAAACTATATGGACTCAAGGGGAGGGGGCTGAATTTATAGAAATTCAAGAGGAGGTGACATAGTCAGCGACACGGCTGTGTTGGTGGCCGTGTCCCGTGCTAGTTGACTTCAGGCTCTGGTTCTGGCGGGAAATGATCATTGCAACGACGACTGGCGGGAATGCCTGATGAGTCCACATTTTACACTGATTTTTGGACTCATCTGGGCTAGTTTTATCGTCTTAGCACTACACTTGAGAGCCTTTATTGCTTATTTGTGCTTATGTACCTATTTCACGATTAAGTGCACTGTAGGCCCGTTTCTGTGTGCTTTCTGTGTTTCTATATTGTTGTTATTCTTTATCCCTAACTCGGGGATGTGGTGTGTACGTTCTGGTGGCCTATCTGCCCCTTTTGCTGGTACAGGGGTCGTGTGCGTGCTCCGGAACCGCTCGGGAGACACCGACGTTGCAGTAATACTGCGCTCGACCACTGGACTTATTGCGCATGACCACTGGTCGTGCGCCACCGATCGTGTGCATTACATCCCCTTTTTCCTAAACATGTCTCGGTAATCGCACGAGCACTGGCCGTACACTGCTCGTGCGCATATATGCTGAAGCTTCTTGTCCAGGTTGCAGGTTTATTTGGAAAATTCGCACGATCATCGACCTACAGTGCGCACGACCACTGGTCGTGCTCCACTGATCGTGCACACTGCTTCTACTGCCTCTGTATTTAAGGCCCTGCTCCGCGATTTAGGTCAACGCCTGTCATTTGCTGCGATCGGAGAGTGCGCGGGAATCACCATTTTACTTCTCCAGCTGCTCCATCACCTCCACCTTCGTCGGGAAGCCATTGCCAACTACTCCGAAGCTTTTCAACTCTCCAGCGAAGCCCTCGGCCATTGATGACTTCAATTCCAAGCTTTCCTGCGGAGTTGGTGAAGTAGATAACCTAGAGAACGGACTTAAAGGCATTCGAGGTGACAGCTCGTTGGTACCGGAAGCCTCCTCGGACTGAGCCCGGAAGCGGATTGACAACTCGCTACTCCGGCCACGACCCGCGGTGGATCTTCACTCTCTTTTGGTTTACTCCTCTTCCCCTTCCTCTGTAGTATGAATGTTTTGAGTAGTGTAATGAACATTTCCATCCATGAACATTAAGTTTATTTTATAGCTAATGGAATGTTTGTATTTTCTTCTCACACAACTGAAGTTTGGCATCGCGGCCAACAAACCCACTCCACCTTGCGAAGCGGTGCCGTCGACCCGCATAGATTTTACTAGTTCAGTAGATCAAACATCCACATTCTCTCAAGTCCTCTATTTCCTTTTTGTTCTATTTATAACTCTCATAACGATATTCTCGGTATTGTTGACGTTCTACGCTAATTGCATTCCTCAAGAGACCGACACTCGGGGATTTATTCCCAAAACTTTATTACTTGTGCGACCGGTGCGCTTGCCGATTTACACGCATCAACGCCCATGCTGACACGGCCAACGACACGATCGTGTTGGTGGCCGTGTTCTCTGAGGTTGATGGTCTTCGACGGGAGGGGGGGGGGGGGGGGGGGGGGGGGTGGGGGGGGGGGGTGCGGTGGTGGTGGGGGGCACTTTAATGGCGGGATGTATGTGCTGAGGAGGTGGCAACATGCCTGGCGACACGGCCCTGTGGGTGGCCGTGTTCTGCTATGGATATTCATCGACTCTTGGTGACACGGTCCATGTTGACATGGCCAGCTTGACACAGCCAGACATACGGCCAGCGACACGGCCGTGTGGGAGGCTGTGTCCTGGTCAGGATGATCTCTGGATTTTCCTCTGGTGGTTGATTCTTTGCGAATAGGTGACACGCCCCATGACACAGCCGTGTTGGTGGCCGTGTCAGGTCATTTTGGGTGAAAATTGAGAAAACCTGCAAAAAAGCACAAAAACATTAGTGGCATAAATAAATATAAGAAGAAGGGACATATAAGCTAATAAGGAAAGATTTGCACAATAAAAGACCTAAACAAAACTCTAATAGTTTAAATACAAAACACACTATCAAATTCTCCCAAGCTTAAGCTTTGCTTGTCCCCAAGCAAAAATATTAAAACTAGATAACCATAAAATAAGACTAATCAAAAAGTTCTAATTATGCCTACCCAAGTACTATGCGAAATTCTAAGTAGGGAATAGGTGAAACGCGAATCTAAAACAATTATTTAGGTATGATTTAACTTTTATAAACTTTACTTAATGAAATAAATTATCCAAAATTTTGACGAAATTCTTTAAAAAGATTTAAGCAAAGCAACGAAAATGAAAAAAACGCATTGAGTTATTACTAGATCCAAACAACACATTATAATTATATCAAATAAATAACAAAAATCTAAGTTTACATCCAAAATTAATACTGATTTACTTTTCTTCTTTTCTTAGTTATTAAATAAAATTCAAAAAGACGTGAATCAAAAGAACTTAATATGACCGAAGCATTTGGTTTAGGATTATGAGTAGGAGTGGAATTCAAAGATAAACAGGGAGGCTTAAAATCAAACTAAACCAAAACAAAGAGTTTCAAAAATTTTCATTTTGAACAAAATAATTTTCTTTCTTTTTTTTCTTTTCCGTTTTTTTCGTTTTCAAAACAAAGGCCATAAATATTTTCATTTTCATTTTGAATTGGCCAAACAAAAACACACATTTCTTTTGAGCATACTTTTTTTTAAAAAAAAAACTTCTCCAAAAATATCAAAAAATAAACTATCATAATAATGAAAATTGTTTATAAAACTCAAAAAGGCTAGTGATTAGATAGGTTGGAAATTTTGGCTTTGGTGAAAATGATATGAAAAGAGGAGCTATCAAATGAAATTGAAAAAATGCTCAAAAGCGGCTAACTAGTGATGAAAGTTTTTAGGTTGGCAAGAAAGCTCAAACGAAGACAAAAACGGCCTAAATCATTTTCACGCTTTTAAATTTATTTAAAACATAGATTTGAAAAATTTCAAAAAGCAAGTCCTAGATAATAAAAAAAGATTGATGAAATTATCTTGAAAATAGAAATAATAGGTGACTTGGATCGTTCACATCTACTATGCTATTCAAACGTTGACCTTTCAAAAATTATCTAAAAATGAAAAGGAAAATAGTGGATGATGAAGTTTTGAGAAAGTAAAGAAAATAAAGAACAAAAAGCCATAATAGAAATGCGAGTTTTAGGAAAATATTTCACCTTAACAGGCTATCGTGAATTAGAAATATAGCATGACCAACATTTTACTTGTGAAACATAATTAAAAAAGAAGGATTAAAAAATTATAATTAGCTAAGTTGTTTATAAGAAATTTTGAGAAAAACAAAGTAAAAACAAGGGGTACTATTGAAATACCAAAATGTCTAAACTATTAAAAAAAAACAAAAGACATATTTTTTAATTTTGAAATATTCTCCTTTTTTAATTTTAAAATATTCTCTTTTTTTGGATTTTGGAAATATTAAGATATTCATTTTTTTAGATTTTTGAAAAATATTCACAAAAACATGAAAAATATTCACAAAAAGCAAAAAGAAGGAGGAAGTCCTCCCCAAAACTTAAAATGGGCATTGTCCTCAATGGAGAAGGAGGTTAGAGAGAGAGAGAGAGAGAGAGAGAGAGAGAAAATTAAAGTACAGAATTGAAAAACCGGATTGAAAAATAGGTACTTCCCCAGATTTATTTGTTGCGAAAGTTGAGTGATGTCGCTCCCCCATGCTTGAGCTTTGAATTTTCATGAAATGTCTTCTTTGGAATTCGTGATGGATTCAGCAGCGTTGGAGCAGGCGATCGCAAAAGCTTCATCTTGTCGGAGCCGTTTGGGGCAAAAATTGTAAAATAAAGAAAACAAAAAAAAGATAACTTGGGTTTCCTCCTAAGAGCATCCTTTGTTTAAAACGTCGTTTGAGCTCGACGCAACAAAATAATATTGTCTAAAATGAAATTCAAAGAAATAGTTCAAAGTTTTAATCAATAAAACAAAGTTCCAAACTAATCAAAAGTTAGATCAAGAAGGATAGAGTTAACACAGTTAGGACAGACATCATCACAGAAATACAGTTTAAGACGCTGACCATTCACTTTGAAAATACGCTTATCAGGGTGGAAATCAAAACAGTACCATAAGGAAAAACTTCTAAAACAGTAAAGGGCCCAGACCAACGTGATTTAAATTTTCCAGGAAATAAACGTAAACGAGAATTATAATGATGAACCTGGTCGCCCGGCTTAAAGGTTTTTAGGTGCCTTAAGTGCTTATCGTGAAAGCGTTTCGTCTGCACTTTATAAAGTTTGTTATTTTAGTATGCGTAAGAGCGCCACTCATCGAGTTCGTTGAGTTGAAATTTTCTAAGGTCGCCGACATAGTGGAGATCGAAGTTTAAGAATCACAAGGCCCAAAAGCGCGGTTTTCTAATTCTACTGGCAAATGGCACGATTTTCTATAAACTAACAAATAAGGCATACATACGAGGGCGGTTTTGTACACTGTTCAGTAGGCCCATAGAGCATCGTCTAATTTGGTTGACCAGTCTTTCCTAGAAGTTGAAACAGTCTTTCTAAAATTCTTTCTATTTATTTATTCACTACTTCGACTTGTCTGTTAGTTTGGGGGTGGTAGGCGGTTGAAAGCTTATGCGTAATGCCGTATTTAGTAAGGATTTTAGAAAACTGTGTGTTACAGAAATGGGAACCCCTGTCACTAACGATGGCGCGCGACGTACCGAATCGAGAAAATAAATTTTTTTTAAAAACATAACCATGACTCAGGCGTCATTCATAGGAAGAGCTTGGGCTTCAGCCCATCGCGAAACATAATCAACGATAACTAAAATAAACTTATTTCCGAAGATCGAAGGAAGAGGGCCAACAAAATCAATTCCCCAGAGGTCGAAAATTTCGTACTCAAGGAAATAACTTTGTGGCATTTCATTTTTATTGGAAATGTTGCCCGACCGTTGGCAACTATCACACCTACTCACAAAGGCTTGTGTGTCTTTAAACAGGCTAGGCAAGTAAAAACCCGCGCAAAGCACCTTGTCTGTAGTGCGAGCAGCTTGATAGTACCCACCAGTCGGACCTTCATGTAAGTGTTTTAAAATATCTAATCCTTCTTCATAAGAAAGAAATCTCCTTATCACTTGGTCCGCACAGACTATGAAAAGATGCGGGTCCTCCCAAAAATAGTTCTTCAACTCAGAAAAGAATTTCTTCTTTTGTTGAGAGGATAACTCTTTTGTGAGTACACGAGCAACTTAGTAGTGGGCAATGTGTGCAAACCAAGGAGAAGGAGAAGTGCTAATTGAAAGAAGCTTCTAATAGGAAAATAATCATTAAAAGATTTTTCATCTAGATTTTTAATAAAAGGATTATCTAGGCACGAGAGGTGGTCGGCGGGCAAATTCTCGGCTCCTCGCTTATCACGGATTTTTCAGTCAAACTTCTAGAGGAGTAAGACCCAGCGAATGAGGCGCGGTTTGACATCCGTTTTGGCAAGAAGATATTTGAGGGCCGAGTGTTCCGTAAAAATGATAATTTTTGAAAGTGTAATACAAGGGCGGAATTTATCAAAAGCGAATTCTACAACTAGAAGCTCCTTCTCGGTTGTGGTGTAATTTTCCTATGCAGATGTGAGGGTATTACTTGCATAATAGATGTGGTGGAAGTTTTTAGATATGCATTAACCTAATACGGCTCCCACCGCAAAACTACTCGCATCGCACATTATCTCAAAGGGAAGGTCCCACACCAGAGCTATCATAATCGGGGCATTAATTAATTTTTCTTTTATTAAATTAAAAGCAGCTAGGCAAAAATCATCAAAAATGATTGGGGCGTCTTTTTTTAAGAGATGGGTAAGGGATTTGGTTATCTTGGAGAAGTACTTTATTAAATGACGGTAAAAACCAGCATGCCCTAGGAAACTTCTTATAGCTTTGATGTTCGTAGGCGGCGGTAGTTTATCGATAACTTCTATCTTAGCAATGTCTACTTTAATACCTCTTACAAAAATTTTATGACCCAAAACTAACCCTTCCCTCACCATAAAATGACATTTCTCCCAATTTAGGGCAAGGTTAGTTTATTCGCATCTTTCTAAGACTTTTTCGAGGTTTTCAAAACAACTATCAAATGCGTCACCGAATACGGAGAAATCATCCATGAATACCTCCATAATGTTTTCTACGTACTTGTCAAAGATAGCGAGCATACATCGCTGGAATGTATCTGACGCATTGCACAATCCAAATGACATTCTTCGGTAGGCAAAGGTGACAAAGGGACAAGTAAACGTAGTTTTCTCTTGGTCCTCGGGAGAGATGGGGATTTGAAAATACCCTGAGAGGCCGTCGAGAAAACAATAAAAGCTATGGCCGGATAATCGTTCTAAAATCTGATCGATGAATGGTAAGGGAAAATGATCCTTGCGGGTGGCATCATTTAACTTACTATAATCTATACACATTCGCCACCCGGTCACCATCCGTGTCGAGATTAATTCATTATTCTTATTACTAACTACCGTTATCCCTCCCTTCTTTGGTACTACCTGGACTGGGCTGACCCACTTACTATCAAATATAGGATAAATAATTCCTGTGTCTAATAATTTCATAACCTCGCCATTAACTACTTCTTTCATGTTGGGGTTTATACGATGCTGAGGTTGTATAGATTTACGTGAATTATCTTCCATTAAGATTTTTTGAGTGCACAAAGATGGGCTTATGCCCTTGATATCAGATATCTGCCAAGCAATAGTTCGGCGATGCTTACGTAAAACTAAAAGGAGGTTATCATTTTGCACATCCATGAGGTAGGCTGAAGCTATGACGGGCAGCTTGGAGTCCTTTTCTAAGAAAGCGTATCTAAGATACTCGGGTAGTTCTTTCAATTCCAGGGTAGGGGGTCTTCATACGAGGTTTTACAAAATTTTTTTTTCAAAAACTATGTCCTCGTAGACTTTTTATGTTTAAAATTAAAAGGGGTGGGGCTAGCGGCCATGGCGGCTTCTTGTAGTGATGCAGTTGGAAGAGTAGAAAAGGAACAAAAATCAGAAAATTCTTTTTCAAATTTAGAGAGGTGATAGGAGGATTCTTCACTTAGGTGTAGCGATTCAGTTGGAGGAATAGAGGAGGAACAAAAATCAGAAAATTCTTTTTCAAAATCCAAGAGGTGACAGGACGATTCTTCACTTAGGGCATCTATGAAAAAACAAGAGTCATCATTTGCTAGGGTGTTCTTCATCGAGGGGTGATAAAGAAAGTTACTTCGTCATCACCTACACGAAGGAAGAGCTTACCATTGCTTACATCAATGATGGCTCGGGAGGTGGCAAGGAAGGGTCGGCCAAGGGTCAGGGGAACCTCGACGTCTTCTTCGATGTCCAATATGACAAAATCCACCAGGAAGATGAACTTGTCGACTTTAACTAGGACATCCTCCACGATTCCTAACGGGTACTTGATAAATCTATTGGCTAGCTGGATAATCATGCGTGTGGGGTTGAGGTTACCAATTCCAAACTTCTTAAACAACGAGAGGGGCATCAGGTTAATACTAGCACCTAAGTCGCCTAATGCGTGCTTGATAAAAAGATCACCAAAGACACACGAAATAGAAAAACTACCCGGGTCACTGATTTTCTTTGGTAAACCGTTTGTCAAGACCGCCGAGCACTCGACATTTAACGTGACATGCGAAAGGTTCTCTAACTTCTTCTTATTGGTCAGGAGGTCCTTAAGATACTTAACATACTTTGGCATCTGGGATATCGCTTCGTGAAAGGGCATATTTATGTGGATTTGTTTAAACATTTCTAAGAAATGAGTGTATTGATCGTCCTGACATTGTTTATTAAGTTTAGAAGGGTACGACAGGTTTGGATTATTTTTAAAGGCGGGTGGTGGAGTGTGTTCTTTTTCTAAAATAGGGGTGATAACTTCTTCGACAGAGGGTGGAATTTTTAAAACGGGAGCGGAGCTTTGATTTTTTAAAGTGGGAGCGGAGCTTGCCTCGGGCTCTTCACTTACCACACCGGGAACTTGCTTCCCACTCCGAAGAGTTATAGCTTTTGCTTGCTCTCTCGGGTTAGGCTCGGTATTGGAAGGAAGAGACCCCGCAGGTCGCTCAGAAATTAGTTTTGTGAGTTGGCCTACTTGATTTTGTAGACTTTTTACAGACCCGGTTATGGTTCTTATAGTAGCGTCATTTGTGGTGATATATTTAGAAAGTAACTCCTCCAAACTTGGAGGTTTTGGAAAGTTCTGAAGAGGTGGAGGCGGTGCAGAAAAATCATTTTGTGGGGGAGGGCGCATTGTGTTCGATGGATTACTCCATGAAAAATTCGGGTGATTTCTTAAAGCAGGTTATAACTATTTGGAAAAACAAAACCAGGAGGATGAAAATTCGCAGCAGAAAAATTATTAAAAGCATTTCTAGGCATATTATTATTAACAAAATCTAATTGTTTTGGAGCTGGAGTTGTAGATTCCCATACCTGAGGGGCAGAGGCAGCAATCATCTCCGTAATTTTTTTGCTTAATATTTCTACTTGTAGAGCTAGCTGGGAGACGTAGTCCACTTCAAAGATACCTGCAGGTTTATTTGGGCGGGACCTAGGAACATTTTACTGATAGGTGTTCATGGCCATGTTCTGAAAAAGCTCAAGAGCTGCTTCCGGGGCCTTATGGTTTAAAGTACTGCCAGAAGCTGCGTCTATCATTTGCTTTGTACTTTGATTTAGCCCGTTATAAAACATCTGCACTTGTAACCATACAGGCAGAGCGTGATGTGGGCATCATCTTAATAATTTTTTAAATCTTTCCCAGGTTTCATAAAGTGTTTCAGAGTCTATTTGTCCAAAAGCAGAAATGTCATTCCTAAGTTTTGCAGTTTTAGCTGGCGGAAAATACTTCGCCAAAATTTTTTCAGTTAATTAAGTCCAGGTTGTCACGCTATTTTTAGATAGAGTGTTCATCCACTGCTTAGCCTTAGTTCTAAGGGAGAAGGGAAATAATATTAGCCTAATAGCATAATTTGTGACACCATTTATCTTGAAGGTGTCACAAATCTCAAGAAAGCTTGCTATATGTTCGTTCGGATCTTCATCTTGAAGTCCGTCAAATTGCACATACTGCTGCACCATTTGAATTATGCTAGGATTCAGTTCGATGTTATTATTTGCTATTGCAGGGCGAACTATGCTAGATTCAGTACCCTCAATATTCGGTCATGCATAGTAAGACATAGGCCTTTGCACGACTTCCTCCACGTGGGGTTCTTCCATTCTTAAAGTAGAAAATGAATCGGAATCCTCAACCGATATTTGGAAAGTAGGGCCTTGAAATCACGATCTTCTCTAAAGTGTATGCTCAATTTCATGGTCCAGGTCCAAAATATCCGACGGATTCCCGCGGGTCATGCACTAAAAGAAGAGAACAGAAGAAAGAGAAATAAAAAAACTAGAAAAAGAGAGTTACTAATTTTTTTGAAATAGAATTTTCTTTTTTAAGTTATGTTTTAACTCCCGAACTTCCCAAGGGCTACCCGATGAAGGGTTCGCAAGGTACTAGATAAGATAACGGCACTTCAAACCGCTTTGCCCTTTTTCAAAGATTTAGGTGGTGTAGAAAAATTGTGAAGCGGGTTTTTATTAAGAGCGGTAATAATTTTTTTTTTGAATTTAAAATTTTTTAGAAGGAGGATGAGAAAGAGAAATGAAAAAATTAATAGGTTCGTGTTTTCAATTTATCAACGAAAGTTGCTCCCCGGCAACAGCGATAAAAACTTGATGGCCCAGCCAACGCTTAAGAAAAGAGAGCAGCCGAACTAGCAATCCAACTAGGGAAGTATACCTATAGAATTGTAGCAAGGGGACACAAGTGTCATATTAAAATCTGCGAACTGTTGAGTAAGCTTACTCATACGAAGGCTATTATTTTATCGACGAAAATCTTAGGTTAAAAGAAAGCTAAATGCACTAAAGGAAATATTACATAAAAAAGAGGACTACTTACAATAAAAAAAAGAGAGCATAAAAGAAATGATTACACTGAATGGTTAGAACGATGAGAAGGAAATGCACTCAATCAAGAATCAACTCGGTAAGAGTCGATTAAAAACACGATAAATAAACCTAAGCTTAATAGGGTAAAGGTCCTTGACCGTGGAGGTTCCTAAAGCTTGAACATGCTTCTCTCGAAGTCGTGCCCAACTGAGTTTAGGAAGGTCCGACCATCTCTCGTCTAAATCGGAGGCCTAAAGATCGCTTTACGCGGTGAAACCCACTATTGGATTTTACTCCAATCCAGGAGATTTGAACGCCTGCCTCCCTCGAGGGGTGCGTACAACTCCCTTTACTCTTGAGTGCTCACTTCAATCTATCAGCCTCTCGACTAGCCAAAAATGAAAGCAAAGGTGGAGAATATATATCGATGATATATCTCCAACCCATGAAAAATTAAGAGTAATTCAAGGCTAAACCCTAAAAATAAAAGGAAAACTCAAAGCATCATAACTTAATCACTCGAACCTCGGATCATCAAGATCGAGTACAAGGAGGATTAGTTAATCATGGTGAAGTGGAGGAGGGGGGATGAGTAGTGAAGCATAAATAACACAAAGTAGAAATGGAAGAGTAAACAACACTTCTTTATTAATGAAAACAAGGATCTTACAAAGTGAAAACAAAAGATTACAAGTGCATGGAAAGTAAAATCCTATTCTAGCCCTACCATAAGCAACTAAAGCAATTACAAAGGCTACTTCAAAAGCTTAAACTAAACTAGAATTAGGAAAAACTAAAATGAGAAAGAGAGAGAGAGAGAGAGAGAGAAAGCATGAAAAACTTCAGAAAATAAAAGGGCAGCACTTCCTTACACACTCCAGAAAACTATATGGACTCAAGGGGAGGGGGATGAATTTATAGAAATTCAAGAGGAGGTGACATGGCCGGTGACACGGACATGTTGGTGTCCGTGTCCCATGTTGGCTGACTTCAGGCTCTGGTTCTGGCGGGAAATGATCATTGCAACGGCGACTGGAGGGCACGCCCATGCTGACATGGTCAACGACATGGCCATGTTCTCTGTGGTTGATGGGCTTCGATGGGGGGGGGGGGGCGGGCATTAATGAAGGTCTACATTCCCTGAGGAGGTGGAGACATGCTTGGCGACACGACCATGTGGGTGGTCGTGTCCTACTCTGGAAATTCATCGACTCCTGGTGACACAGTCCATGTTGACACGGACAGCTTGACACGACCAGGGACACGGCCAGCGACACAGACGTGTTGGAGGCCGTGTCCTGGTCGGGATGAACTCTGGACATTCCTCTGGTGGTTGATTCTTTTGGAACAGGTGACACGCCCCATGACACGACTGTGTTGGTCGCCGTGTCAGGTCATTTTGGGTGAAAATTGAGAAAAACCTGCGAAAGAGCACAAAAATATTAATGGCATAAATAAATACAAGAAGAAGAGAAATATAAGCTAATAAGACAAGATTTGCACAATAAAAGACCTAAACAAAACTCCAATACTTTAAATACAAAACACACTATCATGTGGCGACTAGGTCGACTCCCCAATTTGAGGGCGAGTCTTCAGGTGCTCAGAGCGAAGTAGTGATCGAAAGTCTGCGACAGAGTAATGAGACCTTGTCTAGGCAGATGGTGGAGATGCAAACACAGATCCAAGTGCTGTTATCGGTTGTGTCAGGACAGCTGCTGTGAGTGTAGGACCCAGTTGTGGGTCAGACTATTCCTGTCCCCCTGCTCCTCTTGTGCCCCCGGTGTTTTTGCCACCAGAGATGACATTTATTTCGCATTTTCAGAGATTAGGACGCCCTACCTATGATGGTAGGGCATATTTTATGGCTTTGGATGATTGGATAATAGCCATCGAGGAGATGTTTGCTTACTCGAGAGTTTTAGAGGACTAAAGGGTGATGGTTGATGCGTATCAACTCAAGGGACTTGCTAAGAGTTGATGACTGAGAGAGAAGGAGAACCTTAAGGATGGGTTTTCCTGGGAATCCTTTAAGGAGTTACTGCTAAATAAGTTTCTGTCATCGGTCGAGAGAGACCGTTTGATTAATGATTTCTTACACCTTAAGCAAAGACAGCTTACTGTTATCGAGTATGAGGTAGAGTTCAGCAAACTGAGTCGATTTGCCCCGATCATGGTGTCTTCAGAGTCTAACAGAGTTAAACATTTTCTGGGTGGTCTAAGGAGTGATATCCACCAGCTAGCTTGTGCTTACGGATCAAAAAGTTATGCTGATATTGTGGAGGCTGCTCTGAAGGTTGAGGCGATTGAAAATACCAAGAATCGAGGTCAACAAATGAGAAGGGATAAGAGGAAGACCAGTGAGGGTAAGAGTTCCCAAGAATCTGGCATTGCGTCGAGGAAAAGAAGCAAAGAAATATGCAGTTTCTGTGGCCGATCGGGCCATCTGTTCGATAAGTGTTTTAAGAGGATAAGAGCTCAGAAGCAAGAGCAGATGCATGCGATCCAGAGTGCTCCTAAGGGAGATTTAGTCTATTTTGCATGTAATAAAAAAGGGCACGATGCTGCCTATTGTTGGGAAAAGAAGAGAGTCTGCTATCAGTGTGGTCAGGAAGGATATTTTCGGTCGAAGTGCCCACAGGCTCAGCCCACGTTGCAACCAGTTCCACTTCAGGCCTTGCCGCCGCCGCCGCCATTGGACAAGGGGACAGGCAAGCTGAATGTGGTGTCGTTGGAGGAAGATCAGACATCTTCTCAAGTGATTTCAGGTTTGATCCTAACCAAGTTCTAGCTTTTAGTTTGTAGCAGTAGTTTCGACATTCATTTCCTTAGTTGCATGTGCTATTTTATAGGAAAGTTTAAGGTCAAGAACTGTTGGGCGCGCATTCTTTTAGTTTCTGGTGTTACCTACTTGTTCATGGCTGGAACCTTCGTAGAGCATCATGGTTTGACCCTTGATCTTGTTGGCAACGCGTTTTGTGTCAAGTTTCCCTCAAGCGATTCTGTGGTATAAGATCAAGATATTCAAATTCGTCCAATTTAGTTAGGAAAATTTCTTGCCATTGTTGATCTGAAGGTGATAGACTTGGAAGATTTTGATGTGATTTTGGGCATGGACTGGTTGTCCAAGTATGATGCAGTCATCCAGTGCAAGGTTAAGCCCTTGGACTTCTAGATGGCCAACGGTCAACCTAGAAGTGTTTATGGTTTTTTGCGCCAAGTTTCCCCAATTATTTCTGCGGTACGTCCTCAAAAGCTTGTAAATTCCAGATGTTTTGCCTGTTTGGTTTCGGTGTTGGCGACCGATAGTAGTTTGCTGCGATTTGAGGAGATTGCTGTTGTTCACGAGTTTCCCGATATTTTTCCTGATAATCTTCAAGGTCTTCCACCCGAGAGAGACATGGAGTTCGTCATAGATTTGGAGCCGGGTACCCTTGCTATTGCTAATGTGTCGTATCGTATGGCCCCCCGCGAGCTGGAAGAGCTGTGTACCTAATTGGACGAGTTGCTGCAGAATGGGTTTATTAGACCAAGTTCTTCACCATGGGGTGCTCCTGTGTTGTTTGTGAATAAAAAGGATGGATCGATAAGGCTTTGCATCGATTATAGAGAGCTGAATTAGGTGACTATCGAGAATAAATATCTCCTACCGAGGATTGATGACCTGTTTGATCAGTTGCGTGGTAGCTCTGTGTTTTCGAAGATTGACCTTCGTTTAGGCAACCATCAGTTGAGGATTCTTGAGACAGATATTCCACGGACTACCTTTAATTCACGACATGGACATTTTGAGTTCTTAGTTATGTCTTATGGATTGACTAATGCACCCTCTACTTTCATGGATATGATGAACAGAGTATTTAAAGATGTTTTGGACCGTTTCGTGATTGTTTTCATAGATGATGTTCTGGTATACTTCTGCAGTGCTGATGAGCATGCCCAGCACTTGCATCTAGTTTTGTCTACTTTAAGGGAGCATAAGTTGTATGCTAAGCTAAGTAAGTGCGAGTGTTTGCTTCCTCGGGTTTCTTCTTTGGGTAATGTGGTTAATAAGGATGGGATTTCTATGGACTCTGAGAAGATAACTGTTGTTATAGATTGGAATAGGCATGCCACTTCCAAAGATATAAGGAGCTTCCTAGGGTTGGCAGGATATTATAGAAGATTTGTGGAAGGCTTTTATACATCATCTGCACCGCTGACTAAGCTTACGTAGAAGAACACAGCTTTTGTTTGGAGCAATAAGTGTGAGGAGGCTTTTTAGGAATTAAAGAGGAGATTGTGCACTGCTCTGATTTTCTCCTTGCCTACTGAAGTAATAGAGTATGCTGTGTATATACACACATCACACGTTGGACTTGGGGGTGCATGTTGATGCAAGAAGGCAAAGTGATAGCGTTTTTGTCGAGACTGTTAAAGACTTATGAAAGGATTTACCCTACGCATGATCTAGAGTTTGCAACTGTGATCTACGGCTTGAAGTTATGGAGACATCTTTTACATAGCGCTTTGTGCAAAATTTACACTGATCATAAGAGTTTGAAGTACGTCTTCACTCAAAAGGAATTGAATTTATGCCAGCGGAGATTCAATACCATCCGGGCAAAGCTAATGTGGTAGCCGATGCCCTGAGTAGGACGTCAGAGAAAATTTTTAATCTTTCTGTGGATTCGCTGGTGGAGGGATTTTGTTTGATGGATATATCGATGGGGAGTACCGACTCGCCCAATAGTTTGGAAGGATTAGAACCTTCATGGATTTCACTGACAAGGATACATTAAAGGGATGACCCTGATTTGCGACACCTTTATAATAGAACTGCAAAAGTAGAATTATCGGACTTTTCGATTGATGACGCGGGTACTTTGAAGTACCGTGACAGATTTTGCATTACCGCAATTGAGGATTTCCGAGTTAATTTGTGCAAAGAGGCGCATGGTTTTAGTGTTAATTTGTGCAATGAAGGATCTGAAACAGTTCATTTGGTGGTATAATATGAAGAGCGATATAGCTAAGTTTGTATTAGAATGTTTTACTTGCAAGCAAGTTAAGTCTAATCATGGTAGGACTGGAGGCAAGTTAATGCCCTTAGAAATTCCAAGTTGGAAGTGAGAGAGTATTTCGTGGATTTTATTACTAGATTGCAGAGATCTCCCCGAGCACACGATTCCGTTTGGGTTATAGTGGACAAATTGACGAAGTGTGCTCACTTTGTGCTGTTTAAGATCGAATACTCCATGAAGAAAATAGCTGAATTATATTTGGATGAAGTCATTAGGTTACATGGAGTGCCTGTCAATACTGTATCAGATTGAGACTCCAGGTTTACGTCTCGTTTTTGGAAAAACCTACAGGAAGGATTGGGTATCGATCAGCGGTATTCCACTGCTTATCATCCGCAGACTAATGGTCAGACGGAAAGAGTAAATCAGATCGTGTAAGATATGATCAGATGTTACATTTTGGACCATGAAGGAGCGTGAGATGAGCGTTTGAGATTGATGTAATTTTCTTACAATAAAAGTTATCAGGAAAGTTTGCAGATGGCCCCGTTTGAGGATTTGTATGGGAGACATTGCAGAACTCCCTTATTTTGGGCCGAGGTTGGTGAAAGACCGTTGTTTGGTCCTGAAGCGTTAGAAGAAATGGATGATTCTGTTAAGTAAATTCGAGAGAAGCTTCAGATAGCTCAAGGGCGCTATGAGAAGAATGCCAATCGGCATAAGACCAATTTGGAGTTTGCTGATGGGGATATGGTGTTTCTTAAAGTTTCCCCGATGACTGATGTTAAATGGTTTGGTAAGAATCACAAGTTGGACCCGAGGTATGTGAGACCTTTTAAAGTTGTTGAGAGGATTGGTGTGTCAGCTTATAGGCTGGATTTGCCCGCAAGTTTTCCCGGTGTGCACGAAGTTTTTTACGTGAGCCAATTGCGGAAGTGTGTGCTAAGTGACAGACAAGTACTTAATTCTATGCCCCAAGTTGGAGCCAAACCTTTCGTATGTGGAAGTGCCTGTTCGTGTTTTGGATACTCAAGATCGGGTATTGTGAAGGAAGACATTACCGATGGTTAAAGTTTTGCAGCGGAACCAAGATATGGAGAGCGCGACTTGGGAGTTGAAGTCAGTCATGAGGGAGGTTCATCCTCATTTATTCTCCTGATGTTTTGGGTAAGTGTTTTCTCTGTTAGCCTATGATTGCTTTTATTCTGTTATGGATTTGATCCTATTTATGTTAAGTTTCGGGACGAAACTTCCATTTAGGAGGGGTGGCTTTAATACCCCTAATTTTTTGGTATTTATTTTAATTCCCGTAGTGGTGTAATTTTGGCATCAGGGCATTACGTTTCTGCGTGTTTGGCATGTGTCGTGGTTAGAGCGTGGTTTTTGCTCTTTAGGTTTTCAGTGTGGTTGGGTTTAGAATGTTTGCAAGATTTTCATACGAGCTGAGTCTGTTTTGGCGACTCGGTGGAGCCTCTAAGAATGCTTGTATTTTTGCTTATGGAGTTGTTTGACCGAGTTTGGATTGTCGGATTTGAATTTCGACTTTACCGTTGGGTTCGTAGCGTCAGTATTTAGCTACAGTGCGATTTTCGTTGAATTACGAGGTCGTTTGGATTTCGGGTCATTTTGGCGTCATTTAATTAGTTATTAATGTATATATATATATATATATAAAACCTGTTGAGTCCATTGGTTTCAATGTACTTGATTTGAAGAAGTCATCTCAGCTCAATGATATACACATTGTTGTATTTGATGGTTGTTATGTTTATTTGTGCAGGATAATAAAAATATGTACAATCTATCGACACTTAGGACTAGTGTCGACACATACTGAACATGTTGTGTCAAGACAAAGAAAAGCTGTGTCGATACAAAGGACAACTGTCTCGACACACTGTGTCGAGACTGAAGGCAACTGTGTCGACACTCAGGACTAGTGTCGACACACTCTATACACATTATACAAGACTGAAGACAACTGTGTCGACACTCAGGACTAGTGTCGACACACTCCATTCTGTTGGAGCATGCGTTCCGCGCTTCTTAGTTTGAGAATAACAAATCCCAGATGTATTTGATCTTGGTATGTGTTTTAAATGTGCAGGGATAACAACATTTTTATGTACAAAAGAAAGGCTGAGCATGACATTGATGAAAAGAAAAAACGCGCTATCACTGGCGATAACGCTACCACGGGCGATAGCATAATCAGTTCCTACTGACGTCAGCCTTAATCCGCACGTTGCCGCGCACGAAGTCAGTCACAATCAGCGATATCGCGGGGCGATACCGATGTCGCCGAGCGATATCCCACGATCATCACGTTCTCCGCTCAGATCTGAAAATTAGCGCGACGTGTGCCACGTGTCAAGCAACGGAGAGTTATCACTATCGCGGGGCGTTAACGCTACCGCCGGCGATAGCGTGAAATGATATATACGGCCAAAAATTTCAGGGAAGAGTTGGATCGTGCAGAGCTTTGTTTTCCCAGAGAATTTTCAGAGCCTTCATCTCCGTTTCCAGACGAACTCCCTTGGTCCGTTGAAATCTCAAGAGCGAAGGAGATACGACCGTGTGTTCAAGATTGGAGATCTTCTCGTTGGTCCACCATCATCTTCAGAGCTCGTGATTTTGAGGGAGTTTTTAAGTTTTACTATTGTACTTTCATTTTCATTCTTTATCTTTGTAATTGGGAAGGGAAATTCACCACCTTGTGTGTGGTGTCTAAGTCCGTGTGTGGCTTAGGGGCAAATCACCACCTTGTGTGTGGTGTCTAGGTCTGTGTGTGGCTTAGGAGTAAATCGCCGCGAGTTGTGCAGCGTCTAGATCATAGGTTTGATTTAGGGGGAGGCTAGTAGACATATCTGGGGAGATATTGACTATAGCCTACCGGTTCTTGGGAGAAGGATCGGTGAAAAAAGCTAAAAACTATTATCGTTGTAAGCCTTGATTTCAAGCTTTATTGGAATCATTTTACATATACATTTTGGAGAAGTATAATCTTGTTTTTCATTTCATTGATCTGTCTCAATCACAGTAGCTAGTCTTATATTTTATAAAAAGTTAAAAAAAAATTTAAAGAGCCCTTATTCACCCCCCCTCTAAGGGCGCCACAAGATCCTACAAGTGGTATCAGAGGTGGTTATTCCTAATACGGTTTCACCACCAGGAATTATGGCGCAGCATGACCATGCTTTCTCTGAGGGGCAAGGAATTAGTAGACCTCCATTATTCACTGGATCTGACTATAATTACTGGAAAACTAGGATGAAGTGTTTTCTTATTTCCCTTGATATTGAAGTTTGGAATATGGTAGAGACTAATTATGTTCATCCCACTTATACAGTAGGCAATGTAGAAATGGAAAAACCAAAAGATAAATGGGATGATCAGGATAAACTAAGATGCAAAAATAATGCAAAAGCCATGAATGCATTATTTTGTGCATTAGATAGGACTGAATTTAATAGAACTTGTGCTTGTAATAATGCTTATGAGATTTGGAATTTACTTGAAGTAACTCATGAAGGTACCTCGCAGGTGAAGGACTCGAAGCTGTTTCAACTTGAATCGGAATTTGAAAAGTTTAGGATGGAAGTGGATGAGGACGTAGACTCAATGTACACCAGATTCACCAAGATAGTGAATGACTCAAAAGTGCTTGATAAAAATTTTTCAAATGGTGATTTGGTGAGAAAACTTCTTAGATCTCTCCCCCTAAGTTTAATCCCAAAGTGACGGCTATTTCTGAATCTCATGATCTTAAATCTCTGAATATTGAAAGCCTGATTGGGAACTTGAAAACTCATGAAGTTGAATTGAAAATTCAACAATAAGAGTACATGGAGCCTAAGAAGAAGTGGTTGGCTCTAAGATCTAAGAAAGAAGAATGCAGTAATTCTGAGGATGAAGAAGATGATGAGGAGAGTCTTTTTGTAAGAAAGTTTTAAAAAGTTATGAGAAATCCGGAGAGGAGAAATGCTTTTAAAAAGTACTTTAAGAAGGAGATGTTTAGAAAGAAAAAACAAAAGGATGACGACGATGAGGAGGAAGAGAGACCCCCACCGGAGTGCTATCATTGCAGGAAGTTAGGACACATTCGAAGCAAGTGTCCAAAGTACTTGAAAGAACTTAAAG
The DNA here is from genome assembly GCA_039583875.1 of Platanthera guangdongensis. Classification (NCBI taxonomy): domain Eukaryota; kingdom Viridiplantae; phylum Streptophyta; class Magnoliopsida; order Asparagales; family Orchidaceae; genus Platanthera; species Platanthera guangdongensis. Next base: position 105,807,993 of record CM077156.1, read on the forward strand.
AAAAGAAGCACAAAGGGAAGAAGAAGGTCCTGAAGGCCGAAACATGGGATGATACTACTTCTGAGGGTGCAAGCAGTTCAAGCTCAAGTGAGGAGGAGGAGGCCAATATGTGCCTAATGGGAAAAAGCTTCACATCTGATGACGAGTGCAGTGTCCAAAGCGACACTGAGGTAACTCCTCCAACTTATGATGAATTATTTTCTGAATTTTTAAATACTTCCAAATATCTTGAAAAAAGCTTAAAAGATAATGATATTCTTAAAACTGAAAATAAAGTTTTAATTAAAGAAAACAAAAAATTGTTAAATGAAAATAAGACTATTGGAAAAGAAAAAGTCTCTTGCCAAGAGCGTGATCACTTTATGGGAAGAATAAAAGAGCTTGAAGAATCTCTTTCCAAATCTAATTCAGAAATAAAAATTCTCAATAAAAAGAATAAAATTTTAGAGAGAGATCTGAAATCTTCTATTTCCAATGTCCATGAAGGAAAGAAAGCTTTTGAACGTAGATGTGTAAATCTAGTATCCGAGAATAATGAAATGAGAAAGCAGATTCATGACTTAACACTAGCCATGAAAAAGTTTGGATTGGGCCAAAGATCACTGGATATGATCTTAGGTTACCAATGTCACGGATCTGGAAGATTTGGACTCGGATACACGACTGGAAACTATCGCCCGGCGATATGTACTACCGCCGGCGATAGCGAGAAATCCAGAAAATCAAATTTTAAAAATTATGATAATAATAAATTAACTGATACTACCTTTTCTCACAGTAAAAGTCCAGAGAAGTTATATTCTTCTTGTTACATTACATGTGCCAAATGCAATAGATTTGGTCACACCACGGACTCGTGCTGGAAGAAAGGAAAAAAGTAAAATTAAGCAAATCTGGATGCCTAAGGCCTCTACCTATACTATGGGTGGAACCACTTGGGTAGCCAGATCTTTACTCACATCCTCTTTCTAGGTGTGTTGGCAGGCTAAGGACAAAGAAGACGTGTGGTACTTGGACTCAGGTTATTCAAAGCACATGACGGACAATAAAGAGAAGTTTCTTAGCCTGGAGATGAAGAAAGGAGGAGTCGTTACATTTGGAGAAAATGGAAAAGGAAAAATCATCGGCATCAGTGTTGTGGATAACAAAAGTTTTTCAATTTCAAATGTTTTGTTAGTAGAAGGTTTAAAACATAATTTGATTTCTATTAGCCAACTATGTGATAAGGGTTTAAATGTTTTGTTTGAATCTTCTACAAATTTATGCAAAATTATTGATTCCAAAACAAATGAAATTGTTTTTACCGCCCCTAGATGTCATAACGTATATATGATTAAATTTTATGATTTTTCAAATTCTACTTTAAAATGTTTTTTATCAAAAAATGATGAGTTAGAATTATGGCATAGGCGACTTGGACATACTAGTGCAAAGTTAATTAAAAAACTTTCAAAAGATAAATTAATCAAAGGTTTACCATTGCTAGATGGAAATTTGTCTTCATTATGTGAGCCTTGTCAAAAAGGAAAATTTACAAAATCATCTTTTAAAAGTGAAAATATTATTTCTACAACTAGGCCACTCCAATTAATTCATATGGATTTATTTGGGCCAATCACTATTTCTAGCTTAGGAGGTAGAAAGTGTAACACCTCCCCTGTAATGGACGTATAATATGGGTCCGGCCGGGGCCCCACAACATACGAACGCCACAGCTTTAGTATTAAAAGTTGATATGGCTACCCAAACTCAAAACACTTGCACAACACAGCGGAAAACCAAGCACAACTAGAAGTTATCCACTAACCCAAAAGAGTAAACAAATGGCCTTAAGGCCTTACATCAAATGTCCAAAAGGTAAACAGTACAATCAAACATGAATGTGCTCAGCACTCCTAGTCTACCTCGGCATGCAAGCCGGACAAAAATAGTCTCAAACATACATCATCAAAGTAGTGCTACAAAAGAGAAAACACTTCATGGGCTTAGGCCTTTTTGGCCGGCGTGCTAGCTCCTGCGTGCGATCCTTGCCCTGTAAGAATTATTAGTAACGTGGGTCAGCAAAGGCTGACCTCAAACTGTGTAACAACACATCTCCTCCCGGCCGCCCCTAACGGACCCCGGGGAACCCTCCAACCTGCAAGTCAGCACTTCATATGCAATATAAATTTCTATAAATAGAAAAGCATTAAAACAGGCTTGGATGTCTCAATCAACAAACATGTTCTCTACTGGTTGAGCATATAAAGAAAGGGCCTACTATGCAACATGAATGCAACACCCGGGCTTCACCCAAGGTACCCTATAGCGTATGCATCTACCACAACATCACATCATTTGGGTACTCACATTTCCCCAATTGGCATAAAGCCGCAAACATTGAGGGAGACACAACTCCCTCACACGGCGCACAGGCCGCCACATGGAATTCTTGCCAAGGCCCCACCCGCTCGTGGGCTTAGCCCCGGGCTTGCCTGCAAGCTCTGACGTCTCATGTCAGGTTTCCAACAACCACAGACTGACCGATTCTAAGAAGCCTTGCTGGACCCCACCCGCCATGGCCTCTTTGCCCGGGCTTGCCCCAAGCTTGGCATTCTCGTCAGTCTCACAGAAGGGGACTAGTCTCGCCGGGACACTCTCCACACATGACGCACATGTCACGGGATAGCCAGCCGACCACGGAGACATAGCCACGCCTTGGCACAACACAACCAAGACTAAACACATCGCAATCCCTCTTTGTACCGCAGCGTTCCCGCGCACCAAGGAAAACATCTCCAACTCGTGCGGAGCTAACCTTGTCCACCAAGGAAACCATCTCCATTTTCATTTGGAGCTAACCTTGTCAAGGAAACCATCTACCACCACGAGGAGCTAACCTTGTCCGGGTTCGACTACATGTACTCTTTTCAAGCAAACGGGACAATCACCACCACAACACAAACGACAACTTGCCGCATCGGAAATCTCTACGAATCCCTAGTTCGTATGCAACATCACCGAGTCGGACTAACGGTCGCGACTACGGCTTCACCCACCATGCCTAATCCACTAGCGAAGCGGATCTCTAATGCAAAGATATGCCGGGGACGGACTCAATCGACCCGGAAGTTCCTCTTGAAACTTGGCAAGCCAAAACCCCTCTCATTTGAGAGTTTGGTGCCCAAAAATTAGAGAAAAGAAAACTAGATGATGCTAAAACGTGCATCCTAAAGACCAAGAGGAGAGATGTCGTTACCTTCCGACTCCTCTTCCTTGCCATGGCAAAATAGCCGGATGAAACACTTCGCAATGCTCCAAGCTTCACGGATCCGGACTCGGCTCGCGATTCGGAGCTCCGAAACCCTTCCTACAGCCCAAAAGTTCTTCTTCTTCCTCCTTGCTCTAGGTTTTCTCAAGATCTTAGGAAGAGAAACTTGGAAAACCAAAATGAGGGTTTCCAACCCTGAAATCGGTCTTAACTCCCCAGGAGATGGCCTGAACCGTTAGATCCCAAAACCAGAAAAAGACTGGCTGCGATTCGCCTGGAAAAAAAAAGACCTGGGCCGAACACGGCCTGGCACACGCCCGTGTCCAGGGCCGTGTGCCTCATTCGCCGTCTCAAATCGACGCGCCTGGAATCAGACACGGGCATTCGACACGCCCGTGTTCTATCCGACACGCCCGTGTCCCAAGTGACACGGCCGTGTGGCCTGCCGTGTGTCTCCAACGACACGGCCCCAACACCAACCCGAGAGGTGACACGGCCTGGGACACGCCCGTGTCGCAGGCCGTGTGCCCCAGTCTCGACACACTGTCGAGCACAAAGTGTCGACACTTGGGCCGAGTGTCGACACGGCCTCGACACGCCCTGCGACACGCCCGTGTCGCAGGCCGTGTGCCTCACTCTCGACACTTTGTCGAGCATAAAGTGTCGACACTTGGGCCGAGTGTCGACACGGCCTCGACACGCCCTGCGACACGCCCGTGTCGCAGGCCGTGTGCCTCACTCTCGACACTTTGTCGAGCACAAAGTATCGACACTTGGGCCGAGTGTCGACACGGCCTCGACACGCCCTGCGACACGCCCGTGTCGCAGGCCGTGTGCCTCACTCTCGACACTTTGTCGAGCACAAAGTGTCGACACTTGGGCCGAGTGTCGACACGGCCTCGACACGCCCTGCGACACGCCCGTGTCGCAGGCCGTGTGCCTCCTGCCAGAACCCAAAAAATTTTCAGCGCTGCAGACTGAACCTCTTGCAAAAACTGGGGTGTTACAACTCTCCCCCACTTAACTGAATTTCGTCCCGAAATTACAAAACAAAAGGGTACAAAACTTAAATTGTACCTGACAAAAATAGTTCTGGATAGTCTTCTAGCATGGCCTGTTCTCGCTCCCACGAGAACTCCTCACGACCGCAGTTGTCCCAACGAACTTTCACAAGTTTAACTTCTTTATTCCGCAACTGCCGAATCTCCGAATCTTCTATAGCGATTGGAAGGACTCGCATCCTCAAGTCTTCCTCAATCGGCACCGATGCTGGCTCAATCACCACGCTAGCCTCCACCAAGGCTTTCCTCAACACGGAGACATGGAAGACGTCATGTAATCCACTCAAATCTGCGGACAATGCCAACCGATAAGCTGCTTCTCCTATCCGCTCAACAATTTCAAAAGGCCCCAAAAACCTTGGACTCAACTTCTTGAGTCGGCGAATCCGCGAGACGCCTTTGAACGGCTTGACCTTCAGATAAACCCAATCACCAACTGCAAATTCTAACTTCCGGTGACGAGCATTAAAATATTTCGCTTGCCTGTCTTGTGCCACCTTCATACGCTCTTGGATGGTCCGTACCATCTCACAAGCGTCAACTACCGCATCCTTTCCCAGAAGTTTGGTGTCTCCCGCCTCTGCCCAAGACATTGGCGTTCGACACCGCCTCCCATACAAAGCTTCGTATGGCGCCATCTTTATACTAGCTTGAAAACTGTTGTTGTACGCAAATTCTACCATGAAGAGGTGATCCTCCCACCTCTTGCCAAAGTCAAGAACGCACATCCTCAACATATCCTCCATAGTACGGTTCGTCCTCTCCGTTTGCCCATCGGTTTGAGGATGAAACGCCGTACTGAACTTTAGCTTCGTGCCCAAGCTTTTCTGAACAAGTCTCCAGTCCTTGGACGTAAACCGTCCATCGCGATCACTGACTATGCTCTTAGGAATTCCGTGCAGTCGCACAATGTTGCGAACATACAACTCCACCAGCTTCTCCACGCTGTCCTCTTTCCGGTTCGGGATGAAGTGAGCCACCTTGGTTAGGCGATCCACGATCACCCAAATAGCATCATTACCATGCTGCGATCTAGGCAACCCATGCACAAAGTCCATGGAAATGTCCTCAAATTTCCACTCAGGAATTGGAAGGGGCTTCAGGAACCCGCCCGGTTTCTGACATTCGGCCTTCACCAAGGCACATGTTTGGCAACGACTCACATACAAAGCCACATCTCGCTTCAACCCCGGCCACCAAAAGGATTTCTTCATATCCAAGTACATCTTTGTACTGCCCGGGTGAATGGAGTACTTTGAGAAGTGAGCCTCAAACATCAACTCCTCACGGAGATTGCCAAACTGCGGTACACAAACCCTTCCATCCTTTCTCAAGATTCCCCCGATCATCTCCCAGGTGCTGCTCTCGCCCGTTTGAGCCTCCAACACAAAAGGTTGAAACTCCACATCTAATCGAGTCGCTTCCCGAATACGATCGGACAAGTCGCTTTGCACTTCAATCCAGTTCAACCGAGCCACGCTAGACTCGCATCTCGCAACACATTCCAATCCAAGGGACTCCCATTCCCGTACCAACCGCTCATCATGAGCTTCGATCCAATTTCCTAGCCCCGAGTACTTTCTACTCAACGCATCTGCCACCACATTGGCTTTACCCGGCGTGTACTGAATCGCCACTTCGTAGTCTCCAAGAAACTCAACCCATCTGCGTTGCCGCATGTTCAAGTCCTTTTGATCCAAGAGATACTTCAGGCTTTTTTGGTCCGTGAAGATCTCCACCCTTGCGCCATAAACATAATGCCGCCAAATTTTCAGCGCGAAGATTACTGCCGCCAACTCCAAGTCATGGACGGGGTAATTCCTCTCATGAGGTTTCAGCTGTCTAGACCCAAAAGCTATCACCTTGCCATGTTGCACCAAAACGCAACCCAAACCGCATCCCGATGCGTCACTGAAAATTTGAAATCCATCGGTCCCTTGCGGTAAACTCAAGATCGGAGCCATCATAAGCCTCTCCTTTAGTGCCTCGAATGCTTGACCGCACTCTTGGGTCCACACAAATTTATGGTCTTTGCGAGTGAGAGAGGTGAGGGGTAGAGCTATCTTCGAGAAATTCTCCACGAATCTCCTATAATACCCGGCTAGTCCAAGAAAACTTCGGACTTCCGCCACGGTCCTCAACACCGGCCAATCTCTGATGGCCTCCACTTTCGCTGGATCCACTGCCACCCCATCACCACTAATCACGTGGCCCAAAAATGCCACCTTCTCCAACCAGAACTCGCATTTGGAGAATTTTGCATACAACTCATTCTCCCTCAACACTTGCAAAACTATTCTCAAGTGGGTCTCATGCTCCACTTCCGATTTGGAATACACCAAAATGTCATCAATGAAAACAACCACAAAAGAATCCAAGTATTCCCGGAATACCCGATTCATCAGATCCATGAACACCGATGGTGCGTTCGTCAGCCCGAACGGCATCACCGTAAACTCAAAGTGTCCATACCTTGTCCCAAAAGCAGTTTTGGGTATGTCCTCATCTCGAATTCGTAGTTGATAGTATCCCGACTTCAAGTCCAACTTCGAATATACCACTGACCCCACCAATTGGTCAAACAAATCGTCTATCCGAGGGATCGGATACTTATTCTTGACGGTCAACTTATTGAGCTCTCGGTAGTCTATGCACAGGCGCATGCTACCGTCCTTCTTCTTTACGAACAACACCGGTGCACTCCACGGCGAGGAACTGGGTCTAATGTACCCCTGCTCCAACAGTTCCTGCAACTGTACCTTAAGTTCCGCCAACTCCTTTGGTGCCATCCTAAAAGGAGGACGTGACACCGGTCTAGCCTCCGGCACTAGCTCGATCGAAAAGTCGATCTCCCGCCGAGGAGGCGCTCCAGGAAGTTCATCCGGAAACACATCCTTGAACTCTGCCACCACAGGCACTTCCTCAATCGACAGTTGGGAGAGACGAACCTCTAGTAACGCTACAAGCGCTACCCCACCCTGGTTAACCGCCCGCACCAACTGCATGGCCGTTATCAGGGAACAGGCCACGCCACCAAGGCCCTCAAACTTGACTTCAGTTTGCCCTTTACTCCTTAAGGTCACCACCTTAGAAAGGCAATCAATACTGGCGCGCTGCTCTGCAAGCCAATCCATACCCAAAATGACGTCGAACTCTACTAGTGGTAACACTGCCGCTTCCAGAGCGAAGACAACTCCGTCTAGCTCCCAACAAATGCGCCCTTTAGCCCCGGTGGTCATAGATGACCCATTGGGCATGCGCACTTTCAGCTCTGCTCCCGACGAGAAAGACTCAACTCCTATTCTCCGGATGAAGCTCTCCGCAAGAAAGGAGTGCGATGCTCCCGTATCAAACAATACCCTAGCGGGGTATCCGGAAACTAACACGAAGCCTACAACATAAACATTACACAAAAGTCTAAAAGGATGAAGCACAAAGTTTAAACTTAAATTCTCTTCATACCTGTCACCACATCAGTTTGGCGGATCGCTTCTTGCTGTCCAAGGTTGTACGCCCTTGGTTGCACCGGTTGGAACCGAGAAGCGCTCGACTCCGCCATCTTTCCTTTCTCTGCAGCACTGGGGCCCGAGCGCACAGACTGCTCCTGCTTTGACTCTTGCCTCGCTCCCCCTTGCTGACAAGCACAGGCTATGTGCCCAACCTTCCCGCAGTTGTAGCACGTCGGCGGTCCCCTAGAGTGGGAACCCCCAGGCGTCCAGTTGCTCCTCTCACCAGATCTGGAAGTGTAAGGCTTCTTCCTCCACCTACTCCCATCAGACTTACCATGAGGTTGGGAAGGCTTCCCTTCCCCTTGCTTGGGAGTAAAACTCTTACGGCGTTGGGTTCGCTCCAAATCATTCTCCAAACTCCTGGCGGCTTCAACTAGCTCATTAAATCCCGCCCGCTTCATGGAGATGAGGGGTTGTCTCAAATTTTCCCTCAACCCTTGGTAGAAGAGGTTATCCCTCTCTACATCATCCGCCATTGTCGTTCCCGCATAACGACCCAATCGGGTGAACTCTTGCACGTACTCATCCACTGTCTTGTCTCGCTGCATTAGATGCAGAAACTGCCTCTGTAGGGCCAATCGTGTTGAAACTGGGATATACCTCTTAAGAAAAGCGTCCCCAAACTCTTCCACTGACGGGGTGCGTCCCGGGAACTGGCGGCCGCTATGGGCCACCCACCATAACTTGGCATCCCCTTCCAACATGAAAGCCGCATACTCAGCTTTCTTTTCCTCTGGCGTCTCTGCCGCCCTTAACAGTTCTTGAATACGAACCCACCAGTCCTCCGCATCCGTTGGCGTTCCAGTACCCTTGAAGGACGGGGGATGGAAACTCAGGAAGTACTTCATGTGTCGATCTCCATGTCCGACAACTACCCTCTCCGCCAAAGGCTCCACTCGCCCGGCTTCTCCTCCTGGCAGGGCCGTTGCCGTATCTGGTGTGGCAGGGGTTGCCACCTGAGCTGCAGCCGCCGCTTGGGCTGCTACCATCGCTTCTGCAAGCATACGGCAGAAGTCGGCCGGGTTTACACCCGTGCCCAAAAGGCCTGGAGCAGTAGCACTGCTCGCCGAGAGATCATCCCTTGCTCTTGAAGTGCCCGCCTCGTTGCTTGCACTCTTCAGGAAGACAAGAAATAAGGGATTAGTCTCCAATCTCAAGATCAAAAACATAAGGACACTCATGGTCCCACGTTACTCTTATGTGGATAACTTCTCTACGCACTGACCTTGGATCTAACCTCGCTCTGATACCAAATTGTAACACCTCCCCTGTAATGGACGTATAATATGGGTCCGGCCGGGGCCCCACAACATACGAACGCCACAGCTTTAGTATTAAAAGTTGATATGGCTACCCAAACTCAAAACACTTGCACAACACAGTGGAAAACCAAGCACAACTAGAAGTTATCCACTAACCCAAAAGAGTAAACAAATGGCCTTAAGGCCTTACATCAAATGTCCAAAAGGTAAACAGTACAATCAAACATGAATGTGCTCAGCACTCCTAGTCTACCTCGGCATGCAAGCCGGACAAAAATAGTCTCAAACATACATCATCAAAGTAGTGCTACAAAAGAGAAAACACTTCATGGGCTTAGGCCTTTTTGGCCGGCGTGCTAGCTCCTGCGTGCGATCCTTGCCCTGTAAGAATTATTAGTAACGTGGGTCAGCAAAGGCTGACCTCAAACTGTGTAACAACACATCTCCTCCCGGCCGCCCCTAACGGACCCCGGGGAACCCTCCAACCTGCAAGTCAGCACTTCATATGCAATATAAATTTCTATAAATAGAAAAGCATTAAAACAGGCTTGGATGTCTCAATCAACAAACATGTTCTCTACTGGTTGAGCATATAAAGAAAGGGCCTACTATGCAACATGAATGCAACACCTGGGCTTCACCCAAGGTACCCTACAGCGTATGCATCTACCACAATATCACATCATTTGGGTACTCACATTTCCCCAATTGGCATAAAGCCGCAAACATTGAGGGAGACACAACTCCCTCACACGGCGCACAGGCCGCCACATGGAATTCTTGCCAAGGCCCCACCCGCTCGTGGGCTTAGCCCCGGGCTTGCCTGCAAGCTCTGACGTCTCATGTCAGGTTTCCAACAACCACAGACTGACCGATTCTAAGAAGCCTTGCTGGACCCCACCCGCTCATGGCCTCTTTGCCCGGGCTTGCCCCAAGCTTGGCATTCTCGTCAGTCTCACAGAAGGGGACTAGTCTCGCCGGGACACTCTCCACACATGACGCACATGTCACGGGATAGCCAGCCGACCACGGAGACATAGCCACACCTTGGCACAACACAACCAAGACTAAACACATCGCAATCCCTCTTTGTACCGCAGCGTTCCCGCGCACCAAGGAAAACATCTCCAACTCGTGCGGAGCTAACCTTGTCCACCAAGGAAACCATCTCCATTCTCATTTGGAGCTAACCTTGTCAAGGAAACCATCTACCACCACGAGGAGCTAACCTTGTCCGGGTTCGACTACATGTACTCTTTTCAAGCAAACGGGACAATCACCACCACAACACAAACGGCAACTTGCCGCATCGGAAATCTCTACGAATCCCTAGTTCGTATGCAACATCACCGAGTCGGACTAACGGTCGCGACTACGGCTACACCCACCATGCCTAATCCACTAGCGAAGCGGATCTCTAATGCAAAGATATGCCGGGGACGGACTCAATCGACCCGGAAGTTCCTCTTGAAACTTGGCAAGCCAAAACCCCTCTCATTTGAGAGTTTGGTGCCCAAAAATTAGAGAAAAGAAAACTAGATGATGCTAAAACGTGCATCCTAAAGACCAAGAGGAGAGATGTCGTTACCTTCCGACTCCTCTTCCTTGCCATGGCAAAATAGCCGGATGAAACACTTCGCAATGCTCCAAGCTTCACGGATCCGGACTCGGCTCGCGATTCGGAGCTCCGAAACCCTTCCTACAGCCCAAAAGTTCTTCTTCTTCCTCCTTGCTCTAGGTTTTCTCAAGATCTTAGGAAGAGAAACTTGGAAAACCAAAATGAGGGTTTCCAACCCTGAAATCGGTCTTAACTCCCCAGGAGATGGCCTGAACCGTTAGATCCCAAAACCAGAAAAAGACTGGCTGCGATTCGCCTGGAAAAAAAAGACCTGGGCCGAACACGGCCTGGCACACGCCCGTGTCCAGGGCCGTGTGCCTCATTCGCCATCTCAAATCGACGCGCCTGGAATCAGACACGGGCATTCGACACGCCCGTGTTCTATCCGGCACGCCCGTGTCCCAAGTGACACGGCCGTGTGGCCTGCCGTGTGTCTCCAACGACACGGCCCCAACACCAACCCGAGAGGTGACACGGCCTGGGACACGCCCGTGTCGCAGGCCGTGTGCCCCAGTCTCGACACACTGTCGAGCACAAAGTGTCGACACTTGGGCCGAGTGTCGACACGGCCTCGACACGCCCTGCGACACGCCCGTGTCGCAGGCCGTGTGCCTCACTCTCGACACTTTGTCGAGCACAAAGTGTCGACACTTGGGCTGAGTGTCGACACGACCTCGACACGCCCTGCGACACGCCCGTGTCGCAGGCCGTGTGCCTCACTCTCGACACTTTGTCGAGCACAAAGTGTCGACACTTGGGCCGAGTGTCGACACGGCCTCGACACGCCCTGCGACACGCCCGTGTCGCAGGCCGTGTGCCTCACTCTCGACACTTTGTCGAGCACAAAGTGTCGACACTTGGGCCGAGTGTCGACACGACCTCGACACGCCCTGCGACACGCCCGTGTCGCAGGCCGTGTGCCTCCTGCCAGAACCCAAAAAATTTTCAGCGCTGCAGACTGAACCTCTTGCAAAAACTGGGGTGTTACAGAAAGTATACATTTGTATTGATTGATGATTATTCACGTTTTTGTTGGACTTTGTTTCTAACCTCAAAATCCGATGCGTTTTCAGAATTTTCTAAATTATGTTTGCGTATTCAAAATGAATTTGAGTTAAAAATTAAACGCATACGTTCGGATCATGGAGGGGAATTTGAAAATGAAAAGTTTATTTCTTTTTGTACGGAGTTAGGAATTAAACAAGAATTTTCCGCTCCACACACATCACAACAAAATGGTGTAGTGGAGAGGAAAGATAAGACTCTTCAAGAGCTAGCCCGTACGATGTTATCAGAATTTTCTTTACCAAAATCTTTTTGGGCTGAAGCTGTGAGTACTGCATGTTATGTAATTAATAGAGTAATGCTTCGCCCTATTTTAAAAGTAACTCCCTATGAATTAATTTTTAATAAAAAACCAAATGTTTCTTATTTCAAAGTTTTTGGGTGTAAATGTTTTATTTTAAATTCTAAAGATTCCTTACGAAAATTTGATGAAAAATGTGATGAAGGAGTTTTCATTGGGTATTCTTCAACTAGTAAAACTTATAGAATTTTTAATAAACGAACGAAAATAGTTGAAGAATCTATTCATGTTAGGTTTGATGAGTTTGTTCCATGTGTAGATAAGAAAACTACAGGAAAAGAAGATACACCCCTTCCTTTGGTGGAAAATGATGATGAAGAACATGAAAGGAATGAAAAAGGAAAAGAAGAAGAAGAAAGAGAACAACATGTCCATCCAAGGGAATTGATATTTTCAAAGTATCATCCGAAGGAGATTATTATTGGAGATCCACAAAAAGGGGTAAGTACTCATTCTTCTTTACATGTTTTATTTTCAAACCTTTGCTTTGTCTCTGAAATAGAACCAAAAGATGTTTCCACCGCTTTAAATGATGAATTTTGGTTTTTAGCTATGAATAAAGAACTTAATCAATTTGAATGTAATAAGGTTTGGAATCTTGTAGAACGACCCAAAAATCATCATGTAGTTGGAGTAAAGTGGATTTTTAAAAATAAATTGGATAGTGATTCTAGAATTGTTAGAAATAAAGCCAGATTAGTTGCAAAAGGTTATGCACAAATTGAAGGGGTAGACTATAAGCGGTTAGGATATTTCTTGCATTTGCTTGCTTTAAAAGATTTAAATTATATCAAATGGATGTCAAAACTGCATTTTTTAACGGGTATATAAAAGAAGAGGTTTATGTAGAAGAACCCCCTGGCTTTATTAATGAAAAATATCCAAATCATGTTTATAAATTAGATAAAGCACTTTATGGGTTAAAACAAGCGCCTCGTGCTTGGTATGATCGTTTAACTCAATACTTATTAAAGCACGATTATAAAATGGGAAGTGCCGATTCTACACTCTTTATTAAGCAAATTGATCATGATTTAGTTATTTTGCAAATTTATGTTGATGATATAATTTTTGGAGCCACTAATGAAGAGTTATGCAATGAAGTAGTTCAAATTATGAAAAATGAATTTGAAATGAGCATGGTAGGAGAACTTTCATATTTTCTAGGTTTTCAAATTACGCAAAAACATGATGGTATTTTTATTTGTCAATCCAAGTATATTCATGATATGTTAAAAAGATTTGGATTTGATAACCTTAAACATGCAAATACTCCTATGAGGGCTTCAATGAAATTGGGAAAAGATGAAAGTGGTATTTCAATTGACCAAACCCTTTATAGAAGTATGATTGGATCTTTATTATATTTAACTTCTTCTAGACCCGATATTATGTTCGCCGTTTGTTTATGTGCTAGGTTTCAATCTAATCCAAAAGAATCACATTTAAAAGCGGTGAAACGTATTTTTAGATACCTTATAGGAACATCTAAACTAGGCCTATGGTATCCTCATAATGTCTCTTTTATTTTACATGGATATTCTGATTCTGATTATGCGGGGTGTTCATTAGATCGAAAGAGCACAAGTGGCACTTGTCACTTTATCGGCCCAACACTTATTTCTTGGTCGAGTAGGAAACAGAATTCTGTTGCCCTCTCCACTACTGAGGCCGAATATATTGCACTTGGTAGTTGTTGTGCTCAAGCACTTTGGATGACACAAACACTAGAAGATTTTGGCGTATACCAAAATAATGTTGAATTAAAATGTGATTGCAAAAGTGCTATCGATTTAACAAACAATCCCGTATTACATTCTAGATCCAAACACATAGATGTTCGTCATCATTTTATTAGGGATCACATAAAAAAATGACATATTAAAATAAATTTTATTGGAACCGATTCTCAAATAGCAGATATTTTCACAAAACCACTTAATGATTCACGCTTTTCAATGCTAAGACTAGAACTTGGAATCTTAGAATTATAAATAAAATTTAAGAACTGGCTAACACATAAACATAACAGAAAACATAACATAAAACTGGGCAGCACATAGGATAACACTGACAAAGTGAGTATAAACAACAGAACCATAAATTAATAAAGTTTTCACTATCGCCATGCGACAGCACTATCGCCGGCGATATCCCAGATTCAGTAAACCACAAAATATTACATCACTGATCATACAACGTCATTCATCCATGTTCTCTTCAGCAGACACATTCACATCTTCACTGGAAGTCGGAGTTGGTTCTCTAGGCCTTCGCGTCCGCCTTATCGAATGTCCTGGAGGATCCTCGACTGGACTCCCCCATTCTCGTTCTTCTTCCGGAGTTGGCTTTAGTTTCAGCCCCTTTACCAGAAATTTCATGAATTTGCGAAAACCGGAATGACTATGCCTTTGTTCCTCTTTCATCTCCTCCACAGTCTCTCTTAGATCCTCAATAGATTCACGCAAAGAACCTCCTCTTTGTAGTGGTTGTCTTGATGACGAGGCAGCCCTAGGAGATGGACCTCTAGCTGGTTCTACGGTATGTATCGCCGGGATACAATCATCAATGTAGAACTCCTGATCTATCCAATCATATTTTTGATATACGATCCTTTGAATAACACTTCCTAAAGGAAGTGTATTCAGTTTCCTCCTAAGGGGATGCTTCATTTTATATGTATATCGTATGATGGATAACACAAAATCCGCCACGTCAAACTTGACTCTCTCTAATACATAATACGTCACTAAGCTCAACTGAGCCGTGATCTTCCTTGTGTCACCAGACTTCAACATAACCGTGTTTCTTAATATGTCTTGAATCACAAATGCATCGCGAGAGAGTGATGAGACGTCTTGAATCAAACTCCTATTTTCCTTTCCATGAAGGACTTGGTTCAATATACTCCAATCACGATCCTTACGGTAATTCTCCACTATATCAATAAAGTGTTCCTCACAAGTGGCAAGACTATATTCTCGTCTTAAATCAACATGAGTAATATCTATTTGAGCTTCTTGGATTCGAGACCTTACTCCTCCATTCAATCCCGTATATTTAGGGTCTTCCAAATTATTATAAAAATCCCTTACGAAGATGGAGCTAAAAGTGTTCGGTACAATGAGAGACATTATACCTGACTCAACAAGTAGTTCATAGATATGTGGTGGCAGTGATTCATCCAAAAGTTTAGCGATACCAACTGACGTATTCTCATTTCCCGTGTATGTTTGATATGATGCATGAGGATTGCGGCTGGTACTCTTTCTTGCACGGGATGATGATGCCATTTCATGTAAACATAAGTAAAACATCGTGTTAACTCAAAAAAAAAAATTCCAAGTTTTTTTCTGTCGCCGGCGACAGTACTAACGCCGGGCGATAGTAGAAAAACTTCTTATTTGAAATGTCCGGTAGATTTCCTCTCATAGGTTCAGAAAAATTACTAAACTCCAATACATCTCAAAGATCTACAACCTAAAACTCGTGTTTTGTAAGGATTTTGCATCAAAATGGTATGTTCTTCAAAATTTTTTTCTTAACCAAATCTATGACAAAAATCAAATTTTTTTTCCTAGATCTATCTCCTTTCATACTCTAGAGTGCAGATCTATATTGTTTTTGAAGAAAAACACCACCATAGAGAGGGATCTAAACCTTACCTTTTGGAGTTTTGAGGGTTTCCGCTAAAGAAGACGTTGCCAAACAGCCCAAGGTCGGTCAAAGCAGGAAATGAGTCAGCCCCCATCTGTTTTTTGCCTTTAATATCAAAAACCGCTATCGCCGCGCGGTATCGCTACCGCTGGCGATAGTGTATTTTCTTTTAGCCACACTTTCCAAAAATTCTGCCATTTTTTTTAAACCTGTTTCTAGTATTATCGTAAAGTTTTGGCTGCTTATCAGAATACAATACATCGTACCTGTGTGATTATTAGTTTATCAGTTGTTTGAACATTGTTTTTAACTTGTCGTGCTCTTGATATCTACTTGTATCATTGATGACTGGAACTTGAATAGACTTGTTTCCGCATGCCTCTAAGTATGAGTAATATTTTATGCTTGATAATGTGCTCACACTGACACGAGCTGATATTTACACATCCTTAAGTTTCTTCTTACATGCTATTGGTTTGTTTCAAAGATTCGCATACATTGCTAACATTTTCATTTATGCCTCATTCACATTGATTTTCCAAACTGATGGCCATTCTGAAAAACCCTTTTGGGGTTTGCAATACAAGTGAATTCGGAGTCCTAAGTCAAAGTTTCTTAAAAAAAATGAATGCAAAATAATTTTAAAAAAACAACAATTACACATGACTAGGATACTCCAATCAAGCTCTACTCACCCTCCTGATAAGTCTTAATGAGCATTGTGAGGTTGAGCACCTTGACAAGGATTGTAAAGTGTCTTGTGCAAACCCACTTGGCCATTTTTTTAAAAAGAAAAATCTTTATGACATGAGATTATCTATGTAACGGTGTTAGCTTCTTGTATCCATATCTTGCAAACCTTCCTGTAACATTATTTCTTAAGGAATATGTATACTACATCACTCTTCACATGTACACAACATTATCACTTATAAAATTTCTTCTCATGAGAATTGGACCGGTCATAGTTCTTCTCTTCCATTTCATCAATTTTCCTGTTTTCGATATCTTCACCTGACAATTTTTCAATGTTTCAATTCAACTCTTTAATTAAATTTTTCCATAGCCTACATTTTTTTGATAAACTTCCAAATCTTCAGGTAACACTATTCCATGGTTTTTCCTGTCTCTATCATACTACTCGTGTTTGTCCATTCTATTTCTACTCACTCAGCTTCTTTCTGCTTCCGCATTTCCACCTCGTTTTCTTTCCACCATCTTTTGCCAATACCAAAAGGGGGAGATTCAGTACGAAATAAATTGATTAGTACATTTAGGGGGAGATTCAGTACGAAATAAATTGATTAGTACATTTAGGGGGAGTAACTATTTCTTCTTTTGAATAGGGGGACAATATAGGGGGAGCAACTAGTATTTATTAAATGAGGAGTTTATTATAACTAGATTGTAACTAGTTATGCACTTTGATTATAACTAGATTATAACTAGTTATGCACTTTGATTCATATTGATTATTAGAATTGTGTCACATTCTCCTGATCTCATACAATTTCTTTATTAGTGGATTTGTTATTATCAAAAGGGGGAGATTGTTGGAGCATGCGTTCCGCGCTTCTTAGTTTGAGAATAACAAATCCCGGAAGTATTTGATCTTGGTATGTGTTTTAAATGTGCAGGGATAACAACATTTTTATATACAAAAGAAAGGCTGAGCATGACATTGATGAAAAGGAAAAACGCGCTATCACTGGCGATAACGCTACCGCGGGCGATAGCATAATCAGTTCCTACTGACGTCAGCCTTAATCCGCATGTTGCCGCGCACGAAGTCAGTCACGATCAGCGATATCGCAGGGCGATACCGATGTCGCCGAGCGATATCCCGACGATCGTCACGTTCTCCGCTCAGATCTGAAAATTAGCGCGACGTGTGCCACGTGTCAAGCAACGGAGAGTTATCACTATCGCGGGGCGTTAACGCTACCGCTGGCGATAGCGTGAAATGATTTATACGGCCAAAAATTTCAGGGAAGAGTTGGATCGTGCAGAGCTTTGTTTTCCCAGAGAATTTTCAGAGCCTTCATCTCCGTTTCCAGACGAACTCCCTTGGTCCGTTGAAATCTCAAGAGCGAAGGAGATACGACCGTGTGTTCAAGATTGGAGATCTTCTCGTTGGTCCACCATCATCTTCAGAGCTCGTGATTTTGAGGGAGTTTTTAAGTTTTACTATTGTACTTTCATTTTCATTCTTTATCTTTGTAATTGGGAAGGGAAATTCACCACCTTGTGTGTGGTGTCTAAGTCCGTGTGTGGCTTAGGGGCAAATCACCACCTTGTGTGTGGTGTCTAGGTCCGTGTATGGCTTAGGAGTAAATCGCCGCGAGTTGTGCAGCGACTAGATCATAGGTTTAATTTAGGGGGAGGCTAGTAGGCATATCTAGGGAGATATTGACTATAGCCTACCGGTTCTTGGGAGAAGGATCGGTGAAAAAAGCTAAAAACTATTATCGTTGTAAGCCTTGATTTCAAGCTTTATTGGAATCATTTTACATATACATTTTGGAGAAGTATAATCTTGTTTTTCATTTCATTGATCTGTCTCAATCATAGTAGCTAGTCTTATATTTTATAAAAAGTTAAAATTTTTTTTAAAGAGCCCTTATTCACCCCCCTCTAAGGGCGCCACAAGATCCTACACATTCAAGCTGTGTCGAGACAAAAGACAACTATGTCGACACTCAGGACTAGTGTCGACACACTATAATCAAGTTGCATCAAGACTAAAGACAACTGTGTCGACACACATGATTTGTGTTGACACATTCCACAGAAGTTGTGTCAAGACAAGTTGAAGAGCTGTGTCGACACATTCAGAAGTGTGTCGACACCACTACAGGAGCTGTGTTGACACCCAGGACTTATGTCAACACATTTCACAGCCAAGTCTCAACACTTCAACAGATTTATTTCCAAAGTACAGATATCAAGACTGAGGTACTGACAGCTGTCAGAACTGTCAGCTATTAACCCGATCAGCCGGTTACTCCTATCAGAGCTTACTTAAAGGGATGCAGTCTTCAGAAGAAGAAGAACACACACACACACACACACACAGAGAGTAAAAAAAATAGAAGAAGAAGCACAACCTTGAAGCTTCAGCTACAATTAAG
This sequence comes from Platanthera guangdongensis, assembly GCA_039583875.1. Classification (NCBI taxonomy): domain Eukaryota; kingdom Viridiplantae; phylum Streptophyta; class Magnoliopsida; order Asparagales; family Orchidaceae; genus Platanthera; species Platanthera guangdongensis. The sequence goes on from CM077156.1 coordinate 105,826,847, forward strand.
ATGGTGGAGAGAGGTCTGATCAAGAATCATCTACAACATCTCTCCAGCCTAGATTAACCCTAATTTCTACTTCAAGAAGCTTTGAAAAGCTAAGAAGGGTTTGATCGGGTCTATCTTGTCAGAATCAAAGGAAGCATAATCATCAAGATCAGATCAAGAATTAGTTATTCAGATTTCATACTGGGTGACTTATTCTGATTTCATTTCTCTGTTAATTTCAGTTTATAAGATCTGTCTGTAGATCTGAGTGGAGGAGATTGTTTTAAGCCTGTATTACAAAGTCTGAGGTAGGGCCAGGATTGCCTAAGGTAGGAGAAGTTTAAAATTCTCTGAGTTGTAGGACATTTATTGCCTGAGAAGTAGGAGTGAGTATTCATTCTAAGGTAGAGTTCTTGGTGTAACGCCCCCACTCGTCAAGTAGGATCAGCTAGGGGCGTTACAATAAAAAGTGCACTTTTTATTGTAACGTCCCCTGGGCTGTCTGTGGGCCTCAGCCCACTAGGCCTCCGTTAGAACATTACCGGGCTGCAGTCCAAGCACTCCAACCCCTCTCCCTCCACGGGCGGGTTGTTGGTGCCCGCAGCCTCCCTTTGATGAGTGAAATTCTCTCGTTAAGCGGACATCACGGGGACTTCCCAGGTGGTCACCCATCCCAGTACTACTCCAGCCCGGATACGCTTAACTATGGAGTTCTTTCAACTCTCATCACCAATTGAGCAACTCAATTGGTGATGAGAGTTGAAAGAACTCCATAGTTAAGCGTGCCCGGGCTGGAGTAGTATTGGGATGGGTGACCTCCTGGGAAGTCCCCGTGCTGTCCGCTTAACGGGAGAATTTCACTCATCAAAGTGAGGCTGCGGCCACCAACCACCCGCCCATGGAGGGCTGCAGCTCAATTGGTGATGAGAGTTGAAATAACTCCATAGTTAAGCGTGCTCGAGTTGGAGTAGTACTGGGATGGGTGACCTCCTGGGAAGTCCCCGTGCTGTCCTCTTAACGGGAGAATTTCACTCATCAAAGGGAGGCTGCGGCCACCAACAACCCGCCCGTGGAGGGAGAGGGATTGAAGTGCTTGGGCTGTAGCCTGGTAACGGTCTAACGGAGGCCTAGTGGGCTGAGGCCCACGAACGGCCCAGTGGCCATTACACTTGGGAAGAACTTGAGGTGTAGGATCTTGGTGATCTAAGTGGTAAGACTTATGAAGTCTGAGTTATAGGAGCCGAGTGGGCTCTAAGCTGCCAGATCTATTGATCTGAGTAAAGGAAAGAGGAGGAGTTTGACCGAATCTAGGTCATTACTAGATAGGCGAAGGGGGAAAGTGGATGTACCCATAAATTAGGGAACCACTATAAACCTGTGTGCATTATATTGTGTGTGGTGATGTGTTATGCTGTGTAAATTCAGTTGATTATTATTTAGTTTCTGTTGATTATTAGATTTTAGTTAATTATTTTAATTAAAGTAGTACTCGGAGAAATGAAAAGGGGGACCATATTTAAATTGGACCTATTCACCCCCTCTAGGTCACTTTCAATCCTAAAGTAAACATTTACAATTGGTATCAGAGGGAGATTCACTGAATAAGGCATAACAACCAAGTGATAATCCAAGGATTGCAAAGAAAGAAATACCATGGCCCAGAGGGAAAATAGTTCCATTAAGCTTCCTGTCTGCTCCAAAGAGAACTTTGGAATTTGGAAAGAAAGAGTCAGATTATTCATGGAGGCAACATATCCAAGAATATACATTACTGTGGTTGAAGAACCATTCATACCCATGAAAGTGTCAGTTCTTGATGCAAACATCAAGACACCCAGGACTCACATGGAAATGGATAAGGATGAAATCATTCAGGCCTCTATAGACAAAAGAGCTCAGAATATTATAGTTAGTGCAATTGATGATTCAACTTTTCAGAATCTGATTCATTGCAGAACAACCAAAGAAATGTGGGAGTACTTATTAGTTTATATGGAAGGTACTGAAGAAGTCAGAGATGATAGAAAAAATCTACTAAATCAACAGTATGAAGCCTTCAGACAAGATAAAAAGGATTCAATGTTTGAGTGTTTTGAAAAATTCTTCAAAATAGTAAATAACCTGGGGACTTATGACAAAAGTTTCACTAATTATGGACTAAATGACAAGTTCTTGAGGTCCCTGAATAAGGAATGAGACATCAAGATCTGTGCCATAAGAGAAATGGTAAACTTAGCCAACATAGACCCTCAAGCCCTATTTAGAAAGCTGTTGTCACATGAGTTACAGCTTAATCTGAGAATGTCTGAAGACGAATCAGTCAGGGTACTCAATAGAGAAAAGGCCTTGACACTAAAGGCTTAGTCATCCAGAAAAGTTAGAGAGAAATCAATACTCACAAAAAAACTGGAAACTGCCTCTGAGTGCTCAGAATCATCCTGAACTGGAGGAGAAATAACTGAAGAGGAACTGTCACTCTTCTCTATACAGTTCAAGAAGATGTTAAAGAGAAGGAAACAAGGAAGATGGAAGCGTTCAACAGGAGACTCTTCCAATAAAAAGTTCAATAATCCAGAAAAACCCAGGAAGAAGAATTTTGGGGACAGGTATGGCTCTTCTCAAAATAAATATATTAAAACTAATATAGTGTGCTATTGTTGCAGCAAAAAATGGCATGTCATAGCTGATTGCCCAGCAAAAAGGAAGGAGAAAAGGTCTGAGAACCTGAAGGATGGACAACACAAGAAGACTAACAAAAGCCTATTGGCAAAAAGATAGTAAACACTACCTGACAGTGAGTCTGATTCATCTGAATCAGAAGAGGAGGAGGCTCTCATTGGTCTGATGTCCATTGAGGAAACTCAACCAGGAGATGAAAATCAGGATTGTTCAGATCCTGCTAAGGTAAACTAACTCTGTACTAGTTTTTCCTCAGATTCTATTTCTGCATCAGAAAATGAATCATGTTCACATAGTAAAGAACATGATTCAGACATTGAAGTAGATTTCAATTCCCTTATCAATAGGTATGGGAAGGTACTAAAGTCCCTAATAGCAAGCAAACAGCTTGTTAAGGATCAGGCCAAAGAGTTAGACTCCTTGAGAGGAGTATCTTCTCAATTGATAAGTGCCAACACAAAGTTGCATTTACAAAAACTAAAACTAATTGAAGTAACCAACAAGAAAGATAGCCAGGCAGAGGTGATAGTTGAACAGGTTAAGACTGTCAAATACCTGGAAGCAAAGCTTACTCAGGAAAGGCAGCTCCTGACTCAGTTCTCAAAGCATAAGTCAGTTCTACCTATCATAGATACCTTCTCTACTCCATTTAGAAGTGGTGTAGGGTTTGGTAAGAATAAAAAATTTAAAAAGAAGTTTGTATCTAAAAATAAAATTCCAAGTGGTCAAGATAGGCAACCTGTCAAGTATCTGCCTTCTAACAGATGCTTGAGATCATGTGTTACTGGACACATGATGTATGAGTGCTCTACCAGAAAGGTCAATAAAGAGCCATGCTGGAAGGATCAGGTGATAAAAGGTAATATAGGCCAAGAACCACCACAGAAAGTGATCAATCCAAAAAGCCAAGGATTTCTTGGGGCTAATCCCAATGTAGCTCACTCAAATCTGAAAGGTAAGTGTGTGAATTATGCACCTCTACCTTGGATATTGGATGAGAATTCTGTGTTGCACAAAAAAACAACTTCAAATGTACAACCAAAGAGAAGATACAATAGATTCGAGTGTTGGTGTTGTGGGAAGATTGGGCATTTTGCCTTAGATTGTTGGTATAATCCAACAGGTCCTTCATGTAGATTGCAACCACCTCAATTTAGAAAGTTTGTTGTGTTGCACACAGCAAAGCCTAACAGGAACCAAGGCCCCCAAACTTATTGGGTGCCTAAAATGAAATAAATTTGTGTTTGTAGGTGGAGCCAAGTACCACTAATAGGCCAATATTGTACTTGGATAGTGGATGTTCCAGGCATATGACTGGATTAAGGAGTTTACTAAGAGACTACATTCCAATTAAGAATAGACCAAAAGTCATCTTTGGAGGGTCAGAGAAAGGACTCACCAAGGGATTTGGTAATATTTCTAATGGTCTAGTTATGATCACTAAAGTTGCTTATGTGGAAGGATTGAACCACAATCTGATAAGCATAAGTCAGCTTAGTGATATAGGTTATGAAATTGTCTTCCACAATGACAAGTGTCGGATAAGGAATTCAAGTGATCAAGAGATCATCTTGTCAAGCACTAGGAGTGGGAATATTTATTTTTAAATTTCCTTAGTATAAATGAACAATCACCAGTATGTCTTGTAGCTAGTGAGAAAGACACTTTGTATGTACAGTGGCACAAGAGGCTGGCTCACTTAAACTACAAAGCTATGAGTAAATTATTTTCTTTGTACTTAGTTAGAAATAGCCCACAACTAAAATACTCCAAAGAAGACATATGTTCTGCTTGTCAAAAATGCAAACAAACAAAAGTCTCTTTTAAGAGCATTCAGTCCAAAGACACTGAAAGGTGTTTGTACTTACTTCATATGGATTTATTTGGTCCTATGTAAGTTCTTAGTTTGGGAAGGAAGTCTTATACCTATGTTAGTGTGGATGATCACTCCAAGTTTTCTTGGGTGTTCTTCTTAAGGAAAAAGTCTGAAACACTAGGCATCCTTGCTGATTTTGTCAAACAAATTCAGAATGAGATGGGATGTACTGTGATCATACTTAGAAGTGACCATGGTACATAATTTCAATCTGAAAGGATGATAAATTTCTGTAAGGAACTATGGATCCTTCAGGAGTTCTCCTCTCCAAGAACACCACAGCAAAATGGGGTTGCTGAGAGGAAAAATAGAACTCTTATTGAGGCAGCTAGAACAATGTTGAGTGATACATCTCTCCTAGAATATTTCTGGGCAGAGGCTATAAACACAGCATGCCATGTTCAAAATAGAGTATTAATCAACAAGTTTCACAATGAGACTCCCTATGAACTAGTGAAAGGTAGAAAACCAAATCTGTCCTACTTCAAATTTTTTGAAAGCAAGTGTTATGTCTTAGACAATGGGAAAACTTATCTAACCATGTTCTCAGAGAAATCCTATAAAGGAATCCTTGTAGTGTATAGTCATCATAACAAAGCATAAAAGATCTACAACTTGAAACATCAAGTTGTAGAAGAATCTATTAACGTAGTATTTGATGAATCATCTGTTTTATGTAATGATATCTCTAACAGTTCTAGTCTAGGTGGTGTAAAGTCTAGAATGGAAAAACTAAGAATATGTGACTCACCTAACATAGAGCTAGACATTACAGACAATATAGAAGTTCCTATAGAAGATACTGCATCAGCTCAGGGGGAGTAAGAGAATCACCCTAATCCTCCTGCAGCACTAGATGATAATAGTCACATTCCTGTAACTGTTAGACATCTTAGAGATCATCCTATAGATCAAATTATAGGTGATGCTAGATTAGGTGTGACTACTAGAAGTAGACATCATAATGAGGTTCTATACTCTAGTTTTCTCTCAGAGGTAGAACCTAAAAGGTTTGAAGATGCAAATTCAGATCCTAACTGAATTATGGCTATACAAGAAGAGTTAAATCAATTTGAGAGATGCAATGTCTGGTGTCTAATCCCTAGACCTAGTGATCACAATATTATAAGCACTAAGTGGATCTATAGAAATAAACTAGATGGGTATGGGGTTATAGTCAAGAACAAAGCTAGATTAGTGGCTAAAGGTTATAGACAAGAGGAAGGATTAGATTATGACCAAACCTTTGCACCTGTAGCTAGGCAAGAAGCCATTAGGTTGTTTTTAGCCCATACAACATTCAAAGGATAGAAAGTCTACCAAATGGATGTAAAGTCAACATTCCTAAATGGTACACTGAAGGAAGAAGTCTATGTAGAGCAGCCACCAGGATTTGTTGAGCCTAAACAGAAAAACTATGTTTTCAGATTATATAAGGAGTTGTATGGGTTAAAACAGGCACCTAAGGCCTGGTATGAAACCCTCTCTACCTTTCTTATAGAGAACAAGTTCTCTAGAGGAAAGATAGACAAGACACTATTCCTTAGGAACATCAAAGGTTCAAGCATATTAGTCCAGATCTATATAGATGACATAATTTTTGGGTCTACCAATGAGTTGCTGTGTAGCAAATTTACAAGGCTTATGCAAGGCAAGTTTGAGATGAGCAGCATGAGTGAGCTAAAGTTCTTCTTGGGATTGCAAGATAGACAATCTGAGAATGAAATATCCATCTTTCAATCTAAGTTCACTAAGGAGTTGATTAAGAGATATGGTATGAAGAATTCTTCTACCATGAGAACTCCAATGGGTTCTACAGTGTCACTATACAAGGATGAATATGGAAAACTAGTTGATGAAACCTTGTATAGAGGCATAATTGGATCACTCCTGTATTTAACTGCTAGTAGGCTAGACATTATGTTCTCAACATGTGTCTATGCTAGGTACCAAGCATGCCCCAAAGAGTCTCATTATACTATTGTTAAGAGAATACTGAGATATCTTAAGGGGACACCCAATCTTGAGCTTTGGTATCCTAGGGATAGTGATTTTGAACTTACTGGATACACAGATGTAGATTTTGTAGGGTGTAAAGAATACATAAAAAGCACTTCTGGAACCTGCCAGTTTTTAGGGAAAAGACTCATCAGTTGGAGTAGTAAGAAGCAAACAAGTGTTGCTATCTCTACAGCAGAATCATAATACATATCTGCTGGAAGTTGCTGTGCACAGCTGTTGTGGATTCAACATCAACTACTGGACTACATTATTCAGCTAAATAAATCTATTTTGTTCTGTGATTCTACAAGTGCAATTTCAATTGCCAATAATCCAGTTTCACATAGTAGAACTAAACATATAGAAATTAGATGTCACTTTCTCAGAGAGAATGTAGAAAAATAAAATATTAGCTTACAACATATTCCAACTAAAAGACAAGTTGCTGATATCTTTACAAAACCCCTAGATGAAAGTAAGTTAAATTATTTTAAGTTTGAACTAGGTATGTTGAATATTGAATAAATATTTACACTTAAAAGTATGACTAATTAGGAATGCAAATAGTTTAATTTTTTTAACAGTCAGGACATATAAGTCAGAACTTAAAAAATTTGTCTAAGTCACAAAATTGTGTCAAGACACCAGGGTGTCTGTCGACACTATTAGTTCGGGTGTGTCGAGACACAACAGAGCGTGTCGACGCTAGTAGAAAAGGTGTGTCGAGACACGTGACTGTGTGTCGAAACTGATGAGCATATGTGTGTCGACACTAATACAAAGATGAGTGTCGAGACATTATAAGTTTGTGTCGAGACCTTTAGGTCTGTGTCGAGAAATGTAAACCTTATGTCGACACATGTCGACACATCTCGACGGCTTAGGTTTTCTTTGTCGACTCCAGAATTTTCCCAATATTGATAAAATTACTAAATACAGCGCTCCTTTTCACCTTCAAAAGACTGATGCTATAAAAAGTAGATGTTAGGTCTTGTCGACTTCACACGTCAGTAATCTTGAGAGAGTAATCGTTGCGTGTCGATACCTAGAAATCCATAGTCGACACCCTTCAAACTTAAGATATTTCAACAAGAATGGCACCGAAGATGGACGATCACATCAATGAGGGATATGAACTTGTGCACGACGCATTCGACACCGCATTTTCAGATATCAAGAAGGCGATTGTCCTTGTGAAGATGGCAGGGTTGGAGTTTCTTCTTTCAGAACCTACCAAGATTTGGAAGAGAGAAGTATCTAAATTTTTCTCTAATGCCTCCTGAAACTCTAAATCTGACAAGATAAAATCCTCTGTTAACGGAGAAAGGATAAAAGTTACTACCAAAAGACTAGCTAAAGTCTTTAAGATTCTAAGAATTCCACAGGATAATGATCTGGATTCAGACAAGACAACTAATGCACTAGTTTGGTGTGGACTACCTCCAACCACTAGTATTGGACATTCTTTCAACAGAAATGGAATGAATCCTCAAGGTAAATTCCTATCTAAAATTACAGGAAAGGTGCTCCTCTGCAAGACTAGAGCACATGATAGAATTTCTAATGTCATGTTTAATCTGATGACTAGAATTATCTTCAAAATCAGCACTGACTAGAATAGATTGCTATTTGATAAAATTGTTGAAGGAATTCATAAGCCCAATATGGGCAGGATAATTAGCTTGTATCTAGTAAAGGTAATTCCAGATTGCATCAATCTTAAACTTGGAACTAAGATTAATCATATGAGGAGAATGGATCTAAGAATCTTGTCTAGGTGGGACAGAGTTTTAACTAAGGAATCTCCTGCACCAAAGCAGCAAAAGGAAATAAAAGGTAAGAAAATAGTGGTAGAGGAAGTAGTATCCTCAAGTGATTCTGAAGAAGAGGTGAACTTCAGTTCTGATGACAATCCAGAGGAAGTCCAAGGTGGGTCTCCTAGGCAATTCCATGAGACCAGTGCGCAAGTGCAGGGGGAGATCATACTAGAAAAAGAATTAGCTGAAGGGAAGAACCTCACAGAATTGCCAATGGATACAGCCACAACAATCATCATGGATGTAGTTCAAGACCTACAAAAGGAACAAGCTACTACACATGAAATATCTGATCAGGTAATGGAAGAAGAAACACTCCAAGAGACTGAAGAAGTAGTTCTAAAGACAAAGGATACCAATATTCAAGAAGAGAGAATTGCAGATTCTCAGATTGACATACCTGATGCTGAAGTTTAGCATGTAGATATTATAGTGGATAATATTCCTATTCATTAAGAAGATACAGGAATTGAGGGGGAGTTGGACCCTATTACTGAGAAAAAAAAAGAGACACCTCCAGTTGATGAGGTTAGTTCTTCTGACTCTGAGGATGCAGATGCTTCTCAATAGAAGAAAAAAAACTTTTTGCAATGAAGAAGAAGAATAAGAGCTACAAACAATATCTTTAGGCTGGACCACAAGCTTCTACTACAATAGATCACAGATCTTTGCTTGTGCAACTACAGCTCATGCTTGATAAGTAAAGGCAAGATTTAGAGAAGTATGTGGATGAAAGCAATAAGTAGTTGCAATTTCAGCTTGCCCAAGAGATCAAATAAATAAGATTTGAAGTAAATCTTCTGAAAACTGAAATGACTACATTCTTTGAGAAAGGGGCTAATGTAGTTGTTTATCTGGCAAAGCAACAACAGGATGACAAGCAAATCTAGGATGATGTAGCAATCAAGCAAGGCTGTGTCCTTGAAAATCAGAACAGACTGAATGAAAATCTGATAGTAATGCATGAAACTAATTATTTACTCCTGCAGCCCCAACCAACTTTGAGTTTGTTCAAGCAGCTGTTCACCACATGTATAGTCCTCCTCAAGGCATAAATAAGAATGTGATATTTGAGAAAGTGGACAGGCCTGCTACTACTCCAGAGACTGAAGCTCAATTATCAAAGAAAAGGTTTAGAGAACATGGTGGGACTAAACATGATTTTGAGCAATGAAGTCCAACCTCTAGATAAATCATTATTACTAGATAGAAAGTTGTGAATGCTAATATTAATGATAAAGGGAAATGGTATTCTGAATAGGAATGGGCTAAAAACCTAAAACAACAAGATGTGATTTGGAAATTCAGGCAAGATTTGAAAAGAGGAAAGCTTTCTGCTAATTCCATAGAGCCCAACAAGTATTTCCCAAAACCATATCATTATTTTGATAGGCAAAGGCTGAAGGAAGAAGCAATAACTAAAGCTAAAGCTAAGGAAGAAAAAGATAAGGAAGTTATTGTGGACAAGGAGCCTGAAATGAAAGCCAAGATACAATTAAGAAAAGGCATAGTGATTAAGGAACCTGTGCTGCCGTAGAATTTTCTATGTTTTAAATTTCTGATAGACATTTTGATCTGTAACTATTAAAAAACTTGTATCAGTAAATTTTATGATAAACAATTAATGAAAATCATGGCTTATTTCATGTGTTGATTAAATAGGAGTGAAATTGTTTGCCTTATGCTCTACTAAGCATTATTGTTAAGTTTGTATGTTTATTTGTGTTGATTCACTTATTAAACTGCATTATATGTTTAAATGTCTTTATTTTTATTATTGTGGTATCTTGTTGTATATCATTATTTTTGGGTTATGACTTATCCAAATAGGGGGAGATTGTTGAGAACATTGATTTCAATGTACTTGATTTGAAGGAGTCATCTCAGCTCAATGATATACACATTGTTGTATTTGATGGCTATTAAGTTTATTTGTGCATGTTAATAAATATAAGTACAATGTGTCGACACTTAGGACTAGTGTCGACACACACTGAACAAGTTGTGTCGAGACAAAGAAAAGCTGTGTCGACACAAAGGACAACTGTGTCAACACACTGTGTCGAGACTGAAGGAAACTTTGTCGACAATCAAGATTAGTGTCGACATACTCTATACACATTATACAAGACTAAAGACAACTGTGTCAACACTCAGTACTTGTGTCGACACACTACATTCAAGCTGTGTCGAGACTAAAGACAACTGTGTCGTCACTCAGGACTAGTGTCGACACACTATAATGAAGATGTAACACGACTAAAGACAATTGTGTCGACACACAGGATTTGTATCGAAACATTCCACAGAAGTTGTGTTGAGACAAGTTGAAGAGCTTTATCGACACATTCAGAAGTGTGTCGACACCACTACAGGAGCTGTGTCGACACCCATGACTTATGTCAACATATTTCACAGCCAAGTCTCAACACTTTAGCAAATTTATTTCCAAAGTACAGATATAAAGACTGAGGTACTGACAGCTGTCAGAACTGTTAGTTATTAAAAGGATCAGCCGGTTACTCCTGTCAGAGCTTATTTAAAGGGATGCAGTCTTCGGAAGAAGAATAACACACACACAAAGAGAGAAAAACAAATAGAAGAAGCAGCACAACCTTGAAGCTTCAGCTACAATTAAGAAGGTGGAGAGAGGTCTGATCAAAAATCATCTACAACATCTCTCTAGCTTAGATCAACCGTAATTTCTACTTCAAGAAGCTTTGAAAATCGAAGAAGGGTTTGATCAGATCTATCTTGTTAGAATCAAAGGAAGCATAATCATCAAGATCAGATCAAGAAGCAGTTATTCAGATTTCATACTGGGTCACTTATTCTGATTTCATTTCTCTGTTAATTTCAGTTTGTAAGATCTATCTGTAGATCTGAGTGGAGGAGATTGTTGTAAGACTGTGTTATAAAGGCTGAGGTAGGGCTGGGATTTCTTGAGGTAGTAGAAGTTGAAAATTCTCTGAGTTGTAGGTCATTTGTTGCCTGAGAAGTAGGAGTGAGGATTCATTATGAGGTAGAGTTCTTGGGAAGAACTTGAGGTGTAGGATCTTTGTGATCTGAGTGGTAAGACTTGTAAAGTCTGAGTTTTAGGAGCCGGGTGGGATCTGAGCTGTAAGATCTATTAATCTGAGTAAAGGAAAGAGGAGGAGTTTGGCCGAATCTAGTTCATTGCTAGATAGGCGAAGGGGGAAAGTGGATGTACCCATAAATTGGGGAATCACTATAAACCTCTGGGCATTGTGCTGTGTGTGTGATGAGTCCACATTTTATACTGATTTTTGGACTCATCTGGGCTAGTTTTATCGTCGTAGCACTACACTTGAGAGCCGTTATTGCTTATTTGTGCTTATGTACCTTTTTCACGATTAAGTGCACTGTATGCCCGCTTCTGTGTGCTTTCTATGTTTCCATTCTGTTGTTATTCTCTAGCCCTATCTCGGGGATCTGGTGTGCACGTTCTGGTGGCCTTTCTGCCCCTTCTGCTGGTACAGGGGTCGTGTGCGTGTTCCGGGATGATTGTGAAACAGGAATACTGCGCACGATCAGGGGATCTATTGCGCACAACCACTGGTCGTGCACCCCCGATCGTGCGCACTACTCTACATTTTCAACTGAATCAGCCTGGGTAAGCGCACGACCACTGGACTTACTGCGCACGACCACTGGTCGTGCGCCACCGTTCGTGCGCATTACACCCCCTTTTTCATAAGCCTGTCTCGGTAATCGCACGAGCACTGGCCATATTGCGCACGACCACTGGTCGTGCGCCACTGCTCGTGCACGTATATGCTGATGCTTCTTCTCCAGGTTACAGGTTTATTTGGAAAAGCCGCACGATCATCGACCTACAGTGCGCACGACCACTGGTCGTGCACCACTGAGCGTGCGCACTACTTCTGCTGCCTCCGTATAAAAGGCCCTGCTCCGCGTTTTAGGTCAACGCCTGCCATTTGCTGCGATCGGAGAGTGCGCGGGAATCCCCTTTTCACTTCTCCAGCTGCTCCATCACTTCCACCTTCGCCGGGAAGCCATTTATACTTACTCCGGAGCTTTCCAACACTCCGGCGAAGCCCTCGGCCATTGGTGACTTCAACTCCAAGCTTTGCTGCAGAGTTGGTGAAGTAGATAACCTAGAGAACGGACTTAAAGCCCTTCGAGGTGACAGATCGTTGGTACCGGAAGCCTCCTCGGACTGAGCCGGGAAGCGGATTGACAACTCGCTACTCCGGCCACGACCCGCGGTGGATCTTCATTCTCTTTTGGTTTACTCCTCTTCCCTTTCCTCTGTGTTATGACTGTTTTGAGCAGTGTAATGAATATTTCCATCCCTGAATATCAAGTTTACTTTCTAGTTAATGGAATGTTAGTTTCTTCTTATGCTTGTGAGTTCTGTCTGTGAATGCGCCTCACTCACCCCACATCCACTTCATTCCTGTGCCTTGTCCGATTGCAATCCACACAAGAACGCTGCAATTCATTAGTTTCCCTTCCACTCGCCCAACTGAAGTTCGGCATAGCGGCCGACAAACCCATTTCACCTTGCGAAGCGGTGCCGTCGACCCGCATAGCTTTTACTAGTTTAGTAGATCAAACATCCACAATCTCCCCAGTCCACTATTTTCTTTTTGTTCTATTTTTAACTCTCATAATGATATTCTCAGTACTGTTGCCGTTCTACGCTAATTGCATTCCTCAAGAGACCGACACTTGGGGATTTACTCCCAAAACTTTATTACTTGTACGACCGGTGCGCTTGCCGTATTACACGCATCAAGTTTTTGGCGCCGTTGCCGGGGAATGCAACTGTAGAGCGACTTCGGATGACTTCCAATATTGTTATCAGAGTTAGTATTGTTTTGTTTTGACTGCTGTTTCTTTTAGTGTTTAGTGTTTGCCACAGTGAATGCAAGGCCGAGCTACAAGAGATTTTGTCACCTACGACCCAGAGATCGAATGTACTCTCTTAGCAAGAAGACGCGCCGCAGCTACCCTTTTTGCCCCAATGGGAGACCAGCTGAATATTGATGCAGGCAACTGAGTTGGAGGGATACCTCATGACGACGAAAATGAAGTGAATCCTCCCCAGGTCCGCACCATGAGGGATTATACTACACCCACTGTTGGGAGTATATACCCCGGTTTCGGACCTGCTATTACAAATCCTCAGTTCGAGATTAAACCAGCTATTCTGAATATTATTCGGAACAACGCTCAGTTCTCCGGAATGGCCACTGAAGATGCCCATCTTCACCTGACAGAATTCTCCGAGATCTGCGCCACGTTCCGCTATGCTGGAATTCCAGATGAAACAGTCAAGCTCCGTCTCTTCCCTTTTTCATTAAGAGACAAAGCCAAGACATGGCTTCACTCCCTTCCACCTGGAACAGCCCCCACCTGGGAGGCTTTGACTACCAAATTTCTAGCTAAGTTCCATCCGGTGGATCGGATCGTGAGCTTGAGGCGCGCAATAGCCAACTTCCGGCAAGCCGATCAAGAAAGCTTAGCCGAAGTTTCAGAGCGTTTTAATGAGCTGCTGAGGAAGTGCCCTAATCATGGATTCCAAACGTGGAATCTCGTCGAAAGCTTCTACTTTGCTATTGATCCCCACCACCGAGCCATGATCGATGCTGCCTCCGGAGGAACCATCATGAATCTTGCTCCAGATGATGCTCTGAAAGTCTTGCAAGACACTGCAACTCACAGTGCGTACTGGACCGCGGGATGAAACATCCCACGAAGCACCAGTGGAGTGTTTGCCTTGGATATCCCCAAGCCTGCTCCTGCCGCCCCAGTGATGGCAATCTCATGTCAAGGGTGCGGAGGCACTGATAATCACAACTTCGAATGCTCAGGAGTTGAGGTACAAGATGAATCTTTGTTTTTGAATGAATCTGTTAATTTTGTTGCCAATCAAAACAGGGGAGTGCCATACGGGAATACTTACAACCCGGGGGTGAGAAATCACCCCAACTTTTCTTGGAATCCTAACACATCTGGCCAAAGATGGCAACCGGGGCAGCATCAAAATGATGCGTATGCTTCCGGTAGCCAACCGCGGCCGCCTCAACCGAATTATTCCCAAGCCCCCCCCCCATCGTTAAGAAAAATTCTTTGGAAGAAATGTTTGAGAAGTTTGTTGAGATTTCCCAGACCAACATGACAAATCAGGCCGCCTCGATGCGTAAACTGGAGGCACAATTGGGCCAATTGGCTCAAGTGGTTTCCGAGCGCACCCAAGGCACCTTACCGAGCAACACTGAAAAGAACCCCCATGAACAAGGAAAGCGCCTTTGGGAGGACACTTCGGGAAACCACAACGAACTTGTCATTAATTGTAAAATCAATAACATCAACACTCCAGCATTATGCGATTCTGGGGCATCCAGCAACATACTCACTTTGCAAGATGCTGCAAAGATGCAGTTACAAGTTGACATTGAAAATCGGAAATCACTTATCTTAGCTAATGACAATCTGGTTGACACGGAAGGCGGTGTGCGGGACGTTGAAATCGAGGTTAACGGCACCAGTATCACCACTGACTTTCAGGTTTTGGGACCACAGGACAATAACTCCATTCCTATATTAGGAGTCCCATTCCTAACAGCCAATGGCGTATCCCTTGACTTTTCCAAAGGCCGTGTCACTTTGCCAAACGAAGAGTCCACCCTCGATGAAACATCCCTACATTTTTCTTCCATCCCAAATAACATTTCTCTGAGTGTCACAGATGTCAAGCTGGATTCAGGTTCCCCCGCATTTGCAGCACATTTCGAGAAGATGCCAAAGAACGGACTTCCTCCAGAAGTCGATGAGAAGCAGGAACTACTGGTCCACGAAGGGATCAATTGCACCAAAGCCACTACTGTCTTTCTACTGCCAACCAACTCTGTTGTTAAGCATGGCGAACTAAGTTTTTTTCGGGAGAAATCCCTGGACAATAATTTGTATAATTCTGTTAAACGATCTGTGACTTGGGCAGATCCGGTTGCCGTCACGGTGCCGGATAGGCCGCCACCAACCACGATACAAGCAAACCCCACAGCCTACCTTCATTGGAAGTCTCCCACGGTGGAGAAACTGAAAGTGGCCAAGCGTTTACGCGAAGAGCGCTACGCTGCCTTCCGGCTCGTGAAAGAGTGCTCTCGCAGTAATAGGACAATGCCTACCCCGAATGCAAAAATACACTCTGCTGTTCTCTCGCATCCCACCGGAGAGACTTACCATAAATCTGCGTATAGCTGATTGTGCCATCTTCTTTCTTGCTACTTGTTGAATGCTGGCTGCTCTGTTTTTAATTTTGTTTCCTTTTGCTACTGCCAAAAACTCTCTATTTGAACTGCTAATACAGGTATTTGGTCCACCTTAAGGACGATAAACAAAAGGGCTTTCGAGAGACAACCCAAGTTGGACCGTGTGGTCCTATGCTGTATTTTGAGTTCTGTTTATTTCTTTATATATATATCTGTGTCCAGATTTTGTTTGGCTTGCCTCCTTTAATCACAGGTGCAGGAATATTTGAGGCGCGGCAACTTGACCGCACTTGGACATCTCATTGCCCGACTGGTATGCTCAATTTTGAGCATAGGTACTTCCTACCCTAGCTATTTCTCCTAGTTGGAATGTTTATTTTTATTCATTGTCAACTTTAAGTCTGGGGGGGGGGGGGTAGTCTGCCTGTGGTAGCTACACCGCACCTTCTGTTGCATTCCAGTTTTTTTTTACTTATTTCTTGTTTCTTTTTGGTTGCACACACTGAATCACCCACACGAGTGCGCTCTTACCCACGCGCACAACCCGAGTTAAATTTATTGCTTTTGTGTAAACTTTAAAATAGTGGTACTGGCTTCAGATTTCAGGATTGAGTCATTCGAAACTCATGCAGTGCTCCTAATCGAATACTCATGGTTTGTGTAGAGTTAGGATATAACTAATTTTTCTTTATGCTCGTAGAATTATTCTTTTCTGCTCACGTCAATATTGTTTGTACTGCTCAAAATCTGAATCTGGGATAATCAAACGATAGTGTAGGAATGTGTGTAGCTGCCACTAGACTCGTATTGCTCGAGTCGGGGGGAAGGATCATCTTTCTCGGTGGCTAAGAACTTGCCCTAAGCTACTCTCGAAGCATTGGTGCACGGTTAGTTAAGCGTGAGCATGACGTAGGCCTTGTTTTTGGCTAGTTTGAGCCTTGTTTAGCCCTTCCTACCTGTTAACCATTGTATGCCAAATTTATGCCTACCCTTCCTTTGATCCAGCTTCACTCACTTTCACCAAGGCCTGAAGCTAAACCCACCTTCGCAATCAAATGCTTGAGCTGATTTGTAATTCCTGTTTTGCCGAGGTTGTGCTTAGTGGACATTGTTTTGGGGGTGCTGATTCTATTCCCGTTTTGATTGCTTCGTTTGGGGATTGCTAGCGCAGAAAAGAAAACAACAATTTATGAAAATAAAAAGCTGATTCGCGCAATCGAAAAAACAAATATTTATGTGAAAGAATTGCTTTGAGATTTCGATCCCCATCCTCTTTATTGAATTTGGTCGGGTTCAGCCGTGTTTACACCCGGATTTCAAGCTAAGTCTGGGGGCGCGTGCCCCATTCTTTTCTAAGTGGCTGTTTTGGTTTGGGTTGTTTTCGCTCGCTTTGGTTGCATAGAGCCTTCATGTTTATCCTTGACCACCAAGCCGTTGCCTAAGTCCCATTTCCTCCTATAAGTCCTATCGATTAACGCTTGAGTCTAACCCGCGCCGTGGAGAGTGTAAACGTGCAAGCGTATGGTCCCCGACATTGGTGGATTCCTTTGAAGGTGATCCTGAGTCCCGAACTTTGGCAATGCTCACCTTAGTGGCCTGCCTACTTTCTTCCTGCACATGATCGCACGATTCTCCAGAATTCTAATTTCGAGCAATTACAATATTTATTTACGTCTGTCGAATAGTTTAAACTACGTTGTAAAATTAAAAAGTTTTTCTATTATATCTTCTATACTCATGATATTTTTGATTTCTCGTCTTACTTCTTTTTGAAATTGCTGAGCCAGTTAGCTATCTTCGAGTCCATGGAGTGATGATTTGCTCGGGACGTGCAAATGGTTAAGTCTGGAGGTGTGATGAGTCCACATTTTACACTGATTTTTGGACTCATCTGGGCTAGTTTTATCGTCGTAGCACTACACTTGAGAGCCGTTATTGCTTATTTGGGCTTATGTACCTTTTTCACGATTAAGTGCACTATATGCCCGCTTCTGTGTGCTTTCTATGTTTCCATTCTGTTGTTATTCTCTAGCCCTATCGCGGGGATGTGGTGTGCACGTTCTGGTGGCCTTTCTGCCCCTTCTGCTGGTACAGGGGTCGTGTGCGTGTTCCGGGATGATTGTGAAACAGGAATACTGTGCACGATTAGGGGATCTACTGCGCACGACCACTGGTCGTGCACCCCCGATCGTGCGCACTACTCTACATTTTCAACTGAATCGGCCTGGGTAAGCGCACGACCACTGGACTTACTGCGCATGACCACTGGTCGTGCGCCACCGTTCGTGCGCATTACACCCCCTTTTTCATAAGCATGTCTCGGTAATCGCACGAGCACTGGCCATAGTGCGCACGACCACTGGTCGTGCGCCACTGCTCGTGCGCGTATATGCTGATGTTCTTGTCCAGGTTGCATGTTTATTTGGAAAAGCCGCACGATCATCGACCTACAGTGCGCACGACTACTGGTCGTGCGCCACTGAGCGTGCGCACTGCTTCTGCTGCCTCCGTATAAAAGGCCCTGCTCCGCATTTTAGGTCAACGCCTGCCATTTGCTGCGATGAGAGAGTGCGCGGGAATCCCCTTTTCACTTCTCCAGCTGCTCCATCACTTCCGCCTTCGCCGGGAAGCCATTTCCACTTACTCCGGAGCTTTCCAACACTCCGGCGAAGCCCTCGGCCATTGGTGACTTCAACTCCAAGCTTTCCTGCAGAGTTGGTGAAGTAGATAACCTAGAGAACGGACTTAAAGGCCTTCGAAGTGACAGATCGTTGGTACCGGAAGCCTCCTCGGACTGAGCCCGGAAGAGGATTGACAACTCGCTACTCCGGCCACGACCCGCGGTGGATCTTCATTCTCTTTTGGTTTACTCCTCTTCCCTTTCCTCTGTGTTATGACTGTTTTGAGCAGTGTAATGAACATTTCCATCCCTGAATATCAAGTTTACTTTCTAGTTAATGGAATGTTAGTTTCTTCTTATGTTTGCGAGTTCTGTCTGTGAATGCGCCTCACTCACCCCACATCCACTTCATTCCTGTGCCTTGTCCGATTGCAATCCACACAAGAACGCTGCAATCCATTAGTTTCCCTTCCACTCGCCCAACTGAAGTTCGGCATAGCGGCCGACAAACCCATTTCACCTTACAAAGCGGTGCCGTCGACCCGCATAGCTTTTACTAGTTCAGTAGATCAAACATCAACAATCTCCCGAGTCCGCTATTTTCTTTTTGTTCTATTTTTAACTCTCATAACGATATTCTCAGTACTGTTTCCGTTCTACGCTAATTGCATTCCTCAAGAGACCGACACTTGGGGATTTACTCCCAAAACTTTATTACTTGTGCGACCGGTGCGCTTGCCGTATTACACGCATCAGTGTGCTGATGTGCTGTGCTGTGTTAATTCACTTGATTGTTATTTAGTTTCTGTTGATTATTAGATTTTAGTTAAATATTTCAATTAAAGTAGTACTATGAGAAAAGAAAAGGGGGACCACATTTAAATTGGACATATTCACCCCCTCTAGGTCACTTTCAATCCTAAAGTAAACATTTATAGAACCGGTCTTATCGAACCCTACCCGTACAATTAATTGTCTTCCTAAACCCGACAGTGCAATTTTTTGTGGAAGAGGAGCGGTGGACAGGGCGTGCGTTTGGTTGGCGATTTCCAGAGATCTGTTGGTCAGTTCCGTAAATAGTTTGGAGATTCGGAAAGCTCTCGATGAGTGCTACGTGATTGTGGTAAGATCTTCCTATTTCCTCGATTTTTATACGTTAGGGTTAGCGAATTTGAGCCCTCTTCCCCTCCAAAAGTTTCAGGAAACGTCGCTAGGACCTTTTTACTGCGGATCCTTATTGCGGTGCGAGCGGGCGACGTTACTTCGAGGTTTAAGGCAAGTGGATCTTTCCCCCCATGCATGTCCATCTTTTGCTTACTTTTGTTCTCTCCCTCCACCTCCCATAAAAACAGGAGTAGCATAGTTGAATCATGAAAGAATCCCCCTAGGTTAGAGCATGATTTTTGGCCAAGCCATAGAAACTAGGTTTAGTGTCTAAGGGAGTTTTAGCGAGTATCGCAGCATGAATCGATGAGTATCGATATCTAGCCAAAGTAGAATCTGGCGGTTTTCAGGTAGTAATTGAGTGAGTATCGCCAAATTTTGTTAAGTCTTTTCGGTGAATATTGGTAGTCATTTTTGTCGAGTATCATATGGATTTGCCGAGTGTCGTCAATTATCGAAACTTGTAAAGTTGGCAAGTAAAATTCGGCGTGTATCATTTAAATTTGTCGAATATTGTAGGTTATTTCCCCGAGTATCATTAGAATTCATTGAGTATTGCTTAATTCTTTCGCCGAATATTACAGAAATCGTCGAGTATCGTGGTAGTTCGCCGGGTATACTCGTCGAATGGGCCAGGACTTAGAAATTTTCGCCATTTTAGTCTGATTCGTCAAGTTTGGTCCTTAGGGTATAGTTTGGGTATTTTTCGTCCCATTTGTCTTGGAAAGTGTTTAGACTTGAGTATTTCAGTTGTGCTGGGTTTTTAAGTTGTGTTTTTACGGCTAGATCAGCAGTGGATAATGGACCGCCAATTGGATGTTGTTTCGTGAATCATGGCACGTGGTGTTTTTTTGGTTTCTATTTATATGCTGTTTTAGGTGTGTTGGACATTATGGCCGCCACCGTGGTGCCTTTGAGATGTTTGGATCTTTTTTTTTCGGTTTTGGACATTTTGTTCGCCGACACAGGTCCGTGGTTTTTACCAGTGTTAATGATTCATATATTTAGGACTATATAGTTCTTTTTCTGCTATAGTTTGGCAATTGTTGTCTATTTGCTTCTTCGGGTTTAAGCGAAGCATGGTAACTTACCACACTCGGTGCACTTTGCTTATTTTGCTATTGAGAACTCTCTCACTTGTCTCTTTTGTTGATTATTTTAGCTGAGGATGTCAACATTTCTCTCAGCAGAGTTTGGTAAGCCCTTCTATTTTCACTTGTTTTATATCTAATTGCTTCTTTTGCCACTTGTATTTTCTTGATTAGGTGTTATTCTTTTGAATGCCTTAGGTTCAGGGCAGTAGCCGATTGAGTGGCTACGTTTGGGAGTTTGCTAGTGGACTGCTGTGCTGTAGAGGTTTTCCTCACTGTAATGATTTAGTTTTAAGCTTTCTTGGTATTACAAATGCACATACTTTCCAGTGGGTTCGTGTCAGGTCATTGACGTCCACTAGTGGGTTTCTTTTGGGATGCCAAGTACTTTGCTGAGTTGTTAGTTTGCTTGTTTTGTGGTTTTTTTACTTGATCTCTGGGAATGCTTTATGCTAGATTGCATGTTAGATATTTTAACTTATACAAGCATTACTACTAGTATTTCATACATGCTATCTTTCCAAAACTAAGATACTATCTTTTAACTAACGTAAATACTTTTTCCATACTTATAATAAATTTAGAGTCTTGTATACCGCGGGTTGTCCTTCAGGGATGTTTATGCTCGTGTAGGGCATTAAATTAACATAAATAAAGTATTTTTCGCAGCATACAACTATCTTTTCTTATGGATTAGATGAGTCACTAATCCGAGGGATATGACTAACCATTTAACGTAATCTGGATTTTCATTAAATAACTTATAAATCTTTCGTAAAGGTGTTCAGTTGGAGTTTTGTCTGAGCATCTTCAGTTATCCCCTACTAACGTGGCATCATGACGTGCATTTACCTTACTCTGATATATCCTTAATACGGAGAAAATGAGGGTTGTGACATCTATATAAGAGGCTTTGTCAGTGGATCCACAATATTTTTCTTCAGCGGTATCTACATATGCTCACATCCACTCGATTGATAATCTCTCGAATAAGATGGAATCGCCGAAGTATGTGCTTGAAGCGCTAATGATGTAACATCTCACAAACAACTAGACCCCTAAGAGTGGTTTTGTTGTAACTAAGTCATGAAAAAACCCTAGGAAGCTCAAGAAGACCAGGTGAACTAATCCATGAAGGTGTAGATGAACATGGTGTACAAATAACACTTTCCAATTACCTAACATAAGGTTTTACTTTAGGGTCTCACCTTGACTCTTTGACCATATCATAATATCCCTATCCCTTTAGAAGGTTTATTGGGTCACCAAGGACCTATTGGGGTCAACTAAAAAGGTCAAGCTGACTAAAGTAAACCCTAACCATAAAATGGTCAAAGTGGCCTATCTAGGGCCAATGGACCTCCAACTTGCTAAAATGACCCCACATAAACCTCCCTAACCCTTTAATAGGTCCATTGGGTCAATAAGGACCCATTGGTGTCTAGTAAAGAGGTCAAGTTGACCAAAAATCAACCCTAACCTTATATTGGTCAAAGTTCCCTATTTAAGGGTCAAGTCACCATCAAGGTGTCAAACCAACCCAATCCAAGTCTCCCTAGACCTTAGGGGAGGTCAAAGGGTGTAACACCCCCAATTTTTTCGATGATTTTATTTGATTTGGTATCATCATATTTATGACGTCATGACGTTACTTTTAACGTCGAGTTGACGGCACATCACCATTAAGGCATTTTCGCGTCCGTTCGGTCGAGTCGGCCAGATTCGTGAATTCCTATTGTAATTGGAAATTTTTTGCATTTGGAAATTTAGTTAAAAAATTTTGGACTTGCTCGTCAAGTTTCGTCGCGATCCGAGCGATATTCGGGCCTCGACGATTTTCCAAAGTATTATAGAATTTATGTTCGTTGTAGACTTTAAAAATTTATATCTCAAGAATGGCTTGTCGGATTTTGGTTTTGACTTCGTCGTTGGGTTCATAGCATTAGTGTTTGCCTACGTTACGAATTTCGTTTAATTTAGCGTGCATTTGGGCCTCCGTTTTGAACTCGTGTTTTCTTATTCTAAAATATATAAATATGATTATTTTAATATTATAGTACTATTCAAAAATGTCTTTTACTATTCATTTATATAGTTTAATTTTTTTGATATATTTGTAAAAAGTTACTGTTCATGCAATTTTTTTGTCCGAGTTCTCGAGTGCGCAGTTATTTCTCTCGAGTGCTCTGGTATGCCTCTCGTGTACTGCCTCCATATTCTCGAGTGGTAAGTTTTTGTACTCGAGTAAATTAATTCTGCTTCTCGAGTGATCTTCTCACCTCTCGTGTGCTGCTTCTCGAGTGTCTAGTCTGCTTCTCGTGTAATCTAACTCAGCTTCTCGAGTAAATTACTGTACTTCTCGTGTAATCTCCTTTAGACCGAACCGAAACCATCTGTGCGGCGACTCCCACCCATTCGTGAATCTTCCGGTGGCCGCCGACGGTGCTCCGGTGCTCGAAATCTTCAACCGAGTATAGATCTGGAATGCTCTCGCCGAGAGCTACGCCATCGTGGTAAAATTTTCCCCATTTCTTGAGATTTTTCGTTAGGGTTTTTCAGCCCTAACCTCTATTTCGGCCATTTTGTTCAGATTTCGACTCCTCCCGTCTTCGTTTGCCCCGATCTGCGACGTGGAATGATTCGGTGAACTTTTCCGGTAAACACCAAGGCAAGTGGTGGTTTACCCTCATTTCCTGTTCTTTAGTTAATGGTAACTGTTAAGTTCTTCATGTTTCTTAGATTTCTACACTTTTGCCCCCCAAGGTATAACAGTAATTAATCTTCCTTGATAATCACTTGATGTGGTAAGATCTTGTCATGGTAACCTAAAATTTGTCAGGGCATGTTTAATCATTCTTGAAGTGTTTTATTGGCGGCGCTAATCACATTATCCATCATTCTTGATCGTGTTAGAAGTGGTTTAGGATTGTAAATCGTTTCTTAGGGTTGATCAACCCCGTCTTCAATCTAGAAATGTCAAGTAGAATCTGACGTGCCCAGTCTCGAGATATATGTGGTGGTTTTTTAGTGGATTTTCTTGATTGTGGGAGTTAGTAGACGAAACCACCTCTGCAAACGTTTGTTTCCTTTATTAGTACACTGTGGAAGTCTACCAGGTTTTTGGGCGTCTGCGGTGTATGGTGGAGAGTATGAGAATCCCTCGCAGTTAGACGGATATTATATTCGCGAGGGTATGTCCAGTTAAGTGACCACCTCGCCCGTGTATTTGGGTAGAGTCGACCACAGGTGCCTAATAAAGGTTTTGTATTTCTTCCTTATGATTTATTCATGTTGTCACTTTATAGCCTCGTGCGTCTGGTGTATTCTTGTTGTACGTGACGAATCACGTAAGTGTTCTTTTTCTATTGATGCCATGTTTTTTTGTACTTTACTTCAGTGCTTTTGGTCCTCGATTGGAACCCCTTTGACCTTTGTTTACTTTTGCTTATTTTCTGCCACCACTTGTACTTTCTTGGTGATGTGTTTTGTCTTTGGAATGCCTTAGGTTCAGAGCTGTAGCTGAGTTCGGTGCTGGTTTTTTGGAGCGCTTGATAGGCAGTGTTGGCCGTGGTTGTTGCCTCATCTTAGCGAGGTAGATTGTTGTTTATTTTGTTTTACTGGTTCAGACATACTATACTGTATGTGGGTTTGTGTCAGTTTGTTGACGCCCACAAAATTGTTATTTTTAGATATTTGCTAGCTGCTTAGTTTTCTTTATATAGATGTGGATTACTTGCACTCTGGGATGTTTTATGTTAGGATTGCATGATAGTAATTTCAAGTATAAAATTACTATTATTACCTCATGCATTACATATTTTAAAATGTAAAACTACTATATTTAACGACAGTACAAATCTACTTTTATTTCTACTAAATTTAGAACTTATATGCCTTGAGGTGTCCTTTGGGAACCTCTAAGCTCTTGTAGGGTGTCTAATATGTTAAAAGAAGTACTTTCCGCAGCGTTTAAATTACTTTTCTTGTGGACTAGATGAGCCACTAAGCCGAGGGATACGGCTAACTACTGCACTTAAACTAATTTTATCTTAAAATAACGTAAATAATCTTTCTTCATGATTAAGTAGGTGTTTGCCTGAGCGTCCGCAGTTATCCCCTGCTGACGTGGCATCATGACGCGCATTTTCCCTTACTCTGATAAGTTATTAAATGCGGTGAAAATGCGGGTTATGACAGTTGGTATAAGAGCCAGGTTGGTTTGACAGTTGGTCGAACCAACCAATCTCGTTTAGTTTATTTTCTTCTTTCATTTGCATACACACAACGATGTGTCATCAGTATGTCTTAACCGAAGCATAGTCACTACACTCATAACATGATAAGAAGTATACGAGGTATATTATGTAGTATGAGATGCATAATATGTGTTTGTATATGGATCCACCATAGGAGGCAACATGTAACGGTTATGTAGTATGGGATGCATAACCATCATCACATGGGTGCCCATTAGCACATTTTATTTTATTGTTGCATGTGATTTTATGTAGTATAGGATGCATAACATTTCATGTGTACGCCGCTCATGCATGCATTAACGCCTTTTTAGAATACATAACACTGCAGACATAACATATCATTGCATAAGCGCGCGTGCTAGGTTAAGGTTTACATGATGACACATGTACACACATGATTTTAAATAAGAATAAATAATCCATGCATTCATGTCATAAGCACAAGAGTCAATAGGATGAGATGATATCATCCTAAGTAGGACATATCATCCTTATAAAATCCCAGAGCAAGTTGCAGCATAAGCAAGTGTCTTTTAAGTATGGTCTGAACTAGTCGTGTGGTCTCGTTGTCATCTAGGATTTTGGTGAGTTGTCCGTTTGCTTTTTAGAAATGCCGCCTAAGCATCCTGCGATGAGGTCGACTCCCCAGTCATAGGGTGAGTCGTCGGGTGCGCAGAGTGAGGCATTGATCGAGAGTCTGCGTCAGAGCAATGAAGCTCTGTCGAGGCAGTTAGTTGAGATGCAGTCGCAGATTCAGTCGTTATTGTCTACCGCTCCCACACATCAACCCATAGCACAAGATTCTGCCGCAAGTCAGGCCGTACTTGCTGATCCTCCTCCTCTGGTGCCCTCGGTGATGATACCACCAGAAATAAATTTCATATCACACTTCCAACGGTTGGGACCTCCCACCTATGATGGAAGTGCCGACTTTATGATTTTAGATGATTGGATCATCTCCATCGAGGAGATGTTTTTCATATTCTGGAATTCTAGAATCCCAGAAGGTGATGATTGCATCCTATCAGCTAAAAGGCCTGACAAAAAGTTGGTGGATTCGGGAAAGAGAGAGTCTGAAGGAAGGCTGTTCTTGGGAATCTTTTAAGAAAATGCTGCTGAAGAAGTTTCTACCCTCGGTCGAGCAGGACCGCCTGATGAATAACTTCTGACATCTGAAGCAGAGACAGCTCACAATGAGAGAGTATGAGATTGAGTTTAGTAAACTGAGTTGGTTTGCTCCTGATTTAGTAGCTTCTGAGGAGGGTAGAGTGAAGCATTTACTCGAAGGATTAAGAAGCGATGTCCAGCAATGGGTGTACGCTTGTCGAGTTGAAAGCTATGCTGAAGCAGTGGAAGCCGCTTTGAAGGTCGATAGAGAATGCCAAGAATCGAGGTGCTGCGGCGAGGAAAGAGAAGATTAAGGGTGTTGAGGATGGTAACTCCAGGGCATCCGACCCTTCGTCGAAAAAGGAAAGTGGAGAAATATGTAGATTCTATGGTCGACCTGGCCAGCATTTTGAAAGGTGTTTCAAGAGGACTGCCACTCTAAAGCAGCATCAGGTACACGCCATCCAAGGTGCACCCAAGGGAGAGCTAGTGTGCTCGTTCTCTAAAATGAAGGTCATGATGTGAGTCATTGCTGGATGAAGGAAAGGACTTGCTTCCAGTGCGGGCAGAAGGGACACCAGAAATCTTCGTTCCCCCAGGCTCAGTCCCCACTACAGCATGCCCTGCTTCGAGCACTGCCGCCTCCACCAAACCTAGATGAAGGAAAAGTTAAGCTGAACGTGATGACTAGCGAGGAAGCTCAAACCTCTACACAAGTTATATCATGGGAGTTTGAGGTGAGGAATAGGTGGGCGTGCGTTCTTTTCGATTCGGGTGCCACCCATTCCTTTGTGGCCCGGAGGTTTGTAGATAAACATCACCTGGATGTGGATCAATTAGGAGACTCCTTCAACGTCAAGCTTCCCTACGATGGTTCGGTGATATCTAATCAAGGAGTTCTAAGATGCCCTATATAGCTAGGCGATTTCCTAGCCTTTGCAGATCTGATGGTGTTGGATCTGGCGGACTTTGACGTGATTTTGGGCACGGACTGGCTGTCCAAGTATGATGCGATCATCCAGTGCAAGGCAAAGAGATTGGACTTCAGGATGGACAATGGCCAACCTATGGGCGTCTATGGATTTCATAATAAGGTTTCCCCTATTATTTATGCGACACATTCTTGTCGTGCTATAGAGTCTGGTTGCGATGCATTTTTGTTTTCTATTTATGCTTTGAAAACTGCTTTTGTTACACCATGTCTTGAGGATATCTCGGTGTTGTGAAAGTTTCCAGTTTTTTTTCCTGACTGTCTTCCAGGAATTCCTCCAGTGAGGGAGATAGAGTTTGTGATAGACATCGAGCCAGGTACTCGTCCTATTGCAAAAGCACCGTACCGTTTGGTTCCGCGTGAGTTGTATGAGTTGCGTACTCAGCTCGATGAGTTATTGAGGTGTGGTTTTATTTGACCAAGTTCTTCTCCATGGGGTGCTCCTGTTTTGTTCGTCAAGAAGAAAGATGGATCGATGAGGCTTTGCATCGATTACAGAGAATTAAATATGGTGACCATTAAGGATAGATATCCCCTGCCAAGGATTGATGATCTGTTCGATCAGTTGCGTGGTAGCTCAGTATTTTCAAAGATCGATCTTAGCTCAGGCTACCACCAGTTGAGATTTCGTGAGGCAGATATTCCACGAACCGCTTTCCGTTCGCGGCATGGACATTATGAGTTTTTGGTGATGTCTTTCGGTTTAATCAATGCACCCTCTGCTTTCATGGATTTGATGAATAGGGTGTTTAAGGATTTCTTGGACCGATTTGTTATTGTGCTTATAGATTATGTCTTGGTGTATTCCCGCAATATTGAGGAGCATACTCAACACTTGCATTTTATTTTGTCAACCCTAAGGGTGCACAAGCTCTATGCCAAGCTGAGTAAGTGTGAATTCTAGTTACCCCAGGTGTCCTTTTTGGGACATGTTGTAAGAAAGGATGATATTTCCGTAGACCCGACCAAGATTTCTGTTGTGATGGAATGAGAGAGTCCTTCTACACCTAAGGTGATTAGGAGCTTTTTAGGCCTGGCTGGCTATTATACGAGATTCGTGGAAGTGTTTTTGGTGTTGTTTGCTCCCTAACTAGACTTACTCAGAAGAATACTGCATTCATTTGGAGTGATATGTGTGAAGAGGCTTTCTAAGAACTAAAGAAGAGATTATGCACTGCTCCAATCTTAACCTTACCTACTAAAGGAGTTGAGTATGCTGTGTATGTTGATGCATGACACATCGGGCTTGGCTGTGTTTTAATGCAATATGGTAAGGTGATCTCGTATGGATCGAGGCAACTAAATACTTATGAGAGAAACTATCCTACACATGATTTGGAGTTCGCTGCTGTAATTTATGTGTTGAAGCTTTGACGACACTTATTGTATGGTGCGATGTGCAAGATGTATACAGACCATAAGAGTTTGAAGTACGTCTTCACTCAAAAGGAACTAAATCTGCGCCAGCGTCGATGGTTAGAATATGTGGCTGATTATGAAGTGGAAAATCTTTATCATCCAGGAAATGATAATGTAGTAGCCGATGCTTTGAGTAGAAAAATTGCCAAATTTTTTAATCTGTCGGTACAGTCCTTGGTAGAAGAATTCTTGTTGATGGATGTTGTGGTTGGGGGTAGTACTGTGCCTGGTAGTTTAGAAGTAGAAGAACCCTCTTGAATTTCCCTTACTCGAGCACATCAGAAGGATGATCTAGATTTGTTACACCTCTGGAATAGAACTGTGAAGGGAGAGCTATCAGATTTCTCCTTGGATGAGTTGGATACCTTGAAGTATCAGGATAGGCTTTGCGTCCCCTCCTTTGTCGACATTCGAGCTAAGATCTGTGCTGAATCTCATGGTTCTAGTGTAGCCTATCACCCTGGTTCCACTAAGATGTATAAAGATCTAAAGCAAATTGTTTGGTGGTCAGGGATGAAGAATGATATTGCGAAGTTTGTATCAGAATTTTATACATGTCAGCATGTTAAGGCTGATCATAGAAGTCCTGGTGGTAAACTAACACCGCTTGATATTCCAAGTTGGAAATGAGAGAGTATTTCAATGGATTTCATCACTGGTATACCAAATATCTCCCAGTGGGTATGGCTCTGTTTGGGTGATAGTCGATAGATTGACAAAGTGTGCTCACTTTGTTCCCTTTAAGATTGGGTATTCGATGAAAAAGATAACAGAGTTATATCTTGAAGAAGTCATCAGATTGCATGGAGTGCCTGTTAGTATCGTATCGGATCGAGACTTTAGATTTACGTCTCATTTTTGGAAGGGCTTATAAGAGGAGTTGGGTACCGATTTAAGGTATTCCATTGCCTATCATTCGCAGATGAATGGTCAGACGGAAAGGGTAAATCAGATCGTAGAAGATATGATAAGGTGTTATATTTTGGATCATGGTGGTGCTTGGGTCGAGCGTCTTAGACTCATGGAGTTTGTGTACAATAATAGTTATCAAGAGAGTCTGCAGATGGCCCCCTTTGATGCCTTATATGGGAGGGGGTTGTAGAACTCTTTTGTTTTGGGCTGAAGTTGGTGAGAGATCATTGCTAGTTCCGGAAGCCCTTGAGGAGATGAATTGTGCCGTGACTCATATTCGAGAAAAGCTACGTGTGGCTCAAGAGCTCTATGAGAAGTATGCTAATCAACGAAGGGTCGATCTAGAGTTTGTCGTCGGAGACTTGGTTTTTCTAAAGGTTTATCCGATGTCTGGCGTTAAAAGGTTTGGAAGTAACCACAAGTTAGACCCCCAGTACGTGGGACCTTTTTAGATTCTTGAACGCATCAGAGTTTCAGCTTATAGGCTGGATTTGCCTGCGACCTTCCCTGGTGTCCATGATGTGTTCCATGTGAGCCAGTTGTGGAAGTGTGTTAGTAATGATCGTCAAGTCCTTGACTCGGTGCCCTAGATTCAGCCCAACCTTACGTACGTGGAAGAACCTATTCGTAATCTGGATTCTCAAGAGCGTGTGTTGCGGAGAAAAACCATCCCCATGTTCAAGATTCTTTGGAGAAATCAAGACGTCGAGATTGCGACGTGGGAATTGGAATCGGCTATGAGGGAATCTCATCTGCACCTCTTCTCTTAGTTTCGGGTATGTCCTTATGTTTTTTGTCATGTTTGATTTTATCGTTTTGGTTTGATTTTGGAGTTGTGTTAAGTTTCAGGACGAAACTTCGTTTTAGGGGGAGTGACTGTAACGCCCCCGATTTTTTTTCCGATGATTTTATTTGATTTGGTATCGTCATATTTATGACGTAATGCCGTTACTTTTAATGTCGAGTTGATGGAGCATCGCCGTTAAGGCATTTTCGCGTCCGTTCGTTCGAGTCGGCCAGATTCGTGAATTCCTGTTGTTATTGGAAAATTTTTGTATTTAGAAATTTAGTTAAATAATTTTGGACTTGCTCGTCAAGTTTCATTGCGATCTGAGCGATATTCGGGCCTCGACGATTTTTCAAAGTTTTGTAGAATTTATGTTCGCTGTAGAATTTGAAAATTTATATCTCGAGAATGGCTCGTCGGATTTTGGTTTTGACTTCGCCGTTGGGTTTGTAGCGTCAGTGTTAACCTACAGTGCGAATTTCATTTAATTCTTCGCGTGTTTGGGCCTCCGTTTTGAACTCATGTTTTCTTATTTTAAAATATATAAATATGATTATTTTAATATTATAGTACTATTAAAAAATGTCTTTTACTATTCATTTATATAGTTTAGTTTTTTGAATATATTTGTAAAAAGTTACTGTTCATGTAATTTTTTTTGTCTGAGTTCTCGAGTGCACAGGTATTTCTCTCGAGTGCACTGGTACGCCTCTCGTGTACTGCCTCCATGTTCTCGAGTACTAAGTTTTAGTACTCGAGTAAATTAATTCTGCTTCTCGAGTGATCTTCTCACCTCTCGTGTGCTGCTTCTCGAGTCTGCTTCTCATGTAATCTAATTCTGCTTCTCGAGTAAGTTACTGTGCTTCTCGAGTAATCTCCTTTAGTTCTCGAGTAAATTACTGTTCTTCTCGAGTACTGTTCATTTTTCTCGAGAACTGTTGGTCCTTCTCGAGTGTTCTGCTGTAATTCTCGAGTACCGTTCGTTCGTCTCGAGAATTTCATTCATGTTTGCGTTCGGGCGCCATTTGAAGGGTTAAAACAATATTATATGGAAAAATGGTTAACATGAGATTTGTTCGTATCGACGAGATCTACAACTTTCATGTTGAGAACTTTTCGATTTAAAGCCATCCTAAATCTCTATTTTCGTTTTCCGCGCATCCGCTCGTAAATAGTCCATTTTTAGACAAAACGTTTTATATATACTTATATATATATATATATATATATATATATATATATATATATATATATATATATATATATATATATATATATATATATATATATATATATATATATATATATATATATATATATGTTCTTATACTTAGGATAATTAGAAAAAAAAGAAAACTTCATCTTCTTCCTCAAGACTTAGACCGAATCGAAACCATCTGTGCGGCGACTCCCTCCCGTTCGTGAATCTTCCGGTGGCCGCCGACTGTGCTCCGGTGCTCGAAATCTTCAACCGAGTATAGATCTGGAAAGATCTCGCCGAGAGCTACGCCATCGTGGTAAAATTTTTCCCATTTCCTGAGATTTCGCGTTATGGTTTTTTGGCCCTAACCTCTATTTCGGCCATTTTTGTTCAGATTTCGACTCCTCCCGTCTTCTTTTGCCCCGATCTACGACGTGGAATGATTAAGTGAACTTTTCCGGTAAAAACAAAGGCAAGTGGTGGTTTACCCTCATTTCCTCTTCATCGGTTAATGGTAACTGTTAGGTTATTCATGTTTGTTAAATTTCTACACTTTTGCCCCCCAAGGTATAACAATAATTAATCTTTCTTGATAATCTCTTGATGTGGTAAGATCTTGTCATGGTAACCTAAAATTTGTCAGAGCATGTTTAATCATTCTTGAAGTGTTTTATTGGCAGCTCTGATCGCATTATCCATCGTTCTTGATCGTGTTAGAAGTGGTCTAGCATTGTAAATCGTTCCTTAGGGTTGATCAACCCCGTCTTGAATCTAGAAATATCAATTAAAATCTGACGTGCCATGTCTCGAGATATATGTGGTGGTTTTCTTGTGTGTTTTCTTGATTGCGGGAGTTAGTGGACGAAACCACCTCCGCAAATGTTTGTTTCCTTTATTAGTACCCTGTGGAAGTCTACCAGGTTTTTGGGCGTCTGCGGTGTATGGTGGAGAGTATGAGACTCCCTCGCAGTTAGACATATATTATATTCGTGAGGGTGTGTCAAGTTGAGTGACCACCTCGCCCGTATTTTTGGATAGAGTCGACCACATGTGCCTAATAAAGGTTTTGTATTTCTTCCTTATGATTTATTCATGTTGTCACCTTAGAATCTCGTGCGTCTGGTGTATTCTTATTGTACGTGACAAATCACGTAAGTGTTATTTTTCTGTTGTTTCCTTATTATTTTTGTACTATACTTCAGTGCTTTTGGTCTTGGGTTGGTACCCCTTTGACCTTTAATTACTTTGGCTTATTTTCTGCAACCACTTGTACTCTCTTGCTGAGGTGTTCTGTCTTTGTAATGCCTCAGGTTCAGAGCTGTAGCTGAGTTCGGTGTTGGTTTTTGGAGCGCTTGAGCGGCAATGTTGGCCGTGGTTGTTGCCTCGTCTTAGCGAGGTAAATTGTTGTTTATTTTGTTTTACTGGTTCAGACATACTATACTGTATGTGGGTTCGTGTCAGTTTGTTGACGCCTATAGAATTGTTATTTTTAGATACTTGCTATCAGCTTAGTTTTCTTTATGTGGATGTGGATTACTTGCTCTCTGGGATGTTTTATGTTAGGATTGCATGATATTTAATTTCAAGTATAAAAATTACTATTATTACCTCATGCATTACATATTTTAAAATGTAAAACCACTATATTTAACGACCGTACAAATCTACTTTTATTTCTACTAAATTTAGAACTTGTATGCCTTGAGGTGTCCTTTGGGAACCTCTAAGCTCTTGTAGGGTGTCTAATCTGATAAAAGAAGTACTTTCCGCAGCGTTTAAATTACTTTTCTTGTGGACTAGATGAGCCACTAAGCCTAGGGATACGGCTAACTACTGCACTTAAACTGATTTTACCTTAAAATAACTTAAAGAATCTTTCTTGATGATTAAGTAGGTGTTTGCCTGAGCATCCGCAGTTATCGCTTGCTGACGTGGCATCATGACGTGCATTTTCCCTTACTTTGATAAGTTATTAAATGAGGTGAAAATACGGGTTGTGACAAAGGGTCACCAAGGACCCATTGGGGTCAACCCAAAGGCTAATTTGACCAAAGTCAACACAACCCTAAGTTAGGTCAAATTTCCCCAATTTGACCTAACCAAGCCCAATCCTCTTAGGCTAAGCCCAATTTAGGTGGCACACTAGCCTCTTGAGGTTTATAATGACACGATTAGCCATCTATTTTTTTGTAAATAGTGAGTAGGATAGAGAAAGCTCCATTTTCCTTTTAATGGAGGAGAGAGAAAGTGAGGAGTAAAGGACATTCATGGCTTAGAAGGCCAAGGGCTCCTCTCTTCATCTCCACTTGCTGGATTCATCCTCCATGGTCAGTTAAGAGGAGATCAAGTGGCTTTCCAGGACATTCAGAGGCTGCATTCACTTGAATTCACCATGGCCGAAAAACTCCTTTCAATGCCATTAATGGCATTGATGCCATGGCCACTCCCCTCCCCCATTTGGCTATTTTAAAAGCTTCACTAGGCTGAGGGGAGCCATTTCCACCCTTCCCCTAAAGAAATCGAAGCCTTTGGATGTATTGTTGTAGAGCACCCGAGAGCTTGGATCGGCCATGGCATGGTGGTGGTCGGCTAGGATTTTCCTCCCCAAACTCAGGTCCACTTCTCCTCATATCCCCCTTATGCTAGCATCTAAGATCAATAGGTAATGAGTTCTACCTCAATTGAGATGAATTCCATTTTGAATTTCCATGGAAAAAGCTTGAAATTCTTCCTCTCGGGTTCGCCGAAAACCGCCCCTCATGTGGCCGTGCCGCCCTCCGACGATAGCCACCACCTCAACGGAGGTGGTGGTGGCCGGCCGGGGAGGGGACTGGATCGCCGACAAAATGACTTCGAAGTGGTTTCAGGTCGGGCTGATCGGGGCCATTGGCTGGAAGAGGAAGACAATGCCTGGGCCATCCGATTGATCTGTCATATGTAATAATTATTATTAGTATAAAGTGTTACTTATTCCCTTTATCTTGCACCTTCTTAAAACAGAAAAATGAGGCCCTTAGGTGCCGAAACATGAAAAGTGTACAACATGAATATTGTAGCCCTTGATGTCTACTTTATTTAAAAATTAATTTCAACGCATTTGGGTCAGTGGTCTGACCACAAAACTCAAAATGGTGTAGTCTATACATAGTGTTAACCAGAGACTAAATTGAGGACCCCCACCAATCCAGACATCCAAATGACTTGAAATTTGGGCTAGGGGTCACTATTACCAATTACTCTGACATATACAAAAAGTGGAATTTTTGGAAAAGTTTTCCTATATTTTTTATAAAACTTTAATAAATCTTGTATGATTTAATTTTAGGGTATATTGACCTCAAAATCATCCAAAATTTTGGTGGATGACCCTTAGGGTCATGATTTGATTGAGTAATTGTGTGACCAAAATTTGGTCCTATTAAGGGGAAATTAGGGCAAGGGGGAAATTGGTGGGATGAGTGGCCAATCCTCATACAAAATGGATGATACTCTAGCCACTACCTCAAGGTCATCTAAAGACACCCCACAAGAGATTTAGGGTGGTTTGGGGTGGAGATACCCTAAGTACCTAATGTTAGCCCTGGGGTTGAGATTTGGAGCCTATTGAAGGACATGGGGTCATATGTCCTTGGATTAACTTGAAAAGTTGGTAGTCTACTTCATAGTATGGTAATAAGCCTTGGATAATTTTACTGGAATTTTTAGGTTCATTTATCCCCTCTGAATAAATTAAAGATTAATTAGGGAACTTTATTTTAAAATGTTTTTTCATGTTTATATTATCTTGGATGTTCATGAAACTTTGACAGTGAGCTTATATTGATGTTATTGTTCTCTGATAATTTTGTTATGAATTTTGGATTGATATATTTGGTACTTTATTCACTGCCCCAATGCTTGCCCTAATTGTAAGAAAATTATTTATTGATTTGTTACTCAATGGAAAATTATGAATCTTTGTCAGAGGACATCTTAGGGAATTTTAATGTTCTGTGAATTTTTAGGAAATTATTGGAAAAAATTTCATTTAGGATCATTCACAAAGTGCCCTATGTTGAATATCCTTAAGTAATTTATTTATGTAATCACATGGATTTAGGAAATTATTATTTTTGGTCAGAAGACTTTTTGGGTCACCATGAGCCTCAGGTAAATTTCCTATAATTTTTGGATGATTATTTGTAATACTTCCTTCCGTATCTTGCTTGGTGATTATTTAATCAATATAATAATTAGTGGTTAAAACCATTTTGGAAAATTATGAATTTTTGCATTTACTGTTATTTTGATGACATACAGTTGTCATAATTTTGCTAATAACTAGATAGAAAAGTGTACTTGTTCAAAAGCACAGATGACCTGATTTTACAGAAAATATAATAAATGCCAAATAAATTAGGAAAAATACTATCTTCTGGATTTAACCGTAAAATATCATGATGGACCCCCAATAATAATTTTAGTCCATTTGAATGAATATTTGGAGGGTTACCATTCATGCACACCATATAGCTCATTAGGTCTGTGTAACGCCCTCACCTGTCACATGACATATAACGGTGGGTCCGGCCGGAGCCCCACGCCATATAGCACAGACAAGCAAAGGAATCACGTGTGGAAATCAAAATCTATGCGTATCCTTAACTCATTCCATTCTAGCGCAGCATTTTTCTTGTTAGCATGAACTCACACCAGAATGTCCACCAACATATAAATACCACATTTATATATAAAACACCAGGAATGTATACAACTCACACACCCTGGCCTTATGGCCTTACAAGTTCCTCTTTACACAACAACAATTTCGTACATCGGCACGCAGGCCGGCCACACATGAAATCCAACCATGATTCTTCACATAGCCTTCAAGGACTAAGAACACCAGGCTAGCCAATCCACTATTCTTTCCAAACCGCAGCACCTGCAATTCATCATCCAAACCAACACAGAAAACAAAGTAACGGTCAGCATTGCTGACCCATTATAACGACCCTACCCCCTACCCGGGGTAGTGGTTCCTTCCCTGTATACAGTGCTTCCTTTCTCATCAAGCATCAACAAACATCAATAAATCACATAGCTAGATAGATCATTCTCTTTATTCCACTAGCTAACAAACACATCACATCACAAACGCTGGAGTCCACCAACGCTCCGTGCACTCAGGGCACCTTCTTGGCGTACCGGAATCCACCGTCGTACACCGCTGTCTCTCGAGGTTTTAACTTGTTGGTTGACCGGACCTAGTCCACCAGCTCGCAGGCTGGCGACATCCCGCCCAAGCCACTCAGAGGTCCATCCTCACAGCATCACAAACAGAGCAGACCGACCCACACTCTGTGGTGTAGCAAGCCGGGTTTATCTGAGCTCCCCAGACATTGTCTACCCATCGATCCCCCTCCTAATCCGATCGACCCACACTATGTGGTGTAGCAACCCGGGTTTAACTCGGCTCCCCTAGCATTGCCGCCCATCGATCCCTTCCTTAACTGGATCAACCCACCCTAGTGGTGTAACAGGCCGGGTTTATCACGAGCTCCCCAGGCGTGCTACCAATTGATCATCTCATATCCAGGAGCTTCACCAAAGTCTCCTCACAATCATCACACCCATACATGCATCACAACAGAAATCCGTTTTGCACATCATCAAAGCCACGGAGTCTTCTCCGGTTTACCCATGAACATCACCAATCCAGACTACCGGTCCAGATGGGCTTCACACAGCATGCCTACGCCGTACTCAATATTTCCGGCTCTAAATGCAGACACAACAAAGGAATCACTTCCGCGATCCACCTCTTGGTGGAGGTTTCCAAGCACATGTATAGAGAAAGGACTTCGATGTCCAAGAAGGAGATCGTTACCCTTGAAGATCGCTTCGGCGCCATGAAGTAGCCGGATGGAAATCACCGCCTCGGCTCTGCCTTCACGAATCCGCTCTCGGATCTTCGCTCCGCACTCCGCAGCTCCTACAGCAGCTGGAAGACTCCTCCCTTCTCTCTCCCTTAGGCCTTTCTTCCCCCTCTCTTGAAATGAAGATGAAGAAGAAGAAGGAGAAGAAGATAAGAGAATATATCTTCTAATTCTCGGCCTCCTAGACACCTGGACAAAGCCCAGCCCTTGGATCCAGGAAGAGGGAAAAAAACGGCTCAGATCTGGCCAGAAAAGCTAAGACACGGCCTGACACGCCCTGTGACACGCCCGTGTCACAGGCCGTGTCCCCCTAAGCGGCAGACAACCGACTCAATCCAACCAGTACACGGCCGTGTGACACGCCCGTGTCACGTGCCATGTACCCGACACGCCCTCAGACACGCCCGTGTCTGAGGCCGTGTGCCTCAACGAAAATAATCCCAAACCAACCCGAGACTTCACACGGCCTGGCACACGGCTTGGCACACGCCCGTGTTCATGGCCGTGTGCACCAGGACACACCCGTGTCCCGCAAACACGCCCTAACCCGAGACGTCGAGCTGAATTTGACGCCCACTGACACGCCCTGTGACACGCCCGTGTCACAGGCCGTGTCCTCACTGGAACTCGATACTCGACGATCGTCGTGTAACACTCGTCGAGCATTCGACACGGCATTCGACACGGCCGTGTCCTGGGCCGTGTGCCCCCTCTCGACGATGTCGAGCGAAAATCGTCGACACCAAGCCCGATCGTCGACACAACCTCGACACGCCCTGCGACACGCCCGTGTCGCAGACCGTGTCAACTGACACGCCCTGGGACACGCCCGTGTCCCAGGCCGTGTCACCCATGCCTGAACCCGATTTTGCTCAATATGTTCCTCTTGACTTCGGGGTGTTACAGTCTGCACATAATAAAACTGTAGAATTAAGGAATCATGTGAACCTGTTATGGGAAAGGGTAGATGGTGCACCTAGTCTCGTTGAGAATGAATAAGGTCACCAATGGAAGGAATGTTGTGAGAGTCTGGTTGACTAAGGGGAAAGGTTGTGCTCGGGATCGACGGTTGATCGTCTTTCCCTAGAGAAAGAGGCTAAATACACTTAGGGTAGTTCAAGTGTAATGCTAAGAGTCGGGACATGGGTAGATACCAACAATAATAAGTAACTTGCGAAAGTGAGCTTTAAGATTCATCCCATCGTAGTTCCTAGTGCCCTCGAGAGCCCTTCATAGGAAATTCCTTGGGCAGTCCAAGGTTAACCATGAACCATAAGGCTAAAATGTTAAGAGAAATTAGTAAATACCAGGGCTTCACTTTCACTTACCTAGGTGACTCGGGAGGTTAGTTTGGTATAGACATCCGAGAAGTAGGCTAGGTGGTTGTGGAAATGGGCATGTTAGCCTGGTGAGACGAAGGCTCGGAAGGTAGTTATAATAGACAGGTTAGTCTGGGGAGCCGATGGCTCAGAAATTCATGGTTTCATGTGCATATTGTGGTGGGTCTTCAGTATTAGATGGTCGATCGATCACACTGACGTCGATACGTTGACTTGGCAAGTGTGGTTTTCACTTAGCCAAGGAAAAGAATGACGGTTGGTCAGTATAGTACGTGGTGACTCTATTGTGTCCTTCAGAGGCGTATGTATGGGATTGTCCTGGTAGTGCGGTTACCCGCATAGGAGTGGGGTGGCCCGACCCACTATCTCAGTTGGCCACTACGGAGGGTCCTGGGAGTGAAGCTAGCTTCCAAATGGGAGAATTAAAGGTCTGTGTGCATAAAGTCATGTGTGTTGCACTTGCATGAATCATGACATAACATATCACTACACACATTTCTGCATATAACCTGACACCCCATCATATAAACTAGTATGGGACAACTTATACGATGGGAGCCTTGTAAAGACCCCTAAACTTATAAGTTTGTACGTGCATTCAAGTAAGTTAAAGTTACTAATCCATGGTTTACTTTACTTGTACTTACTGCTCTACTTTACTTGTTTACATTACTACTTCCTTGTTATAGTTCTTTTGTACATACACCTGCTAGGGTTGTTGTCACCTGCTTGTTCAACTCTTCTTTGTTTTCCTCCGCTTTTATCCTCACCACATGGTGCCTAGGTGTCACGGGGGTGAGGCGAGGATGATAGTTGCTTAGTCGTTTGACTAACGGTTGGTGGACCACATCATTTTAGGGGACCGAGCAGCAGGAGCATCAGCACCAACAGGATAAGGTGGCAGGACTGGTGGAGCAGTTGCTGCGCACTACCGCTACTACTCGGTGATAGGTCGAGGACGGTTTTCAGTTGCTTCCGCTTAGATGTTGTGAGTTGTGTGAGAGAGATCATTTGTATTAGACATGTACCGGGCTTAAGCCCATTTCTTTTCTACTCTCTTTCATACTTCATAATCATTGTGGACTATTTCTTTTATATATTGAGCTGTGATTTATGGACTTGATTATATTTGTCTTAGTTACTATTTCTACTTCTTTGGTGATCACTAATGCCGGCAGGATCCGCATTTTGTAGTGACGACCCTCCTGAGTGTTGATGTCACTACAAAACGGTGATTCTGGTTGTAAGTCTCGGTAGCGTTGCAAAAAAAGTGTCTTAAAAACTAGTATCAGAGGAAACCTTCATCCGAAGAGAATAATTCCACAAAATACTAGGTCACCCCGCGCGAGCATTAGTTTGGGGACAAACTAAGCAGTGGAAGCTGTGGTGTGCCCATATGTAAAAATCACAATATATTGTCCATAAATCAATGAGTTAGGCCAACCTAACTAGGAAACTTAACACGCCAAGATGATTCTTACTATATCCTTGTCAAAATTGAGTTTAGGTATAATTCAGTGAAGGTACGAGGATACCCAAAATGACTAGAGGAAGAGTCTAACGAGAGAAAAGCTATTTAATACTTAAACTCTGATGTCCCTACTTTACTTATCATGTAGTACTATCATCCGTTACCTAAACTAATAGGACCAACTTAAGGAGAATTGACGCCTACAATCCATTAGCAAAATAGTAGGGGACTCGTAGTCTCAACTCTCGTATCAATGACACAATTAGGATGAGACAACCATCATACCAAATACTAAGGGCCAGATAAGAATTAAAGATCAGACGAGACCCATTTAGGAATGGTTCACATGTTGACCATGAGAGGATTGTCATAAATGGTAACCTGGAGAGTCTAAAGTATGGAGTATATCAACAAGTTCAGAATGGAACCCCAAGTCTAAGGTTGTATGCCTTAAGGATTGTGTGCCTATCTTGCCCGAATATAACATAGTGATATCAAAGATACTTAGCCCAAGATAGGTAGGGGCTTATCTTTTGTTTATTGGGGGCTTATCATTTGTTTATGGAGCAAATTAGTTATTGACTTAGGTTTCCTTATACCTAACTTACAAAATATGTTGTCCCAAACATAGTGATATTGAAGCTGGTCCTATTCGACGTTACTCGGGCGATGTCATGGTAATAAGGAAGAGTAATTACGAGACTTAACCATTATAAGATACCATGTGAATTTGATGACGAGTAATAAGGTGTTGGATCCCTAGTTGGATTTGGGCTAGGTTCAATAAACTAGGATGTTTGACCCAACATGTATAGCCAGGGTCATGTCTGTGTCCTAGAGTTTAGGCCATGTCCTTAGAATCAACACTGCATGGACCAGCCATCAACAGACTGCAGAAGGCTCAAGATATAAAGAAATTTCAAAGACTCAGGAAAATGAGTTCGACGTTCGTCAAACTCAGCACGATGAAAGTCGTGCTCAGATCGATGAACTCAGAGAAAATTCTCTGAGTTGAGCTCGACGATCTTGAATCTCAGGTCGACGATGTCCGGATACTATACTTCAACATTCCAAGTCCAGAATTCCTTTCTCTGAACTCCAGTCGACGAAGTTAGAATATCAGCTCGACGAACTTAGTTCTCAGGTCGATGATTTCTGAATGCCCTACTTCAACATTCTAGTCCAGAAACATCTCAATGTTCTAACTCCAGAAACTGAACTCCAGTCGACGAACTTAGAATCTCAGCTCGACGATCTTGATGCATAGAATTGGCAAGGTTCTTGTGAAAGCAGTTAGCAGTTCTCAGGTTGACGATCTTGGATCTCAGCTCGACGAACAACAAATATCTGGTCGACGAACATAACATCTCAGCTCGATAAACTCTGTACCCAGGTCGACGAATTCTGTTCTTTGCTCGATGATTTCTGTGTAGATCCAAACTTGGATATTTCCCTCCCTCTCTCCTTATTTTATTGCAATAATTCCTGAATAATCAATGCTTAATATTCTCTGAATATTACCGTTAGAAGCAGCATTGATTATGGTCTTCATCAGGATTATTACTTGTCGCTTTTCAATGGGACAGTTGGGGAAATCAATTAATACAGACATTCTCAAGGCCGTCAGCAATCAATGCTGGAAGGCATTCAAAAATTCAGAAGTAAGATTTCACAGAAAATATGGAAGGATTTTTCTTATTTCTTCTCGAGATATATACACACATACGAGCAATAGCAGTGAGACAGTAAGCAGAGCACAAGAGATGCAGAAAGCAATCAAACAGCAACACAGTTAAGAAAATAAGAAGACTTAGACCAGAACAGAGAAATAATAGCAAGAAGAAGAAGAAGAACTTCATTAAAATCAAGAGTCTTCTTCATTCTTCATTCCAGGATTCTTCAAGGACAACAAAAACTCTATCAGTCATGAAGTTCCTAGATATCTTCTAGTTAAGGCTAAAGATTGAAGACCTACTCACCCTGAAGCAAAGCATAAGACTTTCTGAGTTCAATATCTCAGGAGGAGCTTTGTTAACATCAAAGATCCACTAAATCTTCTCAGTTGTATTCGAGAAATAGAAGACACCATCACTCTCTTAGCCCTCTCACTGTAAAAGGGTTCTTTAACTCCCTTCAAAAGTTATTCCTGGTTGCAAGTCATTTGAATAAAAGACTTGAGATTGCTTTTTGAGCACCTGATCAAAAGCTCATTGGCGGCAGTCACCTGATCAAAACCTGCTAGTGAATTCCTACTAAGGTGGTAGAAGAGTGGATGTACCCAGGTTGGGGAACCACTATAAAATTCTTGTGTTGTCTGGTTGCCATCTTTTTCTTTTGTTCTGGCTGTGCCTGTGATTAGTTAGTTTCAAATTTGTTGTCCCCGTGATAGATTAGGTTATCTTAGTTTGCACTTTTACTTACAGTAAATATAAGTATCAAACAGCTGTTATACTATGAAGTTTTAATTAACAGCAAAAAGCTTTAAAGTTTTAAAGATACTCTTTTTAGTCCCCCTCTAGAGTATACCAGATCTTACCCTCACTTTCAATTGGTATCAGAGCAGGTTCCTTTGGTTGTACAAGCTAACCCTTGAACCAAAAGATCGTTTGTTAGATCTGATTTCTTTTATTTCTATTAGTATTATATTCACAGCATGGCACAAAACAAAGATTATGCAATCACCAGACCACCAGTGTGCAACTTAAACAAGTTTGCCATTTGGAAGGCAAGAATAAAACTTTATATGAATTCTATTGATTAGGACATCTACAATTCTATCTTGACAGGTCCTCCTCAACCATCTACATCTGCAGCAACCTCAAGCACTCATGCAGTTCCACCATATGAGTGGACTGATACTTAGAAGAAAGCCAAGGTTTCTTATGCTAAAGCCATGAACATTCTGGCCCAAACAATGTCTGATGACATTTTCCAGAAAGTGGCTGAATGCACTTCAGCCAAGGTCATTTGAGACTCTCTCAACCAAATGGTAGCTGGCTCTGCTGATGAAAGGAAAGACAGAAGATCAAACCTCATATCCTAATATGAGAACTTCAAAAAGGAGGAAGCAAAATCTGTTGCAGACATGTACAACAGACTGAGCTCAATAATCAATGAGCTGAAGACTTTGGATAAGGACATCACCCTTACTGAAGTCAATGGTAAAATCCTCATGTGCTTCCCAAGCTCATGGGATTCAAGGATCTGGCCAATCAAGGAGGCCAGGAGCTTAAATGAGATTTCCACAGAATCTCTACTTAGAAAGCTAAATCCTATGAGCAGCTTATAAAGTCCAGAGAATCAGCTGAACAAAGAACTCCTCCACCAGCAAGAAAGGAGCATAACTTGGCATTCAAGGTTGCTGAAGAGACTGAAGCTTCAATAGTAAATGAAGAATTGATGAGTCTCCTTGCCAAGAGATTTTACAAATTTGCAAGAAAGGATTTCAGAAGAAGATCATCCAGGTAGG
This sequence comes from Platanthera guangdongensis, assembly GCA_039583875.1. Lineage (NCBI taxonomy): Eukaryota > Viridiplantae > Streptophyta > Magnoliopsida > Asparagales > Orchidaceae > Platanthera > Platanthera guangdongensis. Next base: position 105,870,210 of record CM077156.1, read on the forward strand.
ATGATAAGCCAAGGTATGATAAAACTCCTACTAAAGAAGTAGTGTGCTTTGGCTGCATGAAACCTGTACAGTATATCTTAGAGTGTCCAGAGAATCAAAAGAAAGAAAGAAGAAGAGAGAAGGACACCAGAAGATAGCAAAGCAGCATGCCTTCCTCCAGTAAATATAAAAAGAAGGAAAAGGGCTTTGTAGCTGAAAACTGGAGCGACACTGAAGATGAATCCACATATTCCAGCTCTAGTGAAGAGGATGAAGAGGCAAGGGCCAAGGAAATCTGCCTCATGGCGATCAATGCCTCCAACAGTTAATCAGACAATGAGGAAGAATATGATAATGAAGGAACTTCAGAATCAGAAGCTGATCAGGTACTTTCAACTTTTGATTATAGTTCTTATACTTTCAAAACTGAGTTTAAAACCTTGTGTATTGACTTAATCAACTCTGAAAAGGAAATCAAAACACTTAGGGAAAAACTATCAAATCAAGAAAATCTGATTTCTGAAAACACCAAGTTAAAAGAGGAACTAACTCTAGCTAATGAACAAATCAATTCTCTAAAAACATAGCTATGTGAGGCCAAACAACTTGAGGAATCTCTCAATGGGAGAATCCTTAAGCTGATGGACATCACAAGCACAGTCAATACCAGACTGAATGAAAAACTAGGCTTCGGTGCATCATCAAGTTTACCCCCGATACTCAAGAAAAACATATTATCAACTCCCATTAGATTTGTGTCAGCTAAGGATAAAAAGGTAATGAACAACAAACAAACAACAGAAGAATTACCTTACTTTAAAAATCACAAAAATAGAAACCAGAAAACCTTAGATAAAAAACAAATTTCAGCAGATTTCATCGAACTCAGATCGACGAAATGTGGCCAGTTTGTCGAACTCAAGTCGACGAACTCTGAACGTAGATCTATATAATAATTATTCATCTTATTGCGATCGACGAACTGTGTATGGTTCGTCGAGCAGAGATCGATGAATTTGGGGCATAGAAAATGAATATGTTCATTCTATGAGCAGAGATCGACGATCTCATCCTGTTTCGTCGAACACCGGTCGACGAACTTACAAATTTTCATCAAACCCAGACAGACTTCATAAAATCATAATTATAATAACAACTCTAATCAAACTAGGAAACCTTTTAATCCACATGCTGATTGGATAATTCCTCCTAGAAGATATCACCCCATAGGATATAAATCTCAACCTGAATTCTCAGTAATATCAAGCTTTTCTTATCAACAATATAAAGGACCCAGGGTAACCTGGGTCAAGAACAACTAACTGATTTCATTGTAGGAAAAGAGCTGTCAAGCTATTAATCAAAAATGGTATCTGGACAGTGGATGCTCCAAGCATATGACATGCAACAAGGACAACTTAAATAACTACAAGTCCAAGCTGGGACCAAAGGTGATCTTTGGTGATTCAAATTGGGGCCAGTCAGAGGGTTTTAGAGAAGTAAAGATTGGAGCAGTCACCTTCAAAAATGTGACCTATGTAAGTGGACTCAAGCATAACATCATCTCCATAAGTCAACTATGTGATGAAGGTTATCAGGTACACTTTAACTCAACATCTTGCATTATTTCTAATAAATAAAAACAAACTGTTTTAATTGGAAATAGACAAGGTAACATATATATAGTAGATTTTCATTCTGTAAATTCAGATGTCTGTTTACTTAACATTTTTTGCAATCAAAATGATCTTTGGCATAAAAGGTTAGGACATGTCAATATGAAAAACATTACTAGGCTATCTAAAGACAACCTTGTGAGAGGTTTGCCTCCTGGTCCCTACAAGAAGGAAGGCCTCTGCAGGGCTTGTCAACTAGGCAAGCAAACCAAATCTAGTTTTAAATCAGTTAATAAGAGTGATTCACCTAGGATCTTGTACTTGATGCACATGAACCTTTTTAGACCTATTGCTGTACAAAACCTAGGAGGGAAATCCTATACACTAGTCATTGTATAGGAACAAGGCTAGGCTTGTTGCTCAAGGCTAGGCTTGTTGCAAAATCCTACAAATATACAGCTTCAAGCATGAAATTTCATGTTGTCAAAAAAAAAAATGTATACAATGACATCAAACTAATATTGTCAATTAATAAAAGTGATTCACCTAGGATCTTGTACTTGCTACACATGGATCTCTTTGGACCCATTGTTGTACAAAGCATAGGAGGGAAATCCTATACACTAGTCATTGTAGATGACTTCTCAAGATTCACTTGGGTGTTCTTTCTGAGATCTAAGTCAGATACCTTTAAAGTTCTTACAGATTTTCTGGTACAGAGTTTGAGTCTCTTCTTATGCATGAGTTCTGTGAGAAGGAAGGTATCAGACACTGCTTCTCAGCTCCTAGAACTCCCCAACAAAATAGGGTAGCTGAAAGGAAGAATAGAACCCTAATTGAAGCTGCAGGCACATTACTTGCAGATGCTTATATGCCACTATCCTTTTGGACAGAGGCTGTAAGCACAACAAATTATGTACTAAACAGAAGTTTGATACATAAACATAAGAATAGGACTCCCTATGAATTACTTAAAGGGAAGAAACCTAAAATCACATATTTTAAAGTATTTGTATGTGTATGCTATATACATAATAATAACAAGAAATACATTAGAAAGTTTGAAACTAAGGCTGAAGAGGGAATTTTTCTAGGATATTCTCATGTAAGCAAAGATTATAGGGTGTTTAATAAATCCTCTTTGAAAATTGAAGAATCTATACATGTAACCTTTGATGAAACTAACATGTCTTATAAGGAGAAAGAGATTTCTACAAGTAACACTTTGCAGGTACCTCACTTGTGTGAGAATTTGGATGGACTAAGCCTCACCCAAGAGGTTCCAACACATCCTTCTCCACATGTTGATGAAGATAGTGAAGAAGAACCTTTGGAAGAAGTTGAACCTCATTCAACAGCAAACATAATTCCACAAGAGGAATTAATTCCAAATGCAGTTGCTGAACCAACTCCACCCACTGATCTTGTCACACTAAGGGATCACCCTAGATCCCAAGTGATTGGAGACATAATAGTAGGTGTATAGACAAGTCATCAACTCAACCAAGATGTGATGCATGCCTGTTTTCTCTCTCAAGTTGAACCTCAATCCATAAAAGATGCTGAGCAAGATCCCCACTGGATCATTGCAATGCAAGAGGAACTCAACAATTTTGAGAGATGTAGAGTTTGGGATATGGTTCCAAGACCCAAAGACTACCCAGTCATTGGAACCAAATGGGTATATAAAAACAAACTAGATGCCCAAGGTGCAATTGTGAGGAACAAGGCTAGGCTTGTTGCACAAGGATACAAACAAGAAGAAGGCATAGACTATGATCAAACCTTTGCACCAGTTGCAAGGTTATCAGCAATTGGAATCTTTCTTGCCTATGCTGCATACAAGAAGTTTAAAGTCTACCAGATGGATGTAAAAACTGCTTTTCTAAATGGAGTACTAAAAGAAGAGGTTTATGTTGAACAACCTCCAGGTTTTGTCTCTCCAACCCATCCTTCTTATGTATTTAGATTGCATAAAGCCCTCTATGGTCTAAAGCAAGCTCCAAGAGCTTGGTATGAGACCTTAGCTAGCTTTTTGATAGAGCATGAATTCACTAGAGGCATAGTAGATAAAACATTATTCACTAGCCACCATAAGGATAAAATCTTGTTAGTGCAAATTTATGTGGATGACATCATATTTGGGTCTACTGACTCTAAACTATGCAAAAGGTTTTCTGACCTCATGCATTCTAAGTTTGAGATGAGTAGCATGGGTGAACTCTCCTACTTCCTTGGTCTCCAAGTGAAGCTGCTACTTGATGGCATCTTCATCTCCCAGGCTAAGTATGCTAAAGAGTTTCTTAAAAAGTTTCGGATGGCTGATGCCTCAGTAAAGAAAACACCTATGGCTACTAATGTTATAATAGATTTTGATCCACATGGGAAACCTGTTGACCAGAAGTTATATAGGGGCATTATTGGGTCCCTGTTATATCTTATAGCTAGCAGACCTGATATCATATTTGCCACATGCCTTTGTGCTAAGTTCCAAGTGAACCCAAAAGAATCTCATCTAATTTTTCTAAAAAGAATTTTGAGATATATAAAGAGTTGTCCTAGTCTAGTCCTTTGGTATCCTACAGAGTCAAAATTTGATTTAACTGGATATTCAGATGCTGACTTTGCTGGATGCAGGGTTGACAGAAAAAGTACCTCAGGAACTTGTCAGTTCCTTGGTATGAGATTAGTCTCTTAGTTTTCTAAGAAGCAGTCATCTGTGTCCACATCAACTGATGAAGCAGAATATATAGTAGCTGACAGTTACTATTCCCAAATGCTGTGAATCCAAAATCAACTCCTGGACTATTGCTTCAACTTAAATAATTCAACTCTCTTATGTGATAACACAAGTGTTATAGCCATAGCACAAAATACAGTCCATCATAGTAGGACTAAACATATAGACATTAGGCATCATTTCATTAGAGAGTGTGTAGACAAAAACAAAATTAGACTTGTCTATATCTACATTGATTTACAAAGAGCAGATATTTTCACCAAACCCTTGGATGAAAGAAATCACTTGTTCTTTATAAATCAGCTTGGAATGATCAATGGAGAAGTTTTAATTGAAGTTCTGTCTGTGCTCGACGAATTCTTCAAAGTTCGTCGAATGGAGTTCGACGAACTGGGAAAAGTTCTTGACATTTTTGTCGAACGGAGATCGACGAACTCTCTGTGAGTGAAGTTATTTTCGTCGAACAGAGATCAACGAATTTGATTCAAAAAACTTTCATCAAACAGAGCTCGATGAAATGTCTTAAAATCTTCAGACTGAGCTCGATGAATTGTTTAACTCCAAATTATTTCGTCAACCTAAAATCGAAGAATTTTTTATTTTTCGTGGAACGGAGTTTGTTGATTCATATTCTGGAAAACTTTATATCTAGATTTTGTTCGACCTCCATCCCACGCTTTCAGTTCCATTGCACTTGATTGTCATTTTTCTCTTGTAGGTGCTCTAATGGTTATTCCGGCAGGAAATCTTGCGGCAATGAAATTCGACACTGGCTTTGATGTCGATTTTGATTCTTTCCAGCATTCAGACCCAATCTTCCAGGAAATCCTGCAATTGCTTGAAGAACAGCAGTTAAAGACTCTGATGTCAACCGGGATCAAACTGACCAGCGCTGAAATCAGGGAGTGGGTCTATACTTCCTCCATGACAGATGAGAACACTCTGACAGGGACAGTATCAGGTAATGCTATTTCTCTTACTCCCGCCGTCCTAACAGAAATTTTTGGGTTAAGTAATGGTGAAGAAGAGTTAGAAGTTGATACTGAGGAGTATGATGTGATGCTGAGTATGATGGGGTATACTGGAGAAACCCCAAATAAATTGCTGAAGAAACACCTATCTGCCGAGTTCAAATTTATAGCAGACATTGTGGGAAAAGTGTTGCTGGGCAAGCACACAGCACATGACTACATAACCAGGCACCAATTCCTGGTAATGTGTGCTATGGTAAACAAGAAGACGGTGAACTGGGCTCAGATCATATTTGATCTGATTAAGAAAAAGAATACAAAGAAAGAGGTTTACTTTGGAAAAATATTAGGAATCTTCCTGAAGGAGAAGGCTGCTAAATCACTGGTCTCCCTGACCATATTCATCAATGCCTCCAAGAGGCTCACCTGTACCCTTTTTAGCAAATGGTAGAGGACCATCACTAAGCCCTCCAAGGCACTATCCTCTTCCTTCAGGCCTTCGGAAAGCACAAGGTCAGTAATAGCCTCTCCCTCAGCCTCAGAAGCAGCTCCCTCCTCTTCCAACATTCCTTCTCTTCAACAACCACAACAATAACCACAACAATCAGTTCATATTTCTACTCCAGCTTCATCTCCTGCAAACTCTCCACAAATAAATATCACTGCAATTCCCTCCTCCCTCATTCAGGAATCCCATCAACCCTCTCATTCCCAATCAGCACAACCATCCCCACCTCAATCCCCCCTTCCACCTCACTTAACTATCACAGATCCTGATACCTTTATCTCCACACACACATTCAATCTTGTGATTACCCCATCATCCCCCCATCAAGAACCCATCCCCACACAATAAATTCCACCCTCTACAGCAGCTCCTACCTCTGTCCCTTCCCTTTCCAAGTCCAAATAGACCTTCCATCTTCTGCACCTAACTCCACACATACAGACATGTCTAGTGCATTTTCTATTTGCTCCAATTGTGGTCATCACAATCCCTACTTCTCCACTACTCCAGAATCTCTCTATTTAAACTTCTCTGATATTGTTAAAGATTTACTTGCATTCATCTCTCCCACTCTTCAAATTCTTTTAAATAAATCTCTAGCTCCTCGCACTGCTTCCATCCAAACTCTATCTGCCCAAGTTGCTTCTTAATCTCCTATCCCTTCTTTTGAGGGACTCACTCCAGGACCCTCTGCAGCCAGTCAGGGGGAGATGCTTCATGATGAAGAAGCTCCAGTAACAGTAGCAGTAGCAGCAGAGTTTGAAGCAGCAGCAGCATCAGCAAAAGGAGCAGCAGAAGCATAAGTAACAACAGAGTTTGATTCCTTTATGACTAACTCTTCTGAAGATATACCACATCCTTCTGAAATCATAGACTTAATAGAATCAGATACTGAGATGGATGAGCCTACTTTGGCTGAAATAGATACTGCTGATGATTATATTATAAATCCCACAGTAGATCTATTAAATTTATTGAGTATTTTTTGATATAGCTTATTTGAATAATCTGCCAGCAGACAACATTAAGCCATCTTTGGCTATAGTCCCATACACCTCTCCCATAAGCCCCAAAGTTGCTAGGCAACTAAAGGCTAGTTTTGTGATAACAGAGGTTCCAGCTATAGAGGTTCCAGCTATTCCATCTCATCCCAGAGCTGTTTCCCCCATTATTTCATCCCCTCAAACAGATATTTCTGCTCTAGTTTTTGTAATGGATGATTAACCCATGCCTGATCTTGATGCACTGATCATGGCAAATATAGAAGAAGAAACTAAAACAATGGCTGAAAGCACTATTATAAATAGCCCTTCTATTCCAGCTCCAATTCCATGCAGTTCTCCTCCTCCAGCTCCTACTTAGGCTGAAAAGCCAATTGATAAATCAGTACTAAAGGCCACTGATGCCTTATATGATGCTCCTCAAGATTCTGATGATGAGGATGATGATGAAGAGGACTCAGATGATGAGACCAAGAAAAAGAAAGTACCTAAGAAGAGGAAAGCTCCTCCACCTCCTGCCCCAAAGCCAAATCCAGCAAATGACACTCCATACTACATACTCCAGAAGATCACACCCTATAAGGGCATGCCATCATGGATGTGGCTGTCCAAAAACCAGCAAGAAGAAAGGAAGAAAAGCAGGAGATATTCACCACCTCCTCAAAGATACAGAAAGGATCCTCCTCGTCCTCCTCCACCTACTGCTGGTGCTTCCAGTTCTTCAACTCAAAGGACTACCAGTTTCAAACATATCAAAGACATTAGGGTAGGTCCTCCTCTTCAGGAAGCAGTCAGCAAAGGCATTACTCATCTGGCAAGCAGCAGCATCAACAACATAAACAACAATAATTCATTGAATATCAAAGGGCTGAAAGCCCCAAGAAACCTGCTTCCCCTCCTCTACCATTTGAAGATCCTGAGACAGCTACAACTGCTAGGATGGCCAGGTTCCAGGAACTGGTTGACCTATCCATGATTAACAAAGGAAGAGCTGAAGGAAAGGATTCATCTGAATATACTACAATGTCCAAGTACATAAAAGAAGAACTTAATAGGTTTGCTAAGGATAACAAGTTTTTCAATGTTGATGATTATATGAAGCTACATCCTGAAGCTGTAGTGCCAAGAGCCACCTCCCTGAATGTCATTGGAGCTGCTGACATGACAATGACAAAAGCTCAAGCAGCTGATCCAAACAGGGAGATTAAGTTTACTCAGCCAGGTGAAAAAACTAAGGAGGATAAGCCAATGGAGCCCCGGAAGAAGAAATGAACATTTTGAACTATTTCTAGTCTCTCTATTGTTTATAAAACTGCCTGTTTATGATACAAAGCTTACTGTATATATATATCTGCTGCACATTAAAATTTTCCTTACCAGATATATGTTTTATTGCTTTGTTATTAATGAGAGTCTGTAATTAGTGACCTTACCCAAATAGGGGGAGATTGTTGGATCCCTAGTTGGATTGGGGCTAGGTTCACTAAATTAGGATGTTTGACCCAACATGTATAGCTAGGGTCATGTATGTGTCCTAGAGTCTAGGGCATGTCCTTAAAGTCAACACTACATGGACCAGCCATCAATAGACTGCAAAAGACTCAAGACTTAGAGAAATATCAAAGACTCAGAAAATGAGTTTGATGTTCGTCGAACTCAGGTCGACGAAAGTCATGCTCTACTCGACGAAATCAGAGACAATTCTGTGCTGAGCTCGATGAACTTGAATCCCAGGTCGACGATTTCCAAAGTATACTTCAACATTCGAAGTCCAGAATTCTTCACTTAACTCCAATCGACGAACTTAGTTCTCAGTTCGACGAACTTAGTTCTCAGTTCGACGAACTTAGTTCTCTGGTAGATGATTGCTGGGTATTCTACTTCAACATGTTATTCCAGAAACATCTAAGTATTCTAAGTCAAGGATCACACTCTAGTCGACGAACTCACCTTCTCAGCTCGACGAACTTAGACCACATTCCTGGAATGACTTGTAAAGTAGCAGTTCGAAGTTCTCAGCTCGATGAAACTAGTTCTCAGATCGATGATTTCTTGACACGTTACTTCAACATTCTTATGTCAAATAAACATGGAATTCCGAACTCCAGTCAACGAAGTTGTAGTCTCAGCTCGACGATCTTGATGCACAGAATTGGCAAGGGTCTAGAGAAAACAATTATCAGTTCTTAGGTCGATGATCTTGGATCTCAGCTCGACGAACAAATATTATATGGTCGACGCACTTGACTTCTCTGCTCGACGAACTTTGGACACAGATCGACGAATTCTGCTCAACGAATTTTGTAGAGTTCTAGACTTAGAAATTTCCCTCCCTCTGTTCCTTTTCTATTGCAATAATTCCTGAGTAATCAATGCTTAAATATTCTATGAATATTATCGTTAGAATCAAGCATTGATTACGGTCTTCATCAGGATTATTGCTTGCCGCTTTTCCATGGGACAATTGGGGAAATTAATCAATGCAAATATTCTCCAGTCTGTCAGAAATCAATGCAGAAAGGAATTCAAATTTCAAAAGGAAATTTATATGAAAAATATAAAAGGGATTTTCTTTCTCTTCCTGTGTTACAGTTAGAAAAATACAGTGAATAAGGATCTTCTTCTTCCCTCTTGACAGCACACTGAGAAATAAGAGAGAGAGATACTTACAGAGAATACTAAACACAGTGATATAGAGAAGAAAGACCTAGACCAGAGAAAGAACATCAAGCTGAAGAAGAAGAACAACCATTCAAATCAAGAGTCTTCTTTTGTCTTCATTCCAGGATTCTTCAAAGGACAACAAACATTCTATCTATCAAGAAGTTCTAGGAGTTCTTCTGGTCAAACCAAAAGTTTGAAGACCTATCACCCTGCAGCAAGGCTCCAACTTTCCGAACCATTCTTTATCTCAGGGGGAGCCCTTGCTAATATCAAAGTCCACTAGAGACTTCTCAGTTGTATTTGAGAAAGAGAAGACATAATCACTCTCTCATCCCCCACTGTATAAAGGGTTCTTAACTCCCTTCAAAAGTTATTCCTGGTTGCAAGTCACCTGATCAAAAGACTAGAGTGTACAACCTTAGGCTCGTGAGAGGTGGCCCAATAAGCGAGAAGGGGAGGCTGGCGAGATGATAGGTAAGTAAGAGCAGGGGGACCCACCTGTAGGAGGAGGGATGGGAGATTCTCTGAGCTTGGCGAGATGGCTTTGTTAGGCGAGATGGCCTATATTGCGAGATGCCAGCGAGACAGATAGAGAGAGTCGTCTCGCCCGTCAGTCTCTTCCCTACCCGCCACATGGGAGAGGAGATGTCTTTACCTTTTTACCCCCAAGGGGGATTTTACCTTTGTGCCCCAGGTAGTTTAACATTTCTACCCCTGAAGGTCTGCGTATAGCCCTCCAGAACAGCGGAGTTTGGCTGTTGGCAGACCCATCCCAGGGTGTTTTGGTCATTTCAGGTTAGTTCAGAAGTGATATTTGCAGATCAGATTCAGAGGCCTATAAATAGACCGATAGAGGTGCCTGAGTAGGTTGTTGAACCTTTCCACTATCTTCCTCACAGGCACCTAGCTCAACATTGTCTAGGGAGGGGAAGATCTTTAGTTCTTCCGAGAAAGAAGTGGGACCTCCGAGCTGAGACCCCTCGGTCTGTTTTCAGGTCTCCGACTCTCGTCAGGAGGATAGTTCAGGGAGAGTACGTGTGGGCTGCATCCTATTTTGAACTTTAGGAGGAACTAGAAAGCTGGTTCCAACATTTTTGGTGCGGTGAGCGTGGAGCGCAGGCCTCAGAGAAGAACCTTGAGCAACCGCATGGCGAGAGATCACAGAGACGGAGAAGGAGAGGGGTCGGATAACCCGGGAAGATTTGTCGGAAGAGAGGAGTTTATGGCTTCAATCAAGGGTATCATGGATTTGCTATAAGGGATCTCGCAGCAGGGAGATTGTTCAACCCCACTGCCTCAAGTGCCTGCTCTCGCACCACAAGACGAGCTCGTCTCAGTGCGAGTGGGAGAAGATGCCCCGGGGAGGAGACCGGGGAAGGAGGTGATGGCGTAAGGGAGCGGGAGAGACATGGTAGGAAGGGAGCTGTTCCCAAGCCCGACGAGTACCATCTCGCCAGGAGAGGTTGTCGCGCGAGTGGGGGCGGCGAGACCAGCGGCGAGAGGGTCCCCTTTTTGTGATCTGATCCTGTCAGCTCCTGTCCCGGAAGGGTTCCGGGAACCCGAAATGAACTACTATGTGGGGAAAGATAATCCCCTTCATCACTTGCAATGGCTCGAGGACACAATTTCGATCAGGCCCATGATAGACTCGTTTTAATGCCGTCTTTTTGCGATTACTCTAAAGGACAAAGCTAGAGACTGGTTTCATCAGCTCCCCGGGCAAGGTAGTGGATTTCCCCACGGGGGGGGGGGGGGGGGGAGGAACCAACAAGGAGGACCGGGAAGATTTCACCAGCACGGGTGGGGGTATGGTCATAGACCACCCCTGCCACCCCCCTTGCAACCCCCCCCCCCCCCCCCCCCCCCCCCCCCGCAGTAAGCTATATCTATCGACTGAGGCAGGGGTAGAGGACAGGAGAGAGGAAGAGGAGCAGGAGTTGGGAGAAGAAGAAACCCTCAGGACGGAAGGCAAGGGGGGGGGGGGGGAGGTGGCGTTGCCATATTGTAACTTCCACGTGGAGGAAGGTCACACAACGGCAACCTTCCCAAATTTCTTGGAAATGAGGAGAACTAGAGGAGCAGGAGAGCAACAGAGATCGGTGCAGATAGAGGAAGTGACAAGTACAGGAGAGGAGGATCGATGTGTAGATCAAACGGATGAAGGAGATCGCGGAGGAATTGGAGTAATCCATAGAGGGGTAGGGATAGAGGTGGCCCGAAAGGCGAGCCTTCACACAATGTACCGCCAAAGAGTAGCCTCAACGTCACAATCCCCTCCCCCAGATGAAAAGATCACCTTTTCAAGGAAGTACATGCCAGATCATGAAGACCCTTTCTGTGACGCGCTGGTGATACGAACCGCCATCGAAAACTTTATGGTGTCACGGATCCTAGTAGACAATGGGAGCTCAGTGAACATGATTTTCAATAAAGCATTCAATGAGATGAGGGTGGAGGCCCGGAGGGTGCTGGCGGCGGATGGACCATTGTTTGGGTTCTCAGGAGAGAGGAAAGAAGTCGAGGGGGGAGTGGGACTCCAAGTAACCCTGGGAGGGCTATCCTGAAATTGGCGCTTCGTCATAGTGGATGCCCCCAGTAGTTACAACGCTATCTTTAGGCGCCCCTTGATCAGCGCTTTCAGATACGTTCCGTCATCATTTCAGCAGTGCTTGAAACTGAACTCAGGAGGTACCTAAATCAGGGTATGGGGGGATCCAAGGATGCAAGGGGATGCTACGTAACGGCAGTGAACACCGTCTCTTGGCAAGGAGATGCTGAAGAGATGGAGAAGAGGATGGAGCAATTGCAACAGGAACTGGGGGGCGAAGTAGAGGAAAGGGGGGAGGAAGATGCTGGAGGAGAAGGAGAAGTAGTGATGGTTGGAGGCATTGCGGGGGAGCCAGAAATGGCGAGAGAGAAGCGCGGAGAGATGAGGATAGTAGAAGAAAGAGAGGAGGAAGATGCTGGAGGAGAAGGAGTAGAGATAATGGGAGGCGTTGTGGGAGAGCTAGAAATGGCTGGAAAGGAGGAGGCGAAGGATGGAGAGCGGAGAATGAGGAAGACCAGAGACTCTCTCTGGATCTCGTGGAGGAGCCCACGGATTTGGCGATGGTCTGATAGGAGGAGGTCAAGCACCGGATTGCAAGGTACTTCGACAAGCATATAAGGGTCAGGCAGTTCGAGAACGGAGATTTGGTCCTAAAAAAGGTAGATGCGGCAGGTAGAGGGGCCTCCGTAGGGAAGCTCAATCCCAATTGGGAGTGTCCTTTTGTACTAAAAGAGGTCTTGAAGTCAGGAGGATACCACCTCCAGGATGTGGACGGGGTACCCCTCGATCGCGCCCGAAGTGGTGATGATTTAAAGAGATTTTACCCATAACACTTTCTGTTCATTGCACTTTTTATTGTTGTATGATGACTGCAATTTTGATGTACTCTTTTGATGTGAGGGGAGTGTGGGCGACCTTTTTATAGCACTAAGGGTGAGATGGTTTGGAGACGAGACCCCGAGCAGATCCTCTAACCAGGCTCTCATCTAGCTGGCTGGGCTGTAGGCTCACTCGGTGGTTGGAGATGGTTTGGAGAGGAGACCCCGAGCAGACCCGCTGACCAGGCTCCCATCTAGCTGGCAGGGCTATAGGCTCACTCGGTGGTTGGAGGTTTTGGAGAGGAGACCCCAAGCAGACCCGCTGACCAGGCTTTCATCAGCTGGCAGGGCTATAGGGTCACTCGGTGGTTGGAGGTTTTGGATAGGAGACCTCGAGAAGACCCGCTGACCAGGCTCCCATCTAGCTAGCAGGGCTGTAGGCTCACTCGGTGGTTGGAGGTTTTGGAGAGGAGACCCCGAGCAGACCCGCTGACCAGGCTCTCATCTAGCTAGCAGGGCTGTAGGCTCACTCGGTGGTTGGAGTTTTGGAGAGGAGACCCCGAGCAGACCCGCTGACTAGGCTCTCATCTAGCTGGCAGGACTGTAGGCTCACTCAGTGGTTGGAGATGGTTTGGAGAGGAGACCCCGAGCAGACCTGCTGACCAGGCTCCCATCTAGCTGGCAGGGCTGTAGGCTCACTCGGTGGTTGGAGGTTTTGGAGAGGAGACCCCGAGCAGACCCGCTGACTAGGCTTTCATATAGTTGGCAGGGCTGTAGGCTCACTCAGTGGTTGGAGGTTTTGGAGAGGAAACCCAGAGCAGACCCGCTGACCAGGCTTCTATATAGCTGGCAGGGCTGTAGGCTCACTCGGTGGTTGGAGATTTTGGAGAGGAGACCCCGAGAAAACTCGCTGACCAGGCTCTCATCTAGCTGGTAGGGCTGTAGGCTTACTCGGTGGTTGGAGGTTTTGGAGAGGAGACACCGAGCAGACCCGCTGACCAGGCTATCATCTAGCTAGCAGGGCTGTAGGCTCACTCGGTGGTTGGAGATGGTTTGGAGAGGAGACCCCGAGCAGACCCGCTGACTAGGCTCCCATATAGCTGGCAGGGTTGTAGGCTCACTCGGTGGTTGGAGGTTTTGGAGAGGAGACCTCGAGCAGACCCGCTGACCAGGCTTTCATCTAGCTGGCGGGGCTGTAGGCTTACTCGGTGGTTGGAGGTTTTGGAGAGGAGATCCTGAGCAGACCCGCTGACCAGGCTCCCATCTAGCTGGCAGGGCTGTCGGCTCACTCGGTGGTTGGAGGTTTTGGAGAGGAGACCCCGAGCAGACCCACTGACCAGGCTCTCATCTAGCTGGCAGTACTGTAAGCTCACTCGGTGGTTGGAGGTTTTGTAGAGGAGACCCCGAGCATACCCGCTGACCAGGCTCCCATCTAGCTGGCAGGGTTGTATGCTCACTCGGTGGTTGGAGGTTTTGGAGAGGAGACCCCGAGCAGACCCGCTGACCAGGCTTTCATCTAGCTAGCAGGGCTGTAGGCTCACTCGGTGGTTGGAGGTTTTGGAGAGGAGACCCCGAGCAGACCCGCTGACCAGGCTCCTATCTACCTGGTAGGGCTGTAGGATCTCTCGGTGGTTGGAGGTTTTGGAGAGGAGACCCCGAGCAGACCCGCTGACCAGGCTCTCATCTAGATGGCAGGGCTGTAGGCTCACTCGGTGGTTGGAGGTTTTGGAGAGGAGACCCCGAGCAGACCCGCTGACCAGGCTCTCATCTAGCTAGCAGGGCTATATGGTCACTCGGTGGTTGGAGATGGTTTGGCGGGGAGACCTCAAGCAGACCCGCTGAACAAGCTCCCATCTAGCTGGCAGGGCTGTAGGGTCGCTCGGTGGTTCGTGGTTTTGGAGAGAAGATCCCGAGCAGACGCGCTGACTAGGCTTTCATCTAGCTGGCAGGGTTGTAGGCTCACGTGGTGGTTGGAGGTTTTGGAGAGGAGACCCTGAGCAGACCCACTGACCAGGCTCCCATCTAGCTGGTAGGGCTATAGGCTCACTCGGTGGTTGGAGGTTTTGGAGAGGATAACCCGAGCAGACCCGCTGACCAGGCTCTTATCTAGCTAGCAGGGCTGTAGGCTCACTCGGTGGTTGGAGGTTTTGGAGAGGAGACCCCGAGCAGACCCGCTGACCAGGCTCTCACCTAGCTGGCAGGGCTGTAGGCTCACTCGGTGGTTGGAGATGGTTTGGAGAGGAGACCCCGAGCAGACCCGCTGACCAGGCTCTTATCTAGCTGGCAGGGCTGTAGGCTCACTCGGTGGTTGGAGGTTTTGGAGAGACGACCCCCAGCAGACCCCCATACCAGGCTCTAATCTAGCTGGCAGGGCTGTAGGCTCACTCGGTGGTTGGAGATTGTTTGTAGAGGAGACCCCGGGCAGACCCGCTGACCAGGCTCCCATCTAGCTCGCAGGGATGTAGGGTCACTTGGTGGTTTGAGGTTTTGGAGAGGAGACCCCGAGCAGACCCGCTGACCAGGCTCTCATCCAGCTGGCAGGGCTGTAGGCTCACTCGGTGGTTGGAGGTTTTGGAAAGGAGACCCCGAGCAGACCCGCTGACCAGGCTCCCATCTAGCTGGCAGGGCTGTAGGCTCACTCGGTGGTTGGAGGTTTTGGAGAGGAGACCCCGAGCAGACCCGGTGACCAGGCTCTCATCTAGCTGGCAGGGCTGTAGGCTCACTCAGTGGTTGGAGGTTTTGGAGAGAAGACCCCGAGTAGACCCGCTGACCAGGCTCTCATCTAGCTGGCAGGTCTGTAGGCTCACTCGGTGGTTGGAGATGGTTTGGAGAGGAGACCCCGAGCAAGCCCGCTGACCAGGCTTCCATCTAGCTGGCAGGGATGTAGGCTCACTCGATGGGTGGAGGTTTTGGAGAGGATACCCCGAGCAGACCCGCTGACAAGGCTCTCATCTAGCTGGCAGGGCTGTAGGCTCACTCGGTGGTTGGAGATGGTTTGGAGAGGTGACCTCGAGCAGACCTGCTGACCAGGCTCTCATCTAGCTGGCAGGGCTGTAGGCTCACTCGGTGGTTAGAAGTTTGAAGAGGAGACCCCGGGCAAACCCGCTGACCAGGCTCTCATATAGCTGGCAGGGTTGTAGGCTCGCTCAAGGGCAAGTCAAGTGGTGAGAGTTAACAGGGATAAATGTTCATATTTATCAGGAGATTGGTGGAAAGTCCTTAGAAAAAGAAGGATCGGGGTTTAGGCCAGAGAGGAGGATTTCTGGCCGACACTCGGCATGGGTGGTCTCGCCCATAGCGAGTGGTCTTCCTTGTCCAAGGCACAGGCTTGGCGTAAAAAGGTGGGGCCTGTCATGTGTGTGTGTGTGTGTGGGGGGGGGGGGGGGCTGGTCTCCAAGGGCTTTGGGCAGGAAAGAATTTTACGGCGAGACGAGCACTAAGGGACATAAGCTCTTGCGGGTGGTAAAGGCAAAGAGAGGCTCAAGGTCTTGCGTCTTTGGGCTAGCTATTAAGTGAAACAGTAGTAGGGAAAAGTACAATAGTAAAATGTAAAAGGTTAATAATAATATTCCATTTGATCATCACAAAAAAGAGCACCTCGCTATTTCCGAGGAAGTTTCTATCAAGATTACAAGACAAGGTAAAAAAGAAAAAGAGGGGGGGGGGGTGAGAAGTCACGGGCGCTGGTGTTCCCCTACTCCTCACTGTCGGAAGATGAGTTATCATCCGTCTCGCCAAATAAGCGGGGGACCAGGTCGCGGACAGTAACCGTCTCAGCATCATCGCACACCACCCCCAGCTCCTTCATCATTTTGAGAACAAGCTCCGCTGTCTTGATATTGGAATCTAGGCAGAGGGCATCCACCTCGTCCACAGAGTAGCGAGAATGGACGGGAAATTGGTCTGAGGGGGGTGCCGCGCTGTTCCGAAGGCGGATATTTTCAGCTTTTAATTTCTTGTTCTCTCCCTCCAAATCCTCAATGCGCGAGCGCATCCGGTCGACAGTCTCGGCATCCTGCAAGAAGATTTAATGAATGAAGGACCATAATGGGCGGCGAGTAGGGCTAACAAGGAAGCAGTAAGAAAGCTTACCACACTACCCTGACTCCGCGTGAGGAGGTTGTCGGCGACGACCAACCGCTTCTCCAGGTCATTAGACTTCTCCCGTTCCGCGGCGAGACTGGCCTCTGCTTCCTTCCATTCCCTATTGTTGAAGACCAGGCGGCGTGAGACCCAGTGCGCGAGTTATAGGGCGCGAAATTGAGAGTGGGCACTCTTCAGGATGAGATCTCGCGATGTCCCATTGTCCGCATGCTCAGAGCCAAGGCCACTATATAGCCCAAACCCTAGGGAGAAGGCGTGACTGGTGGGGGGGGGGGGGGTCCTGCTCTTTCCAGGAAGGAAAAAGAGTGGACACCGACACGCGGTTAACGTCCTTGTCCCAGAGGAGCACCGACTCGCCGGCAGTATTACCCGTCACAGGCCCCATGTTATAATTGGGGTACGAGGCGGGAGCTGGGCGGCTGGAGGAGCCAGCCTCGCCGGAAGGGAACTCAGCAGTCTGAACATTGGTGGTGGCAGCTAGCTCTGACAAGACCGCATCACGGGTAGGCGAGACGGGTAGTTGGGGAGGCAAGGGAGACCCTATAGAGATTGGAGACAGGGATGTCGATAACTCTTTCCCTTCTTTGGAAGACTTTTTCTCCTTTTTGAAAGACACCGCTTTCTTCACCTTCTTCTTCGGGTTGTGTCGGGAAGTTCCCTCGTCCCCGGGCCTTTTCTTTAGGGTGGGGTCAGCGTATCCCTCGTGGCCTCCGCCGCCATACTCGCTAAGGAAAGACCCCTGTTACTCTGGTAAGGAGGATGAACAGGGATGGTTCTCTCTCCTAGATAGGTTGACAGTCAGCAGAGAACAACAAATTCTTACAATACTAAAGGGGGAATGGGAGTATACCTTCGCCGGGGAAGATGGCTGGAAGAGAGTCGAGGCCTCGCCTGAGGTAATTGACCTCGAAATTTTTCCCTACGAAGAAGTCGTAGAGATCCTTCTCGGCACCCCCAACCTTGGGGGTTTCATAGTAGCATTCAGCAGGAGACACCGGGGCGAGAGGAATGCCTCCCAAATCCCCGCGAATGAAGATGGAGTGAGTCAGCCAGTGATGATTTTTATTCCGTGTCTCGCACACCTTTAGTCCTTGGCCTGTGAAGTAAGAAACACAATCATCTTTCGCGTGATAGACGAACATCTTGCGAAAGGCGGTCAAGCTGAATTCGATGCGCTCTCGCCGCAGGTAGCAGGCAAAAGCAATCAGCATAGAGATATAGTTGGGGTTGAATTGGGTAGGGACAACCCCGAAGTACTTGAGGACTAATTTGACCTCTGGCCAAAGGCGAAGTCGCAGCCCCGCCTCGAAGTGCGAGACCGGGAAGGCCAGTTTGTTGGGGTAGAAAGTATTGATGCATTCACCAACTTTGGGTGGGCAAGACAAGTATCCATCAACAATTAACTCGCTGGCAAAACGAGTATATTCTTCCTCTGGCAGTCTGCCGAGAGGAAAATCATGGTCCACAAATCGCTTTCCGCAGCGGCTGAGGCCCTCGCCTTCTTCCACCCTCTTCTTTCCCATAGCAGGCGAGAAGGCGGAAATAGGGGAAGAGAGCGATTTAGAGGGAGAGCGGGACACGAGAAGTGTGTATAGGAAGAAGGGTAGGAGGAAGCTCTGACCGCAAAAACCGCCAAGAATAGTAACGGGACTATCGGGATATCTGGATTTAAGAGGTATTTATAATGAATGAAGGAGAGAGGAGATCGAGCGGGAAAATCAAGCGGCGGGAAATGAAGAGACGGCCCGATGCTTCACCACTCTCTCTCTCTCTCTCTAGAACCCAATTGGCGAAAATTCCGTGGCGACTTTTTGGAGGTCAAAGCCATCATTACGAACTAATTAATTGAAAAGGGAGCTAATCACAGTAATGATGAAAAACCTAGCATGACATGACAGGCACAACACCATAATGATGAAATATTTCATCCCGCGGGGAGAGAGCATCCCATCTAGAGAAGTTTTATACAACAATAATTAAACATAATTAAATTGGCAATAATAATACAGGGGGGGGGGGCTGGAGAAGGTGAGACGGGACCGAGAAAGTTTAGTTCCTAACCCATTTCCAGTGGCCAACTTGGCCTCCCGCAAAGGGAGGGCGGCCAGGAAGATGAAAAGCGCGAGCGGCGACCACGCCGCGGCGCGAGACAGAGATGTTCGTAC
Organism: Platanthera guangdongensis; assembly: GCA_039583875.1. Lineage (NCBI taxonomy): Eukaryota > Viridiplantae > Streptophyta > Magnoliopsida > Asparagales > Orchidaceae > Platanthera > Platanthera guangdongensis. The sequence goes on from CM077156.1 coordinate 105,889,324, forward strand.
GTCTCATTTAGGATGGCTTGGGGGTATGTCCGGTCCATTACGCCGTCGGCTTCCATCTCGGCAGAAAGGCGGTGGCACTCTGTTTCTAGCCAGTCCATGCGCCGGTCAGAGGCCTGCTTCTCCAGCTCCATCTCGCATATTATATGCATATATTTGTGGAACATCCGAGCCCTCCTCCGCTTCAGCTCCACGGTATCCATGGGATCACCCAAGGAGTCCTCGATCTCGTTAGGACGGGGAAGAGGTGAGAGGGGGGGGGGGGAGACGCGGGAGCGTCCTCAGTGTCAGAATCAAATTGGATGCCTGCACAGGGAGCGAGAAATCATAAACAAGGATGAGCTCGCATGGGTTGGATAAAAGAAGGCGAATTGGAGAAAAAAAGCAAGAAGTGTAAATTCTTACTTGGGATGCGAGGTTTTCCCACAACCTGCGAGAGGTTTTCTTTTCGCGAGAGGGGTGGGGAGGACGTTTCAAGCAAGTCGGTGCACTGATGAGTCTGGTTGATATCATCAGGAGGATTGGCGGGCATAGGGGAATCAGCAAAGTTTCCCTAAAAAGGCGTGATCAGTAGGAGGGATGAAAGAAGAGAGAGAAGAATGAGGAATTACCCGTCTCTCCCCGGAAGATGCGAGAAGATTATCTGTTGTCAAAGGAGCGGAGGAGGTAGCGTCCGCCGAGAGGGGAGGGCAGGCTGCCTTCATCTTCTTCAGGCGAGAGGATGGAGGGGCTGAGGGAGGAGTACTCCCTAGATCCGGGAAATGGGCTGCCATGTTTGCCTTATTTCGCTTTCGCACCATCGCGAGGCGCTCACGAAAACTCTGATTGTGAGACATGTTGGAGGACAAGGAAATGAAGGAAGACAAAAAGGGGACCTTAATGAAAGCTGGGATCTCATATTTATAGGCCCCATGCGGGGGGGGGGGGGGGGGGGCACCGAAGATTCTCATGAGTGAATCCCAGCGTCGCGAGCCTCGGTTGGACTTATCTTTTCGAGGTTAGGTCAACCTCGAAAAGAGCAGGGATTGTGTACAACCTTGGGCTCTTGAGAGGTAGCCCAACAAGCGAGAAGGGGAGGCTGGCGAGATGATAGGTAAGTAAGACCAGGGGGACCCACCTACAGGAGGCGGGATGGGAGATTCTTTGATCTTGGAGAGATGGCTCTATTAGGCGAGATGACCTATATTGCGAGATGCCAGCGAGATGGATAGAGAGGGTCGTCTCGCCTGTCAGTCTCTTCCCCACTCGCCACATGGGAGAGGAGATGTTTTTACCTTTTTACCCCCAAGGGGGATTTTACCATTGTGCCCCAGGTCATTTTACATTTCTACCCCTGAAGGTCTGCGTATAGCCCTCCAGAACAGCGGAGTTTGGATGTTGGCAGACCCAGCCCAGGGTGTTTTGGTCAATTCAGGTTAGTTCAGAAGTGATATTTGTAGATCAGATTCAGAGGCCTATAAATAGACCGATAGAGGTGCCTGAGAAGGTTGTTGAACTTTTCCACTATCTTCCTCACAGGCACCTAGCTCAGCATTGGCTAGGGAGGGGAAGATCTTTAGTTCTTCCGGGAAAGAGGTGGGACCTCCGAGCTGAGACCCCTCGGTATGTTTTCAGGTCTCCGACTCTCGTCAGGAGGATATTTCAGGGAGAGTATTTGTGGGCTACATCCTGTTTCGAACTTTAGGAGGAACCAGAAAGCTGGTTCCAACATTGAGCATTGGTTTTTGAGAACCTGATCAAAAGCTCATTGGTGGCAGTCACCTGATCAAAAACCTGAGTGGATTCCTACCAGGGTGGTAGAAAAGTGAATGTACCCAAGTTTAGGGGAACCACTATAAAATTCTTGTGTTGTCTGGTTGCTCTTGTTTTTCTTTTATTCTTGTTGTGGCTGTGATAATTAGGTCTTACTTTGTTTGTGATATGTTGTGCTAGATTACTTTATCTTAGGTTGTTTTTTATTTACAGCAAAAAGTTTTAAGTTTTCAAGATACTCTATTCACCCCCTCCCTCTAGAGTATTTCAGATCTAACCCTTATTTTCAAATAGGGTCACCAAAAGAAGGTAGGTTGTGTGAGCCCGATTGTGCAAGGGCAGAGTTGTGCTCGGGATCGACGATAGATCGTCTTTCCCTAGAAGATGTCTAAATACACTTAAGTTTAGATAAGTTGTAAATCAGGAGAGTTGGGAACATGGGTAGTTACCAATAATAATAAGTACCTTGCGAATGAGAGCTTTGAGCTTCAGCCCATCATAGTTCCTAGTTCCCCCGAGAGCCCTTCACAGGGAATGCCTTGAGAAGTCCAAGGTTAACCTCAAACCATAAGATTAAAATATTAAAGAGTAATTAGATATACTAGGACTTCACCTTCACTCACCACGGTGACAAGGTTGGTTAACTTGGATAGGTTATCCGAGCGGTATGCTCGGTGGTTGTGGAAATGTGCAAGTTAGCCTGGCGAGCAGTAGGCTCGTAAGGTAGTTGTTACGGACAGGTTAGTCCGGGGAGCCAATGGTTCAAAAATTCATGGTTGCATGTGCATAAAGTTACGGGTCCTCGGTATTTGACGGTCGTTCAGACTGATGTCGATAGATGACTCGGAGGGTGTGGTTTACACATAGCCAGATAAAAGTCTGGTGGTGGGTCAGCATAATACGTGGTGACTTTGGTATGTCCTTCAGAGGCATACGTAAGGGCTTGGCCTGGTAGTGTGAATACCCGCCTAGGAGTGGGGTGGCCCGACCCACTTTCTCCGTTGGCCACCACGGAGGCTCCTAGGAGTGAAACTATTTTCCAAAATGGGGGATCTAAAGGTCTGTGAGCATAGAGTCATGTTCATGTGTTGCACATGCATGAATCATGGCATAATATATCACTACTAACATACCAACATATAATATGACACCCCATCTTATAAACTAGTATGGGATAACTTATATGATGGGAGCCTTGCAAAAGACCCCTTAACTTATAAGTTTGTATGAGTATTCTTATTAGTTAAGGTTACTTATTTTATAGCTTATTTTACTCGCACTTTTATTACCTATAGTGTAGCATGTACTTACTGCTCTGTCTTTACCTTACTTACATTACTACTCTACTTATTATAGAATAACTAGTTTAGACTTTTGTTAATGTTATACTATATAATCTGCTAGATTAGGACCAACGTCACCTGCTTTTGTCTACTCTTCACCAACATAGCTTTCCTATAATTCCTCCCGTACGGTGACTAGGAGACACTAGGGGAGGGGTGTGGTAAATCAGGCTTAGTCTTTTAACTAACGGTCGGTTGACCGTACATTTCAAGGTCTCCGGATGGGAGGCAGGGAGCAGCAGCAGGAGATGCAACACCAGCGGAGCACGGTGCACATGGAAGTGTTCCAGTCTAGTATGGGAGCACCAGGCTCTAGCTCTGTGAGTGTTAGCTTTACTTAGCTTCCGCGAGAGTGTTGTAGTGAGGATTTGTTGTACCGAGCATGACCCTTTATACTTTTACTCTACTGATCTGTTTTCAATACTTTTTTTCTTTGTGGACTTACTGTGATTCATACTCATATATATAAATATGTGCTGATTTTTTGTGGACTTGACTTGATTATACTTATACTTCTTTGATGATCATCAATACCAGCAGAATCGACATTTTGTTGTGGCGACCTTCCCGGTTGTCGGTGTCACTGCGAAATGGCGGTTCTGGGGGTAAGACCTGGTAGCGTAGCCAAAAAAATAGGGTCTTAAAATCTTTGTTCGACAACTCCTTCCATACAAAGCTTCGTATGACGCCATCTTAATACTTATCTGGAAACTATTATTTTAGGCAAAATCCACCATGAAAAGGTGATCTTCCCACCTCTTGCCAAAATCAAGGGTACACCTTCTTAGGATACCCTCCATAATACAGTTCGTCCTTTCGGTTTGACCATCGGTTTCAGGATATAACACCATACTAAATTTGAGCTTTATGCCCAGACGTTTTGGTACCAATCTTGAGTCCTTGGACAAGTACCGTCCATCACAATCACTAATAATACTCTTGATAATTCCGTGCAACCACACAATATTCCGAACATATAGTTCTACCAGCTTCTCTACTTTGTCGTCCTTCAAATTCGGGATTAAGTGAGCCACTTTGGTCAAGCGATCCGCGATCACCCAAATCTCATCATTTCCCTGCTACGACCGAGGTAAGCCATGCACAAAATGAATGGAGATGTCATCAAATATTCACTCAGGGAAAGGAAGAGGCTTCGAGAACCCGCCCGACTTCTGACACTCAGACTTCACTAAAGTATAATTTTGCCACCGACTCACGTATAAAGCTATGTCCCGCTTCAAACCAGGCCACCAAAAAGTTTTCTTCATATCCAAGTATATCTTTGTACTTCCCAAGTGAAATGAGTACTTTGTGAAATGAGCCTTAAACATCAACTCCTCAAGGAGCTTGCCGAACTGCGGTATGCAAATCCTTCCATGATTCCTTAAGATACAATCAATCATCTCCCAGACACTACCCTCGCCTTTTTGAGCTTCCACCACAAACGGTTGGAACCCTGCATCCACACTGGTCGATTCCAAATACAATCAGACAAGTCATTTTATAACTCTATCCAGTTCAATTAAGTCATGATAGACTTATGTCTGGCTACACACTTAATGCCCAGGGACTCACAGTCCTGCACCAACCGCTCATCATGAGCTTCAATCCAATTCTCTTGTCTAGAATACTTCCTACTCAAGGCATCTGCCGCCACACTAGCTTTGCCTGGAGTATACTAAATCGACACATTGTAGTCCCCAAGGAACTCGACCCACTTGCATTGTCGCATTTTCAAATTTTTTGATCCAGAAGAGACTTCAGCCTTTTATGGTCTGTGAAGATCTCTACCTTCGCATCGTACACATACTATCGCCATAACTTCAATGCAAAAATTACCACAGCCAACTCCAAGTCATGGATGGGGTAATTCTTCTCATAAGGTTTCAACTGCATAGACCCAAAGGCTATCACCTTCCCATTTTGCACTAACACGCAACCCAAACTGCAACCTGATGCGTCACTGAAAATGTAAAATCCTTTAGTCCCTTTAGGAATACTTAGGATTGGAGCTGTCATTAGCCTTTCCTTCAAGGTGTCAAATGCTTAATTACACTCCAGAGTCCACACAAACTTCTGGTCCTTACGAGTTAGAGTTGTGAGGGGTAGAGCTAACTGCGAAAGTTTTTCCACAAACCTTCTATAGTACCCGGCTAGTCCAAGGAAACTCCTGATTACCGCCACGGTGCTCAAAATTAGCTAATATCTGATGTCCTCTACTTTCGCTGTATCCACCGCCACCCCACCACTACTAATCACATGGCCCAAAAATACCACCTTCTCCAACCAGAACTCGCGCTTCAAGAACTTGTCATACAGCTAGTTCTCTCTCAGAGTCTGGAAGACTACTATCAGATTTGCCTCATGCTCTGCCTCCGATTTGGAGTATACCAAAATATCGTCAATGAAAACAACCACAAATGAGTCAAAATATTCCTAAAAACTCGGTTCATCAAATCCATGAATACCGATGGCGCGTTCATCAACCCAAACGACATCACCGAGAACTCAAAGTGACCATACCTCATTCCAAATGTTATTTAGGGTATCACCTCATCACGAATCTGCAACTGGTAGTACCTATTGGAACACCCTATTACTGATTTGGGCAAGGATCACTATGTTCCTTAGGAAATTTGTTTTGACCTCCTTGTATAGATCTAAAGGTCAATTAAATTGAGTCTAAGGGTTAGTATTTAGGTTTGGAAGCTGCCCTCAAGACCCTCAAGACCAGACATTTCAGTTCAAGAGACTAAGTCATGTCGTCGAGCTCAGGACGACGAATCGTCGAACTCCATTAGACGATCTCTGATCTCAACCTCGACGAATCGTCGAACTCCATTCGACGATCTCTGATCTCAACTTCAACGAGTCGTCGAACTCCATTCGACGATCTTCAAGCTCAGATTGACGTTCCTGTCTCTAGTTTGTTTCTCTATCTTTGAGCTCAGTTCGACGATAATTGAGCTCAGATCGACGCTTTCTGCTTCAGTCCAAGTCCAGTCTCTGAGCTCAGTTCAACGATAGTCGAGCTCAGGTCGACATTTTTCTGGAGAGATCGACATTTTTCAAGATTCAAATTCAGACAGTTATGGAATTATTCTCAGCATTTATTTCAAGGATCTTGTAGCCTTTCAATTAATCTGGAGCAAGTTTCAAGGGATATTCAAAGGAATGTTTTATTGGACTTTCCTCCAGAAGACAAAATGCAATTAAGGAAGTCATTTATGACAGGCTAACGACTATCTTGGACAGAAAAATTATTCTATTCAGATCTAAGGAATAAAAGATCAATGTTTTTTCATTCCTGCTGGACATTATCAACATCAACAAGATTATCAAAAACACACAACAACAACAACAATAGAAAGAGAAAGAGTTGCAGATATTCTCAGTTTTACAATTCATACAAGAACACACATCAAAAAAGGAGATCAACATACTGAAATTTTCAGATCCCTCTTGATTCTAGTGTTCAAAGGACATTATCATTCAAGACTCCAGACAACACACATTTCAGCTGCTGCTGGAATCATCTTTTACTGGAGATCAAATCTTCTGAAGGCCTATCACCCTACTGCAATGCTTCACTTCCTGAACAACTCAAGAACTCAGGGGGAGCTTTGATAACATCCACTATCTTCTCTCTGATTGTTGACAGAGAAGATCATCTCTCTCTCTCTCTCTCTCTCTCTCTCTCTCTGTTGTAAAGGGTTTTTCAAACTCCCTTCAAAAGTTTGTATTGGTTTCTGAGACCTTATCAAAACTCAGTGGTGGCAAGACAGCTGATCAAAAAATCTGGTTTGGTTTTTGAGTACCTTACCAAAAGCTCATTGGTGCCCAGGACACCTGATCAACTCATCCTGCAGTGGATTCCTACCTAGGGTGGTAGAAGAGTGGATGTACCCAGATTGGTTGGGGAACCACTATAGCTCTTTGTGTCATCTGGTTTCTTATTTTCTTTTGTTTTCTGGCTGTGGTTTGTGATTGTTCTGTAATTGCTTTTTGATTAGGTAGTTGTTGTGTTTGCTGTATTTCATTTGCTTCCCTGTTCATTTAGGAATACAACAAGAGTTGTAAAAATTTCTCAGCAAGCACCATACTCTATTCACCCCCTCTAGAGTATATGAGATCTAACCTGCACTTTCAATTGGTACCAGAGCGAGGTTGGTTAAAGTACCAGACCTCAGGTTGGTTAAAATACCACACCTTAGTGGTTGCACAGGCTAACACCTGAACCCAAAGATCCGTCTAGTTAGATCTGCTTGTTTTAAGTTTGTTGTTAGATTTATTTCTTCACAGAACATGGCCCAAAACAAAGATTATGCTAGCACCAAACCTCCAGTGTGCAATCTATCTAAGTTTGCACTTTGGAAGGCAAGGATTAGATTATACATGAACTCTATTAATGAAGATATTTTCAATTCTGTTTTGACAGTGTGTCCAAGACCTCCAGAAAATACAAGTACAAGTGTTGTTCCACCTCCTTCAGGAATAGATGCAGAAATAAAGAAATGGAAAGTGACAGATGCTAAGGCAATGAATATTTTAGCCCAGACTATGTGTGATGAAATATTTCAAAAAGTAGCTAACTGCAACTCAACAAAGGACATCTGGGACAAGTTATCTGAGATAGTCTTAGGATCTGCTGATGAGAGAAAAGATAGAAGATCTCACCTCATAACCCAATATGAGAATTTCAAGAAAGGAGAAGCTGAGTCAGTAACAGATATGTATAATAGACTCAGTCTCATAGTCAATGAGCTGAAATCATTGGACAAAGAGATCTCATTGACTGAGCTCAATGATAAAATCCTAATGTGCTTCCCAAGCACTTGGGACTCAAGTATCTAGCCAATCAATGATGCCAGAAGCCTAAATGAGATCACAACGGAAGCTCTCTTGGGCAAGCTCAAGTCTTATGAGCTGCTCATCAAGAATAGAGAAGAAGAGCAGAAGGCTGCCTCACCAGCTACAAGAAAAGAAAAATCAATAGCTTTCAAAGCCATTGAAGATCAGCCTGAAGATAAGGTCACAGACAATGAAGAGTTGCTAAGTCTACTGGCCAAAAGGTTTTACAAAATGGCCAGGAAGGATTTCAGGAAAAGATCACACAGAGAGCATGACAAGCCAATGTATGACAAATTAAATAACAAAGAGATTATTCGTTTTGGATGCAGGAAACCAGGCCACATTGTGCCTTACTGTCTAGAAAATAAAAACAAGGACAAGAAGGACAGGAAAGAAAGGAGAAAAGAAAAGGTCTTCAAGAAGAGCAGCAATGGAAAACCCTCCTCCAGCAAAAACAAAAATACAAGGAAGGGGTTTGTTGCTGAAACTTGGAGTGAGACAGAAGAAGAATTTGAAGCTTCATCCAGCTCAAGTGATGATGAGGATGATGCTGAAGAAAAAGAATTCTGCATGATGGCTATCAATACCTCACAACAAAGTTCTGATGCAGAAGAGTAAGAGTCAGAATCAGAGACTCAATCTGAAGAGGACCATGTAATAAGTTATTTTGATTTTAATTCTGAGGACTTCAAGTGTGAGTTTAAAGCACTATGTTTGGATTTATTAAAATCTGAGAAGGAAATTATTTCTCTCAGAAATCAGTTATCTGAACACAGTACTTTAAAATCAGAAAACCTCAAACTCTCTGATGAGTTGGAATGTTGTAGGGAGCAGATAGCCTCACTGAAAAGTGACCTATCAGAGGCCAAAAAGTTTGAAGAATCCCTCAATGGGGAAGTATCAAGCTAATGGACATCACAAGCACAGTGAACTCAAGATTCAATAGTACACTGGGCTTGGGTGCCTCATCTAGCCAACCTATAGTATTAACAACCCCAATCAAGTTTATCTCTGATAAAGGTAAGGGAGTTGTAGAGGTAGCTAGGAAGAATTCTGACTTACCTAAGAAAACAAGAGTTCAATAGAAATCGTCAAACGGACATAGACGATCATCGAATGAATATCAACGATCTTAGGCTAAATCGTCGAACTCAGGTCGACGATCTCTAAACCCTAAACTCTGCCACAGTCGATCTTCGAACGGAGCTCGACGATCTGACCCAAGATCGTCGAACTCAGATCAGCGATCGTCGAGCAGAGATCAGAGTTTTGAAAACTTTTTCAAAGGTAAATCAAATTTCAAACCTAGGGGTCCTTCATCCCAAAGATTTAACTCTTATACTGAATGGATAATACCTCCTAGGAGATATCATCCTGAAGGCTATAAGAGTCAACCAGGGATGTCTTTTATTTCTGAATTCAAAGGTTATCAACCTAGGCCCAAGGTAAACTGGGTCAAAAACAAGTAAATTGCTTTATGTGCAGGTGAATACCTATCCAACATCAAACCAACAATTTTATCTGGATAGTGGGTGCTCAAAACACATGACAGGAAACAAGGACAATTTCACATCCTTCAAAGCCAAGCTTGGACCCAAAGTAATATTTGGTGATTCAAACTTTGGACTAACAAAAGGATATGGTGCAGTCCATATTGGCACAGTCACATTCAAGAAATTAGCCTATGTGGAAGGACTGAAGCACAACTTGATCAGCATCAGTCAACTGTGTGATGAAGGATACCAAGTGACTTTCAAAAAATCCTTATGCAAGATCAAATCAGATGACAACACAACTGTGTTGACAGGTAAAAGGAAAGGTAACATCTATCTTGTAGATTTTCATTCAACCAAGGTAGATATCTGCTTGTTTAACTCTATTTGTAGACCTAATGAACTATGTCATAAGAGATTAGGACATATAAACCTTAGAACCATTGCTAGGCTATCCAAGGACAACCTTGTTAGAGGACTACCTTCTGGCCCCTACAAGAAGGAAGGACTCTGCAGGGCTTGTCAATTAGGCAAGCAAACCAAAAATAGTTTCAAGTCACTTAATAAGAGTGATTCACCTAGGATTTTGTATCTATTACACATGGATCTTTTTGGACCCATTACAGTACAAAGCTTAGGAGTGAAATCTTATACTTTAGTGGTTGTAGATGACTTCTCTAGATTCACATGGGTGTTCTTTCTGAGAAAGAAGTCTGATAACTTTAAATGTTTGACAATGTTTCTCAAATGCATACAGAGTGAGTTCAATACTCACATTGCCCTGATCAGAAGTGATCATGGGACAGAGTTTGATTCTCTTCTTATGCAAGAGTTCTGTCAGAGTGAAGGGATCAGACACACTTTCTCAGCTCCTAGAACTCCTCAACAAAATGGGGTAGCTGAAAGGAAAAATAGAACCCTTATTGAATTTTCTACTACATTGTTGTCAGATGCTCACCTTCCTCTATCCTTTTGGGCAGAGGCAGTGAACACCTCCAACTATGTGTTAAATAGAAGTTTAATACATAAACTGAAGGGCAAGACTCCCTATGAATTACTCAAAGGGAAGAAACCTAAAGTAGATTACTTTAAAATTTTTGGTTGTATTTGTTACATTCATAATAATGACAAGAAATACCTAGCAAAATTTCAAGCTAAAGCTGATGAAGGAGTGTTTTTGGGATACTCCATGATCAGTAAAGCTTATAGGGTATATAATAAATCTACTCTCAAAATTGAAGAATCTGTTCATATATCTTTTGATGAATCTAACATGTCTTTCAAGGAGAAGAATACTTCTACCATAGAACCTTTGCAGGTACACTCTCTTGCAGAAGACTTGGACAGGTTACAAATTATTCAAAAAGATGAAAGCAGTGACGATGAAGAAGACATTCAACATCTTGAAGAGAAACTTCTTGAAGAGCCAGTTGTTGTACCACTAGAGGAAACAACAACACAGGTTCGTGAACAATCAACATCTCCTGTTGATTTAGTAAAATCAAGAGACCATCCAATCTCCCAATTGATTGGAGACATCTCAGCTGGTGTGCAAACCAGAAATCAGGTCAACCAAAACCTAATGCACACTTGCTTTCTCTCTCAAATTGAACCTCAATACATTCAAGATGCAGAGCAAGATCCACACTGGATCATTGCAATATAAGAGGAGTTGCATCAATTTAAAAGGAACAAAGTTTGGGAACTAGTACCAAGGCCAAAGGATCACTCCATTGTTGGAACAAAGTGGGTGTTCAAAAATAAATTGGATGATCAAGGAGTCATTGTAAGGAAAAAGGCAATGCTAGTTGCTCAAGGGTACTCTCAAGAAGAAGGAATATATTATGACCAGACCTTTGCACCAGTTGCAAGGTTAGAGGCCATAAGAATCTTCTTAGCATATGCAACACACAAAGGATTCAAAGTATACCAGATGGATGTAAAGAGTGCTTTTCTCAATGGAGATATCAAAGAAGAAGTCTATGTCAGACAACCCCTAGGTTTTATCTCTTCAACTCATCCTGATCATGTTTTCAAATTGCATAAAGCATTATATGGTCTAAAGCAAGCTCCTAGAGCATGGTATGAGACCCTAGCATGCTTTCTTCTGAAAAATGAGTTTATAAGGGGTAGAGTAGACCAAACTCTTTTTATTAGAACCCATAAGTCCCATACCCTACTAGTAGGAATCTATATAGATGATATTATATTTGGTTCTACTGATTCAAATTTGTGCAGAAGGTTTTCCAACCTAATGCATTCCAAATTTGAAATGAGTAGCATGGGTGAGCTATCCTTCTTTCTAGGATTGCAAATCAAACAACATGCTGAAGGCATATTTATTTCTCAAACCAAGTATGCAAAAGAATTGGTTAAGAAATTTGGTATGTCAGAAGCATCATGTATGAAAACACATATGCCTACTAATACTGTATTAGATGCTGATGAACATGGGAAACCTGTTGATCAGACAACATATAGAGCAATGATTGGATCTTTATTGTACCTTATAGCTAGTAGACCTTACATAATGTTTGCTACATGCATATGTGCTAGATTCCAAGTGAGCCCTAGAGAGTCACACTTAACCTTAGTAAAAAGGATTCTTAGATATGTTAAAAGTTGTCCAAATCTAGGTCTATGGTATCCAAAAGATTCAGCATTTGACTTAACTGGATTTTCAGATGCTGATTATGCTGGATGCAGAATAGACCGGAAAAGCACCAGTGGAACTTATCAGTTTCTTGGTGACAGACTTGTCTCCTGGTTTTGCAAGAAACAAATATCTGTGTCAACTTCAACTGCTGAAGCTGAATATATGGCTGCAGGTAGTTGTTGTTCATAAATCTTGTGGATTCAAAACCAACTCATAGACTATGGCTACAACTTAGAAAAGTCTAAAATATTTTGTGATAATACTAGTGCTATTTCCATAGCACAAAATCCAGTCCTCCATAGTAGGACAAAACATATAGAAATTAGGCATCACTTTCTAAGGGATGATGTTGAGAAAAACATTACTGAACTTCAATATATCCCAACTGATTTGCAAAGGGGAGATATTTTCACCAAACCCTTGGATGAAAAGAAACATACATTCTTCTTGAATCAGTTAGGAATTCTAGATGGAGGAAGTCTAAAATAATATCCATGATTTTTGAAAATCTAAAACTGACCAAGACTAGGCAAATCAAAATGCTTTTTCTAATGTATAGAGTGTTTCTGGTCTCTGAAATGCGCTCGGCGATTTTCCCCAAGATCGTCGAATGGAGATCTATGATTTCCGAAATCGTCGACCTAAGTTCAACGCTTATCAGATAGTGCTGAACTATCTTTCTTTAGGTCAGCGATCGTCGAACGGAGCTTGGCGCTCTCCAATATCGTCGAACGGAGATCGACGATGTTGATGACCTTTCAGTTTCCTTTAGAAGCCCAGATCGTCAAACAGAGTTCAACGATCTTTCCTTTTCTGCGTCGAACCCTAATATAAAACTCATTTTCCGGCCGTCGTTCTCCTTTTGCACTTTCATACTCTCTGCAAATTTTCCCTTTCCCTCCAAACTTTTCAACACTTGGTCGTTTGTTTGTTCATTTTTGCAGGAATCAATGACAGTTTCAGTCGCAATCTTCGCCGCAATGAAGTTTGACGCAGTCTTTGATATCAACATGGATTCTTTCAATAACAGCGATCAAATCTTCAAGGACATTCTGGAACTTTTCAAAGTCCAACAACTAGTTAACATAATGACTATAAGGATCAAATTAGCTGCAGATGAGATAAAGGAATGGGTGTACACTGCCCACAATCTGGATCAGAACACAGTAGTTGGAACCATATCAGGAACTCAGGTATCTCTAACACCTGCTGCTTTGACAGAGGTTTTTCAATTAAACTCTGGAGAAGATTCTGTTGAGCTTTCTGGAGAGGAATTTTCTAATATGCTTGAAAGGATGGGACATTCAGAAGCTAACCCTAGTAAATTGCTTAAGAAGAATATGTCCGTTGAGTACAGATTTCTTGCTGATGTTGTTAGAAAAGGGTTGTTGGCAAAACACTCAGCTCATGATACCATATCTAGATATCAGCTCTGTTTGATGGGTGCCCTGGTGGACAAGAAGCAACTGAACCGGGGAGAAGTCTTTTTTGATTTATTCAAGAAGAAAATTAACAAGAACTTTGTTAATTTTGGGAGGATTTTAGGGCTGTTTCTTCATAATAGATGCCCTGCACTGCTTGTTTCTAGTGGGATGCACATCAATGCCTCCAAGAGGCTTACCTGTGCCCTATTTGGGAAATGGGACAGGCAGATTGTAAAGCCCAACAAGCCCTCTGCAATCTCTTCTTCAGGCACAAGGACTACTTCAGTCTCTTCCCCTCAGGTTTCTGCCCCTGCAGAAGACTTGCCTGCTTCATCTCCTCCTTCTCCACCTATTGTTTCATCTACAACAGTCACATCCACCATCACAATTTCATCCCCCATTTCCATCCCATCTCCAACTTCAATCCCTTCTCCAACTCCAACATCAAATGAAGAAATCTTCCATCCACTACATCACTACCCACATCTGGACATTGACTCATCATCTCATATTCCATCTTTCACTCTTATAGATGATTCCTATATGGATGATTCTCCTTCATACCCTCCTGAGCCACCATCTTCATCCACTTCTTATCAACAACTCCTTCAGGACATCATTGCTCAACCATCAATCACACCATCCATTTCCATTCCACTATCTTCCATCTCCACAATTCCAATATCTCACCCATCACTTCCACCATTCATATGTTCTCCAACAACATCTCCTGCTGCTCCAACTTCCATCCCTACCTCTACTCAAGTCCCTCTTGAGCAAGTAGACATTCCAGCTATTGCAGACAGGCTATATGAGCTGATAGCTCCAAGGCTATCACTACTGCTGGAGACCTCTTTGGCTCCACTTCTAAAAATAGTTCAGGAGCTGTCTGCCAGGCTATCCTCTTTTCTTCCTCCTCAGGTAATCCCTTCTTCTGGGTGCCTTGATCCAGTTCTCAATAAATCTAGGCAGGGGGAGATGCCTTATGAAGCTGAGAGATTGCCTGCATCAGTCCAAGCTCCAGTAGCTCCAGTTTCAGTCATTACAGTGGACCTCAGGTCACTGTTGTCAGTTTTTGACTCTGTATACTTCAGCTGTCTTCCAGACCAGCATACTGAAGATCTTACTAAAGCCATCATGCCTATTTCCAGCTGTGACCCCAGCCTAATAAGTTCTTATGTCAATTCCTTCAATGCTGTGGACAGTGCTCCTTCTGTTTCTGTTGCTCCTACTGCTGCTGCTGATGTTTCATCCAGTTCTGTTACTGTTGTTTCAGTTTCTAAAGATATGCATATGACAGAGGCAATTATTTTTGAGCCTGCTATGTCTGAGCCTACTGTTTCCGAAATTGTTGTATCTGAACGTGCTGTTACAGTTTCTTCTGCCAGTACTGCTTCTACTCCAATTCCTGCTGCTGCTGTTGCTCCAGTTGCTGTTTCTGCTCTCTCTTCTGCTCAGTCTCAACAACAGAAAGAATATCTCAAAAGGATTGATGTAGTGTATGATAATCCACAAAGCTCATACAGTGATCAGTTTAGAACTGACTCTGATGATTCCTCTGCAATAATTGCAAGGAAAAGGAAAACCAGAAGCAAGGCCATGAAGAGAGTCCCCCCAGAGAAAGTGAAAGATACAAATGATATTCCATATTATATACTGCATGATTGCCCTATTACAGAACCATGGATGCAGTACTCCAGGAATCAACTGAAAGCCATGAAGAAGAGAAGGAAATATGACAAAGGATCATCCTATTTCAATCCTCCTCCTCCTCCTCCTTCACCTGATGCAGGTGCAGGTGGATGTTCTGCCTCTCAATCTACTGCTAGAATCCAAACTTCATATCAATATCAAGAAAGACCTCAGCAAAGAGGAAATCAGTCTAGAGGTTATCAGTCCAAAAGAGGACAGGACAGAGGAAATCAAAGATCACTCAGAGTGTATTCCAGACAACATCCTTATCAAAGGGAAGGACAAGGTCCCTCTGACACAACTTTTGGTCCCTTCCCTTAAAAGCTTAAAGATCTAGTCTCTTCCAGAGCTCCTCCTGATAATTCTTCAAACAGATATGAGCCTCCTGTTCCATTTGAAGACCCAGAAAATAATCCCACTTCATGGACAACAAGAATGAAAGAATTGGCTGCACTAGACCAAATCAAGAAAGCTAGAGAACGAGGAAAAGATACATCAAGTATCACTACTCTATCAGATCAAAGAAGGAAAGGACTTGAGAGATACTCTTCCAGTAAATTCTTTGATTCAGAAAGTTATATGAAGCTGCACCCAGAAGCTGTAGTCCCCAGGCCAAAACATCAAACTTCTCTAGGTGAAGTTGATGACAGAAGATTCAAGAAAGAAGCTCTCAACCCCAACAGAGAAATAGTTCTCATAAAGAGCAAGGAAAAGTAATGATTCTGTAAGATGACAGTAAATTTTGTTTTCTGAACTATCTATGATAATGTCTGTGTTTCTGCAATGTTTTGTTTGTTACATTTCTGCTTTGTATGTTGTTATTTTCTAATATCTGTAAATAGTAATCCTAACCCAAATAGGGGGAGATTGTTGGAACACCCTATTACTGATTTGGGCAAGGATCACTATGTTCCTTAGGAAATTTGTTTTGACCTCCTTGTATAGATCTAAAGGTCAATTAAATTGAGTCTAAGGGTTAGTATTTAGGTTTGGAAGCTGCCCTCAAGACCCTCAAGACCAAACATTTCAGTTCAAGAGACTAAGTCATTTCGTCGAGCTCAGGACGACGAATCGTCGAACTCCATTCGACGATCTTTGAGCTCAACCTCGACGAATCGTCGAACTCCATTCGACGATCTCTAAGCTCAACTTCAACGAGTCGTCGAATTCCATTCGACGATCTTCGAGCTCAGATCGACGTTCCTGTCTCTAGTTTGTTTCTATCTCTGAGCTCAGTTCGACGATAGTTGAGCTCAGATCGATGCTTTCTGCTTCAGTCTAAGTCCAGTCTCTGAGCTCAGTTCAACGATAGTCGAGCTCAGGTCGACATTTTTCTGGAGAGATCGACATTTTTCAAGATTCAAATTCAGACAGTTATGGAATTATTCTCAGCATTTATTTCAAGGATCTTGTAGTCGTTTCAATTAATCTGGAGCAAGTTTCAAGGGATTTTCAAAGGAATGTTTTATTGGACTTTCCTCCAGAAGACAAAATGCAGTTAAGGAAGTCATTTATGACAGGCTAACAGCTATCTTGGACAGAAAAATATTCTATTCAGATCTAAGGAATAAAAGATCAATGTTTTTCATTCCTGCTGGACATTATCAACATCAACAAGATTATCAAAAACACACAACAACAACAATAGAAAGAGAAATAGTTGCAGATATTCTCAGTCTTAGAATTCATACAAGAACACACATCAAAAAAGGCGATCAACATACTGAAATTTTCAGATCCCTCTTGATTCCAGTGTTCAAAGGCCATTATCATTCAAGACTCCAGACAACACACATTTTAGCTGCTGCTGGAATCATCTTTTGCTGGAGATCAAATCTTCTGAAGGCCTATCACCCTACTGCAAAGCTTCACTTCCTGAACAACTCAAGAACTCAGGGGAAGCTTTGACAACATCCACTATCTTCTCTCTGATTGTTGACAGAGAAGATCATCTCTCTCTCTCTCTCTGCTGTAAAGGGTTTTTCAAACTCCCTTCAAAAGTTTGTATTGGTTTCTGAGACCTTATCAAAACTCAGTGGTGGCAAGACACCTGATCAAAAAATCTTGTTTGGTTTTTGAGTACCTTACCAAAAGCTCATTGGTGCCCAGGACACCCGATCAACTCATCCTGCAGTGGATTCCTACATAGGGTGGTAGAAGAGTGGATGTACCCAGATTGGTTGGGGAACCACTATAGCTCCTTGTGTCATCTGGTTGCTTATTTTCTTTTGTTTTCTGGTTATGGTTTGTGATTGTTCTGTGATTGCTTTTTGATTAGGTAGTTGTTGTGTTTGCTGTATTTCATTTGCTTTCCTGTTCATTTAGGAATACAACAAGAGTTGTAAAAATTTCTCAGCAAGCACCATACTCTATTCACCCCCCCCCCCTCTAGAGTATATCAGATATAACCTGCACTTTCAGTACCCTAACTTCAAGTCAACTTACATTACACCACTGACCCTACCAACTGGTTGAACAGGTCATTTATTCGTGGAATCAGATACTTATTCTTGACGGTCAGTTTATTCAACTCCTGGTAGTCTATGCATAGCCGCATACTACCATCTTTCTTCTTCATAAACAGCACCGACACGCTCCAAGGCAAAGAGCTGGGTCTAATGTACCCCTGCCCCAATAGTTCCTGCAACTATACCTTGAGGTGAGCCAACTCCTTCAGTGCCATCCTAAAAGCAGGATGCGACACCGACCTAGCTTCTGGCACTAACTCAATCGAGAAATCGATCTCTCATCGAGGAGGTGATCCAGAAGATCCTTAGGAAACACATCCTCGAATTCTTCCACTACTGGAACATCTGTAATTTATAGCTTGGAAAGTTGAGCTTCTAACAATGCTACAAAAGTTACTCCTCTCTGGTTAACTACCCGCACAAACTATATGGCTGAAATCAGGGAACAAGCAACTCAAATAATGCCCTCAAAATTATCCTCTTCCTTTCCTTCGCTTCTCAGGGTCACCATCTTGGATAGGAAGTCAATATTGGCACACTGCTCTACAAGCCAATCCATCCCCAAGATCACATCAAATTTGGCTAACGATAGAACTGCTGCTACTAACACGAAGTCAACTCCGTATAAATTCCAACCAATGTGCCCTCTCATCGCGGTAGTCATGAAGGACCCATTGAGCATGCACACCCTAAGCTTTGCATCTGCCGAAAAGGGCTCGACTCCAATTCTTTGGAAAAATCTTTCCACAAGAAAGGAGTGTGACGCTCCCGTGTCGAACAATGCCGTAGCGGGTTAACCAGAAACTAGCATGAAGCCTAAAACACAGGCAATACACATAATGTCTCGAAGTATAAATCCAATAAACAACCTTAAACTTTCCATACCTGTTACCACATCGGGTGGTCGAATCGCTTCCTGCTGCCCAAGGTTGTACACCCTTGGCTGCACGGGTTGGAAACGTGAAGCGCTCGACTCTGCCATTTTTTCTTTCTCCTTAACGCTGGGACCGGAACGCATGGAATGCTCCTGCCTTGGCTCCTGCTCATCACCACCCTCAGTAAAAAAATGAGCTAGGTGTCCTGGCTTGCCACACTTGTAGCATGATGGTGGTTCCTTGAAGCGAGAACCCCCAGATGTCGTACTACTCTTCTCCCAAGACTTGAAGGGATGGGGCTTCTTCTTCCACTTACTCCCTTCAGACTTCCCTTGCGATTGAGAAATCTTTCCTTTTTCCTATTTTACTGCAAGTCCCTTATGACGTTGGGTTTGTTCTATGTCACTTTCCAACGTCTTGGTTGCCTCAATCAACTCGTTGAAGCCCACATTTTTCATAGCTATTAGGGGTTGCCTCAAGTTCTCTCTCAACCCATTGTAGAAGTGATTGTCCCTCTCTTCATCGCCGGCCATGGTCATTCCTGCATAAAGACCCAATCAAGTAAACTCCTGAACATACTCATCCACAGACTAGTCTCGTTGCACTAAGTGCAAAAACTATCTCTGAAAGGCTAACCTTGTCGACGAAGGGATATACTTTTTCAAGAAGGCACTCCCGAACTATTCTATGGACGGGTGCATCCAGGAAACTAGCACCCGCTATGAATCACACACAACAACTTAGCATCACCTTCTAACATAAAGGTCGAAAACTTAGACTGCTTCTCCTCTGACATCTCTACCGCACTCAGCAGTTCTTGAATCCTCGCCCACCAGTCTTTCGCATCGGTCGGCGTGTCAACTCCATTGAATGTTGGAGGATGGAAACTCAGAAAATACTTCATCTGTCGGTCTCCCTTCTCGATGACCACACTCTCAAACAACGACACTGTTGACCTGTTTGCTCCGCCTGGTACGACTGGTGTCACATTCGGTGTAACAAGAATTGCTACCTCTACAATAGGGGTCACAACTTGCGCTGCCCCTCAGCTTGGGCCACTACCATTGCTTCTGCAAGCATGTGACAAAAATCATCTAGGGTTACACCCATGCCCATCGGACCTGAAGCAATAACACTGCTCACTGAAGGCTCCTCTTGCGGCCTCCACGTCCCCGCCTCGTCGCTTGCACCCTTAGCAAAAGAAAGGTAAAACATTAATCAGCTTCTATAACAAAACTTAGACACTAGGACACTCATGGTCTCATGATACTCCTATGTGAATAACCTTTTTTATGTGATCTCATTATGTCAATTCGACCAGTAAACCTTACCATGGACACTAACATTGCTCTGATTCCAAATTATAACACCTCCCCTGTAATGACCGTATAATATGGGTCCGGTCGGCCCCCATAACATACAAAATCCATAGCTTAAGCATTATAAGATGATATAAAACTACCCAACTCAAAACTCAGACTATAAACAGCAGAAACAAATAACAACACTAGAAGTTATCCACTCTCACAAGAGTATCAAAATGTCCTTAAGGCCTTACAACATTTGTGAGTCCAAAAACTAAAAAAATAACATCAACATGTCAACGTGCATTAGCACTCCCAGGCTACCTCGGCATGGAAGCCAGAATCATAGTGCACTAGGCATAACATTCAACAACACAGAGCTACTAAACAAAGAGTTCACTTCATGAGGCTTAGGCCTTTTTGGCCGGCGAGCATGCTCCTGCTTGTGATCCCTGCCCTATAAAAATTTATTGTAACATAGGTCAGCAAAGGCTGACCTCAACTATGTAACAAACATATCTCCTTCCGGCCATCCCTAGCAGACCCCGCAGCACTCCATCACCCTGCAGGTCAGCACTTCGTATGCAAATATAGATGAACATAAAACTTAGTAAAATAGGTTTGGATGTCTCATATAACAAACATGTTTCTATGTTGAGCAGTTAATAAAAGGGGCCTAATATGCAACATGTATGTAAACTTGGGTTTCCTACAAGGCACCCTATAGTGCATGAATCTAACACATCATCACGCAACATCAAATGGGTACTTCCAATTTCCCCATCTGCATTCAAGCTGCAAACACACGTGTACTTCCAATTCCCCTAATGGCATACAAGCAGCCATACAAAACTCTTACTAAGCCCCACCCACTCATGGGTCTCAAAACTCGGGCTTGCCTGTAAAATCTGACTTCTCATGTCAGGATTCCGTCTCACAAACAATAAACCAATGCTATGAACCCTTGCTTGACCCAACTCGCTCGTGGGATTCATCGCCCGGGCTTCTCCAAAGCTTGACACTCTCGTCAGTTTCATAGAAGGGGACTTGTCTGGCCGGGACACTATCCACATATGACTTGCATGTCACGGGATAGCCTGCCGACCATAGAGACAAAGCCGCGGTTTAGCACATCACAATCAATAGCCTTTCCCACTCTAATCCACAATTCATACTCACATGAAAATAAAGGGGAAACCACATCACAAATGTCATCTTGCTGCAAACGTATTTCTAACACATTCCTTAAGTTCGTTATGCAACATCACCGAGTCGAACTAACGATCACGACTTTGGTTTGACCCACAAAGCCTAAGCCACTAACAAAGCATATTTTTAATGCAATATCATGCTAGGGACGGACATAATCGACCCGGTGGCTCTTCTTAAGTCATGACAACCTGAACCCCTCTTATTTGAGGGATCTGATGCCCAAATGCTTGAAAGAAAGCAGTAACAAACATGGATGTCGTGCACGCATCCTAAAGACCGAGAGGAGAAGTGTCGTTACCCTACGACTCCTATTACTTGAAATGGAAAACTCAATTTGCACATATGAAAATGTGCACCTTCAAGTTCTCTCCACTGATCTGGCCTCTAATCGATGATAGGAGTCCCGTAGCGTCATCAATGGCAGATAAAGTATTTCGTCTTCCTACTCCAAACTCTTTATCTCAAAACCCTAACTCCAACTCCAAAAGAGAAGCAATGAGGGTTTAGGACATTTTAGCCATACTTATGCTCTTTGGATGGAGTGTCCTAGCCAATAGGATCAAATCCTGAGATAAATCAGACGGTTAAAATGCCAAATGATGGAACTGCTCCTGTGCGCTATCGCTGGGCGGTAACTATCTACCGCCGGGCGGTAGCTTCCCGAGCACTCGACCAAAAAATAATGTCGCGCTAATGCTGGTGGTAGGAATAACGTTGGGTGGTAGCTCACTCAACGCCTTCCACTCAACGCCTCCACACATTGCCCTCCTCTCAATGCACTCAACGACAAGCTACCTCCGAGCGGTAGCTAACTAACATCGCGCGCTAGTACTCAACACTCTCTATGCTTTGTTTTGACGAAAGAAGGCTATCGCCTAGTGATTGCTACCTATCACCGCACGATAGCTTCCTGAGGCTAAAGCTCTCGAAAACTGCGGTGTTACAGATAGTGGGCTTTTGTGTCGAGTCATGCTAAAGTCCCCCAGGCCTATGATAAAATATAATATAATTAGTTCGAATTATATAAAAATAATAATAACAAGTTATTTAATATAAATATTTTAGAGAAAATATATATAATTTATTTGAAAATATGATAATTATGATACACATATTTTAGTCAAAATATAGTATTATCAAATTCCCCCATTCTTTACAATTTGCTTATCCCCAAGCAAAAATAGAAGTGAAGATAGAGGAGTCTACACTACCCAACATTTTATTTACAAAACCCAAAACAAAATATTAAACTATCAAGACTAATATGCTATCGACGATTGCGACTTGTATTCAAGGTAGACGAGAATAGAGAAATGTTTAAATATATTACTAGAGCAAAACGTAGATTGCAAATTTCGCACTAACATAACAAGGATGCATTAAAAAATCTATACTAAAAACCTAACAAAAATAGCGATTCAACAAAATCAAGTGCATTGAGCAAAAACATGTTGCTAGACTACGACTATTCTACAAAACACTCCAAGGTAACTTCCAGAGAAATCCATCAATGATGGTGTCCCTAGGTTTGCTCGGTCAGACTCTCTCCACTACACAAGTATAATATCATGTCTTAAAGATCAAAAGGACTTGTTTTAGGAAAAAACATGTCTTAGGTAAATAAAAAAAGGTTTTGGAAATCAAAAGATAAAAACAATGGCTAGAAGATCACACTAAATCAAGAGAAGAGTTTTATATAAAATATCACAAGAAAGCTCACCAAAAATGAGAAATGAAGCAAGTACAATTTATCTAATTCAAATTTATGAAGCAAAAGGCCATGAACAAATTTATTTTTCATAATTGGCCAACACAATTTTCTTTTTCACTTGTTTTTTTTCTTTTGTAATTTGCTCAGCACACATAAATATCGCCAAATATAAAATAAAAGTCTTCCTCATTTCCATAATAAAAACCCCATCACAAATGATATTTTAAATAAAACTCAAAAATTTAGTGTGATAGCGGGATGAAACTTTTAGCTTTTGTGAAAATGAGAGGTGAAGCTAAGAAAGAGAAATAAGGAAAGTCCCAAAGTGGTGTAACAAAGTAAAAATTTTAAGGTGGGAAAAAGGCACAAACTGTAATGCCCCGAAAATCGTAATCGAGCTTGTCGCATCCTAAGGAATTTTTGGTGCCTGTATAGGGGCTCACGGCCTAGGACACGGGCGTGTCCAAGGCCGTGTGGTTCTCTATGTTGGCCGGCTGTGTCCAGAGAAGGACACGGCAGGAAACAAGGTAGCGTGACACAGGCGTGTAAAATGACACAGGCGTGTGCATACCCGTGTCACAACCCGTGTTCCCAAGAGTCGTGTCGGTTGGAGTGGCAGTTATCTATGACACGCCCCTAGGACACGAGCATGTCGGGACACAACACGGGCGTGTCAGGTGGAGACACGGGCGTGTCTCGACCCGTGTCCTTTTCTGTGCTAGACGATCGTGTCTGGATCGAGGCACATGGCCTGGGACATGGCCGTGTTCAAGGCCGTGTTCGGCCCATGTTTTAGAGTTTTTGGGCGGATCTGAGCCGTTCGTTTTCTTTAATTAAGATCTGACGGCCCAGGTGTGTTCCTGCTTTGTTAAGGCCGACAATGGAGGATAAATTCCTCATTTTCTCTTTAGCCTTCTTCTTCTAAGGTGTTAGAGAGAGGAGAGAGCAAGGAGGAAGGGAGAGGAGGATTCCAGACGCCGACGAAACATCGGAGCACCGATTTGAGAACCGAGACCGGATCCGCGGAGGAAATTCCCTTGCGAAGCTTTCCATCCGGATAGTTTTCCCTTGGCGCAAAAGCGAACTACAAGGGTAACGATTCTCTACTTGAGAATGTGAAGCTCTCTTTCTTCTGCATAGGGAAACCCGCTCCCGGGAGTGTGCGATGAGTGTACATTGTTCCATGGGGTAGACATGAATAGTCCCCCTTGTGTTGCATATAGAGTCCGGAACCAAAGTACGGACATAGGAATTATGTGTGAAGCCTACCCGGATGTGTTGGTCAAGATCGGTGATGTTGCATTTTGTATGGTTTGCCGGAGAAGACTCCGTGCTTTGTGTTTTCGGGTTTCTACACGGTAGATTGTAGCAGGCATCCTTGGGGATTAACTCCAAGGCGCACCCGGAAAACTCAGCGGAAACGTAGTTCTGCTAACTTGGCGGCCGGGGAGCCGGCCTTGTACATAACTGGGTTATGTGATGTTTGGAATTGTTGCGGGATCCGAGAGAAGCTTGGCTCGTGCATACATCTTAAGGTGACTACGTGTGTGAGCAACGGGCAAGTGGAATTGGACACGGGCTATGTGGTTCGGTGCAAGAGACCCAAAGAGGGACTGGCCGTTGGCATAGTCTGGAGCCTTATATGGTGGTCAGAAAGGCTAAAATGCTCAAGATGTTGCCATCCTGGGGATGGTGGTGATGCCACAGAATTGACCGAATTTACCGATAATGTGCCCTGAGTGCACGGGGTGTTTGGTCATGCGAGCCTACACCTGTGGCGAAGCATGTTTGTACTTTATTATTTAGCTGGACTAATGAAATACAGGGAATGAGCACCGTCGTTCCGAGTAAGGGGCGGGGTCGTTATAATTTGGTCGGCTTTGGCTGACCGTTACTTTGTTTGCCACCGTGCGGTGGAATGTTGCTTGCAGGTGCTGTGGAGCCAAGTACCAAATAGCGGGTTGAAGCCCACGTTGCTGAGCTATCCCTCGAAGGCCAAAGCGAACTGTTGTTTTTATTGTTTTGTCATGTGTGGCCGGCCTGCGAGCCGAAGTATGTAAAACATTAATTTTTTAAGTAAAATCTTGTAAGGCCATAAGGTTAAGTACTTTCAGTGTATGTGTTATTTCATTCCTATAGTGTTATGTGGGCATTCATGCTAATTGATTTTCAATTATGGGTTCTTGGCAACTGTTTAAAAGCTTCCGCTAGAATGCTCTGTGTTAGGGCGAGTAGTAGCCTTAGTTGGATTGTTTTGATATTCTCATGTAACCTTTCCAACTGTCTGTGGTATATGGCATCAGGTTCTAGCTGGACCTTCTGTTATATGCCATACGACGGATGTGGGTGTTATAAGTGGGGGTGTTACAATTTGGTATCAGACTTCTGGTTTCGGTCAACTTAAATGAATTCGTGGACGAATTCTTTTAAGGGGTGGTGAGCACATGTGTGCGTCATAGTTATAAAATCTAAAAGAACCCATGAATGTCCACTTAGGAATGAAAAATACACTTGTTTTGAGGAGTCTGAGTGTTCCAATGATTGCTTTTCGCAATCTGTTTGTCGTCTAATCAAGGATCTTTGCTATTATAGGCAGCTTGGAGTGGTGCTGGGCAATCGGAACGCCCGCAGTCGGCGGAAAGTAGTGCACCGAGGGACGTGCCTAGAACACCTCCTGCAGCAGAAACCATCAGATTGGTGGCTGAAGCGGTCTTTGCTATGATAAATGCCCAACCTGCAGGGAAAATGCTCCATGCACCACCTGTTAATGAGCAAGAACCGATTAGGGTGGCAGAGCCGAGAGTGGTAGAACGCGCGACAGTTGATCAAGTAGCACCAAGGAGAGCTACAGAGAAGCAGCTCAAGCATGTAATGAGCTTTAATCCTCCGAGGTTCGATGGGATTAGAACACCAACTCAAGCCGAGGATTGGCTCTCTACGATAAAGAGAGTCCCGACGGCCACAGAAACTGTTGAGTGGCAGAAGACCACCATAGCGACCTTCCTTTTGGCTGGTGAGGCAAGGCTGCGGTGGGACGAGTTGGAGGTTCACCTCTTAGTGGGAAGGCAACTTGCGGATATGCCTATGGAGGAATTATCACAGTTGTTCTTAGCCAGATATCTACACTCTGCTCAGAAGCTTGAGATGGATAATCAGTACCTTTGTTTGACTCAGGGAGACAGAAGCGTGGATGAGTATCTCCACGAGTTTACGCGGTTGGGTCGTTATGCTGGTGCTATGTTTAGTGAAGAGGAGCAGAAGAGCAACTGATTTTATGAGGGTCTACGTGGCGACCTACAATTACTCCTTGCTTGGCCTAAGGCACAGGGCTTCCTAGCCTTGGTCAATTCGGCCCGGCCGTTGGAAAAGGTCGTGAAGAAAGTGCAAGAGAAGAAGGACCCACGGGAAAAGAAGTCAGAGTTCAAAGATCCAAATGCAAAGTCGGGTTTCCGCAGATGGAACAAGAAGCTGAAGACTTCGAACTCAGCCCCTTCGTCTAGTGCGGCGGGGGCGACCAGTCGAGTCCCAGGAGCTTGCTACAACTATGGAAAGATGGGGCATTTTGCTCGTGAAGGTTGGAGCATACGTGCAAAGTCCGAGAGGAAGCCTGGAGAAACTTATGAAGAAAAAGGGAAGGCGGTGGAGTCAACCACGTCCCACCATGCTCCAGCCCAGCCTAGAGTACATAACCTTGGTCTGCAAGACGCCATAAAACAAGCTGACGTGGTGACAGGTATGAGTTAAATTATAGTAGTTTAACTTTATGTAGTTGTTACCTTTTATATGTTAGCTTATTAATGTTTGGTGCTAGGTTTTGTGTTGATTTTCGATAATCTGGCGAGAGCCCTGTTTGATACGGGAGCTTCACATTCCATCTTATCCAAACGATTCGTATCGTGCATCGGAGTCCCTTCCTCGACGGCAAAAGACAAGTTGGATGTGTTGTTGCCCAATGGTACTCAATGCGTGCGGATAGAGTCTGCGTGGTAAAGATACGAATTGGGGATCAGGAGTTTGTCTTGCAAGCGTCGGTAATGCCGTTAGCAGAGTTCGACGTAATTTTTTGTTTGGACTGGCTCTCGGAGTAGTGAGCATGCATTGATTGCAACCGAAAGGAGGTTAAGTTACGACTGAGTACTGATCGGGAGACGACGTTTGCGGGCATGAATGGGTCGATTAAGATGTTGATTTTGGCCCTTCAGGTGATCATGGCAGTTCGGTCTGGGGCAGAGCTGTTTGTCACATTAGTGCAGACTTCAACATCTAAGCCAAGTCTGGGCAATATTCCAGTTGTGTCAGAGTATCCTGATGTGTTTCCGGATGATCTCCCAGGAGCCCCTCCTCAGCGAGAGATTGATTTTACTATTAAGCTAGTGCCAGGCGCCAAACCGGTGTCACGATCTCCATATTGGATAGCTCCAAGAGAGATGGCGGAGTTGAAGGTGCAACTGCAAGAGTTGTTGGATCAAGGGTATGTGCGTCCAAGTTCATCGCCTTGGAGCGCACCGGTCCTCTTCATTAAGAAGAAAGATGGGATCTTGCGACTCTGTATTGACTATCGAGAGTTGAACAAGCTTACAGAGAAGAATAAGTACCCAATCCCAAGGATTGATGATCTATTTGATCAGTTGGTTGTATCTACAGTATATTCGAAGCTAGATCTGAAATCTGGTTACTACCAATTAAGGATAAGGGAAATCGACATTCCAAAGACAGCGTTCAGCACGCGGTTTGGGCATTACGAGTTCACGGTCATGCTGTTTGGGTTGACTAATGCGCCATCCGTGTTTACGGATTTGATGAATAGGACGTTCAAAGAGTACCTGGACCGTTTCATGATAGTATTTATCGACGATATCTTGGTGTACTCGCAGTGTGAGGATGATCACTGCAAGCATCTGCATATGGTGTTGGAGACGTTGAGAAGGAATCAGTTGTATGATAAGTTCTCCAAATATGAGTTATGGTTATCCTCGGTAGCGTTCCTTGGTCATGTTGTTAGTGGAGAAGGAATAGAGGTGGATCCAGCGTAGATAGTGGCGATACAGGAGTGGCATGTATTGACTACAGTGGCGGAAGTCCGGAGCTTTCTGGGGCTTGCCGGCTACTACAGGCACTTCGTAAAGAACTTCTCGCGGATAGCGCTACGACTCACGACATTGACAAGGAAGGATCAAAAGTTTGTGTGGTCGCTAGAGTGCGAGCAGGCTTTTGAAGAATTGAAAAGGCGGTTGACCATAGCCCCTATTTTATGTTCGTCGAGTGGGATCGAAGGGTTTGAAATCTATAGCTATGATTCAGGCAGTGGCTTGGGCTGTGTTCTGCTACAGCATAGGAGTGTGATAGCCTATGGTTCGTGACAATTAAAGTTTCATGAGCGGAATTATCCGGTCCATGACTTAGAGTTAGCGGCCGTGATATTTGCTCTAAAGCTATGGAAGCACTATCTGTACGGTGTGAAGGTCGATATCTACACTGATCATAAGAGCATGAAGTACTTGTTAGATCAGAAGGACCTAGATATGAGGCAGCAGATGTAAGACCCCATTTTTTTGCAACAACCACCGGGGGCTTAGGCCCAGAACCGCCGCTTTGCGGTGACACCTTCGCACCCGGGAAGGTCATCACTACAAAATGCCGATCCTGCCGGCCAAATCGATCACCATCGACAGAATGTATAATGAATGAAAGTGTAAGCATCAAAGTCCACAATAGTATAAAGGAGGAAATCACATGACAAATAAATAGTCCACACCAGAAAGTGAATACGGGTTTAATCCCGGTACATGATAACCTCACTACAATCCACTCATAAAAGTAAAACTACTAATACTCGGCTCCACTCACGGATCCGGATGCCTGTCCACCCGAGCTACACTGGCCCATCTCCATCTGCACCGTACCCTGCTGGTGTTGCGTCGCCTGCGGCTGTTCCCTGTCTCCCATCCGGAGCACCTAAAATATGGTGGTCAAACGACCGTCAGTCAAACTAGACTAAGTCAACAATCCCCCACCCCTCTACCAGTGGCTCCTAGGCACCATGCGGAAAAGAGTGAAAAGGAGGACCAAAAGCAGGGCATAATCAAGCATGTGTGAAAGTGAAGGTAGATCTGAAATACTCTAGAGGGGGGGGGGGGGGGGTGAATTGAGTATTGTGCTTTCTTAAAAAATCTTTACAACTTTTGCTCTAAAGCTAGGTGAACAGATTAGCAAATAAATAAAGAAGCACATCAACCTAACTAATCACAGATCACAGCCAAAACAAAAGAAAGAGGACAACCAGACGACATAAGAAATTTATAGTGGTTCCCCAACCTGGGTACATCCACTCTTCTACCACCCTGGTAGGAATCCACTCAGGTTTTTGATCAGGTGCATGACACCAATGAGCTTTTGTTCAGGTGCTCAAAAACCAAAACCTTAAGTCTTTTAGTAGGAGACTTGCAACCATGAATAATTTTGAAGGGAATTAAAACCCTGTATAGAAGATGGAAAAAGGGTGATGATGTCTTCTCTTTCTCAATAACAACTAAGAAGACTTGTGGATTGATTTCAACAGATTGCTCCCGCTGAGATCTTGAATGTATCAGGAATTCTAGAGCACTGCTCAGGGTGACAGGTCTTCAAATACTTGATTGCCTTGACCAGAGATTGCTTCAGGAACTTCTTTGACAGATAAAATAATTGTTGTCCTTCTGAAGTGTTCCTGCAGGATTGAAGGAAGAAGACTCTTGATAGTGATTGGATGTTCTTCTTCTTCTTGAAGACGTTCTCTAGCTTAGGCTGATTACAGTATGAAAATTTTAGATTTTTGTAAGACTATTCTTGAGTGCACTGTCTGTCTGTGTGTCTGTGTAACCTTTTCTTCTTTTTGTTTACTAACTGAAGACTAACAGAAGAACATTCAAAATTTGAAACCTAAAGCAGTAAATGCAGTCGGCCTAGGAAGGAAGCGGCAATCAATTAATTCCCTAACTGCCCCATGGAAAAACGACATGAAATAATCCATGATCAATGCTCGTTCCAACGGTAACATTCCGAGAAGATTGAGCATTAATTACTCAGGAATCATCGCCAAGAAAAGGGACGGAAAACTAGAGAAGACCTAATCTGGAATCGTCGAACAAAGAATAGGAATCGTCGAGCTGAGTTCACAGTTCGTCGAGCTGAGCTGATGAGTTCGTCGACCAGACAATAGCAATTTATCTTCAAGGGAATCTTGTCAATTCTGCTACAATCTTCGTCGAACAGACAATCTTCATTCGTCGAGATGAGATACAAAATCGTCGACCGAAGAATGATTGTGGACTTAGAATCTGAGAAGTCTCTGACTGAGAAGGATTCAAATCGTAGACCAGAAATCGTCGAGTAGAGTACTGAATTCGTTGACCTGAGAAGTTGACTTCTTTGACCTGAGAAGTTGACTTCGTCGACCTGAGAAGTTGTGAACTTGAGGTCCAAGTTCGTCGAGCTCAGAATCTAGTTCGTCGACGAAAGCTTGAAGTTGGACTTAGAAAAATTTGGAGTTAGACCGACCTTAGCTTGTTGAAGAATCCCAGGTTTTCGTCGAACAGAGAACAAAGATCGTTGAGCTCAGCACAGAGAAATGTCTCAAGAATGTCGAGCTCAGAACGCCTTTCGTCGAGCTGAGTTCGACGAACGTCGAACTCATTTCACTTAGACTGGAAATCTTCTAATTCTTGAGCCTCTAATAGGTTTGTTGATTGCTGGTCCATCTGATGTTGACTCTAAGGACTTGGCCTCGACTCTAGGACACAAATTTGACATTGGCTATACATGTTGGGTCACATCCTAATCTAGTGAACCTAGCCCAAATTAACTAGGGCTCAAACAATCTCCCCCTATTTGGGTGAGGTCACTAAGAGACTCAAAACAGATAAAAAAAGCAAGAAAAATTGATATATCTGGCAGAGAATTACCAACACATGCAACAGATATATATGTACATAAGCTTTGTTTAAACAAATAACATAGTTTGAAAGAAAATGCAAAAAATTGAAACAAAATAAAGATTACTTCTTCTTTTTCTGCATAGACTTGTCTTCTGTTGCCTTCTCTCCTGGCTTTTTAAAGATAATTTCTCTTTTTGGATTTGAAGCCTCTATCTGGGTCATTATCATGTCAGCTGCCCCAATAATCTTCAGTGATATAGCTCTGGGGACAACTGCTTCAGGATGGAGCCTCATGTAATCATCAACATTGAAAAGTTTGTTGCCTTTGTCAAACCTTTTAAGTTCTTCTTTCTTGTACTTTGACATAGTTGTGCATCCAGAAATGTCTTTACCTTCAGCTTTAGCTTTATTGATCAATGATAGGCCAATTAGTTCCTGGAATCTAGCAATTTTTGTAGTGTTGGCTGTTTCAGGATCTTCAAAAGGAATAGGAGGAGAGTATGACCTTTTAGGACTGTCAGCTTTCTGTTCTTCAGATATATGTTGTTGTTGCTGCTGATGTTGATTACCTGAAGATTGTTGCCTCTACTGGCTGCTTCTAGAGGATCTCCCTGAATTTCTCTAATAGGTTTGCATGGGGGAAGATCTCTGAGAGCTAGAGCCAGTGGCACCAGCTACTGGAGGAGGAGGAGGTGGATCCTTTCTATATCTGTAGAATAGAGGAGGATAATATCTCCTACTTCGTGTCCTTTCCTTTTGCTGGTTCTTTGATAACCACATCCATGCAGACATTCCCTTATAAGGAGCAACATTATGCAAAATGTAATGAGGAGTGTCAGCAGTTGGATTGGGCTTAGGAGCAGGAGGAGGTGCCTTCCTTTTCTTTGACTGCATTTTCTTTTTCTTCTTGGCAGCTTCTTTATCAGAATCATCATCATCATCATCTTCATCATCTTCAGTACCAGAACCCTGAGGGTTATCATATAAAGCATCCAATGCTTTTAAAACTTTATCATTAATTACAGCCTTTTCTGGAGGAGGGGCAGAATGTTCAGAAGCTGTAGATTCAGAAACTATACAGGAATCAGAAATGATTGGGACAGAGCTTTCAGCTGCTGCATTATTTTCCTCTTCAATATCAGCCAAGATTAACTCATCCAGATCTGGCATAGGAGAGTCATCCATAACAAAAATAAGTGCTGAGACATCTTCTAGAACTGAGACATCTTCTAGAAAAACTGCAGAGGTTGGAGCTACAACAGGAATTACAAAACTGTCACAGAGTTGCTTAGCAACTGCTGGACTTATTGGAGATGTATAGGGCACAATAGCCAACTATGGCTTAGTGAAGTCTTCTAGAAGATACTGTATATATACAGTATCAAAATTTCTCAACAAAACAGTCAAATTAATTGTGGGATTTAAATGGAAATCACCAACAGATTTTATTTGATCTGGAACTGACTCATCTAAGTCAATGTCAGTATCCATAAAATGAATCAATTCAATCACATCTGAATCAAATTCTGGCAAAATTTCTGCAGGAAGAACTGTTGTTGTATCTGCTGCTGTTGCTGCTTCTG
Source organism: Platanthera guangdongensis (assembly GCA_039583875.1). Classification (NCBI taxonomy): domain Eukaryota; kingdom Viridiplantae; phylum Streptophyta; class Magnoliopsida; order Asparagales; family Orchidaceae; genus Platanthera; species Platanthera guangdongensis. The sequence goes on from CM077156.1 coordinate 105,921,598, forward strand.
CATCTGCATCTACTACTGCTTCATCACAGAACATCTCCCCATGCCTGGGTTCAGGAGAACCTGGAGCCAGGCCCCTGAATGAAGAGGGGGCAGCAGAAAGGATAGAAACTTGGGCAGATAAAGAATTAATAGAATTCACAAGAGGTGTAATGGCCTCTGTGATTAGGGATTTGATGAGGGGTGTGAGCAGGGATAAGATTGTAGATAAAGTGGAGGAGTCCAAAGATGGAGAGGGAGTTGTTGAAGGTAGAGAAGTAGATGAAGGAAGGGCAACAGATGGAGGGGATAGAGGTGGAATAACATCTGTTATGGTGATGTATGGTGGAGGTGGAGAAGGGGATGGCATATAAAAATGTGGAATGTTAGATAGATGAGGTTGAGGAGGTGATGCTGGAGGAGTTGGGTGAGGATTCTCTTGAAGGGAGGTAGATGGAGTATCAGGGATATCAAGAGGTGGAGAGGGAGGAGGAGTAGGGACATGAGAATGTTGGTGTGATTGGGGTGCTCGAGGAGATGGAAGATGGGTTGCTGGAAGAGGGTGTGGAGATGGAATAACCTCTTCTGCAGGGTGGGGAGTGGCCTTTACAGCCCTTGTGCTCTCAGAAGCTGGGATGGAAGAGGAGGAAGCCTTGGATGGCTTAGAGATTGTCCTCTCCCATCTGCCAAACAAAGCACATGTGAGGCGCTTGCTGGCATTGATGAAGATGGTCGGGGAGACCATATATTCACCTGCTTTTGCTTAAAGGAAAATCCCTAGGATTATTCCAAAGCAAACCTCTTTCTTACTGTTCTTCTTCTTGATTAACTCAAAGAGGATCTGGACCCAATCAACTTGTCTCTTGTTGACCACAGTGCACATGACAAGGAATTGGTTTCTTGTGATGTAATCGTGCGCGGAGTGCTTGCCCATCAGCACTTTTCCAACAATATCCGCCAAGAACTGGTAGGCGGCAGAGAGTTGTTTCTTTAACAACTTGTTAGGGTTACTCCCAGTAAACCCCATCAATTTCAGCATCGAAATATATTCTTCAGAATCTATCTCCAAATCGTCTTCTCCATTTACCAACCCAAAAATTGCAGAAAGAACGGCGGGAGATAACGAAACAGCATTACTCCCGAAATTTCCTGTCAAGACATTTTCCTCAGAAACAGAAGAAGTGTATACCCATTCTCTAATCTCAGTGGCATGCAGTTTAATTCTTCTGGTCATAAAGTCCTTGAGACCAAGTTCTTCTAGTAGTTCCAGAATGTAGAGAAATATTGGGTCAGAATGCTGGAATGAATCAAAATCCATGTCAAAACCGGTGTCGAATTTCATAGCAGCCAAGGTGCTCGCTGGAATCGCCATTGATGACCTGATAACCTTCATCACATAATTGGCTTATGGATATTAGGTTATGTTTGAGTCCTCTTACATATGTTACTCTTTTGAAGGTAACTGTTCCAATCTTTACTGCTCCATATCCTTCAGACTAACCACTATTTGAATCACCAAAGATTACCTTTGGTCCTAGCTTGGACTTGTAATTGGATAGATTGTCCTTGTTGCCTGTCATATGCTTGGAGCAACCACTATCCAAGTAACAGGTTTGACTCACCCTTGGACAGCTCTTCACCTGTACCTGTGATGAAAAACAAAACTCAATTGTTCTTGACCCAGGTTACCTTGGGTCCTTTATTTGGTTGAAAGGAGAAGCTGGAAATAACTGACAAAGTAGGTTGAGATTTATAACCTAAGGGGTGATATCTCCTAGGTGGAATAACCAAATCAGCTACTGGATTTAATGGTTTATTAGATGGCTTAGAATTTCTGTAAGAGAAATGGTTTATGTTTGGTCCTTCTGGGTTCGACGAATTCTTGTAAGTTCGTCGACCAGAGTTCGACGAATAGGGCTGAGATCATCGATCTCTACTCAGAGAATGACAATATTCATTTTCTGCGCCCCATGTTCGTCGACCTCTGCCCGACGAACCATACAAAGTTCGTCGATCGCAGTTAGACGAATTGTTATAACTGAAGTTTCCGTTCAGCATTCGTCGATCTGGGTTCGACGAACTGGCCACATTTCATCGATCTGAGTTTGACGAATGCTGCTGAACCTTGTTTTTATTAGCTGTTTTCTGATTTGTATTGCTCTTGTCTTTGGGTATTTTCTCTTTTCCTTTGGCAGAAATAAATTTAATGGGTGTGGTAAGAATATTTTTCTTAATTATGGGGGGCAAACCTGATGATGCACCCAAGCCCAGCTTGCCATTTAATCTGACATTTATTGTGCTTGTTATGTCCATCAGCTTGAGACTTCTTCCATTGAGAGATTGCTCAAGTTGTTTGACCTCACATAAATCAGATTTTAATTTAATTATCTGTTCATTAGGTAAAGTTAGTTGATCTTTTATTTTAATATTTTCTGAGTTAACAAATTCATGATTTCCTAGTTTTTCTCTAAGGGTTTTTATTTCTTTTTCTGAATTAATTAAATCTAAACACATAGTTTTGAATTCAATTTTAAATAAATCAGAATTAAAATCAAAGCTTAAAAGAACCTGACCTGCCTTTGAGTCTGAGGCTGCCTCATCTTCAGATTCTCCTTCTGATCCTGAATAGCTCCTGGAGGCAACAATTGCCATAAGGCAAACCTCCTTGGATCTTACTTCTTCCTCTTCTTCACTTGAGCTGGAGGAGGATGATTCTTCTTCAGTATCACTCCATATTTCAGCAACAAAGCCTTTGTCTTTCTTTTTATACTTGCTGGAGGAGGGTCTGTTGTTGTGTTTTCTCCTGGAGTCCTTTTCTCTGCTTTTCTCCTTCTTCTGGTTTTCTGGACATTCAGAGATGTAATGTCCAGGTTTTCTACATCCAAAGCACACAACCTCCTTGGTTGGTGTTTTGTCAAATCTGGGCTTATCATCCTGCCTTGATGATTTCCTTCTAAAATCCTTTCTAGCCATCTTATAAAATCTTTTTGCAAAGAGGCTCAGGAGTTCTTCATTTGATGTTGAGGTCTCACTTTCCTCAGATGCCTTGAAGGCTATACTGTGATCCTTTCTCACTGGAGTGGTTGACTTCTGTTCAGCTGCTTCTCTTGACTTAATCCACTGCTCATAAGACTTTAATTTGCCTAGCAGAGATTTAGTTGATATCTCATTTAGTCTTCTGGCTTATTTGATAGGCCAGATTCGTGAGTCCCAAGAGCTAGGGAAGAACATCAAGATTTTGTCACTCACCTCTGTCAGGGTGATGTCCTTATCCAAGGTTTTGAGCTCATTGATGATTGAACTCAACCTGTTGTACATTTCAGCAACTGATTCAGCCTCATCCTTCTTGAAATTCTCATACAGGGATATGAGATTTGATCTCCTGTCTTTCCTTTCATCTGCTGAACCAGCTACCATTTGGTTGAGGGAGTCCCAAATGGCCTTGGCTGAGGTGCACTCAGCCTCCTTCTGAAATATGTCATCTGACATTGTCTGAGCCAAGATGTTCATTTCCTTTGCATCTGCAATTTTGGCTTTCCTGTAGACATCATTATTCTCTGGAGGAGGTACTACAGTCATGTTTGTAGAGGTGCTTGTAGAAGCTGCAGGTGCTGGAGGTATTCCTGTTAAGATAGAGGCCAAAATATCTTCATCAATAGAGTTCATGTATAGTTTGATTCTTACCTTCCAGATGGCAAATCTGTTAAGATTGCATACTGGAGGTCTGATGCTTGCATAATCTTTATTTTGAGCAATTTCTATGAAGAAATAAATCTAATAACAAAAACAAAACAATCAGATCTAACAAGAGGGATCTTTATGGTTCAGGTAATAGCCTGTACAACCAAGTAACCTCTTAAGGTGTGGTAGAATAACCGACCTAGCTTTGATACCAATTGAAAGTGAAGGTAGATCTGAAATACTCTAGAGGGGGGGGGTGAATAGAGTATTGTGCTTTCTTAAAAAATCTTTACAACTTTTGTTGTAAAGCTAGGTGAACAGATTAGCAAATAAAGAAAGAAGCACAGCAACCTAACTAATCATAGATCACAGCCAAAACAAAAGAAAGAGGGAAACTAGACGACAAAAGAAATTTATAGTGGTTCCCCAACCTGGGTACATCCACTCTTCTACCACCCTGGTAGGAATCCACTCAGGTTTTTGATCAGGTGCCTGACACCAATGAGCTTTTGTTCAGGTACTCAAAAACCAAAACCTCAAGTCTTTTGGTAGGAGACTTGCAATCAGGAATAATTTTGAAGGGAATTAAAACCCTGTACAGAAGATGAAAAAAGGGTGATGGTGTCTTCTCTTTCTCAATAACAACTGAGAAGACTTGTGGATTGATTTCAGCAGATTGCTCCTCCTGAGATCTTGAATGGATCAGGAATTCTGGAGCACTGCTTCAGGGTGACAGGTCTTCAAAGACTTGATTGTCTTGACCAGAGATTTCTTCAGGAACTTCTTTCATAGATAGAATAATTGTTGTACTTCTGAAGTTGTCCTGGAGGATTGAAGGAAGAATACTCTTGATAGTGATTGAATGTTCTTCTTCTTCTTGAAGATATTCTCTGGCTTAGGCTGATTGTAGTATGAAAACATTAGATTTCTGTAAGACTGTTCTTGAGTGCACTGTCTGTCTGTGTGTCTGTGTAATCTTTTCTTCTTTTTGTTTACTAACTGAAGACTGACTGAAGAACATTCGAAATTTGAAACCTAGAGTAGTAAATGCAGTCGGCCTGGGAAGGTAGCGGCAATCAATGAATTTCCTAACTGTCCCATGAAAAAATGGCATGAAATAATCCATGATCAATGCTCGTTCCAACGGTAACATTCCGAGAAGATTGAGCATTAATTACTCAGGAATCATCGCCAAGAAAAGGGATGGAAAACTGGAGAAGACCTAATCTGGAATCGTCGAACGAAGAACAGGAATCGTCGAGCTGAGTTCACAGTTCGTCGAGCTGAGCTGATGAGTTCGTCGACCAGACAATAGCAATTTGTCTTCAAGGGAATCTTATCAATTCTGCTACAATCTTCGTCGAACTGACAATCTTCATTCGTCGAGCTGAGATCCAAAATCGTCGATCGAAGAAAGATTGTGGACTTGGAATCTGAGAAGTCTCTGACTGAGAAGGATTCAAATCGTAGACCAGAAATCGTTGAGTAGAGTTCTGAATTCGTCGACCTGAGAAGTTGACTTCGTTGACCTGAGAAGTTGTGAACTTGAGGTCCAAGTTCGTCGAGCTCAGAATCTAGTTCATCGACCAAAGCTTGAAGTTGGACTTATAAAAATCTGGAGTTAGCCTGACTTTAGCTTGTTGAAGAATCCCAGGTTTTTGTCGATCAGAGAACAAAGATCGTCGAGCTTAGCACAGAGAAATGTCTCACGATCGTCGAGCTCAGAACGCCTTTCGTCGAGCTGAGTTCGACGAACGTCGAACTCATTTCACTTAGACTGGAAATCTTCTAATTCTCGAGTCTCTAATAGGTTTGTTGATAGCTGGTCCATCTGATGTTGACTCTAAGGACTTGGCCTAGACTCTAGGACACAAATTTGACCCTGGCTATACATGTTGGGTCACATCCTAATCTAGTGAACCTAGCCCAAATCAACTAGGGATCCAACAAGGTGACATCTACCCTAAGGAATAAAATATTAAGGTATGGCAGGGGTATCAAAATAATTAAACATGAGTAAACAAGTACGTAACAAAGTAAACAGTAAGGAGTAGCAAGTAAGTAAAAACAGTAAGAAGAGTAAGTAAGAGCAACGAGAATTATAACCGTTGATTTATACGGATTACCCCTATAGACCAAGGGGTTGTTTTGCGGGGCCTATCGTATAAAACGTCCCATAACATTTTATACGATAGGTGTCAGGGGTTAAATGCAATAATTATGATATGACATACAAGTATGCTATGGTATGCACAAGCAAGTGCAACTCACACACACGACTCTATGAGCACATACCTTTAGTTCCCCATTTTGGAGTTAGCTAAACTCTCAGGAGCCTCCTCCATGGCAAAACGGAGAGTGTGGGTTGGGCCTCTCCACTCATAGACTGGTAATCACACTACCCCGTCTAGCCCCTCACGTACGTTTCTGTACTATTCCTAGCAAACCAGCTAGTCTCCCGATTCAACGTACCGACAATGGTGTGATCGATCGTCCAATACCGAGGACCCACCACTGTTATGCACATGCAATCATGATAGTTTGTATCTAATTATAGTACCGAGCCTCCAGCTCTTTAGACTACCAAGCCTGCTAGTTCACCATATTCCCGAGCCCACGGCTCCCTGGACTAATAAAGTCTCCGTTTTTCCTAGTCCCCGAGAATCCAGCTCCCCGGACTTCCAAATCAATACCGAGTCCATTTAACTCTACCAGTAAGCCCTTGGGCCACGAGCCTACGCTATCCTTTCACTATCAATTCATCTCCCTACGTGTACAAGTGTGAGTGTAAGGTGAAACTATTATTAGAGTTACTCTTGCCCAAATTATTCCTAAGGTTTACGTTAGCCCAGGACTGCCCAAGGTATTCCCCGTGAAGGGCTCTCGAAGGCACTAGGAACTATGATGGGATTACGCCCAAAGCTCCCTTTCGCAAGGCACTTAATATTATTGATTTCTACCCTTGATGAGATCTCTCATTTATTTTCCCAAACCATCAACCTACTAAGGATTCAACTCTTCAAATTCATTACCCACTCTAGTTCAGTTTCCGCAGTTACTATATGCAGACCACCCTATACTATATGAGATGTATAAAGGAGGTACTCCGGATTTTCTTCCAAATCTCCTATAAAATTTACCAGAGGTATATCATAATAAGTTTAGTTTAAAATCAGAGAATCATAATTTTTCTGATTAATTTGATATTTATTGAATTTTCCTAAATGTTTGGCCATGGGCAATTTTGAACATAAACTATATGATCTACTCAAGCAATGACCGCCCAAAAATTTTGAACACTAAATAACAGAGATATATGACTAGATATTAATTTACATAATTTTTCAGAAAATATGTGACCTCTAATTAATTTATCCAAAATAATTCCCTTGATCATATGAAAGAAGGAAGTACCAAAATTACTCATCAGAAAATTATGTAAACATTACAGAATCTTGATATGGTTCAGAAAAGATCATTGTACAAAAATCATAATTTGTGAGGCTTGCTAGACTCCAAAATAAAGTAAATTATATTTTCATGGGAAACAACACTTAATGAAGCAACCCTTAGAAATATTCTTCCAAAAATCTCATAAATATTCACAGAGCTTTAAAACATAATAAGGAGTCCCTTGGCTAAAGTTCATCAATTTCCAGCAAGTACGTCCTTCATAATAAATTTCTAAGCAAATATTACAAATTACTAAATTGTTAATGAAGTATCCAAAATAATAATCCTAAATTCATAACAAAAATCTCCAGAGCTTTTAAAAACTTTAAACACCACTCATCCCAAATTTCAAGTGATTTTAAGGTGATTTGATAGCCTAATACTGCAAATTAATTTTGGTGCCGTAAACTAGGGTTAGTGTTTTGAGGGGGTTTAAGACTTCCAAATTCCCTAAAATTTTAACCAGAGGACTATACCAATCCTATGGTCCTCTCCACCAATTTTCAAGTCATTCTAACGTGATTTGGCCCCAGGACCTTCAAACCCTAAAAATCCCCATTAAGGGACCTACCCTAGGGTTCTAGGGCTACCCTTCTCTTAACCACCCCAAATTCCATTGGAGGGTGTTACATGCCATATAAAGTCAGTGGCCAAATTATAAACCTCTATTGAGGTGATTTGACCACTCAAAATCCAAAGGGGGGCTAGACCTAATTAACCCTATAAGGGTCAACCTAGGGTTGAATCAATACCTAACCAGAACATCTCCAAATGAGATGAAAATTTTACCAGAGCCCTAACATGCTCTCTAAGACCACCCACCCAAAGTTGGGGGGATTTTGAGCTGTTTATGACACCTAATTAATTTATAATTGGTTTATTAAAATTTCAAAAAAAACTATATAAAAGTTTTTCCAAAAATTCTAATTTTTGGACAGTCTAAGAGGTAGGCTATGAGGAGCCTATGTTCAAAATTTGCAAGCATTTGGATGAGTGGTTTAGTGTGAGCACTAATTCTAATGTCTTGTCATGCCTATGTATAGGTTGCACCAAAACGAGTGTTGTGGTCACACCAGAACTCCAAATTGAGTGAAATTAATTTTACATTACACTAAACATCAAGGTCTACATTGTTCATGTTGAACACTTTTGCAGTAGATGCATCTAAGTATTTTTAATAATTAATACCATCTACTGTTATTATTTTCCAGAAAATCAATTAATATTATTAATTTACTTGATCAAAAACGGATGGCATCCGCTCATCCTCAACCTCCAGCCAAGGGCCAAGATTGGCCCAACCTGGAGCCTCTTCCAGCTGACTTTCTGGCCACCCTGACCACCTCCCTGGACGGCCACCACCACCACCACCACCTCCGTTGAGGTGGTGGCTAGCGTTTGGCGGCGACCATGCCGCCAGAGGCGATGGTTTCCGACGAACTCAACACCACCATTTTCCATGAAAATCTGAAATTGCAAGCTCCCAATCAGGCTCAATTGAGCCCGATTTCTCAACCTAAACAACTCTAGATCTAGCACGCATAGAGAGGAGAAGGATTGGACCATGCCGGCGGCCTAAAGTCAGGAAGATCGCCGGGAAGCCATTTATGAGAGTTGCGTCGCTCGGCTTCTGCAACTGCAAGGTCGGGAGGCTCGGTTTCTTCGGGTAAGGATTGGGAAAGCCTCCTCTCAACTCACTGGCGGTGCTTAAAGCCTCAGATTGGGAGAGGAGGGGCTGGAGCATTAATATCCTTCAAAGCCATTAATGGCTAGGCTCGGCCATGGAGGAGGGGGGCTGAATCGGTTCTGATGGCCAGGGGAAATTGCTGGAAACTTCTCCCCTTCCATGGAGAATTGAATTCAGCCACTAAATGTTGCCTTTGACCTCCCCTCGAACCATTTCCTTCCCTCTTCTTCCTTATTTCTCTCTCCTCCATTATCACGAAAATGGAGCTTACTGTGACGCGCGGTACACACCTGTGTCGGCCACGACATGTCCGTGTCGGCCAATACACGCCCATGACGCAGGGCGTATAACCCACTCGACAACCAGTCGAGAGAAAATCGTCGACGACACAGTGGGACACGCCCTGTGACACGCCCGTGTCACAGGCCGTGTGCCCCATACTCGACGATCGACGCTCGACGATCGACGAACGACACTCGACGATCGACGATCACCTTTCGACACAGCAGGACACGCCCTGTGACACGCCCGTGTCATAGGCCGTGTACCCCATACTCGACGATCGACACTCGACGATCGACGATCGGCACTCGACGATCGACGATCGACGATCGACACTCACATTTCGACACAGCGGGACACGCACTGTGACACGCCCATGTCACAAGCCGTGTACCCCATGCTCGATGATTGACACTCGAAGATCTACAGTCAACGATCCACACATTCGACGATCGTCGAGCACAATTTGTCGAACCGAGGGGACACGCCCCCTGCCATGCCCGTGTTATAGAGCGTGACCACCCAGAAACTTCATCGACCAAAACAATTTGTCGACCAAGTGCATAACTCTTCAACCCGAGTGGGACACACCCTGGGACATGCCCGTGTCCCAGGACGTGTCACCCAAATTTTGCTACTCCCAGAATTTGGGCTGTTACACTCACCCTCTCTCCTAGTCACCAAGTTGACTTGGTCAATCTGAAGGACTATTTGCAGCCCTTCCACGCACATTATTCCCTAAAGAAGCCCATGAGGAGGCTTGAGCTTGGGTTTGCCTATTTGGGCAAGGCTGACTAGAAATAGGGTTGGGTTGACCTTGCTCTCCTTGGGATTCCTTGGGTTTTGTCATGACCTAGTAATGACAAAACCATTCCTAGGGGTCTAGCTATTTGAGGGATGTTACAGCAGGGGTGATTGGAGTTCCTAGGGGACTACACCTTCGAGATACATTATGTGCCTGGGAAAGGAAATGCAATGGCGGATGCGCTGAGTCGCAGGGCTCCTACGTAGGCCAGCTAGTTATCGGTGCATGATGAGAGTTTGGTCCGTGATTTGGAGGTGCTAGAGATATCTTGTGTCGACAAGCAGGCTAATACCGAGGCGAAATTATATTGGATAGAGGTGCAGTATGACCTAGCTGATAGAGTTCAGCGGGCCTTGGTTCAGGATAACATCATGAAGCAGATCTTAGATGTAACTGTGGATGGGTCAAATTCCCAATTTACTGTGGAGGATGGACTGCTATAGAGGGATGGTTGCTTATGCGTTCCTAGTGCGGATAATCTTTAGGAGGAGTTGATGTAGGAGGCTCATCATACCAAGTACTCAATCCACCCGGGGAGCACAAAGATGTATAAGGACATGAAGAAGTTGTTCTGGTGGCCAGGACTAAAGAAGGATGTAGCATTTTATGTGGCCAAGTGCCACACTTGTGCCTTGGTGAAGGCGGAGTGTCAGAAGCCCGGAGGTTTCTTGAAATCCTTATCTATCCCGGAGTGGAAGTTCGATGACATTTCTATGGATTTTGTGCATGGTTTGCCAAAGTCGCAGAAGGGAAACAACGCCATTTGGGTGGTCGTAGACAGATTGACAAAAGTGTCGCACTTCATCCCGAACAGGAAAGAAGATCCGGTGGAAAAGTTAACCAAACTCTATGTGGATAACATTGTACGATTTAATGGTGTGCCCCGCAGTATTCTTAGTGACCGAGATGGACGCTTCACGTCGAATGACTGGAGGCTGGTGCATAGTCTGTTGTTAACTAAGCTGAGTTACAGCACAGCCTTTCATCCACAGACGGATGGTCAGACCGAGGGGGTCAACAGGACGATGGAGGACATGCTTCACATATGTGTCTTGGATTTCAGAAAGTAGTGGGAAGATCACATGTACATGGTGGAGTTTGCATATAATAATAGCTATCAGGCGAGTATTGGAATGGCACCTTTCGAAGCCTTGTATGAGAGAAAATGTCGCACGCCGTTGTCTTGGTTGGAGACAGGCGAGTCGAAGTTGTACAAATGTCAAGCGGTGGAAGATGCCACTTCAATGATACGTACAATTCAGGAAAGGTTGAAGATCTCTCAGGACAGGCAGGAAAAATACTATAACGCCAAGCATAGGAACGTGTAGTTTGGTGTTAGCGACTGGGTATATTTAAAAATCAAGCCGTTCAAGGGTGTCTCGTGGGTTCGATGCTTGAAGAAGCTGAGTACGAGATACCTTGGACCGTTTGAAATCCTGGAGCGTGTTGGCAAAGTGGCGTATCGATTGAAGCTGTCAGTGGAGTTGAGTGGGCTACATGATGTGTTCCACGTATCGGTGTTGTGGAAGGCGGTGCAAGAGCCTTCGCAGGTTGTTGCGGTCGATCAAGTGCCGGTTGAATATAGGTTGATGACAAAGGTCAAGCCAATATGCATTGAAGACTTTGATGTCAAACGACTCCGCAATAAGGAAATCCGAATGGTTAAAGTCCGTTGGGATAACTACGGACGTGAGGTGCTTTCTTGGGAGTGAGAGCAGGTTATGATGGAAGAATACCCCGAGTTATTCCCCTCAGGTAACATTTAAATTTTTGTGTATCTTTACATAATTTCGGGACAAAATTCTTTAAGTGGGGGAGATTTGTAACGCCCCGAAAATCGTAATCGAGCTGGTCATGTCCTAAGGAATTTTTGGTGCCTGTATATGGGCACACGGCCTAGGAAATGGGCGTGTCCAAGGCCGTGTGGTTCTCTGTATTGGCCAGCGGTGTCCAGAGAATGAGATGGCAGGAAACACAGCAACGTGACACGGGCGTGTCAAATGACACGGGCGTGTATATACTCGTATCACCACCCATGTTCCCAAGAGTCATGTCGATTGGCGTGGCAGTTATCTGTGACACGCCCCTAGGACACGGGTGTGTCGGGACCCGACACAAGCGTGTCAGGTGGAGACATGGGCGTGTCTCGACCTGTGTCCTTTTCTGTGCTCTACGATCGAGTCTGGATCGAGGCACACGGCCTGGGACACGGCCATGTGCAAGGCCATGTTCGGCCGAGGTTTGAGAGTTTTTGGGCGGATCTCATCCGTTCGTTTTCTTTAATTAAGATCCGACGGCCCAAATGTGTTCCTACTTTGTTAAGGCCAGGAATGGTGGATAAATTCCTCATTTTCTCTTTAGCCTTCTTCTTGTAAGTAGTAGAGAGAGGAGAGAGCAAGGTGGAAGGGAGAGGAGGATTCCGGCCGCCGGCGGAACATCGGAGCACCGATTCGAGAACCGAGACCGGATCCGCAGAGGAAATTCCCTTGCGAAGCTTTCCATAAGGATAGTTTTCCCATAGCATAAAAGCGAACTACAAGGGTAACGATTCTCTACTTGAGCATGTGAAGCTCTCTTTATTCTGCATAGGGAAACCCGCTCCCGCGAGTATGCAGTGAGTGTGTGGTGTTCCTTGGGGTAGACGTGAATAGTCCCCCTTGTATTTCATATAGAGACCGGAACCGAAGTACGGACATAGGCATTTTGTGTGAAGCCTACCTGGACGTGTTGGTCTGGATCCGTGATGTTGCATTTTATATGGTTTTCCGGAGAAGACTCCGTGTTTTTTGTTTTCGGGTTTCTACGCAGTAGATTGCAACAGGGATCCTTGGGGATTAACTCCAAGGTGCACCCAGAAAACTGAGCAGAAACGTAGTTCTGCTAACTTGGCGGCCAAGGAGCCGGCCTTCTACATAACTGTGTTATGTGATGTTTGGAATTGTTGTGGGATCCGAGAGAAGCTTGGCTCATGCGTACGTCTTAAGGTGACTACGTGTGTGAGCAACGAGTAAGTGGAATCAGACCCGGGCTATGTGGTTCGGTGAGAGAGACCCAAAGACGGACTCGCCGTTGGCATAGTCGGGAGCCTTAGACGGTGGTCAGAAAGGCTAAAATGCTCACGATGTTGCCATCCCGGGGATGGTTTTGAAGCCATGGAATTGACCAGATTCACCGATAATGTACCCTGAGTGCATGGGGTGTTTGGCCGTGCGAGCCTACACCTGTGGCGAAGCATGTTTGTACTTTATTGTTTAGCTGGGCTAATGAAATGCAGGGAAGGAGCACCGCCGTCCCGAGTAAGGGGCGGGGTCATTATAATTTGGTCGGCTTTGGATTACCGTTACTTTGTTTGCCACCGTGTGGTGGAATATTGCTTGCAGGTGCTGCAGAGCCAAGTACCAAATAGCGGGCTGAAGCCCACGTTGTTGAGCTGGGCCTCGAAGGCCAAAGCGAATTGTTGTTTTTATTATTTTATTATGTGTGGCCGGCCTGCGAGCCGAAGTATGTAAAACAATAATTTGTTAAGTAAACTCTTATAAGGCCATAAGGCCAAGTACTTTCAGTGTATGTGTTATTTCATTCCTATAGTGGTATGTGAACATTCATGCTAGTTGATTTTCAATTATGGGTTCTTGGCAACTGTTTAAAAGCTTCTGCTAGAATGCTCTGTGTTAGGGCGAGTAGTAGCCTTAGTTGGATTGTTTTGATATTCTCATGTAACCTTTCCAACTGTCCATGGTATATGGCGTCGGGTTCCAGCTAGACCTTCTGTTATATCCCATACGATGGATGAGGTTGTTACAATTGGGGGTGTTACACAAACGATCCAAAAGATGACGTAAGTTACTTCTAAAAGTCATGACAACCTATGCAAATGATTCGAGAATTGCTAGAGGCAAGTTCTTGCCACCAAGAAAGACTCCCTCACATGTGAGTGTCTAATAATATCGTCTAACGAACATATACATTCTACTGCACTTAGATTAGAAGAAAAGACTGCAAAATTACTATGCCGATAAAATAAAAATGTTATGCAAAAATTTGATAAAAGGGAAAATAGGAAGACTATCGTATGCAAGAGTAATATAATTAAACTAGATTCTATCATAACATATGGCCAATAATTAAGAATACTACATGTGTCTACACAACACTCAAAAAACATACTAAAATAATGATAGAAAATAATATTTGTCGATTTTAAAATTTTAAGTTTACTATTTTTTTGGTTTCTAGATTTAATAAAAAGAAAAACAAACGTAATAGAAAATAGTAGTTTTTGGATTTTTTTTGTTTTGAAAAGAAAAGCTAAACCCTCCCTTATGCTTAAGATAGATATTGTCCTCAATGGAAAAAAGGAAAAGGGAGGATGGAGAAAACAATTTTTAAATTAAGAAAAATAAAATAGGTACTTACCTAAATTGGCGAGTCTGAAGTTTGATTGCAGCTCCCCCAATCTTGTTTTGTGGAACATCTTGAAAATCAACTTGAATCATCATGAATATCAACAACATTGAAGCAGGCAATCAAGGAGTCCAATTCACATGAGCCGTCGAGACAAAAGTAAAAAAATAAAAGGAAATGCAAAAAAAAAGAGAAGTACAAAAAAAAGAAAAAGAAGAACAATAATGATTAAGTGCTTGGTAAAAGCATAGATTCATTGTTCTCAGCAATAGTATCACCAGAAAAATAAAGTTTAAGATGATGATCATTAACTTTAAAATCACCATTATCAGGGTGTGAAATCAACACAGTACAATACGAAAAAATTTCCTTCACCAGAAAGGACTTGACCAACACGATTTTAATTTACTAGGAAATAAGCGCAAACAAGAATTATATAGTAAGACTTGGTCACCGAGGTTAAAAGTTTTTGGATATCTTAAATTTTTATCATGAAAAAGTTTTGTTTGCTCTTTATAAATTTTGTAATTTTCATCAGAATTGGAGTGCCACTGGTCGAGTCCAGTTAGTTGAAATTTGCGATGTTCGGTAATAGAGAGAGGATCTATATTTAAAAATTTTAAGGCCCAAAAAGCACTGTTTTCTAATTCCACCAGTAAGTGACATTATTTTCCATAGACTAGTTGGTATGGAGTATAACCGATGTCGGATTTGTGTGTCGTCCGATAAGCAAAAAAAGCATCATCGTGTTTTAAAGACCAATCTTTTCTAGAAGATGAAACGGTTTTTTCCAAAATATGTTTGATTTCTCGGTTGACAACTTCGACTTAGCCGATAGTTTGGGGTGGTGTGGGGTGGAGATCTTGTGTATAACTCCATATTTTAATAAAATTATAGAGATTTGGGTGTTACAAAAATGTGCTCCCCTATCGAAAACTTTTGCCTTAGTCGTACCAATTCGAGAAAATAATTTTTTTAGAAAAGAAATGACAACTTGACAATCATTCGTAGGAAGAGCTTGGGCTTCCAACCATCAAGATACATAATCTACCGCAACCAAAATATACTTATTTCGACAACTAGAAGGAACGAGACGAACAAAATATATGCCCCAAAGATCGAACACTTCGCATTCATGAAAATAAATTTGTGTCATTTCATTTCTACAAGAGATATTTCCTGTCCGTTGGCAATTATCACACCAACTCACCAAATTTTTATAATCTATGAAAAGGCTAGGCCAATAAAAGCCTACACTTAGTACTTTGTGATCAGTTCAATTGCCTTGATAATGTCCCCCGATCGGTCCTTCATGTAAATGTTTCAAAGTACTTTGTCCTTATTCAAACAAGACACACCTTCTTTCTACGTGGTCTGTGCAGGATCTAAAGAGAAAAGGGTCCTCCAAAAAATAAATTTTCAAATCAGAAAAGAATTTCTTCTTTTGTTGAAAAGAAAATTCTTTTGGTAGAACACGAGCTACTAAATAATTGGCAAAGTTTTCAAACAAAGGAGTAGAAGAAGGATTATTTTTTAAAAGTTTTTCATCCTGAA
This sequence comes from Platanthera guangdongensis, assembly GCA_039583875.1. Taxonomy (NCBI): domain Eukaryota; kingdom Viridiplantae; phylum Streptophyta; class Magnoliopsida; order Asparagales; family Orchidaceae; genus Platanthera; species Platanthera guangdongensis. Next base: position 105,937,440 of record CM077156.1, read on the forward strand.
AAGAGTTGTTAAAAGAAGTTTCGTTTAATTCTTTCATAAAATGATTTTCTAGATGAGATAAATAATTTGCCGTGAGCTTTTTAGTTCCTTTCTTATCCTGGATTTCCAAGATGAACTCTTGAAGTAGCAGAATCCATTGAATTAAGCGCTACTTGGCATCTGGTTTTGAATGTAAATATTTTAGGGTGGAGTGATCCTTAAAAATAGTATCTTTTGAAAGAGTTATATAGGTGCGAAACTTATCAAACAAAAAAATAACAGCTAAAAGCTCTTTCACCATTGTGGTGTAATTTTCTTGTGCTAAAGTGAGAGTCTTACACACGTAATAAATTGGATCAAAGTTTTTAGAAATGCGTTGGCCTAAAATTGCATCAACGACGAAACTACTCGCATAACACAGAATATTAAATGGATGGTTCCGGAAAGGAGCGATCATGATCAAAACGTTAATGAGTTTTTCTTTAATTTAATTAAACATAGAAAAAAAACATCGTCAAAAAGAAACAGAGCGTCCTTTTTCTAGAAGATGTGTGAAAGGTTTAGTAATCTTTGAAAAATCTTTTATGAAACGACGATAAAGACTGGCATGTCCTAAGAAACTTATAATATCTTTTACGTTCGTCGACAGAGATAGATGTTCGATTAGTTCTATCTTTGTCTTATCAATCTCGATACCCTTAGAAAAAATCTTATGACCTAAGATAAAACCCTCATTTACCATGAAATGACACTTTTCCCAATTAAGGACAAGATTTGTTTCCTCGCATCGCTTTATAAAAGTTTTTAGATTTCCCAAACATAGATCAAAAGAGTGACCAAAAACTAAAAGTCGTCCATGAAAACTTCCATTATCTCTTCTACGTACTTGTCAAAGAAATCTGATAGACACTTTTGGAATGTACCCGAAGCCTTACATAAACTAAATGACATTCTTCTATAGACGAAGGTGACAAAGGGACAAGTGAACTTTGTTTTGTCTTGGTCCTCGGGTGAAATCAGAATATGTAAATAGCCTGAGAGGCAATCGAGAGAACAATAGAAGCTTAACCGATATATTTGAATTTTTTTCAAGAAAAATATACATAAGGTGGTCGGGTACCTACTTAAGTTCCAAAGTAGGTGGCTCCTCGTAAGAAGATCTTAGAACTTTTTCTTTATCAAAAATAATCTCTTCATAAGACTTAGATTTTGTTTGATTTTCAGAAATATTACTAATGGTCATAACTACATCTGGTGGAGAATTATGAGAGAGTTCATAAAAAGAATAAAAACCTTTTTCAGAAAAAAAATTAAGAGAAAAATTGTATTCGTCATTAGAGACTTTTTAAAAGAAATAGGAATCATCATTTGCTAATTTGTTTTTCATGGAAGGTGTGATGGAAAATGAAACTTAATCATCGCCTACTAGTAGGAAATGTTTTTCGTAGATAAAATCGATTATCGTGCGAGAGGTGGAAAGAAAAGGAAGACTAAGGATTAAGGGAATCTTGAAATCCTCTTCGATATCCAAAATGACAAAGTCTACAGGGAAGATAAACTTGCCAACCTTTACGAGCACATCCTCAACTATTCCTAATGGAAACTTAATAAACCAATCTGCTAGTTGAATACTCATCCTAGTCGAGCTTAGAGTGCCCAAACCTAGCTTCTTAAAGAGATAAAAAGTCATCAAGTTGATGCTCGCTCCTAGATCAACTAACTCATGTTTCACAAATAAACCACCAAAAACGCACGGAATTGAAAAGCTACCCGGTTCATTTTTTTTTGGTAAATTATTTGTTAAAATCACAAAGGACTAAGCGTTTAACGTCATGTGAGATAATTTTCTAATTTCTTTTTATTTGTTAGATGATCCTTTAAATACTTTGCGTATTTGGGCATTTGAGAAATTGCTTCATGGAAAGGTATATTAATATGGATTTGTTTCAACATTTCCAAAAATGATGATATTTATCATCTAACTTTTCTTTATTTAATTGGAATGGGTAAGGTGGAGCGGGAGCATTTCTAAAAATGGGAGGTGAAATGATAATACTATTTGAAAGTGGTGGTTTATTAAAAAACGAGGCGATAGTCACCTCGGGCTCTTCACTAATAGATGGACTGAATAATTCTTTCCCACTATGAAGAGTTATAGCTTTTGCTTGCTCTCTCAGATTGGGCTAGGTATTACCGGGAAGAGTCCCAGACGGTCGCCAAGATAAAATTTTGGCAAGCTGCTCGATTTTATTTTCATGATTTTTAATCGTTACCATTAAGTTCAGAATCGTCGCATCATTCACATTAATATATTTTGAAAATATTTCCTCCAAAGTGAGACGTTTTTGAAAATTTTGTTAAGGAGGTGGTGGTGGTGTAAAATCAGTTGGTGGCCGCATCACATTCGCAAGGTTACTCCAAGAAAAATTTCGATGGTGACGCCATCCAGGATTATAATTGTTCGAATTATTAAACAAAGCAGAAGAGGAAGAAGAAGCAAAACAATCATTAAAAGTAGGTTAAGATAAATTTCCTAAACAATCTACTTGTTCGGCAGCAACATTCAATGTTTTCCATACCTGAGGGGCGGAGGGAACAGACATCTAAGTCAATTTCTTATTCAGCATCTCAACTTATAAATCCAATTGGGAGGCCGTGTAGACCTCGTACATACCTGCAGGTTTGTTTGTGCGGGACCTTGGCATGTTCCACTGATAAGTGTTCATTGTCATGTTCTCGAAAAGCTCAATAGCGGCTTCCAGAGTTTTTTTGTTTTAAAGTACCACTTGAAGCAACATCTGTCATTTACTTGGTCATTTGATTTAGCCAATTATAAAATGTCTGCACATGTAACCATATATGCAGAGCATGATGAGGGAATCATCTTAATAATTCTTTAAATCGTTCCCATGTACCGTAATGCATTTCAAAATCGATTCGACTAAAAGTATAAATATCATTTCTTAATTTTGAAGTTTTGGCGGCGGAAAATATTTAGATAAAAACTTTTTCGTTAATTGAGTGCAAGTGGTGATAGAACTTCTAGGAAAAGAACTAAACCAATGTTTATCTTTAGTCCTCAAGCAAAATAGAAAACGTCATAATCTAATTGTATCATCATTCACGTAATTTATCATAAAAGTATCATAGATTTTGATAAAGCTTGTGAAAGATATGGTACCTAAACACCTAGAGGGGGGGGGGGGTGAATAGGTGACCTAATCCTTTTTAACTTTTGTTTGGCAGCACAACAGCTATTTCACTGAATTCAACAGCTATCAGCAATTACAGCATATAAACAATAATTCCACAGCACAGCACAGCACAGTACAGAAGACACAATAATTTATAGTGGTTCCCCAATCTTTGGGTACATCCACTTTCCCCCTTCGCCTATCTAGCAGTGTACTAGATTCGGCCAAACTTCTCCACTAACTCAGAACCCAACTAGGTTCCTACCTCAGGCCCAAAGCCTTACACTCAGCCACCCAGGCCTACACTCAGCCAATTAAGGCCTACACTCAGAGTTCTTCAACTCCTACACTCAGGCAACCAATCCCTACCCTCAGCCTTTATAATATAGGCTTACAATTCTCTCAGATCCAATGGATCCTACAAGTTAAAATAGAAAGTACAAAAGCTAACTCTACAACTCAGAAAATAAGAGAGGAGTTGAGAGATTCTTGAAGAGTTCTTGGAAGAACTCAGTTAGATCCAAACTGACTTAGCTTCCTTCAAAGCTTCTTGATTAGAACTGAATTAGTCTGAATCTTCTGCAGTTGTTCCTTGACCTCTGCTTCTTGAAATCCAGATGACTCTGAATTCTTCTTCTCAGCCTTAGTTCCAAAGACTGAATTCTTGGTTGGAGCTCTCTCTCTCCAACTTCTTAGATCTGCCGATGCACAGCAAGATCTTCTTGTGTTGATGCTCAATATACCACTTTTTCAAAGATCTGAACTTTTTCACCACATTTCTGTAAACTATGAGTGCCTATTTATAGGTTTCCTTCATGGTAACCGGCTAGTCCGGTTCACAACAGACTTCTGATTTCTCTGACAGTTGATGTAGACCGGCTGGATCGGCAGCTGTCATGTCAACCAGTCACTTCTTGAAATTTCTCTAACTGTCAGATAGTGTCGAGACTTACTGTTCTTAAGTGTCGACACTTATAGGCCAAGTGTCGACACATGTTGTGTAAGTGTCGACACAAGTCTACAAGGTGTCGACACAATTCCTTGTATGTCTCGACACAGATTCTTCTGCATGTGTCGACACTGAAATTGAGTGTCGACACAAGTACTTGTACTTCATTCTTTAACTGTATTCTTCTAAGTGTCGACACATCTCCTTTGTGTCGACACATCTTCATGTGTTGAAACTGTCAAGTGTCGACACTGCTTCTTGGTGTCGACACAAGTCTTCTCTTTTGTTTCTTCAGCTGAGTGTCGACACATTCCTTTAGTGTCGACACTTGTACTTAGAATATTTTGTAACTTTTCTGTTCTTTGCTAAATGTCGACACAGCTCCTTGTGTCGACACTTTCTTCAAGTGTAGAGTCTTCAACTAAGTGTCGACACATTGTGCTGAGTGTCGACACTTTCTTCAACTACTGACTCTTCAGCATAGTGTCGACACATTGTGTTGAGTGTCGACACTTTCTTCAAATACTGAGTCTTTAGCTAAGTGTCGACACATTGTGCTGGGTGTCGACACCTTTTTTAAGTGTTGACTCTTCTGGTTGTGTGTCGACACATTGTGCTGAGTGTCGACACAAACTTCAAGTGTTGACTCCTTTGAGTGTGTGTCGACACATTGTGCTGAGTGTCGACACATTCTTCATATGTTGACTCTTCTGCATAGTGTCGACACATTGTGTTGAGTGTCGACACTTGTACTTAGATTCTGCAGACTTTTGCTGAGTGTCGACACAACTCCAAGTGTCGACACTTTCTGGTGTTGACTCAGCTCTTCTAGGTGTCGACACTTCTGCTAAGTGTCGACACAGCTTTTCTGCATTCTTCTACACTGAGTGTCGACACAGCTCCAAGTGTCGACACTTTCTGACTGGTGTCGACTCTTCTTCCCAGGTGTCGACACAATGACTCCAAGTGTCGACACTGCTTGTCTGGGTGTCGACACAAGCTTTCTCAAGTGTCGACACTTTCCCTCTGGGTGTCGACACATGGACTTAGAAACTTTTAGCTTCAGTCTAGTGAATACTTAACCTGCACAATTAACTCAAACACACATCAAATACATTATGATGTATATCATTGAGTTAGGTGAGGCTTCTTCAAATCAGGTACATTTGACCAATGTACCCAACAATCTCCCCCTATTTGGAGAAGTCATAACCCTTAGTCAATGATATACACCACTCATAATTGAAAATTATAAAATGATGTAAAACAGGTATATGTCAACAGAGTTAAACTTAAACATGTAATAAAGCACACATGTATACTCATTCAGCATTACAGAACAAACAAGAATTAGACACATTCATCTGAACAATCATGAAATATATATTTATCAAAAATTGTTCATACATTGTTTGCAATATATTTTCAAAGATTTACAATAATGTTTGATGTAACAGATTACAACATTCTTCAGTTTAATCTTAGTCTAATTCTGCTCTGGTTCTTTTATGACTATGCCTTTTCCAGCTTGCACTTTGGCCTTTACAGCAGCAGCAGCAGGCTCAGCTTCAGCAGTCTTCTTCCCTTTGGAGTCCTTCTTCTTCTGTTCTTCAGCCTTGATTTTTTGCCTCTCAAAGTAATGATAGGGCTTAGGAAAGTACTTGCTAGGCTCCACAGCTGTTGGAGGTAGCTTTCCTAACTTAGCCTTCCTTCTATGTTGGACAATGGCTTCCTGCCTACTCTCATGCTTCCTCCATTCTGCCTCTGAGAACCACTTGTTCCTCTCATGGGCATTGTCCTTGGCCGCTTTCCAGGCAGTGAGAATGATGTTCCTAGAAGTAGGGCTCCACTGTTCAAAATCTGGTTTTTGCTCAGCAAGTTCCCTGAACTTCTTCTTTGATAGCCTAGTCTCTTCCTCTTTGTCCAAAGCCTCTTGCATAGCAGCTGTAATAGGTTGAACAACCTTTTCCAGAATAACATTGAGCTTGCCAGCAGTTGGACTATACATTGTGCTTACATCAGCATGAACCATTTCAAAATCTGGAGGTGGATAGATCACATCAGCTACTGCCTGTTGCTCACCTCCAAGATATGCACTTTGAATACCTGATTCAGCTACATTGTCATCATCACACAGGGGAGGATATCCCAGTGTAGCCCTGATGGAATTGGATATCCATTTTGCATGCTCAGAACTGGCTTTGACTAACACCCTCTCCCCCTTTATGACTTCTTGTGCTACATGATCTCTCACATCATCTTTCTGGAATCTTATCTGGCTATCCAAATACCTTATGCCATCCTTAAAATAAGGTCTAAGCTTGGTAAGCTGTTCAGAAATGACCTTCTGTGAATCTTTGATTGCATTTTTGACAGCAGCAATTTCTTCCTGAAATACCTTATCAAATTCAGCCTTGGCAGCAGCAGAGGATGTTGAAGGTTCATCTGACTTATTCTTGAGTTCAGTGACTATAGCATTGTGGGATGCAGTCAAATTATCATTCATTCTGAGTTGATTCTCCAGCACATAGCCTTGCTTTAGTGCTATATCATCTACTTTATCTTTTATCTGCTCTTGATGTTTAGCCAGAAATACTACTGCATTTCCACCCTTGTGGAAGCATTCATTCATTTCCTTCTTATTTAGGTTCATCTCAAACCTGATTGACTTGATGTCTTGGGCTAAATCAGACTGTAAAGACTTGTGGTTTTCATCAATATATGTCTCTATAGCCCTCCTTTGCTCATCCAGCTTAACTTGCATTGCTACCATTAGGCTACTGTAATCTGTTGATGGAGCTTGCTGGACTAGGGAGTGTTGAGCAACAGTTTGTAGAGCTTTCTTATAGCTCTGACTCCTTCTTTTGAATACAAAGAACTTCTTCTTCTTAGCTTGCTCAGCTTCATCATCTTCAGACTCTGATGTACTTGCTATATTCACCCTATCCTTAGGGCTTTCAGGCCTTGCAGTCTGCACACCAGGTGCTTGCTCAGTTTCCAGCCTAATAGGCTCTTCCACAACTTCCATGTTCTCCCCCTCAATAGCAGCACTCTTCTCTTCATCAGCAGCAGTCTTGTCCATGTCAAAATCTTCTTGATCTAAATTTAGAAATAGATCTTCCATTGTATATTCTGGGGGTGAGTGTGCAGGAGATGTACTGTGTTCATCAGCTACAACAGATGTGTCTTGGAGAACAACATCTGGTTCTTGAGTTACTTGCTGATTTTGCTGATGCACATCAGACAAATCAGAATCTATTATAGAACAATTGAATGTATTAAGGTCATCAAGTACCTCTTGGATGAGGATGGTGGCTTGCTCACTCTCCAGTGTAGATGGTTCTGCTACACCTGGAAGCTCCCCCTGGATGTCAGCTGGCTCCTGAGGAGCAGGTGACTTCTCTGCAGCCTCATCCTCATGATTATCAGGAGTGAAAACAACATGTTCTTCACTGCCTGAGCTGCTGGAAGACTCCTGAGTCACAGCAGCAGTCTTCCTCTTCTTCCTGGGAGGAGAGTCTTTCTGTGAAACTTGCTTTTCTGGGGTTGAAACTTCTTTGGTCAGCACTCTTTCCCATCTAGAGAATATCCTTGAATCCATTCTCCTCATGTGATTGATTTTGGTTCCAGCAGCAGTGCTCATTACCTCTGGAATTGATCCAGCCAGGTAGAGACTTAGTATCCTGCCCAGATTGGGCTTCTTCAGACTTTCCTTCACTTTCTCAAAGACAAGCATAGACCAATCTGTTCTTAGATTGAAGATAATTCTGGTCATGACATTGAACATGGAGGCTGACACCCTGTCATGCCCTCCAGTTTTACTGAGAATGACCTTGCCTACTATCTCTGACAGAAATTTTCCTTGAATGTTCATGCCTTTTCTGTTAAAGACAGAACCTATTTTCATTTTAGAATCAAGACCACACCAGACCAAAGCTTCCCTGGTCTTGGATGTAGAAATTTCTTCTTCTTCTTGAGTCTTAAGTAGCTGAAGTACCTTTCTCAGACTTTTGGGTGATACCTTGACCTTGGTGCCATGCACCCTTGACTTAATTCTGTAGCCTGAGTCATCTACAGACGCTCCAGTAAGGAATTCAAGCACTTCTTTCTTCCATATCTTGGTTGGTTCTGAAACCAAGTATTCCAATCCTGAATCGCTGACTAGGGTTATCACTGATTTGATTTCATGATCACCGTCGTCGAATGCGCCTCGCACGAGCTCATAGCCTTCGTTAACGTTCTCTTCCAGCTTGGGAGCCATTAGGGTTTGGAGAATTAGTCTTTAGAGAAGAGAAATGTCGACACAAGAGTTTTGGTCTCGAAACTTTTGAAAGCGTGTCGACAAACAAAGACAGAACCCTATTTATACCTTTCTTGTTTGAAGACGAACAGGCGGGATGAATTTCTAAAGATGTGTCGACACTATCAATAAGTGTCGACACTGACTTATAATGTCTCGACACTCATGTGTCGACACAAGTTTAGTCAACAGATTTTATGTGTCGACACTTGGCTAAGTGTCGACACCACACTACTCGACATGTAGTCGAGACTTTACTTAGAAAATTCTGAGTAAAACTTAAGTGTCGACACCTTATTGGATGTGTCGACACCTACTCGACATGTGTCGACACTAACATTCTGAAGTGTCGACACCAACTCGACATGTGTCGACACTAATATTCTGAAGTGTCGACACCAACTTCCTAGATGTGTCGACACGATTTTCCTGAAGTGTCGACACTTACTATTCTGTGTCGACATAGACTTGTCTATGTGTCGACACCTTTTTACTTAGCCAATTTTTAGTTCTGTAAACTTAGTCTAAGTTTATCATTCCTAGTTCAATTTTGAACCTATTGAACTTAGCTTCTTCCAAGGGCTTAGTAAACATATCAGCTATCTGATTATCTGTTCTAACATATTCAAGTGCAATATCATTTCTTTCTACATGCTCTCTAATAAAGTGATATTTAATCTCAATATGTTTAGTTCTACTATGTGATACAGGATTATTAGCTATGGAAATAGCACTTGTAGAATCACAATAAAGTGGAGTTCTACTTACCTGACATCCATAGTCTTCTAGCTGATGTTGAATCCACAAAAGTTGAGCACAGCAACTTCCTGCAGCTACATATTCTGACTCAGCTGTGGAAATAGCCACACTGGTTTGCTTCTTACTGCTCCATGAAATGAGTCTTCCACCTAGGAATTGACAGGATCCAGTTGTGCTCTTTCTATCTTCTTTGCATCCTGCAAAGTCTGCATCTGAATAGCCTGTTAGATCAAAATCTCCATTCCTAGGGTACCAGAGGCCTAGATAAGGAGTGCCCTTTAGATATCTCAAGATTCTCTTGACTGCAGTCAAGTGAGACTCTTTAGGGCAAGCTTGATACCTGGCACAAACACATGTAGCATACATAATGTCAGGCCTACTTGCAGTCAAGTATAGTAGGGAGCCAACTATCCCTCTATACAAGGTTTCATCTACAGGTTTCCCTGCATCATCCTTGCTTAGAGACATACTTGACCCCATAGGAGTCTTCATGGTACTGGATGAATCCATACCATACTTCCTTATGAGTTCTAGGGTGAACTTAGAGTGACATATGGATAGACCACTTTCAGTCTGTTTAACTTGGAGACCCAAGAGAAACTTCAGTTCTCCCATACTACTCATCTCAAATTGACTTTGCATAAGCTTTGCAAACTTTTTGCAAAGGCTACTTTCAGTAGACCCAAATATAATGTCATCTACATATATTTGGACAAGTATTACTTTGCCTCTAGATTCCCTAAGGAATAGAGTCTTATCTATTTTCCCCCTTGTGAACTTGTTCTCAATGAGGAAACTAGATAGGGTTTCATACCAAGCTCTAGGAGCTTGCTTTAACCCATACAATGCTTTCCTAAGTCTATAGACATAATGTGGAAGAGTAGGATCAACAAAACCTGAAGGCTGCTCCACATATACTTCTTCTTTTAAATTACCATTAAGGAATGCTGACTTCACATCCATTTGGTATACTTTGAATCCTTGGTAGGTTGCATAGGCCAAGAACATCCTTATGGCTTCCAGTCTTGCTACTGGAGCAAAGGTTTGATCAAAATCAATACCTTCTTCTTGCCTATATCCTTTTGCAACCAGTCTTGCCTTATTCTTAATGATGACACCTTGTTCATCTAACTTGTTCCTGTAGATCCACTTTGTTCCTATCACATTGTGATCTTTAGGTTTAGGAACCAAGTCCCAAACCTTGCACCTTTTGAACTGATTAAGCTCTTCCTGCATTGCTTCAGTCCACTGTGGATCTTGTATTGCTTCTTCAAATTTCTTTGGTTCTATTTGAGACAGAAAACTTGAATATACTACAGCATTCTGATTTCTGCTCCTTGTCTGAACACCTTGTCTTGGATCTCCAATTATCAGCTCTACTGGATGATCTCTTAGATGCCTGTTGGCTGGAGGCATCCTTACTTCTGGTTGAACTTCTTCAGCATCTTCATCAAGCTGAGTTCCTTGTACTTCTACAGCTCCTTGTACATGTAGTTCTCCCCCTGGACATAAGCCATCTTCTTCTACTTGCTGTCTTGCAGCAGGTACATCTTCTATGGTTAGCTTGTCCATCTTCTTAGTAAGACCTGTGGGGCTGCACACACTACTAGACAACTCATTGTTAATTAGTTGTGTCTCATCAAAAACTACATGCACAGACTCCTCTACAACTTGTGTAGTCAAGTTGTAGACTCTATAAGCCTTACTATTATTGCTGTACCCAACAAACACTCCCTCTTGGGACTTGGCAGCAAACTTAGTTAAGTAAGACTTCCCATTGTTAAGTATGAAGCATTTACAACCAAAGATCCTAAAATAGGACAGATTTGGTTTCCTGCCTTTCACTACTTCATAGGGGGTCTTGTTTAACCTTTTAGTGATGGTAGCCCTATTTATCACATGGCATGCAGTGTTAACTGCTTCAGCCCAGAAATACTCTGGCAGTGATGAATCACTTAATAGGGTTCTACCAGCCTCTATCAAGGTCCTATTTTTCCTTTCAGCAATGCCATTTTGCTGAGGTGTTCTAGGTGAAGAGAATTCTTGAAATATCCCATAGTCTTCACACAGCTTTGTCATGCTTTCAGACTGAAACTCTGTACCATGGTCACTTCTAATTTTGACCACTGTACAGTTCAATTCATTCTGAATTTGCTTAACAAAACTATAGAAGACACTAGGTGTTTCAGATTTCTGCTTTAAGAAGAACACCCAGGAAAACCTTGAGTAGTCATCAACAACTACAAAGGTGTAGACCTTCCTACCTAAGCTGTGAACTGGCATTGGACCAAATAGATCCATATGCAAGAGGTATAAACACCTCACAGCATCTTTGTTGTCTAAGCTTCTAAAGGTGGATTTAGTCTGCTTGCCCTTTTGACAAGCTGAGCAAATGCCATCTTTGACACACTTAACTTGAGGACCATTCCTCACTAACTCTTTACTAAAGAGTTTGCCAATAGTCTTGTAATTAAGATGAGCAAGCCTCTTGTGCCATTTGACACATTGAGAGACTGTCTCATCAGCTACAAGACAAACTGGAGAACTATTGTTCTCAACCATAATGTCTAAACAATAGACATTTCTCTTTCTATATCCAGTCAAAATGATCTCTTGATCACTTGACCTCTTGATATGACAACCATTTTTAACAAATGAGATGTCATACCCTACATCACTTAACTGACTTATACTAATGAGGTTGTGTTTCAACCCTTTAACATAAGCCACTTGAGTAATGGTAACAAGGTTTGAAGAGATGTTACCAAACCCTTTGATGATTCCTTTTTCAGAACCACCAAAGGTCACTTTAGGACCATTTTTGATTGGGATGTAGTCCTTCAGTAGTCCCCTAGTTCCAGTCATGTGTCTGGAACATCCACTATCCAAGTACCATGTAGGGGTATGGCCACTTGGATTCACCTGCAAAACAAATTAATGAACCTTAGAACCCAAAGTAAACTTGGGTCCTTGGTGATTGTTAGTTTGCAATTTGACATAGCTACCTGCTGGCTTTCCAACAGGTAACTTGCTACTCAACTTGGCACTGGCATTGTGCCAACAATCCAAGGCAAAGTGGCCAACCTTGCCACAACACCAGCATTCAAACTTGTTGTACCTTTGCTTAGGTACAACCTTTGCTGTCTTGACTACAGCAGCCTTGTTGAATGTTGGGGCTTTGCCCTTGGACTTGGACTGATCCTGAACAGTCCTAGCTGGTTTAACAAAACCCAATCCAGCCTTTCCTTTATGATGAGCAAATTCATCAATCAAGGGTAGCACTGATTTAGGTTTTGAAAACCTAGCAACTAGCTCCCTTTCCTTCTGGAGATTAATCTCCAGTAACTTAATTTGATCATTTTTATAAGTGATAGTTCCCATCTGAATCACAGTAATGTGTTTCAGCCTGGCTACCTCATTCAATTTTTGATCATACTGCTTCTCAAAATCTGTTGCAGCTGCCTTTAGATCTGCAATTTCCTTTGCCTGACTTTTGGCAAGGGACTTGCTTTTCTTATAGGCTTGCAACAGTACTTGGTATTCATCTAAGAGCTGATGAATATCTCCCTCAGATTCAGAAATACTTCCATCACTTGATGAAGATGATTCTGACTCTGAACTAGAACTGGAATCTGAACTTGGAGTTGGACATTGTACCTGACTAGGTCCTGGCTGCTCCAGGATTTTGATACTTTCAGTCAATGCCATCAGTCCTTGGCACTGACTCTCTTCTTGTTCATAGATTGATTCCATGATCTGCATAAACTCTTCTTCTTCTTCAGCAAATAGCCCTATATAGGCTTCAGCATCTGTCTCAGTGTCTGAAGAAGAAATGTCTGAAAGAGTCTTCTCATTCTTTGCAACAAAGGACTTCTCCTTCTTTCCTTTGAAGTGAGTCTTCTTTTTGTCACTGGATTCTTTCCTTCTTTCAGGACAATCTGCAATAACATGACCCTGTCTATTGCAGCAGTAACACACAATCTTAGACCCAGTTGCCTTACTAGTCTTTGTCTTTTTCTTATCCTTCTTTGAAGGCTTCTTCTCCTGATACTGGACTTCTTTCCCTTTGGAATATGAAGGTCTGGACCTCCACTGTTTCTTCTTAAGGAATTTCTGAAAATGTCTGGTGAATGCAGCAAAATCTTCATCACTTTCACTGCTTGTAGATTTAGTGCTAACAGACTCATCAGATTCTGATTCAACTACCTCTGGAGGAGGAGTTGATGACTTAGTCCTGTTCTTTCTAGGTACTTCTGTCTTAAAGGCAACAGTCCTTTCCCTGTGTTCAGTCCTTGTTGACTTTTCCTCCTCTTTTCTTACTGACAATTGCATCTCATAAGATAACAACTTGCCAAACAGTGTGGGAGGTGGAATTTCTCCCAACTTTGCCATTTCTCTGATGGCACAGATCTTAGTGTCCCAATCTTTGGTTAGGGACCTTAAGAACTTATCATTCAATTCATAGTTTGTGAACTCTCTTCCATAGGACATGAGTTCATTAACAATTCTGTAGAACTTTTTGTAGCATTCAGTGATGCTATCTCCTCTTCCTTGCCTAAAGCTCTCATATTCTTGATTAAGCAAGGACTTCCTATCTTGCCTTACTTCTTCAGAACCTTCCATGTAGACAATGAGGGTATCCCACATTTCTTTTGCTGTTTTACAGTGAATAAGGTTCTGGAAGGTGGCATCATCAATTGCACTAACTATGATGTTCTGTGCCCTTTTGTCCATTGTAGCTAGGACAATCTCATCCTTGGTCATCTCAGAAAAATCCTTTGGAGTTCTCTGTGTAGCATCCAAGACTGAAATCTTCATGGGCACATAAGGCCCTTCTTTGACTGTGATGTAGATCCTAGGGTCAGAGGCCTCCATGAACAGCCTTACCCTTTCTTTCCAGATTCCAAAAATCTCCTTTCTGCATATGGGCAGTTTCATTGAACCCAATTCCTTGTGATTCTCTGAAGACCCCATGTTTCTTGATTTTCTTGAAACTGTTTCCTGACTTATACTGAATCTGCCAAACTGGATCTCCTCAGACAGTTAGTCCTTTTTGAGGAACCTCCCTCTGATACCACTTGAAAGATATGGTACCTAAACACCTAGAGGGGGGGGGGGTGAATAGGTGACCTAATCCTTTTTAACTTTTGTTTGGCAGCACAACAGCTATTTCACTGAATTCAACAGCTATCAGCAATTACAGCATATAAACAATAATTCCACAGCACAGCACAGCACAGTACAGAAGACACAATAATTTATAGTGGTTCCCCAATCTTTGGGTACATCCACTTTCCCCCTTCGCCTATCTAGCAGTGTACTAGATTCGGCCAAACTTCTCCACTAACTCAGAACCCAACTAGGTTCCTACCTCAGGCCCAAAGCCTTACACTCAGCCAAAAGGCCTACACTCAGCCACCCAGGCCTACACTCAGCCAATTAAGGCCTACACTCAGAGTTCTTCAACTCCTACACTCAGGCAACCAAGCCCTACCCTCAGCCTTTATAATATAGGCTTACAATTCTCTCAGATCCAATGGATCCTACAAGTTAAAATAGAAAGTACAAAAGCTAACTCTACAACTCAGAAAATAAGAGAGGAGTTGAGAGATTCTTGAAGAGTTCTTGGAAGAACTCAGTTAGATCCAAACTGACTTAGCTTCCTTCAAAGCTTCTTGATTAGAACTGAATTAGTCTGAATCTTCTGCAGTTGTTCCTTGACCTCTGCTTCTTGAAATCCAGATGACACTGAATTCTTCTTCTCAGCCTTAGTTCCAAAGACTGAATTCTTGGTTGGAGCTCTCTCTCTCCAACTTCTTAGATCTGCCGATGCACAGCAAGATCTTCTTGTGTTGATGCTCAATATACCACTTTTTCAAAGATCTGAACTTTTTCAACCACTTCTATATTACTTGATCAGTCTTAATCACCACATTTCTGTAAACTATGAGTGCCTATTTATAGGTTTCCTTCATGGTAACCGGCTGGTCCGGTTCACAACAGACTTCTGATTTCTCTGACAGTTGATGTAGACCGGCTGGATCGGCAGCTGTCATGTCAACCAGTCACTTCTTGAAATTTCTCTAACTGTCAGATAGTGTCGAGACTTACTGTTCTTAAGTGTCGACACTTATAGGCCAAGTGTCGACACATGTTGTGTAAGTGTCGACACAAGTCTACAAGGTGTCGACACAATTCCTTGTATGTCTCGACACAGATTCTTCTGCATGTGTCGACACTGAAATTGAGTGTCGACACAAGTACTTGTACTTCATTCTTTAACTGTATTCTTCTAAGTGTCGACACATCTCCTTTGTGTCGACACATCTTCATGTGTTGAAACTGTCAAGTGTCGACACTGCTTCTTGGTGTCGACACAAGTCTTCTCTTTTGTTTCTTCAGCTGAGTGTCGACACATTCCTTTAGTGTCGACACTTGTACTTAGAATATTTTGTAACTTTTCTGTTCTTTGCTAAGTGTCGACACAGCTCCTTGTGTCGACACTTTCTTCAAGTGTAGAGTCTTCAACTAAGTGTCGACACATTGTGCTGAGTGTCGACACTTTCTTCAACTACTGACTCTTCAGCATAGTGTCGACACATTGTGTTGAGTGTCGACACTTTCTTCAAATACTGAGTCTTTAGCTAAGTGTCGACACATTGTGCTGGGTGTCGACACCTTTTTTAAGTGTTGACTCTTCTGGTTGTGTGTCGACACATTGTGCTGAGTGTCGACACAAACTTCAAGTGTTGACTCCTTTGAGTGTGTGTCGACACATTGTGCTGAGTGTCGACACATTCTTCATATGTTGACTCTTCTGCATAGTGTCGACACATTGTGTTGAGTGTCGACACTTGTACTTAGATTCTGCAGACTTTTGCTGAGTGTCGACACAACTCCAAGTGTCGACACTTTCTGGTGTTGACTCAGCTCTTCTAGGTGTCGACACTTCTGCTAAGTGTCGACACAAGCTTTTCTGCATTCTTCTACACTGAGTGTCGACACAGCTCCAAGTGTCGACACTTTCTGACTGGTGTCGACTCTTCTTCCCAGGTGTCGACACAATGACTCCAAGTGTCGACACTGCTTGTCTGGGTGTCGACACAAGCTTTCTCAAGTGTCGACACTTTCCCTCTGGGTGTCGACACATGGACTTAGAAACTTTTAGCTTCAGTCTAGTGAATACTTAACCTGCACAATTAACTCAAACACACATCAAATACATTATGATGTATATCATTGAGTTAGGTGAGGCTTCTTCAAATCAGGTACATTTGACCAATGTACCCAACAGCTTGTAATATGCAAGTTCAAATTTTCATCTTATAATCAGTCGAACTGCACATATTACTGCACCATTTGGATGACGCTAGGCTTAAGTTCAAAATTATTGTTCCCTATAGTAGGGGAAACAATATTTATTTCTGTACCTTCCAAGTTAGGCAGAAAATAATAGGGCATGGTCCGTTGCTGGACTTTATTTGGATTGGGCTCAGCCATTTTTTCTGTGTTAGTGACTCCGATCGACACTTAGAAGTCTATATGTAAAACCTAATCACGAGTTTGGTAGAGCTGCCGAATGGTGCGCTTAATCTTTGGATCAAAATGAATATCAGAATTACTCGAAGAGCAACCACGAGTCATGCACTAGAAAGAGAAAGGAGAGAGAGAACAAAAAAGGAAAGAAAAAGAAAGAACTATAAGATGAAATTAAATAAAAATAGAGAATTAAATGTTGAAATAAAATAAAAACTCATTTTTTTTTAAAATAATATTTTTTACGGATTGACTCTCGAACTTCCCGAGGACTACTCGGTGAATGGCTTGCATCAGTACTAGGCAAATTGGTGGTATTTAAGCCAACCTTGCCCTTTTCGAGAGAATTTAGGCAGGGTAGAGAAAGGATAATGTGTGTTGATTATAAATATATATATATATATATTTGTAGAAGTGATAGCGAAGGCGTTTTCTTAATATTGACAAAAATATCTCTCCGGCAACGACGCCAAAAATTGATTTTGATTTTACAATCAACCCGAAAAAGGCAAGTGTACCTAAAGAATCGTAGTATCTGGGTCATATTTAAACACGGGGCTGTCAATTACTACAACTCACGTCATTACTCTTATCCCACCGAATGAAAGTGGGTTTTGGTTTTTGAAATTAAAAATTGCTAATACGAAGAAATCACGAAAGTGAAATTCATGATTTAAATAGACTTAACACTTGATTTGGTGTTCTTGAAAATCCGATTATAAAAGATGCATTCTAAATCTTAAAATTCCGTTTTGATTGGTGGATTGAAAAATATGATAGAAACTCGCTAGAGATGACTTCCACCTAATTTTAATAATACATCAAACATAATCTCTTAAAATTTGAAATAAATTAAAATTACATGAACATTAATCCTGAACCCAAATGCAACGATATTTTTAATTCTCAAATAAAATAGCACGAACCCTTTATTTTTGAGAGATCTAAAGCATCCACGAGCCTCTCGACCATCTATAATACCAAATCAGATAGGAAAATTTATAAACTAGAAATATAAACCCGCAACCAAAATTTAATATTCATCCCAATACTAACCAATCAAGCACTTAGAGAAGATTTAGCTACTCATAATAACAAAATAAATAAAAATAAGAGAAAGAGAAAGAATCATTTTCATTTATATAAAAAAGAAGAGTACAAAATTTAAATAAGACAAACTAGAACTTTGGAGAAATAAAAGGAAACATACATGAAATAACTTGTAAAATAAAACTCTTAACATGTAGCACTGAAAAAAATATAAAACTCTCAAATTTTCTCTTGAACTTGAACTAGATGCCTTGTTTTCTAACCTTCCAAATCCTTGAATCCTTGCTCCTATTATAACCATCATGTAAGAATCTAGAAAGAAGAATAAAATGGGTAGTCCATAGGGGGGTCGGCCACTAGCTTTGAATGGAGGAATTAATTAGTGCGGAGGAGAAGATGAGGTAGAAGAGATGAAGAGAGTGGGTTAATTGCTTTAATTTAAAAGAAATTTGGAGGATTAATGTGGGGACATGAAGAGGTGGAGGAAGAGATGAAAGGTTTAAATGCATGAAAAAAATAAAATAAAATAGGGGAATACCAAGGGGTGGCCTTCCATATATGATGACAGGATTAATTGGCAAGGAGAGGAAGAGGAGGGGTCGGACACATATTTAAAATGGAGGATTAAATTGGGAGTTGAAGGGTGTGGTGGAGTGTGAGTAAAATGAAGGAATTAATGAGGGAATTATGAAGAGCAGGAGAGAGAGAGAGAGAGGTGGCCGACCACTATAAAAATAAAAAAAAGAAAAGAAAATGAAGAGGAGGAGAGAGAGGGCTGGCCATGTATTTAAAAAGGAGAAAATAATGGGTGGCCAATGTAACGCCCCTGATTTTCTGATGTCATTATTTGGTTTGTCGACATCATAATTTCGACATCAGAGCGTTAGCCTTTCTCATTTTGTTGACGACGCTGCACCGTTTGTGCATTTTCGCATCCGTCGGGCCTATTTATCCAGATTTTGGGATTCTGTTGGGTTGGAATGTCTTCCCTGTTATAAAGGTTACGGTTTTGAGGACTTGGACTTGTTCAGTTTTGTTGCATTCCGAGCATTTTGGAGTCTCGGCGTGTGTTTGGATCCTTATGAGGATTTTCTTTGCTTATGTAAGCTTTTGATGATAGTGTCTCAAGAATGGTACGTCGGATTCTAGGGTTGTTGTCGTTGTTGAATTTGTTTAAATTCAACGCGCGTTTGGACCTCTGTTTGGACTCACATTTCTCTGTTAAAACACTTGAATTTGATTATCTACTGTTGATGTTATGCAAGCTTTAGGCATTGTTCTGATTCTTAGTTAGCCTTCCTCTTGATCCTTGTGAAGCCCTGTAGGGTTCGCTTCTTTCTTTTCATCATCAATCAGAGGCAGGAGACAGAATTTTCTGTGCGCTGTTCGGAGCTCGATGATCGTCGAGCTGAGCTCGAGGAACGTCATGCCGAGCTCGACGAAGCGTCGAGCAGTCCTTTGTTCTGAGTTCGACGAACTGTCAAGCGGAATTCGTCGACCGGGAAGTTCGTTCGATGAATTTCGAAATTACTTCGTCGAGCTGGTTTCACCTTTGCATTCGACGAATTTCGAACTGAATTCGTCGAATAGAGTTGTTCCCTTTGCCTTCTACGATGTTAGAACTGATTTTGTCGAACGGCCTTTGTGTTCGATGAAATTCAAACTGAGTTCGATGTTTGGGATGTTCTTCCTCCTTGAATTCGAGAAATATTTTGTTCTCGAGAAGTGTTTTCCTTGTACTCGAGAGCTGTCCTCTAGTTCTGAAGAAGACTTGTTATACTCGAAAATAGTCCTTCGTTCCCGAGAAGTATGCCCTTGCTGTTCTCGAGAACTACCTTCTATTCTTGAGAGGTGATTTCTTGTTCTCGAGAGGTGTTGTTTGCTCTCGAGAAATTCTTTCTTTGTTCCCGAGAATGTCTTCTAGTTCTCGAGAATTGTCTTCTTCTTCTCGAGAACAATTTCTTCTTCTTGAGAACAACTTCTGTGTTCTCGAGAGCAGTTATTTCCTTCTCGAGATCAATTTCTTTTTCTCGAGAATAACTTCTGTGTTCTCGAGAGCAACTTCTTTCTTCTCGGGATGTTCGGTTCAACCGATCCCAGTTTTTTTTACTTAAGTGCTGATTAACCTAACACTACCCTTAGTATATAAATACTTATCTTCTTTTTCCCTCCTTCACTTTGAACTGATTTCCTGTTCATCTTCCAAAGCAGAGAGGCGTGGGAGAGAGAGAAAGAGTGTTTTTCTGCTATCCTTCCGGTGGCCGCCGAGGGTGCTCCGGTGCTCGAAATCTTCAACCGAATATAGATCCGAAAAGCTCTCAACAAGAGCTACACCATCATGGTAAATTTTCCCCCTTCCTTGAGTTTTTATCTCCTGGGTTTTCGGACCTAACCCTTATTTTTGTCCATTCTTGTTAGATTTTGACTTCCCTCATCTTCTTTCATCCTGATCTACGTGTAGGAGTGATTTGGAGAATTCTTTCCACAAAATCAAGACAAGTGATGGTTTTTCTCCTCCCCTTCCCTTCTTTATCCAGATTTGTCGAAGTTTCTAAATTCTTGCTATCACGATTAATAAATAACTTGCTGGTTAAAATGTTATTAAGATCTTTGTCTATTTCCATTTTAATTTTCTGTTCTGGATGTTGGTTACCTAACCTTGAAAGTGCCATATGTTTTGATGATGAGATTACATATCACTCTTCTTACCGTTTCATATCTTTCATGTAGAATGCGTTAGAGTTATCTAGGATTGTAAATTCTTCGTAAAGATTGATCAACCGTTTCATTCTAGAATTGTCTAGTAGAATTTGATGTGTCATTGTTGTCTTGAGGTTTTTATCATGGTTTTTCTACGTGGCGATGCTGTGGGGCGAGACAAGCTGCACGTTTTTGTGGGCCTCTGAGCTCTAAACCCAGATATTTACGGTGTTTTTCTTCCCTATTAATAATTTGTGGGGCTCTACCGGTTGTTTGGGGTATTTGCGGTGAATGGTGGAGTGTTTAGTCTCCCCCACATTTAGATGGATAATTGTCTTTGGGGTTATGTCCGGCTTAGTTGACCACCCTGCTTGTTTCAGATTGTTTGGTAGAGTTGACCACAGGTAGATAATAGGTGTTTGTTTCTTTTCGGATGATTTAATCATGAACTTTTCCCCTTACAGTCTTGTGCATTTTGGGGTGCTTTGTGGTACGTGACGCTTCACATAATTGTTTCTTTTTGGCTTTTGTACATCTCTGTTGTACTTTAATTAAGTATTTTCCTTTGGTCTTCAGTTGATACCCCTCGACTTTGTTTACTTTTGGCTTACTTTTCGCCATTACTTGTATATTCCTGCTGAGGTGTTCTATCTTTGGAATGCCTCTGGTTGAGAGCTGTAGTTGGTAGTTATGCCAGTTTTTGAGTTTCTGAGCAACAGTGTTGGCTGTGTTCTTTGCCTCGCCATAATGAGGTAGTTTATTATTTTTGTTTATCCACTAGTTCAGACATACTTTTATTTTGTGGATTCGTGTCAGTTTGTTGACGCACATAAGATTGTTATTTTTGGATACTTGCTAGCTGCTTAGCTTTCTTTCGGTGTGTTTGGGATACTTGCTCTCTGGGATGTTTTATTCTAGGACTGCATGTTAGATATTTTTAACTTATAAAGCCCTATTATTAGTACATCATACATGCCATCTCTTTCAAAATTAAGTCACTACTTTCTGTTTAGCGTAAAGACTTTTAGCTAAACTCATAATAAGTCTATGGTCTTGCATACCAAAAGTTGTTCCCTGGGGGACGTTTACACTCATGTAGGATGTTTAATCTCATAAAAGAAATATTTTCCACAGCGTATTACTACTTTATTTGTGGACTAGATGAGCCACTAAGCTGATGGATACGGCTAACTACTATACTTAAATTGATTTTAACTCTAAATAACTTAAGAACCTTTCTTCATGGCTAAGTAGGAGTTTTGTCTGAGCGTCCGCAGTTATCTCCTGCTGATGTGGCATCATTAGGCGCATTTTTCCCTTACTCTGATATACTTATTTGGTGGTGAAAATGCGGGTTGTGACAGCTGACCACATATATGAGGTGGCTTGCATGAATTTAAAAGAGATATTTTTTCATGCATTGGAAAGTGGTTCATGTATTAATTTGAATATGAAATGTTTATTTTATGTATGTGAAAGGTGTACGTGCATTGTTGGATTGAGATTATTTTCACATACGTGGTTGACAGCAGGCTTTTGCGTCGAGTCATGCCGAAGTCCCCTCAGGTCTGTCATAAAATAAAATAAAATACAATTAGTGTGAATTATATAAAAATAATAATAATAAGCTATTTAATATATATATATATATATATTAAAGAAAATATATTTAATTTATATTAAAATATGATAATTATGATACACATATTTTAAACATAATATAGTATTATAAATGATTCAGTCTAATCGTTGGAGAATGTAAGTATTCAATCTTGTTGTGCGACCTAGCCTGGGTATGAGTTGCTCGCCAAAGAATGTAAATATTTGATCCAGGGAGTAATCTAGCCTGGACGAGGAGTTGGCTTCAAAATAATGTAAAGATTCAATCTGGAAGTGACTGAGCCTGGTCAGGAGTTGCTTGCTAGAGTATGTAATAATTCAATCTAGGGAGTGTCCTAGCATGGCCGAAGAAGTATCAAGGCAAGAATAAGGAAAACACGATGCAATATAATCAAAACAAAGATAGATTGAGTGAGTCGTAGCTCGTGACTTTTACATCACACAAAGTATAAGACAAGAAATCAAAATAAAATAAAAAAATAAACAAATATAGAAAAACAAAGATAAGGTTTGCACTGTTTTCTTGATTGACGGGTGGTCCTCCTCTCCTACTGAGAGCTTCCTTGCAACATAGCTGCTTCGTTGCGCAGATTGATGTCATTGACATCAAAGGTGATTGCTTCTTCTTGCTGAACCTGCTTTGAGTAGCAGGCACGAGCTACTTCCTATTTCCCGCAATTGACCCCTATGCCTCATAGGGTCAGGAACTTCTTGGATAAGTGTGGAATTGATGGGATCACTTCAAAAACTGAATGGACTGACATTCCGAAGATATCGTTGTAGGTTGAACTTAAGATGATGATGACGAACTGGATATCATAAGTAACATGCCTCTGGAATTCACCCCTTAATACTCCCAGGGTAATTGTTCTTTGAACGAAAACTGAATGGTTGCTGAAGCCATATACGGTCCTATGGCGGGACTGAGATGTTGATGAATAAGTTTCATGCTGTAGAGAGTGTATAAAAATAGGATATCGATTGAACATTCGTTGTCTATGAGAATTCTTTTGACGTTGAAGCAGGGATCTCCAATTTCTACGTAGATAATGAGCTGGTACCGATAGGGGGTCTACAACCCTTCGAGGTCTTCATTTCTGAATGAGATGGTGACATCCTGGTTAAGCTTTGGACTTTTGCTAGATCTATTTGTAGTTTTGATTGCGAATATCAGGGTAAAGAGTATTGGGGGCCCAACAGTGGTATCAATACTTCCTACTATTTGCATTGTGCTAGGGCCCTCCTGCGATGCATTCTGCATGTCTCTTCCTTCATGTTATACTTGTTGGCCTTATTCTTGTCCCTACAAAAAACTTCCAAGGATTCCTTGGCAGACTAGACGTTTGATTTCATTCTTTAGCTCAAAATATTCCTCGGTAGTGTGACTAACTGTGCTGTAAAACTTGCAATATTTTGACTGGTCACTTCTCGGATTCGACGGCGGCACTGTCGGTCATTGAAATTCCAGATCATTTTGAATTGAGTAAAACACATTGGTACGAGTGGTATTTAGTGGAGTGTATTCTCGGGGTGGTCTCAGATCCACATGCCTTGGCAGGCCACGACGATAGTTGTCATTCCAACACTCATCCTAGCATCATTCATCTCATTGTATAGGGGCCTGATCCCGACCCATCTTCCACTTTTGCCCGCCTTCAAACTGTAGGCGGTGCGCTTCGATTGCCTTATCAGTCTCAATCTGAGCTTCGACCAAATGAACTAGGTCTGGATAACTAGGCACAGTTTACCTCATGAGAGTCGAATAAAAATCGCTTGGATGCAGTCCCTCGAGGAAGATGTGTTTGAAAAGTTTGAGTCTGACCACCGTAATCTATCAGGCTTCTAAGGCGAAGCGGTGAAAGAAGTATTTGAGGGATTCTTCATTTTTCTGTCGGATACCTGAAAGGTGGATTGGATTCCGAATGATTCTTCGGTTCGTAACAAAAAGCTCTGAAAACTATCGTGCAAACTCTATAAAGTTGAAGATGGTTCTTTGTTGAAGGGAATGAAACCAAGTGGGGGACTGACACTTCAAAGTGGCTGGAAACACTTGGCATAACTGTTGGGTTTTTCCATGCATCCAAAAACTTGTGCGATGCTGAAATGGAATAAGAAACCCAAATGAAATTCGGATCTACCGATGAATATTGATCAAGAAGTAAAGTGAAATTAATAAAATTATACCTTTGAGAGATTGAGTCAATACTCAACCAAGGCACTCCGATGAAGTCCAACTAATAGTAACGAACAAAGTTCCGTGCATAGAATAGTGTCCATGCCTCTACGGATATCCACATGAGCATGAAGAACCGTAATACTTTATTCGCACAAGATCTAGGTTGGAAGAAGGTTCTCCATTAACGTCTACACAGACTACAATATCCGTTAAATGAGAGGCAGCGACGATGAATACGACGCTTAGGAAACAATTTCCGGCGAAGTACAAGAACGACGGATGGTCAGTGGCGAGATCATTTTTCATGACCTAGCGAAACAGTTCCATCATCGGGAGGAAGAAGAAGAGGCAGACACGCTCGATTAGGTCAGCAAAAATCATGTAAGTATTTTGTTTTATTATACATATCATATATATACATAGTACCAAACCAACTGATACCCGCAGACCATGCCGAACTAGACTTAAAGGAAATAAACCGGATGAAACAAAATTCGTCGAGTATTCCCGTCGATATTCGATGAATTGATAACCATTCATTGAAAAAACACGTATATACTCGACGAATCGATACAGGGCAAACCGTCCAAGCAATAAGGCAATATACGACGAATCAGAGTTTAATTCATCGTAACCGTCGTGACGATACTCTACGAATCATGTCCAATTTGTTGAGATAACATTACGATACTCGACAAATTCGAACAGACTCGTTGAGATGTCACGACTATAATTGATAGATTCAAAACTATTCGTCGAAACCTTAAGACTATACTCGACGAATTTCCCTTAGATTATTCCGACCACTTACCTGTTGACCCATATTCACAATATAGGTCCCAAAATGAATATCCTTCAAATCTAGAACATCATAGTCTTGGTCCTTCACTTATATCACATATGAGCAAGGCCAACACAAACCTTTCTAACTTCTCCAATGCTCTTATGTGCGACTTCATAGGCTCATATTGCATTGGTAGTGACACTACATGTTTAATCACTTCCAGATCTCCATGGTAACACCAACAGTCTCCCACTTGATCTTGAAAGTATCAAACAAAAGCTTCACAAATATTGAGCAGAATAGAACTAGAGGTATAGAACGTGTCACCCTCTTAGTTTCCTGATCTAGAATGGACTTCCATAAATCTGTGAGTCCAATATCATATATTGACTCAACCAAGCATAACCATGCATTTTTAAGTCGCATTCCATCAAGGGGCCCATGGATGCAACTCTTGTCATATAAGAGGACAAATCCCAGTTTTGTCCACACATAAATCACCCAAATGATTCGTAACATACCCAATAACCATCTTAATCATCCAACTTTCTCAACAATGGACTTTTGATAGCATCAAAGCACGCTCTTCCTCACTCGATGCTCTGACTTAAGGTCAAAGGACCACAAACACCATTTCCACTTGAGCCATACTTATGACACATTCATATAACTATCCACAACGTATTGTCATGGTTGTTCTGTCCAGTACAACTTGTTCACTAACAAGTACCCATGTGATGACTTGATATCACGATATCATGACCGGTGAGAAACTGTCATTAGTCAATGCACATTCTAGTTTTAATGTATCATCATCGCCCTTAGCTTTTAAGATGATACTCGACCACATACCATTTAAGAACGAAGCATCTTAAGAACATAGGCTCTCACATTCAAGCCATCACTTGATTCTTATGGAAGAAAACATTCTAAGGGAATTTATTACCTTAAATTAATCTATCACAGTAGAAATAAATTTACACAATAAAAGAACTTTCCAAAATATAGAATGAAATACACAGTACTTTATTCATCAAATGTTTTTTTACAACCACCGACAAATACACAATTCACAAGACTCATACTAGGGCAGATCATTTGAAAGTGATGTATTAGATCTGAAATAGTCTAGAGGGGGGGGGGGGGGGTGAATAGAGTATCGTAAAAATCTTTAGAAAACTTTACAGCTTTTGCTGTAAGCAAAAACTGCAGAATAACAAATAAATAATCACAAGCACACAACAAACCTAGCTAGCACAAACACAGCAAGAACAAAAGAAAGGGCAACCAGACAACACAAGAAATTATAGTGGTTCCCCAACCTGGGTACATCCACTCTTCTACCACCCTGGTAGAAATCCACTCAGATTTTTGATCAGGTGCCTGACACCAATGAGCATTTGAACAGGTGCTCAAAAACCAAACCATAAGTCTTTTGGTCAAGTGACTTACAACCAAGAATAACTTTTGACGGGAGTTATAACCCTTTATAGAGTGGGGGTGAGAGATGATATTGTCTTCTATTTCTCAATATATAACTGAGAAGACTCAAGTGGAAATGATGTTAGCAAAGAGCTCCCCCTGAGATGTAGAATGGTTCAAGGAAAACTAAAGCTTTGCTTCAGGGTGATAGGTCTTCAATCTTTAAGCCTTGGCCAGGAAAGACCTTCAGGAACTTCTTTACAGATGGAATTGATGTTGTCCTTTGAAGTGTCCTGGAGAGTTGAAGAATGAAGACTCTTGATTTTTGATTTATTGTTCTTCTTCTTCAAATTGCAGATGTTCTTCTGGTCTAGAGCTTCTTTTCTTTATCAGAGATCTGTAAAAGAAAGAGCAGAGAATTTCTTGATTCAGACTGATTGTGTTGCTGACAGTCTTTGTGTCTGTATGCTCTGTATTCTTGTGTGTCTTCCCTTTGTAGGAAAGAAGAGTAAATTTCTTTTATATTTACTGTCAAGAAATTCTCTTTCAAAATTTGAATTCCTCTGCATTAATTGCTGACGGGCTTGAAAATAAACTGCATTGATTTATTTCCCCAACTGTCCCATGGAGAAACGACAAGCAATAATCCTAGAGAAGACCATAATCAATGCTCTATCTAACGGTTATATTCAGAGAATATTTGAGCATTAATTACACAGGAATTATTGCAGTAAGAATGGGCAGAAGGAAGGAAATAACTAAGTCTGGATTCGTCGAACAGATAACAGAAATCGTCGAGCTGAGTCCATAGTTCATCGAGCTAAGAAGTTGTGTTCGTCGATCAGATGACTTCTATTCGTCGAGCTGAGTTCCAAGATCATCGAGCGGAGAGTAGAACTGCATTGAATAGAAACTTTGACATTTCTATGCATGAAGTTCGTCGAGCTGATAGTTGGTAACTGATTTCATCGAGCTGAGAACTGATTTCGTCGAGTTGATAACTTGTTGAAAGAATTTCTGGGGAATGTGTCGACACAAGTTCTGGGTGTCGACAGAATTACTTCTTGTCTCGACATAGCTGTTGTGTTGACAAAAATCTGGAGTGTGTCAACAGAAGTCTTGTGTGTCGACACAGTTGTTGGTGGTGTCGACACAGTTGATGTCGACACAATTGATGTTGGTGTCGACATAAGTCTTTCTTCTGGTGTCAACACAAACTATTGGTGTGAAGGTTGAAGTGAAGTATCCAGAAATCATCGATCAAAGAACTAAGTTCGTCGACTTGAGTCTAGAGAACAAATTCTGGACTTGGAATGCTGAAGGTTGAGTCCAAAGATCGTCGAACTGAGAATCAAATTCGTCGAGCTCAGCTCAGAGAATTTTCTCTGAGATCGTCGAGCTGAGCACGAAAATCGTCGACCTGAGTTTGACGAACGTCGAACTCATTTTCTGAGTCTTTGGAAAATCTCTAAGTCTTGAGTCTCTGGCAGTCTGATGATGGCTGGTCCATGAGATGTTGAAGCTAAGGACTTGGCCTAGACTCTAGGACATAACTATGGCCCTGACTATACATGATGGGTCATAAGATCCTAACTTAGTGAACCTAGCCCAAATCAAACTAGGGATCCAACACTCTCCCCCTATTTGGGTGAGGTCACTAATTACAGACTCAAACAAAACTGAAAATAAACAAAGCAGGAAAAACATATATCTGACAGAGAAAAATGAACACATGTAGCAGATATATATATATATAGATAAGCTTTGTTCAGAAATAAGAAAGCAGTTATAAACATAACAGAAATTAACCAGTTCAGAACTCATTTGTTTTGCTTCTTCTCTTTGGGCTTTTCTTCTTTGCTCTTGTCTCCTGGCTTAGTAAAAACAATTTCTCTGTTTGGATCTGAAGCTTGCACTTTGTTCATGGTCATATCAGCAGCCCCTATGATTTTCAATGATGTGGCTCTGGGGACTACTGCTTCTGGGTGCAATTTCATATAATCATCAGCATTGAAAAATTTGTTAGCTTTTTCAAATCTTTTAAGCTCTTCTTTCCTGTACTTTGACATTGCTGTATATTCTGAGGGATCCTTTCCTTCAGCTCTGGCTTTGTTGATCATAGAAAGGCCAACAAGTTCTTGGAACCTGGCCATCCTAGCTGAAGTACCTATTTCTGGATCTTCAAAGGGTATATGAGGAGAAGGAGGTCTGTTGGAGCTTTCAGCTTTTGATGTTGCTTCTGTTATTGAGGTTGGTACTGCTTGCCAGAAGGATATTGTCCTTGCTGGCTGCTTCCTGAAAATGAGGACCTACCCTGATGTCTTTGATAAGTTTTAAATTGGGTAGTCCTTTGAGAAGATGTGCCTGAAGCACCACCAGTTGGAGGATGAGGAGGAGGGTCCCTTCTGTATTTCTGAGTTGGAGGAGGGGAGTATCTTTTACTTCTTTTCCATTCTTTCTGTTCATTCTTGGATAACGACATCCAAGTTGGCATCCCTTTATATGGAGTTATCTTCTGAAGGATATAGTAGGGAGTGTCATTTGCTGGATTTAGCTTTGGAGCAGGAGGAGGAGGTGCTTTCCTTTTCTTAGATACTTTCTTCTTCTTTGGATCCTCATCTAAATCCTCATCTTCATCATCATCATCAGATCCCTGAGGATTATCATATAGATCATTTAAAGCTTTCAGGGCCTCAGCAAAAATGAAAGGGTTCTCAGTTTGAGATGGAGCTGGAGGAGAAACTGTAATAGGATCTGGAGCTGGAGAGCTTTATATGATATTGCTTTCAGCAACTGCCTTATTCTCTTCTTCAATATCAGCCAAGATCAAAGCATCCAGATCTGGCATTGGAGAGTCATCCATCACAAAGCTTGGAGCAGAAATATCTTCTGGAGAGGATGGCTTGACTGCAGGCTCTGAAGCAAAAAAACTGTCCCTGAGTTGCTTGGCAACTTTTGGACAAATTGGAGAAGAATAGGGGACAATAGCTAAAGATGGCTTAGTATAATCTGCTGGAAGGAAGATCAAAAATGCAGTATCAAAACTTTTCAACAAATGTGCTAAATCTATTGTGGGATTTAAAATAAAATCACTAGTAGTAAGAATCTCTTCAGTAACTGACGCATCTGAATCCATGTCAGTCTCAATAAAATGAATGTAATCAATAAATTATGTATCTTCTGCTATTGCTGCCTCTGCATCTGCTGGAGCTGGAGCTGCTGAAACTGAAACTGCTGCTACTGCTGGAGCTGCTGCAGCTTCTTCATCAAGCATGTCCCCCTGCCTGGTTTCAGTATGAACTGGTGCCAGGCCCCTGAATGAAGAGGGGGCAGCAGTGAGGGCAGAGATCTGGGCAGTTAGGGTAGATATGGAAGTAGAAAGAGGTGTAATGGCCTCTGCTATTATTGTTTTGAGGAGGGGTGTGATGAGGTAAATGACAGATAAGATGGTGGAGGGATCCAATGGTGGAGTTGCAGAAGGTATTACAGAAGGTGGTTGAGTGGAGACAGATGGAGGGATGGTAGAGGATGGAGGAGGAGCATTTGGCATGTGGTCATCTTGCGTGGATTGATGTTGAGGGGAAAGAGTAGTGGGAGGAGATGACAGTAGATTAAAAGATGGTATGGAGCATAAATGTGGTGGAAGAGGAGATGAAGATGGTATTGGAGAAGGGGAGGGTTGATGATAATCCTAAATAGGGGATGAGGGGATGTTAGTAAGATCTAGGGGTGGAGAAGTGGCAGGAGATGTAGCTGGAGTAGTAGTATGAACAGATGGTTGTGGGTGTGGTTGATGTTGAATAGAGGGAAGTGGGGAAGAGGGGTGTTGGGTTTGGAGTGCTGAAAGAGATGTGGATGAGGGAGGAATGATCTCTTCATCAGGGTGGGGAGTGGTTTCTACAGCCCTTGTGCTCTCAGAAGCTTTGGTGATAGAGGATGAGGCCTTAGAATGCTTTGTTATTGTCATCTCCCACCTGTCAAACAAGGCACAAGTAAGCCTTTTGCTGGAATTGATGAATATGGTCGGGGCGACCAGTGATTCAACAGCCTTTTCCTTCAAAACGATCCCCAGGATCCTTCCAAAACACACTTCCTTTTTGCTATTCTTTTTCTTTATTAGATCAAAGATGATCTGAGCCCAGTCCACTTGCTTCTTGTTAACCACTGCACACATAACCATAAATTGATGCCTGGTATATAATCGTGTGCAGTGTGCTTGCCTAGTAAGACTTTCCCGATAGTATATGCCAGAAACTTGAATTCTGCAGATAAGTGTTTCTTCAACAATTTATTAGTGTTATCTCCAGTATAACCCATCAAACTCAACATTTGATCATATTCTTCACTGACAATCTCTAATTCTTCTTCACCATCGTGCAATCCAACAATTTTAGTTAATACGGCGGGAGATAGAGAAACAGTATTATCCGCAATTGATCCAGTCATGGTATTCTCCTATGAGTTTGAAGACGTAAAGACCCATTCTCTAATCTCAGTTCCAGACAGTTTGATCCTTGTTGTCATCAGATTCTTCAGATGCTGCTCTTCCAGAAGTTCCAGAATATTCAAAAAAATCGGGTCTGAATGCTGGAAAGAATCAAAGTCAGCATTGAAGCCGGTGTCGAACTTCATCGCAGTAAGGGTTCCTGTTGGAATCGCCATGAGAGTACCTGAAAGAGAAAACGAAGATCAAGTGCAAAGGAACTGAAAGTGCGGGACGAGGGTCGAAGAAAATCTAGATATATGGTTTTCTGGAATATGAATCGACAAACTCCGTTCCACGATAAATAAAAAGATCTTCAATCTGAGGTCGACGAAATAATTTAGAGTTAAACAATTCGTCGAGCTCAGTCTGAAGACTTGAAGATATTTCGTCGAGCTCCGTTCGATGAAATTCTTCTGAAGCAGATTCATCGATATGCGTTCGACGAAAACAACTTCACTCACAGAGAGTTCGTCGATCTTTGTTCGACGAGTATCTCAAGAACCTTCCACAGTTCGTCGAACTACGTTCGACGAACTTTGACAAAATTCGTCGAATGCAGATAGAAGTTAGATTAAAGCTTCTCCATTTATCATGCCCAGCTGATTTATAAAGAACAAGTGATTCTTTTCCTTTAAGGGTTTGGTGAAAATATCAGTTTTTTGTAAATCAGTGGAGATATAGACAAGTTTGATTTTGTTTTTGTCTACACACTCTCTAATGAAATGATGCCTAATGTCTATATGCTTGGTCCTACTGTGATGAACTGGATTCTGTGTTATTGATATAGCACTTGTATTATCACAAAGTAGAGTATAATTATTTAAGTTGAAACCATAGTCCAGGAGTTGATTCTGAATCCACAATATCTGTGAACAGCAACTGCTAGATGCAATATACTCTGCTTCAGCAGTTGATGTAGACACATATGTTTGTTTCTTGCAGAACCAAGACACTAATCTCATACCAAGGAACTGGCAAGTTCCTGTGGTACTTTTTATGTCTACCCTGCATCCAGTATAATCAGCATCTGAGTATACAGTTAACTCAAATTCTGACTCAGTAGGATACCATAGGCCTAGACTAGGACAACTCTTTATATATCTCAAAATTCCTTTTAGGAAAGTAAGGTGAGATTCTTTAGGGTTCACTTGGAACCTAGCAACAAAGGCATGTGACAAACATGATATCAGGTCTGCTATCTGTAAGGTATAGTAGGGACCCAACAATGCCCCTATATAACTTCTAATCAACATGTTTCCCATGTGGATCAGAATCTACTACATCATTAGTAGCCATAGGTGTTTTCTGAGCTGAGGCATCAGCCATCCCAAACTTCTTGAGAAGCTCTTTAGCATATTTAGTTTGCGAGATGAAGATGTCATCAGGTAGCTGTTTCACTTGGAGACCAAGGAAGTAGGAGAGCTTACCCATGCTACTCATCTCAAACTTTGAATGCATGAGGTCAGAGAACCTCTTGTATAGTTTGAGATCAGTAGACCGAAATATAATGTCATCCACATATATTTGTACTAACAAAATTTTATCCTTATGGTGCCTAGTGAACAATATTTTGTCTATTATGCCTCTAGTGAAACCATGCTCTAACAAGAAGCTAGCTAAGGTCTCATACCAAGCTCTTGGAGCTTGCTTTATACCAAAAAGAGCTTTATGCAACTTGAATACATAAGAAGGATGAGTTGGAGAGACAAAACCTGGAGGTTGTTCAACATAAACCTCTTATTTTAGTACACCATTTAGAAATGCACTCCTCAAATCCATCTGATAGACCTTGAATCTCTTGTAGGCTGCATAGGCAAGGAATATTCTGACGGCCTCTGACCTTGCAACTAGTGCAAAGGTCTGATCATAATCTATCCCTTCATCTTGTCTGTATCCTTGAGCAACACGCCTAGCTTTGTTCCTCACAATTGCACCTTGGGCATCTAGTTTGTTTCTGAATAGCCATTTGGTTCCAATGACTGGTAGCCTTTGGGCCTTGGAACCAAATCCCAAACTCTAAATCTCTCAAATTGATTTAATTCCTCCTGAATTGCAATGATCTAGTGGGGATCTTGCTCTGCATCATGGATGGATAGAGGTTCAACTTGAGAGAGAAAACAAGCATGCATCAAATCTTGGTTGAGTTGATGCCTTGTCTGTACACCTGCTGATATGTCTCAATCACTTGAGATCTGGGGTGATCCCTTAGTGTGACAAGATCAGTGAGTGGAGTTGGTTCTGCAACATCATTAGGAACTAATTCCTCTCATGGAATTATGTTTGTTGTTAGGGGAAGATCAATTCCTTCAGTGCCTTCATCTTCACTTTCTTCAATGACTTGTGGAGAAGGATGTGTTGGAACCCCTTGGGTGAGGTTTAGTCCATCCAAATTCTCACACAAATTAGGTACCTGCAAAGTTCTTTTGGAAGAAATCTCTTTCTCCTTGCAAGACATGTTAGCTTCATCAAATGCAACATGAATAGATTCTTCAATTTTTAGTGATTATTTATTAAAAACCTTATAGGCTTTGCTTACTTGGGAATATTGTAGAAAGATTCCCTCTTCAGCCTTAGCCTCAAACTTTCTAATGTTTCTTTTATTATTGTTGTGAATATAACATATACATCCAAATACTTTAAAATAGTTGATTTTAGGTTTCTTCCCTTTAAGTAATTCATAGGGAGTCCTATTCTTCAGTTTATGTATTAGGCTTCGGTTTAGGACATAATTTGCAGTGTTTATAGCCTCTGCCCAAAAGGATAGGGGCATGTAAGCATCTGCAAGTAATGTACCTGCAGCTTCAATTAGGGTCCTATTTTTTCCTTTCAGCTACCCAATATTGTTGAGGAGTTCTAGGAGTTGAGAATCAATGTCGAATACCTTCCTTCTCACAGAACTCATGCATAAGAAGAGACACAAACTCTATGCCATGATCATTTCTGATCAATGCAACATGAGTAGAGAACTCAATCTGTATGGTCCTGAGAAAATCTGTGAGAACCTTAAAGGTATCTGACTTAGATCTTAGAAAGGACACCTAAGTGAACCTTGAGAAGTCATCTACAATAACTAAGGTGTAGGATTTCCCTCCTAGGCTTTGTACAACAATGGGTCCAAAAGGATCCATGTGTAGCAAATACAAAATCCTAGGTGAATCACTTTTATTTACTGATTTAAAGCTACTTTTAGTTTGCTTGCCTTGTTGACAAGGCCTGCAGAGACCTTCCTTCTTGTAGGGGCCAGAAGGTAAGCCTCTAACAAGACTGTCTTTAGATAACCTAGCAATGTTTTTCATGTTTACATGACCTAGCCATTTATACCATAAATCATTCTGATTACTAGTTATATTAAGTAAGCAAATATCAGAATTGGCAGAAAGAAAATCAACTAAGTATATGTTACCTTGTCTATTCCAAATTAAAATAGTTTGTTTTTTCTTTATTAGCAATAGTGTAAGAAGATGAGTTAAAGTGTACCTGATAACCTTCATCACATAAATGACTTATGAAGATGAGGTTATGTTTGAGTCCTCTGACATATGTCACTTTCTTGGAGGTGACAACTCCAATTTTCACTTCTCCATAACCTTCAGACTGGCCACACTTTGAATCACCAAAGATTACCTTTGGCCACAGCTTGGACTTATAGTTGATTAGGTTGTTCTTGTGCCAATCATATATTTGGAGCATCCACTGTCCAGGTACCATGTTTGATTATTTACTGGACAGCTCTTCACCTGCAATGAAAAACAATTAGTTGTTTTTGACCCAGGTAACCTTGGGTCCTTTGTTTTGCTGGTAAGAGAAGCTGAATATAACAAAAAATTCAGGTTGAGATTTATATCCTAGTGGGTGATATCTTCTAGGTGGTATTACCCAATCAGCTACATGATTAAATGGTTTCCTGGATTTGTTGAAGTTATTGTTATAGTTATAATTTTTATTAAGTCTTTCTAGGATAGACGAATTATTGTGAGTTCGTCGACCAGAGTTCGACGAATTGGGATGAGATCATCGATCTCTGCCCAGAGAATGAACATGTTCATTTTCTGTGCCCCACGTTCGTCGATCTCTACTCGACGAACCATACAGAGTTTGTAGATCACAGTTAGACGAATAATTATAGTTAAAGTTTGCGTTCAGAGTTCGTCGATTAGAGTTCGACGAACTCTTCATATTTCGTCGATCTGAGTTCGATGAAATATGCTGAACTTTGTTTTTACCTAAGGTTTTCTGATTTTTGTTATCTTGACCTTTTAATTTGGGAATTTCTTCTGTTGTTTGTTAATAGTTTATTATTTCCTTTCCTTTAGCAGAAATAAACTTGATAGTGGTTGACAAAATATTTTTCTTGAGAATGGGGGGGCAAACCTGATGATGCACCCAAGCCCAGCTTGCCATTCAATCTGGCATTAACTGTGCTTGTAATGTCCATCAGCTTGACGCTTCTCCCATTGAGAGATTCCTCAAGTTGTTTAGCCTCACATAGCTCAATCTTTAACAATATAATTTGTTCATTAGCTAAGGTTAATTCATCCTTTAACCTATTGTTTTCTGAATTAACATTCTCTAGGTTTCCTAATTTTTCCCTAAGAGTCTTAATTTCTCTTTCTGAGTTAATTAAGTCTATGCACATTGCTTTAAATTCAGATTTAAATGAATCAGAACTGTAATCAAAGGAAGATAATACCTTGTCAGCTTCAGAATCTAAAACTGCTTCATTATCTAAATCTTCTTCTGAATGGCTCCTAGAGGCATCTATGGCCATGAGGCAAACCTCTTTGGCCCTTGCCTCTTCTTCATCTTCACTAGAGCTGGAGGATGTTGATTCATCCTCAGGTTCACTCCAAGATTCAACCACAAAACCTTTCTCCTTCCTCTTATATTTGCTGGAGGAAGGCCTGCTGTTGTGCTGTCTTCTGGTATCTTTCTCTCTTCTCTTCTCCTTCTTCTGATTATCTGGACAATCAGAGATGATGTGTCCAGGTTTCCTGTGACCAAAACACACCACGTCTTTAGTTGGTGTTTTGTCATACCTTGGTTTGTCATCCGGCCTTGATGACTTTCTCCTGAAGTCATTCCTTGCCATTTTGTAGAATCTTTTGGCAAAAAGACTCATCAGCTCTTCATTTGTGGTTGAAGTCTCTGTCTCCTCATCAGCCTTGAATGCAATGCATCGTTCTTTTCTTACTGGAGGAGGTGTTCTTTGCTCAGCTGCCTCTCTGTATTTGATCAGCTGTACATATGACTTAAGCTTTCCTAAAAGAGATTCAGTGGAAAACTCATTTAGGCTTCTAGCCTCCTTGATGGGCCAGATCCTTGAATCCCATGAGCTTTGGAAGCACATAAGGATCTTGTCATTCACCTCAGTGAGGGTGATGTCCTTGTCCAAGGTTTTTAGCTCATTGATGATTGAGCTTAACCTATTGTACACATCAGCTACTGTCTCAGCTTCTTCTTTCTTGAAATTCTCATACAGTGATATGAGATTGGATCTCCTGTCCTTTCTTTCATCTGCTGATCCAGCCACCATTTGATTTAGGGAGTCCCAAATGGTTTTGGCTGAGGTGCATTCAGCCACTTTTTGAAAGATATCATCTGACATTGTTTGTGCCAGTATATTCATTGCCTTGGCATCAACAATCTTTGACATTTTATGGGCTTCAATCCACTCAGGTGGTGGAACTGCATTTGTGCTTGAAGCTGCTATAGATGTAGAGGTAGTGGCTTGAGGAGGACCTGTCAAAATAGAATTAAAGATATCCTCATCAATAGATTTCATGTACAATTTGATTCTTGCCTTCCAGATGGCAAACTAATTCAAATTGCATACTGGTGGTCTGGTGGTTGCATAGTCCTTGTTCTGTGACATGATGTGTGAGAATAAATCTAATAGGAAATGAAAAGGCAGATCTAACTCAGGATCTTTGGTTCAAGGGTTAGCTTGTATAACCAACAGACAACCTGACTCTGATACCAATTGAAAGTGATGTGTTAGATCTGAAATACTCTAGGGGGGGTGAATAGATTATCCTAAAAACCTTTAGAAAACTTTACAGCTTTTGCTGTAAATAAAAACTGCAGAATAACAAATAAATAATCACAAGCACACAACAATCCTAGCTAGCACAAACATAGTAAGAACAAAAAAAAGGGCAACATGACAACACAAGAAATTATAGTGGTTCCCCAACGTGGGTACATCCACTCTTCTACCACCCTGGTAGGAATCCACTCAGATTTTTGATCAGGTGTCTGACACCAATGAGCTTTTGATCAGGTGCTCAAAAACCAAAATCTCAAGTCTTTTGGTCAGGTGACTTGCAACCAGGAATAACTTTTGAATGGAGTTATAACCCTTTATACAGTGGGGGTGAGAGATGATATTGTCTTCTCTTTCTCAATATACAACTGAGAAGACTCAAGTGGAAATGATGTTAGCAAAGAGCTCCCCCTGAGATGTAGAATGGTTCAGGGAAAACTGGAGCTTTGCTTCAGGGTGATAGGTCTTCAATCCTTAAGCCTTGACCAGGAAAGACCTTCAGGAACTTCTTTACAGATGGAATTGATGTTATCCTTTGAAGTGTCCTGGAGAGTTGAAGAATGAAGACTCTTGATTTTTGATTGATTGTTCTTCTTCTTCAGATAACAGATATTCTTCTGGTCTAGGGCTTCTTTTCTTTATTAGAGATCTGTAAAAGAAAGAGCAGAGAATTTCTTGATTCATACTGATTGTATTGCTGACTATCTTTGTGTTTGTATGCTCTGTATTCTTGTGTGTCTTCCCTTTGTAGGAAAGAAGAGGAAATTTCTTCTATATTTACTGTCAAGAAATTCTCTTTCTAAATTTGAATTCCTCTGCATTAATTACTGACAGCCTTGAAAATAAACTGCATTGATTTATTTCCCCAACTGTCCCATGGAAAAATGACAAGCAATAATCCTGGAGAAGACCATTATCAATGCTCTGTCTAACGGTTATATTCAGAGAATATTTGAGCATTAATTATACATGAATTATTGCAGTAAGAATGGGCAGAAGGAAGAAAATAACTAAGTTTGTATTCGTCGAACAGATGACAGAAATCGTCGAGCTGAGTCCACAGTTTGTCGAGCTGAGAAGCTTTGTTCGTCGATCAGATGACTTCTGTTCGTCGAGCTGAGTTCCAAGATCGTTGAGCGGAGAGTAGAACTGCATTGAATAAAAACTTTGACAATTCTGTGCATGAAGTTCATCGAGCTGATAGCTGGTAACTGATTTCGTCGAGCTGAGAACTGATTTCGTCGAGCTGAGAACTGATTTCGTCGAGTTGATAACTTGTTGACAGAACTTCTGGGGAATGTGTCGAAATAAGTCCTGGGTGTCGACAGAATTACTTCTTGTCTTGACATAGCTGTTGTGTTGACAGAAATCTGGAGTGTATCGACACAAGTCCTGTGTATCGACATAGTTACTGGTGGTGTCGATACAGTTGATGTCTACACAATTGATGTTGGTGCAACATAAGTCTTGCTTCTGGTGTCGACACAAACTACTGGTGTGAAGGTTGAAGTGAAGTATCCATAAATCATCAAGCAAAGAACTAAGTTCATCGACCTGAGTCTAGAGAACAAAGTTTTGACTTGGAATGCTGAAGGTAGAGTCCAAAGATCATCGACCTGAGAATCAAATTCATCGAGCTCAGCTCAGAGAATTTTCTTTGAGATCGTCGAGCTGAGCACGACAATCATCGACCTGAGTTCGACGAACGTCGAACTCATTTTCTGAGTCTTTGGAAAATCTCTAAGTCTTGAGTCTCTGGCAGTCTGATGATGGCTGGTCCATGAGATGTTGAAGGTAAGGACTTGGCCTAGACTATAGGACACAACTATGACCCTGGCTATATATGATGGGTCATATGATCCTAACTTAGTGAACCTAGCCCAAATCAAACTAGGGATTCAACATCATTAAGGTATCGTATACCAATATATCTAACATGACCATCATGCTTTCTCTACACTAGAGGCATCGTCAGTGGATCTACTATATTATTTTCAGTCGGCACCCTGCAAATGCTGACATCTCCTCGATTGACAATCTCTCAAATAATATGGAACCGCCAAAGTAGATGCTTGGAGCGCTGATGAGATCTAGGTTCTGAAGCAAGTGCAATTGCACCGTTGTTGTCACAGTAGAGAACTACGGGATCAACAATGCTAGGAACTACCTCTAACTCAACAATGAATTTCCTAATCCATACACCCTCCTTCGCTGCATTTACTGCAGCGATATATTTGGGCTCAGTTTTAGAATCGATAACTATTTCCTACTTGGAACTCTTCCAGCTAACAACTCCTCCATTGAGGCAAAATATAAATCCTGACTGAGACTTTGAGTCATCCCTATCAGTTTGGAAGCTAACAACCGTGTAACCCTTTACAACATGCTTTTCCTCTCCACCAAACACTAAGAAAAAATCGTTAGTACTTCTCAAGTACTTTAGGATATTCTTGGCGGTAATCTAGTGACTTTCATTGAGATCAGACTGATACCTTCTAGTCATGCTCAAAGAATAAGAGACATCAGGTTGAGTATATATCATTGCATACATGAGATATCCAATTACCGAAGCATATGGAATCAACTTCAAGCGGTCCTTATCATCACAAGGTTTAGGACACTGATCCTCAGAGAGACTCACACCATAAGACATGGGTAAGAATCTTTTCTTGGACTCCATCATGTTGAACTGTTTCAACACCTTATTAATGTATGTACTTTGTGTCAAATTTAGCAACTTATTCGATCTATCTCTATAGTTCTTAATAATAAGTGTATAAGTCGCTTCACACAAGTCTTTTATAGAAAAGTAGTTCCCTAGGTTGTTCTGAACAACTTGTATGGTCTATTTGTCATTCCTAATCAATAATATGTCA
This sequence comes from Platanthera guangdongensis, assembly GCA_039583875.1. Taxonomy (NCBI): domain Eukaryota; kingdom Viridiplantae; phylum Streptophyta; class Magnoliopsida; order Asparagales; family Orchidaceae; genus Platanthera; species Platanthera guangdongensis. The sequence goes on from CM077156.1 coordinate 105,977,314, forward strand.
TCTACATACAATATCAGTGAGACAACAATGCTCCCATTAATCCTCTTGTAAACACGTGATTCATCCTTGTTCTTGATAAAACCAAACTTTTTGATATTTTCATCAAAACAAAAATTCCAACTTCGAGAAGCCTATTTTAATCGATAAATGGATCTCTGCAACTTGCATATTTTAGTGGCTTCACCTGTAGATACAAAACCCTCGGGTTATGTAATGTACACATCCACAAGGAGGTTTCCATTTAGGAAAGACATTTTGACATCCATCTGCCAGATCTCGTAGTCATAATATGTTGCAATAGCAAGAATAATTCTGATGGACTTAACCATAGCAATAGGAAAAAAGGTCTCATCATAGTCAACACCATGTATTTCTTTAAAAACATTAGCCGCCATTGGCCCTTTGAATATTTGTACATTCCCATCCCTATCGGTCTACTTCTTGAAAACCCACTTGCACCATATGGGTCGTACTCCTTCAGGTGGTTCTAACAAGGTCCAAACCTAGTTTGTATACATGGAGTCCACGTTAGATTTAATGAATTCAAGCACTTCTCAGAGTCTGGTCTGCTCATATCCTCTTGGTAGGTTGCAGGCTCATTATCATGATGCATAAGAAACACATTACCTATCTGAGACACGAGAAATCCATATCTCTCGAGCTCAAACCTTGGTCTACCAGATCTACATAGAACTTATGTTTCTTGTGTTGAATTCTGTGAAGTAAAAGTGGGTGAATGGAAGGCTTGGGAAACCTATCCGCGCGGACTACGCGGACTGGGTTGGCGGACTGCTAGGTCGGCAGGGATGTTGCAGGCGGTTTGCTCTGTGGCGGCCTGGGCGGTCTGTTCGCGCGGACTGCGCGGACAGCAGCGGCGGTCTGACAGGCCAGTGTATGCTCAGCAGGCGGTCTACTCCCAGGAAGTAACCGGGCGGATAGGAATGTTATCCGCGGAGTCCGGCTTGAAGCGGACTGAAGAACTGGAGCTCGGCAGACCGGTTTGGCAGATGCCTTGGTCTTGCTCTAGTGAAGCGGCAAGTGGAAGCCGTGGAGACCGCCGGTCAGCGCGGACAGGAACTGGAGGTCGCCCGGTATGGCGGGCTAGATCCAGTGTCCGCCTGTAAGTGCGGACTGGCCCTTGCGGCCAGTGGGCTGGACTTGGTGGGAATTGAACCAAGTCCAGGATGGCTCAGTCCGGGGAGATCGCGCAGTGGAGCGCGGGCTGGTTTCTCAGTCCGCCAAGCTTAGTAGAAGTGCTGTTGCCTTGTGTGCTAGCTTGGGGAAATGCGGACTGGAGAATTGCTTGTGCAGGAGCGTGCGGACTGGAGCCGGAGTCCGCTGAGTCCGGTTGAGCCTTGTGATGAGGTTATGGACTCAGGGAAGCGGACTGGAGTTCGCTGTATACGCGGACTGGGGTCTGCTGTTAGCGGACTGGATTGGCATGTCCGCTAAGTCCGGAGGTGCCTTGGCAATGAGGTAATGGACTTGGGAGATGCGGACGATAGCTGGGTATCCGCTGAGTCCGGCAGGTGCCTTGATGGCGCGGTTGCGGGCTCGGGTTTTGCGGGCTGATGCCTTGTCCGCAGAATGGCGGATACGGCTGTTGTGGAGTCCGGCTGTGGTGGTCCTGGCTTGGTCTCTGGAGGCAAGGCGGACTGGATATTGGAGTCCGGCCTTGGAGAAGCTGGGGCGGACTGGCTATCTGCACAGGGCGGCGAACTGGCATGTGTGTCCGCGGGCTGGCGGACACATAAGTTCTTGCTGCGGGTTGTGGCGGTGATCCTATCGGGAAGGGCGGTGACCATACTCATCGTCGTGCCTATAAATAGGACCCATGTCACATCAGGATGTACCGGAACCTAGACCGAAGTAAGTGAACAGTTTATTGAGCTCGTGTAAGTTGCTGCGGCCTGGACTTTGTGTCCGCGCGGATAGAGTTGACCCGGTTGTGCTGTGCAGGTTGTGCGGATAGCGCTGGAAAGCCAGGACTTGGCTCTGATTGCGGTCAGGGACAGTGCGGACTCTGCGGTTAAGCAACAGGCGGTAAATAGCAGGTCGCGGATAGCGACCAGGCGGTCTTCTCTTTGGCGACTTGGTTCGGAGTTCAGGAAGTCGCCTGCTTCAGGCGGACTGTTCCATTCGGTGACGCAGCTTGTGCGGTCTGGCGGCGTGCAGACCGGCGGTGAAGATCTTAGCATTGGAGTAAGGGTGAGTCCGCGCGGCTTGGGTTGCGGTCTGGCGACCTGGCGGACTGAGCGGACTCCACAGCAGTAGGTCGGCGGCTTGATTGTTTGAGTCCGCGCGGCTTGTTTTTTTTTCTTGTCTTTGTAACTGTCTCTGCTCTCCCGGTGTTGGTTTTTGGTGAAGCATGTCTCGCCATGTATGTCTCGCCTTGTAAAGAAGTTTGCTCTTGATCAATAAAGAAGCTTGTGCTGCATGTGTTGCTGGTTGTTACTGCTTTGTTGAGATAACCACTGTTAACTCCACGATCCGGGAAAACTTTCAACATATAAGTGGGCGTATTCTCCTTCGGTTTGTTGAATTTTCAGCAGGGTATCCAAGGGGGCGTCTGCGGTTTGTTGAATTTTAACATCTTGAGTAGACTCTCTAGCTACAACAACTTGTAGTTCTTGCTCTGGTTCCAATTCCAGTTCATTCATGGTTTCTGGTTCTTGAACTTCTTGAAGTTCTACCCTGGTAGTGTTTCTACATAAGAACTCTTTCACAAGAAAGACACCAGTCCCCGCAATAAACACTTTTCCCTCCGTCGGTAAGTAGAAATAGTACCCTTTAGTTTCCTTAGGATACCCCACAAGATAATATTTATCCGACTTGGGTTCCAGCTTATCAGGCATTTGAAGTCTCGCGTATTCCTCACAGCCCCAAATCTTAATGAAAGACATATTAGGATGCTTCCTAGTCCATATATCATATGATATATTTAGAACTGCTTTCGTAGGAGTACAATTTAACATATAAGTAGTAGTTTTTAGAGCAAAACATTAAAAGAAAATATGTAGATCTGCAAGACTCAACATCGACTGTACAATGTCTAATAGAGCATGTTTCCTCCGCTCAAACACACCATTATGTTGCGGCATTTTGGGTGGAGAAAGTTGTGATACAATACCACACTCCATTAGATGATCACGAAACTCATGACTCAGGTATTCGCCACCTCGATCAGATCAGAGTGCTTTAACCCTCTTACCAAGTTGGTTCTTTACTTTGTTCTTAAACTCTTTGAACTTTTCAAAGGTTTTAGATTTGCACGTCATAAGATACACGTATCTGTATCTACTGAAATCATCAGTAAATATAACAAAGTAGAAGTACCCACCTCTATCCATAGAACTCATGGGTCCGCATACATCACTATGTACTACACCCAAGTGATCATCAACCCTCTCATTGAAGCCAATGAAAGTAGCCTTTGTAATCTTGCCTAACAAACAAGATTCGCATCTCTCAAATGATTCATAATCAAATCAGTCCAGTAGTCCATCATTATGGATCATGGATATGCACTTCTCATTTATATGCCCCAAACAACAATGCCAAAGGTATGTAGTTTTCGAGTAATTCATTTTTAGTCTTTTAGTATATTCTATATTATAGATCGGATGGTCTAAGTTCAAAAGATATAAACCATTAAAAATTTGGGCTATACCATAACAAACATCATTCTTAAATATAAAACAATAATTATTCTTAATAATAAAAGAAAATCCAGTCATGTCCACTCATGAAATAGATATAATGTTTGTAGTTATGGAAAGAACGTAATAACAATTATCTAGTTCTATTACCAGACCACTGGACAAAAAAAGACGATAAATACCCACAGGGACAACCATAACTCTTGCTTCATTGCCAACATGCAGGTCCACCTCACCTTTACTAAACATTCTTCTCCTTCCCAGTTCATGCACATTTATACAAATGTGAGAACCACATCCGATATCTAATACCCCAGATGAAGGAGAAAAAAGATCTATCTCTATAACAAAGATACTTGAAGCAGAAGTCACATCTTCCTTCATCTTTTGTAGACCCTAAATATAAGATGGACATTTTCTCCTATAATGACCAGCCTTGTCACAATGGTGGCATTTCCCTTCTTTCGCCAAGCCTTTCTTTTTCAGTGTTGAAGTCATGGGCTCAAGATATGACTTAGGTCCAACCTTCATCTTCTTGAAACCCTTTTCCTTGCACTTGCTTTTATTCACCATTAGTATGGGGCTGGTAGGCTTGAACTTCTTCATATTGATTTTGGTAGTTGTTAACATGCCAAGGAGCTCGATCAGTGTCTTGTCTATTTCATTCATATTGTAGTTCAAGATGAACTACTAATAACTGTCCACCAACGATTACAGGATCAGGTCTGTATCCAACTCTTGGCCTAGAGGAAAGCCTAGCCATTCAAGGTTCTCTATATACCCAATCATCTTGAGTATGTGAGTCCCTGCTAGGTCTCGAGCTCCAATCTTACTCTGAAACAATGCCTTGGTGACGTCAAACCTCTCTTGGCGAGCCTGCCCTTAAAACGTTTTCTTGAAATGCACGTCAATTTCTTTACAACCCATGTTCTCATGTTCCTTCTGCAGCTCAGAGTTCATGGTTGCCATCATGTGGCATTCAACATCCAAGGAGTCATCTTGATACTTCTTATAAGCATCTTTGTTAGATCTGGATGCATTCTTGGCTGGCTCTTCGTTGGACTCCTCTTCCAAAACATAGAGCTTACGCTCTTGTCTGAGAACAATTCTCAGGTTTCTGTACTAGTCCAAATAGTTCATCCCACTCAGTTTCTCCTTCTCAAGGGCTCTGAGGGATTGTGTCGAATGAGTTCCACTTGCCATGAAAATTCTATAAGAATTTAACAAAGAAAATGCAGTAAAACATTTCAAAATAATTTTTTCATTTCAATTAGGACTATAATTAAAATTACTCTCACTATTTTAATCAAACTGATAACCCTTGATATCAAATTGGAGTGCCAAGCGAGTAACTCTCTTAGTGAACAAGAACCGTATTTCACCAACACAATAAGTCTGCTTTGATTTTTCTCTCACAATGCAGTTATTTAGGTAGACAACATTTGCTGATTGCATCATTATGCAACTCTTGCATGGTTGGTGAGTAACTTCTTATTTGCATCCATCATATGGTGCAGGCCAACACTATGCCTCTGGGCACTCAACCTTTGAGATCACCCAGTTATGTTTGACCCGATGTCGATACTGAGATATCACAATTATCTCCTCGCACCCTTACCAAGATAGATTAATGCACCTTGTTTTGACAAGCCCACACATAATCGATCGAGGCAGGAAGAGTGTCATCCATCGGACGACATCCAAATACTTAATATTACATAAATTACTTATGATACTTGATTAACACTTAATCATGGTTAACAATTAACTAATGTGCACATCCATAAAATAAAACTTGTAACAATCATAATCCAAATGCATCCCATATGTGCATAATAAAATCATCAACACATGATGAAGTGGGATAAAGCTGAACATCTAGAACCTTTCTAAATCTTCAGATTTACATGCACTGTACATGAGCAACACCAACTCCACGTACACAGTAGACATGCTCGTCTATCAAAATGAGATTCAAAATCTAACACACTTGGTTTGACAAACCAACTAGAGGGACGATTACTGTTAAGGAATAATAAAGATATCACGACAAAATCCTATGCGCTCCTGGCGGGCTTCCAAGAGATTGCTATGCTCACAACACTTCTGCTAGCGGGGAGCCCTAGTGTGCAGTAGATTTGGGCATTTAGAACACTTCTAAAATTTCCAGATCTACACGAAATGGATTTAATAACTTCTGAAACTATAATCATCACATCAACCTCGCATTTATACCACTGTTGGGTTTTGCTATGCGTCACAACACTTGTGCGCAGCGAAAATGGAACAAGAAAACCCAAAAGAAATTCGAATCTAGTAATGAACATTGGTCAAGAAGTAAAATGCAATTAATAAAATTATACCTTTGAGGGATTGTGTCAATACACAGCCAAGGTGCTCCGATGAAGTACAAAGAATGGTAATGGCCGGAGTCCCGAGCATATAATATTGTCCACGCCTCCATGGATATCCACACGAGCATGAAGAACCCTTAGACTACTCTCGCACAAGATCTAGGTTGGAAGAAGGTTTGCCATCAATGTCTCCACGAAATACTAGATCCGTTAAAGGAGAGGCGACGGTGACGAATATGGCGCTTAGGAAAAAATTTCCGGCGACGTACAAGAACAACGGATGGTCGGTAACGAGATCGACTTTCACAACCTAGCAGAACAGTTTCATCATTGGGAGGAAGAAGAAGAGGTTGACGCGCTTGATTTGTTCAGGAAAAATCATGTAATTATTTCGATTTACTATACATATAGTATATATACATAGTACTGAACCAACCGATATTAACAGACCACGCCGAACCGGACTTAAAGGAAATAAACCGGTTGAAATAGAATTCGTCGAGTATTCACATCGATATTCGACGAATCGATAACCATTCGTCGAAATAACATGTATATACTCGACGAATCGATACAGGGCAAACCTTCCAAACAACATGGCAATATACGATGAATTAGAGTCTAACTCGTGGAAACCATCATGACAATACTCTACAAACCAAGTCCAATTCGTCGAGATAAAATTATGACACTCGACGAATTTGAACAGACTCTTTGAGATGTCACGGCTATACTCGACGAATTCAAAACTATTCATCAAAACCTTAAAACTATACTCGACAAATTTCCCTTGTATTCTTCCGACCACTTACAAGATGACCCATATTCACAGTATAGTTCCTGGAATGAATATCCTTCACATCTATAACATCATAGGCTTGGTCCTTGACTCATATCACATATGAGCAAGGCCAACACAAATTTTTTCAACTTCTCCAATGTTCTTTTGTGCGATCCCATATGCTCATATTACATTGGCAGTGTGACTACATGTTTGAACACTTCCAGATCACCATGGTAACAACAACAATAATAACTAATCTAGGCACTAAAAATCCTTATTATAGTGAGGAATTGATATACGTGTTCGAGTGGATCCTCTATTCCATCAAACATTTCAATATTAAGGAGCTTGAAGCCGTGTGGGAACGGATGAGCTAGAACTTGGGGGGGGGGGGGGGGGGGTAGAGGGTAGTTCTAGTGGAAAGGGCAGCGTGCAAGGATGTCCTGTTGTCCAAGTTTTTCATATTTGTGGGCAATCACCTCATGTATCTCCTCATGGGTAATCCTTTCACCCTGTGGCACATGGGCTAATTCTTTCAGAAAATGTTGGCGGCTGCCTCCAGCTCCCCGGTGAGCGAGTTATGTAGAACTGGTTGCATCAACAAATTCATCAGATTCATTTTCCTCTTGAGGGTCTTGTTGAGGTGGAATTCGACACTAAGTGGGTGGCGGGAGATTAATCGGTGCACGAGGCTGAGGAGGAGCTATGATATTATGGAGGAGGGCGAACATCTTTACCTGACACTCCTCCATATGCTTCCATGGAAGCTATGTGCGGGAGAGCGGCCTCACCGCTGAGAGTCGCATTGACGAGTGAGCGAGAGGGAGCTGGCTTAACATGTCCTCCAGGAGGTGATCCATTTGTGGTACGGGTGCTCCTTTTGACCATGGAAGAGAGTCACGAGTACCATAGTATAGAGGGTACTATCTTATAAACCTTCGGAGGATGGTGGGGGTTCAATTCCCATAGACGACACCAAATTGTTGTGGCCAAACTTGATGTCGCTGTCAGACTATATTAACTTGGACCATCTTAGACCTAGAAACAGTAGAGAGAGCACACAACCAATGAGAGTTAGATAGATTACCCACACAATGATTTAACATGGAAAAACCCATCAACTGTGTGAAAAACCACGCGAACGGATCTGTGTTGGTTGAAATCCACTGTCTTCTTTAAGTTAATGTTTGCTTGAAGAATCTAGGGTGACAAGCTGCCCCTCGTTACACTTTGGAGGTGAGAGAGAGAGAGAGAGTTACTTATACTAACAGTAGGTAACAAGATACTCCATATGAGGCTTCTTGAGGGGGAATTACGGATAAATAGGACCTTACTGTAGCTGGAATTTCCTTTTCGCCGCATACTTGTGGACTTCAACGGATTTTTGGTGGAGAGGCGATGGCCCGGAGGTTGCGCGAAGGTGGCTTGAAGGTGGCTCAAAGGAGGAATCTGACAGAGCTATGACCTGAGGAGGAAGAAAGCAGATGAGAGAAAGATGAGAAATAAGGAGGCATGGGGGCCTTTTTGTAGACTCGAAGAGGTGGTTATGGTATTTATGAGGCTATCCGCACATCATAACCATCAATATCAGAATAATGTGCATAGTTTTGTGGGAATATTAATCATATATTTATTTTTACTAAATGCATCCCCTTACTAAAAATATGTCTCCCCCACCACCGAAGGTGATTATGCGGGTAGTTACTGACGCAGCAGATGACTGTGATCATGATGGAACGATTGGATGGTAGGGAAGGAGCCGAAAGAGTGCAATAGATGCGGCCAGCCACCACCTCAAGGGTGGACTTCCCCAGTGAAGGGAGTGGGCTGCCGCCATGTTGCCGACCAAGAGTACGTTCGATTGGTCGGAGAGGGCTCACTAGCTGCTCTCGGGAGGCACTCCGGGCCCGACCCTGACAGTGGCCACCGGGTATGACCCTCTAGGTCAGCACTGGGTGTTAATCACGAGGCGCGGACAGACAAATCTAACCTGAGCGGGAGAGGGGTGACCTACCAAACTCTACCTCATACTCACTAACTATGAGTTACCTTTGGTTCAATTGCAAAAATTTGTTTATTAGCCTGTCTTACTTAACCGAAGGCTAGAACATCTTCAACAACATCGCCTTAAACATGAGGAGCGGGAGGGTCAGTTACAATCTGAACCACCACATGGTCTTGCACCCTAGGCTACTGTACTAAGATGGCCATCAATAAAGTCTGGATCTGATCCTACATCTTGACCATCTACATCGAAAATGTCCCATTACATGGACATAGTTCCTCGATCATCGCCTCTTTGTGAGCACTAGAAGACTCAACTTCTGACTAGGGAGTCGACCACAATAGATAACTCTTTGGAGGCTTCTATTATAAATACAAGCGGACATCTCCTCAATACCTAGCTTACGAAACCTTAGCTGGAAAACTAGAATTACTCAACTCAGGCCAAATCAGAAATGTGTAGGAACTTTCTCTTGCTATTACCTTGCTCTGGGAATTCATTAAATGATGATATTCCTAAACTTCGGATGATATACCATCATCCCGTTAACTCTTGTTCATATATTATATAAATGTATGAATGCTTTAATCTTTATTTTAAATCATTTGTGAACGAGTGTCATCATGTAAATCTTAACTTGGCATGTGTGTTGATGTTTTGTCATGCTATGCATGTTTTGCTATATATCCTAAAAAGGCCTAAATGCATTCCATGAGCGACGTAAACATGAAATATTATGCATCCTGTATTACATAATATCACATGTAATTTAAAAATAAATTCTAACGAGCATCCATGTGATAATGTTAAGTTGTCCATTTTAACTTAACAGTCACATATTTTTATCTCTATAAGGATCCATATACGAACATATTATGCATCTCATCTGTATAATATTCCCCGTATACTTCTGTCATGCTTCTGAGTGCAGTTTTCATGCTTCTGCCAAAATATACATATGACACATTGATGTGGGTATGCAAATGAAATGAGATAATATAAAAATGGGATTTGTTTTAAAAATGGTTCTTTAAAAAAAATACTTCCACCTACCAATTCTAATCAAACCTGGCTCTAATATTAACTATCATGACCCGCAATTTCTCAACATTTGCATGTTATCAGAGTAAGATAAAATACGCGCCGTAATGCCACACATGTAAAGGATAACTCTAGACGCACAGGCAGAAACCACACTCTCATCTATTTTGTATAAAAACATGTGGTTTATGTCTTAAAAATATAGTTTTAAATTTAGAGCTTAAAGAACTGTCCCTCGGTTAATTGGATGAACTAGTTCACATGGAAATATAGTAACAACAGAAAGAAATACATGGCTTACATCATTTTAAACTACATCAACATTAGTAACCAACGAGCATTCTAATGATATCCAAATTTCTAAATTTAGTATAGGTTAAAGGAATTTTGTAATCCTTTAAAATAGTGTGACGTTAAGTAAAAGAGATCTCATGACTCTATGCTAAAATGCAGTTTTTATATATTTAAAATATCTAACATACATTATAGCATAAATCATTTCTAGAGAGCAACAACTAGAAATAACCTGCAAGTAATGTAGAATAATGCAACAAGTAGTGCAACATATGAAATCAAAAGCCATGGGCATCAACAATCCAGACACAAACCCCATAGAAACTAACATCTATATAATCTGAAACAGAACTAACAACTACATGATTCGATGAGGGTGAAACACCAGCTGCTACAATCAGGCCTGGAATCACCCACTTTAACCACTCAGATTGTTATCGCTCAGATCCTGAGGCATTCAAATAAAAGAACGCCTTAGTAAGGAAAGAATAAGTGGTAGCTAAAAAAACAAGTCATATTAACAGTGAGTATAATCAAAAGAGAAGCTAGAACTAAGTGTAATACGATCTTATATATATATATATATGTACTTGAGACTGATCAACTCGAGAAAGATCATCATTATCACCAATCATAATTTGGAACTGCGGTGGTGGATCATATTCTAACACCATCAGCAGACCAAATCATGCCAAATAGGCACTATTATTGTGGCTATCTTTCTAACATAACCCAATAGTCCAAAACAAAGTCACCCAGTATAATGCTTCACAAACAGGATCTATGGCATAAGACCACTAAATTGGACTGTCATTAATCATAACAAGAATTTGGAAAGGAACAATATAGAAGTTCCTGGGTAGAAAATTTTCATAAGATAATTATTAGCCTAAACTTTAAGGTTGATGAAGTTAAAAAATGTCTCAGTCAGCATTCGATTCATATAGTCGAATTCATGATGTCAAATTTATTCTGATGCATAATTCATGCTGTAAAATTTATTCTTAGGCAGAAATCATGCAGTTGAATTCATGCAGTAGAATTCATACTTATGCAGAAATCATGCAGTAGAATTCATGTAGTCAAATTTATATTTAAGAAGAAATTTTGCATTTGAATCCATGTAGTCAAATTTATACAGTCGAATCCATGCAGTCAAATTCATGCAGACAAATTCATATAGTTGATTTCATACTTAGGAAATGTTAACCCCGAAATCGGCGATCCTTCCCAAGGTAGCCAGCTCGCTCATCGTGACCTGCCCCGGGTTCCTCTTAGAGGCCGCGATGCCCTTGGTTGGGCGGACAGAATTCTCTGTCCGCTCAAGCCGCGCGGCCTGCGCGGTCTCAGCAGTCTGACCCCCATGTCGCGCGCCTTCCCTTGGTCGCAAGGTCCGCGGACTACTTCCGTAGTCCGCCTCTGCAGGCCGCCCCCCTTTTTAGCTTAACCGCGAGGTTGTGTCCGCAGGTCTCTCTCTGCCAGACTCAACTTCCTATCCGCCCATGCCGGCAATAGGTCGCACAGTCCTTGCCGCCAGCCATATGGGCAGCCGACTCCTCCAGTCTGCCTGCAAGGCACGGACTCCAAATCCGGCTACACGACAAGACCCGCAACAACCTCCAAGTCCCTCGCGAGTTGGGCGGACTCGAGGTGCAATCAAGACTTCCAGTCCGCCTTCATCACTGAACCCCAACAGCCTCAACAGTCAGGCTCTTCATCTCCAGCATATGCGGACTCAGCCTTGCAGTAGCCGCGGACTTGGCGGACTCTCTATGCAGTCCGCCCATTCCTTTGCCAACACCAGTTTCTCAGCACCAGCGGGGTCAACTCCTTCTCAGTCCGCAGCCTTCGTGCGGACTGAGTCAGCAGTTGCGGACTCCTTCCAGTCCACCGCTCAGCAAATCTTCCCGAAAGCAGTTCTATTCCGCATACCCTCGTGCGGACTCGCCGAACTCCGCAGGTACTCTCCAGCTTGCATCCCCTTGCAGCTCTCAGTTCAGCAGTGGCGGGCTCCGCGGATTCTCCTCGCAGTCCGCCACATAGCTTCCAGCGTCCTCCACCCCAACAGTGGGCGGGCAGTCCCAGCTCAGCAGTGACGGACTCCGCGAACCCGTATCGCAGTCCGCCACTTAGTATTCCAGCTCGCCATCAGCGGCACCGGCTCCAGCACCCAGTCACAGTCCGCGCGGCCTGTGGCGGACTCGGCGGACTCCGTCTCCATCTCGCTCAAGTTACCGTCTCACCGGGGGTAACGTCACCGCAAGCTGTTACCTCCTCGAGCCTATAAATAGCCCCCCATGCCTTTCATTTGAAGGAGGACTATATGCTCGGAGGATCGCTCTCGCGCCCGAAGTCAGCCAGCCTACTCCTGCGAACTCTGATTTTCAGTCCGCACCGGTCTCAACAACTTAGTCGCGCGGCCTGCCGACCTGGATTCCCAGTCCGCGCGGTCTGCTTCCTTTGCTTAGTCGTGCGGCCTCCCAGCTCCTCTCTTCAGTCCGTGCGGCCTCCTCTGGCATTCTCCTCCTTAGCCGCCAGCTTCCCTTTGTACCCCTTAATTGCTTTGTTGTAAAGGTGTACTAGCAAGTTGTAACTCTCAATATTAATAAAAGGAAAGCCCGTCGCAAGAGTGGCATTCAAGCCGCGGCGGGCACAGTCTGCTGTTGCTGCTGCTAGCGGCCCCTTCTCCCTCCTTCTAGACAAGCTCATCTCAGCTCTTCTCGGCTCCAACCTACAAGCGCGACCGTCATATTAACCGTCTGCTCGACAGCTCCTGATCAACCTCCTCCTCTCTTGATCAACCTTCTTTGTTGATCAAGCCTCTCCTCTATCCCCGTAGCTCCTTGAACAAGCTGCTTGCTCCACTCTTGAGCACTCAGAAGCTTCCCCCTTCTCCTCTATCCCCGTGACCTTCATCCTCTTCATCTCCTAGCCTGTGAGACTGAACACCCCTCCGTGTTAGCTACCCCGGTGCCGTTTCCACGCATCAACAGGAAAAATCATGCAGTCGAATTCATGAAGTCGAATTTATACTTAGGGAGAAATTATATAGTAAAATACATGTAGACATATTCATACTTAGGAAGAAATCACGCAGTCAAATCCATGCAGTTGAATTCATACTTCGGATGAAATCATGCAGTTGAGTAGATGTAGTCAAATTCATAGTTAGGAAGAAATCATATAGTCGAATTCATGCAGTTGAATTTATACTTAGGCAGAAATCAAACAGCCAAATTCATGTTGTTGAATTTTTACTTAGGCAGAAATCATACAGTCGAATCCATGCATGCAAATTCATACATAGGCAGAAATCATGCAGTCGAATTTATACTTAGGCTTAGATTTTCAAGAAATTTCTAAGAAGTTAACTAAACAAGTTTACTTGAAGGAAAAAGATTAGCAAAAGATGTGATTATTCTCACAACCAGCCAAGACAAAAAAATCAGCACAAACCATGCATCAAGCTTAACATTACACATAGGAATTTTTTTAAAAAGGAAAAACTAGCAGGGGGAAAACCACCACTTGCCTTAACTTAAAACCACAAGATTACGACCTCCTATGCCCACCACCCCAAGGATCAGATCACACTCTAGCACGATAATAAGAAAAATGAAGATTTGTCAAAAAAGAAGGTTAGGGCCGCTAACCCTAACGATAAAAACTCAAAAAAATATAAAAACAAAACTCACCATGCCTGCAAAAATATCGACAAGTGCTTTCAAAATCCTTTCTCAAAAAAATAGAATTCGTCGAGTATTCACATCGATATTCGACGAATCGATAACCATTCGTCGAAATAACATGTATATACTCGACGAATCGATACAGGGCAAACCTTCCAAACAACATGGCAATATACGACGAATTAGAGTCTAACTCGTGGAAACCATCATGACAATACTCTACAAACCAAGTCCAATTCGTCGAGATAAAATTATGATACTCGACGAATTTGAACAGACTCTTTGAGATGTCACGGCTATACTCGACGAATTCAAAACTATTCATCAAAACCTTAAAACTATACTCGACAAATTTCCCTTGTATTCTTCTGACCACTTACAAGATGACCCATATTCACAGTATAGTTCCTAGAAAGAATATCCTTCACATCTATAACATCATAGGCTTGGTCCTTGACTCATATCACATATGAGCAAGGCCAACACAAATTTTTTCAACTTCTCCAATGTTCTTTTGTGCGATCCCATAGGCTCATATTACATTGGCAGTGAGACTACATGTTTGAACACTTCCAGATCACCATGGTAACAACAACAATAATAACTAATCTAGGCACTAAAAATCCTTATTATAGTGAGGAATTTATATACGTGTTCGAGTGGTCCTCTATTCCATCAAACATTTCAATATTAAGGAGCTTGAAGTCGTGTGGGAACGGATGAGCTAGAACTGGGGGGGGGGGGGGGGGGGGGGTAGAGGGTAGTTCTAGTGGAAAGGGCAGCGTGCAAGGATGTCCTGTTGTCCAAGTTTTTCATATTTGTGGGCAATCACCTCATGTATCTCCTCATGGGTGAGCCTTTCACCCTGTGGCACATGGGCTAATTCTTTCAGAAAATGTTGGCGGCTGCCTCCAGCTCCCCAGTGAGCGAGTTATGTAGAACTGGTTGCATCAACAAATTCATCAGATTCATTTTCCTCTTGAGGGTCTTGTTGAGGTGGAATTCGACACTAAGTGGGTGGCGGGAGATTAATCGGTGCACGAGGCTGAGGAGGAGCTATGATATTATGGAGGAGGGCGAACATCTTTACCTGACACTCCTCCATATGCTTCCATGGAAGCTATGTGCGGGAGAGCGGCCTCACCGCTGAGAGTCGCATTGACGAGTGAGCGAGAGGGAGCTGGCTTAACATGTACTCCAGGAGGTGATCCATTTATGGTACGGGTGCTCCTTTTGACCATGGAAGAGAGTCACGAGTACCATAGTATAGAGGGTACTATCTTATAAACCTTCGGAGGATGGTGGGGGTTCAATTCCCATAGAGGACACCAAATTGTTGTGGCCAAACTTGATGTCGCTGTCAGACTATATTAACTTGGACCATCTTAGACCTAGAAACAGTAGAGAGAGCACACAACCAATGAGAGTTAGATAGATTACCCACACAATGATTTAACATGGAAAAACCCATCAACTGTGTGAAAAACCACGCGAACGGATCTGTGTTGGTTGAACTCCACTGTCTGCTTTAAGTTAATGTTTGCTTGAAGAATCTAGGGTGACAAGCTGCCCCTCGTTACACTTTGGAGGTGAGAGAGAGAGAGAGAGAGTTACTTATACAAACAGTAGGTAACAAGATACTCCATATGAGGCTTCTTGAGGGGGAATTACGGATAAATGGGACCTTACTGTAGCAGGAATTTCCTTTTCGCCGCATACTTGTGGACTTCAACGGATTTTTGGTGGAGAGGCGATGGCCCGGAGGTTGCGCGAAGGTGGCTTGAAGGTGGCTCAAAGGAGGAATCTGACAGAGCTATGACCTGAGGAGGAAGAAAGCAGATGAGAGAAAGATGAGAAATAAGGAGGCATGGGGGCCTTTTTGTAGACTCGAAGAGGTGGTTATGGTATTTATGAGGCTATCCGCACGTCATAACCATCAATATCAAAATAATGTGCTAGTTTTGTGGGAATATTAATCATATATTTATTTTTACTAAATGCATCCCCTTACTAAAAATATGTCTCCCCCACCACCGAAGGTGATTATGCGGGTAGTTACTGACGCAGCAGATGACTGTGATCATGATGGAACGATTGGATGGTAGGGAAGGAGCCGAAAGAGTGCAATAGATGCGGCCAGCCACCACCTCAAGGGTGGAATTCCCCAGTGAAGGGAGTGGGCTGCCGCCATGTTGCCGACCAAGAGTACGTTCGATTGGTCGGAGAGGGCTCACTAGCTGCTCTCGGGAGGCACTCCGGGCCCGACCCTGACAGTGGCCACCGGGTGTGACCCTCTAGGTCAGCACTGGGTGTTAATCACGAGGCGCGAACAGACAAATCTAACCTGAGCGGGAGAGGGGTGACCTACCAAACTCTACCTCATACTCACTAACTATGAGTTGCCTTTGGTTCAATTGCAAAAATTTGTTTATTAGCCTGTCTTACTTAACCGAAGGCTAGAACATCTTCAACAACACCGCCTTAAACATGAGGAGCGGGAGGGTCAGTTACAATCTGAACCACCACATGGTCTTGCACCCTAGGCTACTGTACTAAGATGGCCATCAATAAAGTCTGGATCTGATCCTACATCTTGACCATCTACCTCGAAAATGTCCCATTACATGGACATAGTTCCTCGATCATCGCCTCTTTGTGAGCACTAGAAGACTCAACTTCTGACTAGGGAGTCGACCACAATAGATAACTCTTTGGAGGCTTCTATTATAAATACAAGCGGACATCTCCTCAATACCTAGCTTACGAAACCTTAGCTGGAAAACTAGAATTACTCAACTCAGGCCAAATCAGAAATGTGTAGGAACTTTCTCTTGCTATTACCTTGCTCTGGGAATTCATGAAATGATGATATTCCTAAACTTCGGATGATATACCATCATCCCGTTAACTCTTGTTCATATATTATATAAATGTATGAATGCTTTAATCTTTATTTTAAATCATTTGTGAACGAGTGTCATCATGTAAATCTTAACTTGGCATGTGTGTTGATGTTTTGTCATGCTATGCATGTTTTGCTATATATCTTAAAAAGGCCTAAATGCATTCCATGAGCGACGTAAACATGAAATATTATGCATCCCGTATTACATAATATCACATGTAATTTAAAAATAAATTCTAACGAGCATCCATGTGATAATGTTAAGTTGTCCATTTTAACTTAACAGTCACATATTTTTATCTCTATGAGGATCCATATACGAACATATTATGCATCTCATCTGCATAATATTCCCCGTATACTTCTGTCATGCTTCTGAGTGCAGTTTTCATGCTTCTGCCAAAATATACATATGACACATTGATGTGGCTATGCAAATGAAATGAGATAATATAAAAATGGGATTTGTTTTAAAAATGGTTATTTAAAAAAAATACTTCCACCTACCAATTCTAATCAAACCTGGCTCTAATATTAACTATCATGACCCGCAATTTCTCAACATTTGCATGTTATCAGAGTAAGATAAAATACGCGCCGTAATGCCACACATGTAAAGGATAACTCTAGACGCACAGGCAGAAACCACACTCTCATCTATTTTGTATAAAAACATGTGGTTTATGTCTTAAAAATATAGTTTTAAATTTAGAGCTTAAAGAACTGTCCCTCGGTTAATTGGATCAACTAGTTCACATGGAAATATAGTAACAACAGAAAGAAATACATGGCTTACATCATTTTAAACTACATCAACATTAGTAACCAACGAGCATTCTAATGATATGCAAATTTCTAAATTTAGTATAGGTTAAAGGAATTTTGTAATCCTTTAAAATAGTGTGACGTTAAGTAAAAGAGATCTCATGACTCTATGCTAAAATGCAGTTTTTATATATTTAAAATATCTAACATACATTATAGCATAAATCATTTCTAGAGAGCAACAACTAGAAATAACCTGCAAGTAATGTAGAATAATGCAACAAGTAGTGCAACATATGAAATCAAAAGCCATGGGCATCAACAATCCAGACACAAACCCCATACAAACTAACATCTATATAATCTGAAATAGAACTAACAACTACATGATTCGATGAGGGTGAAACACCAGCTGCTACAATCAGGCCTGGAATCACCCACTTTAACCACTCAGATTGTTATCGCTCAGATCCTGAGGCATTCAAATAAAAGAACGCCTTAGTAAGGAAAGAACAAGTGGTAGCTAAAAAAACAAGTCATATTAACAGTGAGTATAATCAAAAGAGAAGCTAGAACTAAGTGTAATACGATCTTATATATATATATATATGTACTTGAGACTGATCAACTTGAGAAAGATCATCATTATCACCAATCATAATTTGGAACTGCGGTGGTGGATCATATTCTAACACAATCAGCAGACCAAATCATGCCAAATAGGCACTATGGTTGTGGCTATCTTTCTAACATAACCCAATAGTCCAAAACTAAGTCACCCAGTATAATGCTTCACAAACAGGATCTATGGCATAAGACCACTAAATTGGACTGTCATTAATCATAACAAGAATTTGGAAAGGAACAATATAGAAGTTCCTGGGTAGAAAATTTTCATAAGATAATTATTAGCCTATACTTTAAGGTTGATGAAGTTAAAAAATGTCTCAGTCAGCATTCGATTCATATAGTCGAATTCATGATGTCAAATTTATTCTGATGCATAATTCATGCTGTAAAATTTATTCTTAGGCAGAAATCATGCAGTTGAATTCATGCAGTAGAATTCATACTTATGCAGAAATCATGCAGTAGAATTCATGTAGTCAAATTTATATTTAAGAAGAAATTTTGCATTTGAATCCATGTAGTCAAATTTATACAGTCGAATCCATGTAGTCAAATTCATGCAGACAAATTCATATAGTTGATTTCATACTTAGGAAATGTTAACCCCGAAATCGGCGATCCTTCCCAAGGTAGCCATCTCGCTCATCGTGACCTGCCCCGGGTTCCTCTTAGAGGCCGCGATGCCCTTGGTTGGGCGGACAGAATTCTCTGTCTGCTCAAGCCGCGCGGCCTGCGCGGTCTCAGCTGTCTGACCCCCATGCCGCGCGCCTTCCCTTGGTCGCAAGGTCCGCGGACTACTTCCGTAGTCCGCCTCTGCAGGCCGCCCCCCTTTTTAGCTTAACCGCGAGGTTGTGTCCGCAGGTCTCTCTCTGCCAGACTCAACTTCCTATCCGCCCATGCCGGCAACAGGTCGCACAGTCCTTGCCACCAGCCACATGGGCAGCCGACTCCTCCAGTCTGCCTGCAAGCCGCGGACTCCAAATCCGGCTATACGACAAGACCCGCAACAACCTCCAAGTCCCTCGCGAGCTGGGCGGACTCGAGGTGCAATCAAGACTTCCAGTCCGCCTTCATCGCTGAACCCCAACAGCCTCAACAGTCAGGCTCTTCATCTCCAGCATATGCGGACTCAGCATTGCAGTAGCCACGGACTTGGCGGACTCTCTATGCAGTCCGCCCATTCCTTTGCCAACACCAGTTTCTCAGCACCAGCGGGGTCAACTCCTTCTCAGTCCGCAGCCTTCGTGCGGACTGAGTCAGCAGTTGCGGACTCCTTCCAGTCCACCGCTCAGCAAATCTTCCCGAAAGCAGTTCTATTCCGCATACCCTCGTGCGGACTCGCCGAACTCCGCAGTACTCTCCAGCTTGCATCCCCTTGCAGCTCTCAGTTCAGCAGTGGCGGGCTCCGCAGATTCTCCTCACAGTCCGCCACATAGCTTCTAGTGTCCTCCACCCCAACAGTGGGCGGGCAGTCCCAGCTCAGCAGTGACGGACTCCGCGAACCCGTATCGCAGTCCGCCACTTAGTATTCCAGCTCGCCATCAGCGGCACCGGCTCCAGCACCCAGTCACAGTCCGCGCGGCCTGTGGCGGACTCGGCGGACTCCGTCTCCATCTCGCTCAAGTTACCGTCTCACCGGGGGTAACGTCACCGCAAGCCGTTACCTCCTCGAGCCTATAAATAGCCCCCCATGCCTTTCATTTGAAGGAGGACTATATGCTCGGAGGATCGCTCTCGCGCCCGAAGTCAGCCAGCCTACTCCTGCGAACTCCGATTTTCAGTCCGCACCGGTCTCTGCGACTTAGTCGCGCGGCCTGCCGACCTGGATTCCCAGTCCGCGCGGTCTGCTTCCTTTGCTTAGTCGCGCGGCCTCCCAGCTCCTCTCTTCAGTCCGTGCGGCCTCCTCTGGCATTCTCCTCCTTAGCCGCCAGCTTCCCTTTGTACCCCTTAATTGCTTTGTTGTAAAGGTGTACTAGCAAGTTGTAACTCTCAATATTAATAAAAGGAAAGCCCGTCGCAAGAGTGGAATTCAAGCCGCGGCGGGCACAGTCTGTTGTTGCTGCTGCTAGCGGCCCCTTCTCCCTCCTTCTAGCCTAGCTCATCTCAGCTCTTCTCGGCTCCAACCTACAAGCGCGACCGTCATATTAACCGTCTGCTCGACAGCTCCTGATCAACCTCCTCCTCTCTTGATCAACCTTCTCTGTTGATCAAGCCTCTCCTCTATCCCCGTAGCTCCTTGAACAAGCTGCTTGCTCCACTCTTGAGCACTCAGAAGCTTCCCCCTTCTCCTCTATCCCCGTGACCTTCATCCTCTTCATCTCCTAGCCTGTGAGACCGAACACCCCCTCCGTGTTAGCTACCCCGGTGCCGTTTCCACGCATCAACAGGAAAAATCATGCAGTCGAATTCATGAAGTCGAATTTATACTTAGGGAGAAATTATATAGTAAAATCCATGTAGACATATTCATACTTAGGAAGAAATCACGCAGTCAAATCCATGCAGTTGAATTCATACTTCGGATGAAATCATGCAGTTGAGTAGATGTAGTCAAATTCATAGTTAGGAAGAAATCATATAGTCGAATTCATGCAGTTGAATTTATACTTAGGCAGAAATCAAACAGCCAAATTCATGTTGTTGAATTTTTACTTAGGCAGAAATCATACAGTCGAATCCATGCATGCAAATTCATACATAGGCAGAAATCATGCAGTCGAATTTATACTTAGGCTTAGATTTTCAAGAAATTTCTAAGAAGTTAACTAAACAAATTTACTTGAAGGAAAAAGATTAGCAAAAGATGTGATTATTCTCACAACCAGCCAAGACAAAAAAATCAGCACAAACCATGCATCAAGCTTAACATTACACATAGGAATTTTTTTAAAAAGGAAAAACTAGCAGGGGGCAAACCACCACTTGCCTCAACTTAAAACCACAAGATTACGACCTCCTATGCCCACCACACCAAGGATCAGATCACACTCTAGCACGATAATAAGAAAAATGAAGATTTGTCAAAAAAGAAGGTTAGGGCCGCTAACCCTAACGATAAAAACTCAAAAAAATAGAAAAACAAAACTCACCATGCCTGCGAAAATCTCGACAAGTGCTTTCAAAATCTATGCTCTGTCGAAGATTTTGAGCACCAGAACTCCTGATTAGGCGGCCAGAAAGCTTTAGGAAAAGAGGATTCCTCTGCTTCTCGAATTCTCTCTTTGGCTATTGGGTTGGCTTGAGGATGAAGAAAGAAAACATTTGAAATTAAAACTACAAATGACCATGTCTCTTAAATTTAAGAAAAATCAATTTCCCAAGGAATGAGTTTAATTTTTTTGGTGAATACCGAGGCTAGTTTGAGTAAATTGAAATAGAATTAACAAAAGAAAAAATTCCTAATTATTTAATTATGTTTGTTTTTAATTAAGACCTAGGAAATTCCGATTCAAAAAACTTAAATCTTAAAATTAATTAATTTAATTTCCTATAATCTAAGATCTAAATTTTGATAGGCTCGAAATTCGATCGTCTTGACCAAACAAAAACAAAAATGCACTAACAACATTGCCCCACCAATCTCACACTAACGTAATGCCCTTACTACAAAAAATCTCCAATTAAATGATTAAAATAAATTATTCGGAATTGCAGGGCCTTACAATTCCTGTGGGGCACACCCTGATGGTGTCATAACCTACCATGGGGGAGAAGGGCGCACCTTCGATTCAGGGCAGTACAAGGCCACTTGGAGATGGCGAGGGGAGGA
Organism: Platanthera guangdongensis; assembly: GCA_039583875.1. Classification (NCBI taxonomy): domain Eukaryota; kingdom Viridiplantae; phylum Streptophyta; class Magnoliopsida; order Asparagales; family Orchidaceae; genus Platanthera; species Platanthera guangdongensis. The sequence continues at coordinate 105,999,209 of CM077156.1, forward strand.
CCCTGCCAGCCATTTTGGCATACGTGAAGGTGGCTTGCCATTTTGTTATTATGACCTACCGCGGCGTGGTGGGGGGGGGGGGCATACCTTTGACTCGAGGATATGAGATGTCATTTGGGGTATGCCCTACGACATGTCCTTACTGCAGGGGAGAAGTGCGTACCTTCAATCTAGGGAAAATAATGACTATCGTGATGTTGATTGTTGGTGGCTGAGCTCATGAGCTTTTACTATTTTCATGATGACAAAATCAGGAAATAATCTGAGACATTGCTTTAGAATGAAGTGCAAATCAAAGTTCATCCAAACATATCTTGCTGAATTTGAGATATTTTTTGTGACCACGTGGCCCGATAAACATGAATAAAATTGCTAAGCTAATGCATAACATGGCATTCACTTCTTAACTTTGAGCTTTCATTTGTATATTTCAACCGGAGAAATGTTGGCATGTGCGGGTATGAAAAACATCCGGAAGTGACTTTTGAAGTATTATTGTATAATTATAATCTGCTTGAATGAATATGAACTGTATGTCATAGGTTACTTGGAGAGGTCCTTCGCCTAAAATAACTGAAGGAGATATGGTGCCAAGGACCGATACTAGAGTTCTTCCTGAGATGCATGCATGATGAGTCTGATATTTGCAGTGTTTTTCGGACTCATCCGGGCTAGTTTTCATGCTTGTGCACTACACGTTGCAGTCTTTAGGTTTACATTTCATATGATCATTGATTTGTACAATTAGTGCACGTTTTGGGCCTATTGTGGTGCGTAATTGCACTCCATTTTTGCTGGAGGTAAGCACATGGTACTCCACATGTTGTATTTTGGTTTTTTTTTTGCATTTTTGGGCTGTTTGGGGGTGTGCCCAAACAAATTTGAGAATTCTGGGGAATCACACAGCCATGCATTTTTCCTTCACGCATGGGCATTTTGCCCGTGCCTGACCTTTGTGCTGAAATGTGGGTTTAGACACTACCCATGCGTTTTAGCCTCGTATGGTTGATTTCAACCATGCAATAACAAATCGGACGGGCAACCTACTTGTCCAAACTTTTAGTGTTTTTCTATGGCCGTGTGTTTTCTTCAACCTCGGTTGATTTCAAACATGCGAGAGGAAAATCACAAGGGCTCATTTTTGGCCTGAAAAATCTTAGTTCTGTCCCTACTCGTGCGTTTTTGTTCATGCACGGTTGATGCAACTTTGCATGAAGGAAAAACGCACAAGAGGACACTTGGATGGGTTTGTTTTATTTTTCATAAATTTTACGCAATTAAAATGCACGACTGTGCGATCGACCTTGCATGACCAATTTTCTAACAGGTTCCTATTTAACTACAAAATTTCATCTTGAATAGGATCCTTCGCTCCATTCTAGCCCTAGATAGCCTATTTTCCCCGATTTCGTAGCTCCACCTCTAGCCATCATCTCAAGAACCTTCAGACAAGCTTGTCTTGATATTTAGAGCTTCCTCTTGGCCTCCTCCATCATCTACAAGCTTCCAAGCTCCATTTCGATGGATTTCTCGCCGCACTCGGAGAGTTCTCCGATGAAGGATGTGATCAAAGGATATTCACGAAAAAGATGGGTGAAATGGAAGAAGGTCACAACACTTCTAAACCCCAGACGACATTCAAAGTCCGAGCTCAGATGAGGCTTGAATACCCTCAATTCCGACCATGAAACTTTGATGAGTCTTGTGTTGGATTACTAGATTGGATTTGGGCTAGGTTCACCAGTTAGGATGAGTTTTTGACTCACATTGTGTAGCCAGGGTCAACTCTTTGAGTCCTATTGTTTAGGCTAGTCATTAGGTTCAACCTTCATGGACCAGCCTGCAGAAGATTTAAGGAGACTCAAGACCTAGAAGAAATCAAATTTCAAAGTTATCAGTTGGAAATTCTTCAAACTCAGCACGACGATCGTAGATCGCAGATCGACGAACTCAGAGTTAATTCTCTGAGTTGAGCTCGATGATATTCGAGCTCAGATCGACAAAATCTGGAGTTCAGCTTCAACTTATTCTTTCCAGTTTAGTTTCTCTGAACTCATCTCGATGAAGACAGATTCTTAGCTCGACGAACTTAGAGCACAAAATTGGCTAGCTATTTCAAGAATGCCGTTCGCTGAGCTCAAATTGATGAACATGATTTCTCAACTCGACGAACGTGGATCTTCGGTCGATGAAATCTATTCAGAGCTCGACAATTTATATCTAGTGTCAGACTTAGAGTTTTTACTCACTTCTGTCCTTATTTCCTATATTATTTAGCAATGATTTCCTGAGTAATTAATGCTCATATTCTCTTGAATAAAGCCGTTATTGGCAGCAATAATTATGGTCTTCATCAGGGTTAATTACTTGCTTAATTTATTGGGAAAGTTGGGGAAACTCATTAAAGACAATATTCTCCAACCATTTTCATTCTCCAGGCAATCAACAATAAATGCTTGGAATTCAAAATTTCAAAGGAGAATTCGATAGCTGAATATAAAAGATATTTTTCTCTTTTCAGACGACTAGCAATATACAAGGAACTAATAGAGAAGAATTACAGAAACATATAGAAGAATATCTGCTTCTTCTCTGTGCAGAAAACAACCTGTTTTCCCCTTGCTATTACTGAAGACTGAAGAAGAACAACAAACAAATATGTTGGATCCCTAGTTGATTTGGGCTAGGTTCACTAACTTAGGATGTGACCCATCATGTATAGCTAGGGTCAATTTGTGTCCTAGAGTATAGGTTAAGTCCTTAGGCTCAACTCCAGATGGACCAGCTTTCAACAAGACCCTCAGAGATTCAAGACTCACAAGTTTTCAAGACTAAGTAAAGTTAGTTTGACGTTCGTCAAACTCAGCTCGACGAAAGGAGTTCTGCGCTCGACGATCGTGAGAGAATTCTTAGTGCTGAGCTCGACGATCTATGTTGTCTGTTTGACGAAAGCTCAGTTTCTACATCAAGCCAAAGTCAGGAGGACTTCAAATTTTTCTAAGTCCAGTTTCATTCTTCGGTCGACGAATTATATTCTGAGCTCGACGAACTTGGACCTCAAGTTCACAGCTTCTCAGTTTGACGAAGTCAGCTTCTCAGGTCGACGAATGCTAAACTCTACTCGACGATTTCTGGACTCAGAGAATCTGTGTCGACACTTAGGGTTTGTGTCGACACCACACAATTTGTGTCGACACCAGGATTTCAGTCGACACCAGCTTATGTCGACACCAGGATTTCAGTCGACACCAGCTTATGTTGACACCAGATGATTTGTGTCGACACCAAGATAAATCTGTCGACACCAATTTATGTCGACACATCATTTCAGCAGATTCAGAGTATTTTGTCTAAGTCCAGAACTTTTCTCAGGTCGGCGAATTGATTCTCAGCTCGACGAATGAAGACTGTCTATCAGATGAATGAAGATTGTCTGCTCGACGAACTCTATCAAGCTCAGCTCGACGAACTCAAGCTCAGCTCGACGAACACAAGTTCAGCTCGACGAATTGTATTCTTTGTTCGACGAATCCAGATTAGGTTTTCTTCAAGGTTCCCGTCCCGTTTCTTGGCGCTGATTCTTGAACATTTAATGCCAGATCTTCTCGGAATGTTACCGTTAGAACGTGCATTGACTATGGACGATCACATGCCGTTTTTCCATGGTACAGTTAGGAAAGTCATTGATTGCTGATTCTTTCTAAGGCCGACGGTAATTACTGCTCGACATTAAAAAGTTTGAATATTCCTCAGTCAGTTACAGACACAATTGATACACAAAAACAATAGTGACACAGTAAGAGAACAGAATCAAGCAGAGTTCAAGAATTACAATACAGAAAACAATCTGACAGATTTTCTAAAGATTGCAGAAGAACAAACATTCTCAAATCACAAGTCCTTGACTGCAATCAACCTTGACCAGAGAACTTTTGAAGAAGAAGAAGAACAACCAAATTCAATCAAGAGTCTTCTTCTTTCTATTCTCAGGACAACTTCAAAGGACAACAGAACTTTATCAGTCAAAAGAAGTTCCTGAAGCAGTACTGGTCCAGGCATTCTAGGTCATTGAAGGTCTATCACCCTGAAGCAGTGCTCCAGCATTCCTGACCAATTCAAGATCTCAGGGGGAGCAAGATCTGCTACATCAATCCACAAGTCTTCTCTCTGACTGTTGACAGAGAAGACACTCTCACCCTCTCTCTAATTCCTGTACAGTGTTTTAAATCCCTTCAAAATTATTCTGGTTGCAAGTCTCCTTCCAAAAGACTTGAGGGTTTGGTTTTTGGGGACCTGATCAAAACCCATTGGTACCCAGGACACCTGATCAACTCATCCTGCAGTGGATTCCTACCTAGGGTGGTAGAAGAGTGGATGTACCCAGATTGATTGGGGAACCACTATAGCTCTTGGTGTCTTCTGGTTGCTTATTTTCTTTTGTTTTCTGGCTGTGGTCTGTGATTGCTCTGTGTTTAGCTAGTTGTTGTGTTTACTTTATGTTATTTGCTTCACTGTTCACTTAGGTATACAACAACAGTTGTAAAATGTTTTTAGTAAGCACCATACTCTATTCACCCCCCCACCCCCTCTAGAGTATATCAGATCTAACCTGCACTTTCAATTGGTATCAGAGGGAGGTTGGTTAAAATACCACACATTAGTGGTTGCACAGGCTAACACCTGAACCACAAAGATCCCTCTAGTTAGATCTGCTTGTTTTAAGTTTGTTACTAGATTTATTTCTTTACAGAAGATGACCCAAAACAAAGATTATGCGAGCACCAGACCTCCAGCGTGAAATATATCTAAGTTTGCGCTTTGGAAGGCAAGGATTAGATTGTACATGAACTCTATTGATGAAGACATTTTTAATTCTGTTTTGACAGTGTGTCCAAGACCTCCAGAAAATACAAGTACAAGTGCTGTTCCACCTCCATCAGGAACAGATGCATAAATCAAGAAATGTAAAGTGGCAGATGCTAAGGCAATGAACATTTTAGTCCAGACTATGTCTGATGAAATATTCCAAGAAGTAGCTGAATGCAACTCAGCAAAGGACATCTGGGACAAGTTATCTGAGATAGTCTAAGGATCTGCTGATGAGAGAAAAGATAGAAGATCTCATCTCATAACCCAATATGAGAAGTTCAAGAAAGGAGAAGCTGAGTCAGTAGCAGATATGTATAATAGACTCAGTCTCATAGTCAATGAGCTGAAAACATTGGACAAAGAGATCTCATTGACTGAGCTCAATGATAAAATCCTAATGTGCTTCCCAAGCACTTGAGACTCAATGATCTGGCCAATCAAGGATGCCAGAAGCCTAAATGAGATAACAACTGAAGCTCTCTTGGGCAAGCTCAAGTCTTATGAGATGCTCATCAAGAATAGAAAAGAAGAGTAGAAGGCTGCCTCACCAGCTATAAGAAAGGAAAAATCAATAGCTTTCAAAGCCATTAAAGATCATCCTGAAGACAAAGTCACAGGCAATGAAGAGCTGCTAAGCCTACTGGCCAAAAGATTTTACAAAATGGCCCGGAAAGATTTCAGGAAAAAGTCTGCCATAGGGCATGACAAGCCAAGGTTGACAAATCAAATAACAAAGAGATTATTTGCTTTGGATGCAGGAAAACAGGCCACATGGTGTCTGACTGTCCAGAAAATTAGTATAAGGATAAAAAGGACAGGAAAGAAAAAAGAAAAGACAAAGACTTCAGGAAGAACAGCAATGACAAACCCTCCTCCAGCAAGAACAAACACACCAGGAAGGGGTTTGTAGCTGAAACTTGGAGTGAGACAGAAGAAGAATCTGAAGCTTCATCCAGCTCAAGTGATGATGAGGATGATTCTGAAGAAAAAGAATTCTGAATGATGGCTATCAATGCCTCACAATAAAATTCTGATGCAGAAGAATCAGAGTCAGAATCAGAGACTCAATCTGAAGAGGACCAGGTAATAAATTCTTTTGATTTTAATTCTAAGGACTTCAAGTGTGAGTTTAAAGGACTGTGTTTAGATTTACTAAAATCCGAGAAGGAAATCATTTCTCTCAGAAATCAGCTATCTGAACACAGCACTTTAAAATCAGAAAACCTCAAACTCTCTGAGGAGTTGGAATGCTGTAGGGAGCAGATATCCTCACTGAAAAGTGAACTATCAAAGGCCAAAAAGTTTGAAGAATCCCTCAGTGGGAGAAGTATCAAACTAATGGACATCATAGGCACAGTGAACTCAAGATTCAATAGTACACTGAGATTGTGTGCTTCATCTAGCCAACCTATAGTATTAATAACCCCAATCAAGTTTATCTCTGATAAAGTTAAGGGAGTTGTAGAGGTAGCTAGGAAGAATTCTGATCTACCTAAGAAAACCATAGTTCAACAGAAATTGTCGAATGGAGCTCGACGATCGCCGAACGGAGCTCAACGATCTGACCCAAGATCATCGAACTCAGCTCAAAGATCGTCGAATAGAGCTCAGAGTTTTGAAAACTCTTTCAAAGGCAAATCAAAGTTCAATCCTAGAGGTTCTACATCTCAATGGTTTAACCCCTATACTGAATGGATAATACCTCCTAGGAGATATCATCCTGAAGTCTATAAGAGTCAACCAAAGATGTCTTTTATTTCTGAATTCAAAGGTTATCAACCTAGTCCAAAGGTAAACTGGGTCAAAAACAAGTAAATTGCTTTATGTGCAGGTGAAGACCTATCCAACATCAAACCAGCAATGGTATCTGGATAGTGGGTGCTCAAAGAACATGACAGGAAACAAGGACAACTTCACAACCTTCAAAGCCAAGATTGGACCCAAAGTAATATTTGATGATTCAAACTTTGGACTAATAAAAGGATATGGTACAGTCCAGATTGGCACAGTCACATTTAAGAAAGTAGCATATGTGGAAGGACTGAAGCACAACTTAATCAGTATCAGTCAACTCTGTGATGAAGGCTATCAAGTGACTTTTAGCAAATCCTCATGTAAGATTAGATCAGAGGACAACACCACTGTGTTGACAGGTATAAGGAAAGGTAACATCTATTTAGTAGACTTTCTTTCAACTAAAGTAGACATATGCTTGTTCAACTCTATTTGTAGACCTAATGAATTATAGCATAAGAGACTAGGATATATAAAACTTAGAACCATTGCTAGGCTATCCAAGGACAACCTTGTTAGAGGACTACCTTCTGGCCCCTACAAGAAGGAAGGACTCTGCAGGGCTTGTCAATTAGGCAAGCAAACCAAAAATTGTTTCAAGTCACTTAATAAGAGTGATTCACCTAGGATTTTGTATCTGTTACACATGGATCTTTTTGGACCCATTACAGTACAAAGCTTAGAAGGAAAATCTTATACTTTAGTGGTTGTAGATGACTTCTTTAGATTCACATGGGTGTTCTTTCTGAGAAAGAAGTCTGATAACTTTAAATGTTTGACAGAGTTTCTCAAATGCATACAGAGTGAGTTCAATACTCACATTGCCCTGATCAGAAGTGATCATGGGACAGAGTTTGATTCTCTTCTTATGTAAGAGTTCTGTCAGAGTGAAGGGATCAGACACACTTTCTCAGCTCCTAGAACTCCTCAACAAAATGGGATAGCTGAAAGGAAAAATAGAACCCTTATTGAATCTGCTACTACATTGTTGTCAGATGCTCACCTTCCTCTATTCTTTTGGGCAGAGGCAGTGAACACCTCCAACTATGTGTTGAATAGAAGCTTGATACATAAGCTAAAGGGCAAGACTCCCTATGAATTACTCAAAGGGAAGAAACCTAAAGTAGATTATTTTAAAATCTTTGGTTGTATTTGCTACATTCATAATAATTACAAGAGGTACATAGCAAAATTTCAAGCTAAAGCTGATGAATGAGTGTTTCTGGGATACTCCATGGTCAGTAAAGCTTATAGGGTGTATAATAAATCAACTCTCAAAATTGAAGAATCTGTTCATGTATCTTTTGATGAAACTAACATGTCATATAAGGAGAAAGAAATTTCTACCATAACCTCTTTGCAGGTTCCACCACTATATGAGTCTATGGATGGACTGAACCTTACCCAAGAGGTATCAAACCATCCCACTCCATAGGATGCTGAAGATAGTGATGAGGAAAGTCAAGAGGAAGTGGCTGAACTTCCCCAATAGTCAGTATCATTCCACAAGAGGAATTAAATACTGAAGTTGTTGCTCAACCAACTCCACCAACTAATCTTGTCACACTTAAAGATCACCATAGATCTCAAGTGATTGGAGACATCTCAGTAGGTGTACAGACATGGCATCAACTCAACCAAGACTTGATGCATGCCTGTTTTCTCTCTCAAATTGAACCTCTCACCATACATGAGGCAGAAAAAGATCCCCACTGGATCATTGCAATGCAAGAGGAACTCAATCAGTTTGAGAGATGTAGAGTTTGGGATTTGGTTCCAAGACCCCATAACTACCCAGTTATTGGAACCAAATGGGTCTACAGGAACAAGTTGGATGCTCAAGGCAACATAGTGAGAAACAAGGCTAGGCTTGTTGCTCAAGGCTATAGACAAGAGGACGGAATAGACTATGACCAAACCTTTGCCCCTGTTGCAAGGTTAGAGGCCATTAGGATATTCCTTGTCTATGTAGCTTACAAGAGATTCAAAGTCTACCAGATGGATGTCAAAAGTGCATTTCTGAATGGAATACTTCAAGAAGAGGTTTATGTAGAACAACCTCCAGGTTTTATCTCTCCAACTCAACCCTCTTTTGTTTTCAAATTGCATAGAGCTCTTTATGGTTTAAAGCAAGCTCTAAGAGCTTGGTATGAGACCCTTGCAAGCTTTCTTTTAGAGCATGAATTTACAAGAGGAACCATATATAAAACACTTTTCACTAGACATCATAAGGACCAAATATTGTTAGTACAAATATATGTGGATGACATTATTTTTAGGTCTACTGATCCCAAATTGTGCAAGAGGTTTGCTGACCTCATGCATTCAAAATTTGAGATGAGTAGCATGGGTGAGCTTTCCTACTTCCTTGGTCTCCAAGTGAAGCAGCTCCCAGATGGTACCTTCCTCTCCCAAGCTAAGTATGCTAAATAGCTTATCAAAAAGTTTGGGATGGGTGATGCTTCAGGGATGAAAACCCCTATGGCTACAAATGCTGTTGTGGATTCTGATGCAGCAGGGAAACCAGTGGATCGGAAAAATTATAGGGTAATTATTGGATCCCTATTATACCTAACAGCTAGCAGACCTGATATAATGTTTGCTACATGCCTTTGTGCTAGGTTCCAAGTGAACCCTAAAGAATCTCACCTTATTTTCTTAAAAAGAATTTTGAGATATATAAAGAGTTGCCCTAGTCTAGGACTCTAGTATCCTGTAGAGTCAGAGTTTGAGTTAACTGGATACTCAGATGCTGACTATGCTGGATGTAGAGTGGACTGGAAAAGTACCTCTGGAACATGCCAGTTCCTTGGTATGAGACTTGTCTCCTGGTTTTGTAAAAAGCAGACATCTGTGTCTACATCAACTGCAGAAGCAGAATACATGGCTGCTGGTAGTTGCTGTTCACAAATGCCATGGATACAAAACCAACTCTCAGATTATGGTGTCAACTTAAATAATTCAACATTATTTTGTGATAATACTAGTGCTATTGCTATAACACAGAATCCAGTTCACCATTCTAGGACTAAACCTATTGAAATAAGACATCATTTCATTAGAGATAATGTGGACAAAAAGAAAATTAACTTGATCCATATTCCTACTGATCTACAAAGAGTAGACATTTTCACCAAGCCATTGGATGAGAAAACCCATCTGTTCTTTATAAATCAACTGGGAATGATTAATGGAGAAGAGTTAACCTAGTTTCTGTCTGCATTTGACGAATTTTCCAAAGTTCGTCGAACGAAGTTCGACTAATTAGGGAAAGTTTGAGAGATTCTCATCGAACGGAGGTCGACGAATTCTTTGTGTGAGGAAACAATCTTCGTCGACCGGAGATCGACGAACTTTGCTTCAGAAGACATGTCGTCGAACGGAGTTCAACGAACTGTTTTCGATTCTTCGGGATGAGATCGACGAATTATCTGTCTATAATTTATTACGTCGAGCTCAGTTCGAAGAATTTTTCTTTTTCGTGGACCGGAGTTTGTCGATTCATATTCTAAAAATCTTATATCTAGGTTTTCTTCGACCTCCGTCCCGCGCTTTCAGTTCCTTTGCTCTTGATCGCCGTTTCTCTCTGTGTTTTTCTTGTAGGACATCAATGGTGATTCCCTCAAGTGCTTTGGTTGCAATGAAGTTTGACACTGGATTCAACATGGATTTTGAGTCGTTTCAACATTCTGACCCCATCTTTCTATACATCTTAGAACTACTAGAAGAACTCAATTTAAAGGACTTAGTGACCAGACGCATTAAACTTCATGGAACGGAAATACGAGAATGGGTATATACATCTACAGTTTCTGAAGAAGATGTTTTGACCGGCAATATAGGGAACACTGTTGTTTCCCTCTCTCCCGCAGTTCTCACTGAAATATTTGGATTAGTGAACGGAGAAGACAATTTGGAAATGGATTCTGAGGAATTCAGTGGTATGCTGAAACTGATGGGTTTCTCTGGTAACAACCCTAATAAGTTGTTGAAAAAGCAATTATCCGCCACCTACCAATTTCTGGCAGATATTACGGGAAAGATAAAAATGGCCAAGCACTCTCCTCATGACTATATTACCCGTCACCAATTTCTGATAATGTGTGCAGTAGTGAATAAGCGACAGGTTGATTAGAGTAAGGTGTTCTTTGAATTGATCAAGAAGAAGAATAGCAAGAAGGAAGTTTGCTTTGGCAGAATATTGGGAATATTTCTCAAAGAGAAGGCTGCTGAATGTATGGTCCCCCCGACCATCTCCATAAATGCCAGCAAGCGCCTCACTTGCGCTCTGTTTGGCAGATGGGAGAGGACTATCTCCAAGCCCTCAAAGGCTTCTTCCTCCTCCCTCCAAACTTCTGAGAGTACAAGGGCTGTCAAGGCCGCTCCATACCCTGTTGAAGAGGTTCATCCATCTCAACCATCTCTTCCAGCACCTCTTCCTCCAAAGAAGCCTCCTCATGTACCTACCCCTCCTTTATCTCCACCACTTGACCTTACAAACAATCCATTTTCACCTCCATCTTCCCCTCTGCAAGTTAATCAACAACCCACTCCTCCAGCTTCCCCTCATGAGACAATACTTCCTACACCTCCTCAGTCTCCTCTTCCCCCACACCTCTCCACCATTCCATCTTAACATATACCATCAGATACAATCATGCAAGATGCCCCCACTCCATCTGTTATTCCTCCTCCCATTCCATTCCCTTCCCCTTCCCTATTTGATCCATCCACCCTCATATCTTTACTCACCCTTCTAATAAAATTTGTTGAGATTATATTAGCCAGCAGGACACGTGTGTGTGGGACCGCATGTTTGGGCTTTCCCCATCGCGTTCCAGGTCTAGGTGTTGACCCTGGTGGGCCCCCTTGTGTGGCGGAATATCCCCGCGGTCCTGTGGTTGGGGTTAGTCCCACATCGCCTGCAGTAGGCGATCCTTTGTGTTCATGTACCCCCGTCCCCCCTTCCTACAACCTCGTGGTTTTGGGAAGATGTGTGGTGACGGGTGGTTTCCACATGGTATCAAAGCCAGGTTGTCCTGCTGCGGGGGTATGTTGAGATTATATTAGCCAGCAGGACACGTGTGTGTGGGACCGCATGTTTGGGCTTTCCCCATCGCGTTCCAAGTATGGGTGTTGACCCCGGTGGGCCCCCTTGTATGGCGGAATATCCCCGCGGTCCTGTGGTTGGGGTTAGTCCCACATCGCCTGCAGTAGGCAATCCTTTGTGTTCATGTACCCCCGTCCCCCCTTCCTACAACCTCGAGGTTTTGGGAAGATGTGTGGTGATGGGTGGTTTCCACAAAATCTTTGATCCAAGAGGCCATTACTGTAACGCCCACGGTTTTTCTCGGTTTTAGTTGATCTGGGATTGGCGTTACGATGACGCATTTTCCGGCCTTTCGCCGTTGTAGAACGTGGTCTTAGCTCTTTAGGTTCCTTGTGTAGCCTGGTTGTAGCCTGTTGGCATGTTTCCCCAGCTAGCCGGAGTCTATTTTGGTGACTCGGTTGGGCCTCTTAGGGAAATGCTTGTGTTTTGGCTTCGGGAGGTGTTAGCCCGAGTGTACGATCGTCGGATGTTGTTTTTGACCTCACCGTTGTTTTCATAGCCTGGGAGTTTAGCTACGGTGCGAGTTTTGGTCGAAATCCGGGATCGTTTGCTTTCGCGTCGTTTCGATGATTGTTTTTGTTAGTTGTAATGTTTGATGTGCTGTGCGTGCCTGATGTGGCCGAGCTAGTAGGCTGGTGCCTTGTCTTTTGTTTGCTAGGAGTTAGCAGGTTTCTTTTTTTGTGTAAGTTTGGGAGACATGGCCTGGGTCACGCCCGTGACCCAGGGCGTGTCGTGCTCGGGTAGAGCACCCGTTTCTCTGGTCGATGAATTTTTGGTCGACGGGGTTTTTGTAGGAACACGACGTGTGACACGGGCGTGTCACAGGGTGTGTCCCCCTTCTTTGAGCTGTGCTCGATTGTCGTCAGGCAGAGTTTTAGTGAGAACACGGCCGTGTCACGGGCGTGTCGTATCGGACACGGGCGTGACACGGGGCGTGTCTCTCCATTCGACGATCGGCGCTCCACGATCGTCGAGTGGTGTTTGAGTTGGTACACGGCCTGTGACACGGGCGTGTCACGGGGCGTGTCACCTGTTTCGTCGAGCTGAGATCGACGATCGTCGAGTCGGTAGGTGTGTGAGTACACGCCCCGTGACACGGGCATATCGGGCCGTGTCACGGGCGTGTCTGGGGCGTGTCCCGTGTTTCGTCGAGTGGAGATCGACGTTCGTCGAGTAAGTACACGCCTAGTGACACGGGCGTGTCGGGCCGTGTCACGGGCGTTTCTTGGGCGTGTTCCGTAATTTTTCTCCTGAGAGCATCTTTTGTTGTCGTGAACCGTTTTTCCTTCTCATTTTCATCGTTCTCGGGTCTGGATAGCTTCCAGCGGATGGGTTTTGAGAGGAGGCGGTGGTTTCTTCTGGCCGGTGTTTGCGGGAGGAAGCTCGTTTTTCTCGTGCGATAGCAGATTTGGCTTGCTCTCGTCTAGATCTTCCCTTTCATGTAAGTTTTTCTCTATTTAGGGTTGATTCTAGGAGTTGAGATTATCTGATTTCTTTTCTTTTCCTCAAGTTTCAGTTTTGGTCTTCTAGGTGGCTGATCTTGCCGCCGGTGCCAAGCTTGGGTGGTAGCTATTGTTTTTCCTGGAGGTAGAGGCAAGTGGCTCCCTGGCCCTTACCAAATTATTCTAACTCTTGCTCTGTTTTCATTTTCCTGTGCAATACTTCCGTATTCTTTATCTTTTTCCTCCTTAGAAATTAGAATAATAGGATGTCTTTTTTCCTTCATTTCATTCATGGGCTGTTTCATTGTTCTTTTTGCAATTAAATCAATGTTCTCTCTTTTGTCTGAGGTTTTGTGTACAATGGGTAGCTAGAGTTAGGGTGAGGCTGCGGTTAGTTACAGTTTAGGTTTAGTTGCGGTAGCCCGAGTAGTTAGGATGGAACGGAGGGTTGGGATTAAATTTCCAACTCCCTGTTTTCGCGCGTTGAGAGAGTTTAGGCTGCGGTTTTGACTAAAACTTACGTTTACCCTAAGTGGAAAGCGGTGACAGCGTCGAGTGAGCCGAGTTCACTCAACGCCGTCACCTAGCATAGGATTTGCGGCTAAGTATTTTCGTTGTCAAGTAAGCGGAGCTTACTCATCACCGCGTCGAGTGGGCTCGACGTTTCTGTCTTGGGTTCGTGTGTTTCCTTAGGATTGTTAGTGTGACTTTTCCCTTTCTCTAGGGGGTGGTATTGGGTGTTCGGCTAGTTTTGCTTGCCGACTCTTGGGTTGTGGCAGGTGTTGGAGTTTTGGTGGCCTCTAGAGGGGTGGATTTTGATTTGGAGAGCTGTGGCCACCGCCTTTTGCCCCGGTTTGGGTTGGTGTGTGTGGGACCCTAAAGCTGCCACTGTTGACCCCTTAGCCCTTTTTGGATCTGGTTTTGGTTATGTATTCAGATCCATGTTTTGACCACTACCACTTACCCACGTGTTAGGATTGTTAGTCCCTTTCCTGTTTATGTTTTCTCTTTCTTTTGGCATATATGTATATGTCTTGTTGCTGTTGCAGACTCTTTGTAGGGCAAGTTGTTTTTATTGCTCGCACTTGGTGTGCTTTGCTGTGCTTTAGAAAGTACTCTTTTCTTACTGTCATGCCCTTTCTTTTGCTTATTGCAATTTGTTTTCGGGTTGGTAAACCCTTCTTTTTATTTTCTCACAAATCTAATGCTCTATTTACCTTTTGATTATTTTTCTTGCTGAGGTGTTCTCTTCTTGAATGCCTCAGGTCCAGGTGGTAGCCAGTTCAGCGGCTAGTTCTTTTGGAGGGGCTGATTGGTGGCCTCTTGGGTAGCTGAGATAGCGGATCCCCGATTTTGTGAGGTAGTTCTTTACCTTTCTGTATAGACATACATACTCACCAGTGGGTTCGTGTCAGGTTGTTGGCGCCAACTGGTGGCTTCTTGCGATGCTGGGTATGAACTTAAACTGCTGTTTTTGCCTATTTGTGGTTGTTTACTTGCTTCTGGGAAGGATTTATGCTAGGTTGCACGTTAGATATTTTAAACCCTAAAAGCATTATTATATGTATCTCATGCATAACATATTTATAAAACAGAGACACTATATTTCCTTAGCGTAAAAAGACTATCTTTCATATATATTATATTTACTTTAGAGTCGTGCATACCATGAGTTGTCCATCGGGGACACTTATGCTTATTTAGGATGTCAACTTAATTCAACCAAAGTATTTTCTGCTGCGTATAAATATACTTTTAATTGTGGACTAGCTGATCCACCGTGCCGAGGGATACGACCTTTCAACATAACTGATTTTCTTTCATATTTAATCAACGATTTTCCTTAAAATCTAAGGTCTGGAGTTTTGCCTGAGCGTGTGCAGTTATCCCCTGCATGACGTGGCATCACGACATGTGTTTTCTCTTGCTCTGATACGATTCTATCGTTGAGAAAATGCGGGTTGTGACAGTTGGTATCAGAGGGAGGTTGCTTGACAAATGGTCGGGCAACCTTTTCCCTTGTTTGCATTAGTGGTTAGCGTCATACCATACACACACCGATATGTCATCAGCACGTCTTGGCTAAAGCACGAACACTACACTCATGAGCATAAAGAAGTATACGGGGCATATTATGTAGTATGGGATGCATAATATGTGTTTGTATATGGATCCACCATAGGAGGCAACATGTGAGGGTTATGTAGTATGGGATGCATAACCTCACCACATGAATGCGGCTAGCACGTTTTCTTTTTTCGTTGCATGGGAATGTTATGTAGTATGAGATGCATAACATTTTCATGTGTACGCCGCCAATGGCATGCAATAAGGCCTTTTTAGAATGCATAGCACATCATGCATAGCATAACATTTCATAAGCACAACTTGCCAAGCTAAAGATTTGCACGATGACATATGTACACACATGGATTTGAGTCAAAAAGAATACAAATACATGCATTCATGGTTTAGGCACATGAGTTAGTATGATGGTGGTGAACCATCTTAGGTTAAGCATAACATCATCATGGTAAAAACAACTCCCAGAGCAAGTTTTGCAGTTGAAGTCCATATTTAAGTGTGTTTGTCTATACCGTGTAGCTTTGTTCTAGCTGTTGGGCTAGGTTTTGTCTAAAGCTTATGCGATTATAGGATGGCGAGACGTCCTGCGATGAGATAGACCCCCCAATCCGAGGTTGAGACGTCAGGAGCGCAGAGCGAGGCATTGGTAGAAAACCTGCGGCAGAGTAATGAGGCCTTATCAAGGCAGGTGGTGGCTATGCAGGCTCAGATTCAGTCCCTCGTAGCAGTGGTGGCGGGACATGCTCTGAGAGTTCCGGACCCCGCTGAGGGGGTAGCTGTTCCTGCCCCTCCTACTCCTCCCGTGCCTTTGGTTGTGGTGCCCCCGGAGATGGCGTTTATATCCCAGTTTCAGCGGTTGAGACCCCCTACTTATGATGGGCAAGCAGATTTCATGATTTTGGATGACTGGCTGATTACTATCGAGGAGATGTTCTCTTACTCAGGGATTATAGACGAACATAGAGTGATGCTCGCTGCCTACCAGCTCAAGGGCTTAGCAAAGAATTGGTGGCTGAGGGAGAAAGAAAGCATGGTGGCAGGGTGCTCTTGGGAGTCATTTAAGGTGATGCTGTTAAGTAAGTTTCTGCCTTCAGTCGAGAGGGACCGGCTGATGAATGACTTTCTCCATTTGACGCAGAGGAAACTCACGGTTAGTGAGTACGAGATTGAGTTTAGTAAGCCGAGTTGGTTTTCTCCTAGTCAGGTGAGTGTTGCAGCATACCGAGTTAAGCGATTTCTGGGTGGACTAAGAAGCGACATTCAGCAGTTAGCGAATGCCTACGGAGCAGTTAGTTATGCCAACGTGGTTGAAGCTGCCTTGAGAGTTGAGGCCATTGAGAATGCCAAGAATAGAGGCCAGTAGTTGAGGAAGGATAAGCGGAAGTCCGTTGGAGGGAAGAGCCCTCAGGAACTTGATGTTGTCTCGAGAAAGAAGAACAAAGAGGTTTGTAGTTTCTGTGGCCGGCCAGGCCACCCCTTTGAGAAGTGTTTCAAAAGGTTGGGAGTGCAGAAGAAGGAACAGGTGCACGCGATTTAGGGTGCTCCTAGAGGAGACTTAGTATGTGCCTTATGTGGAAGGAAGGGGCATGAGGCTGCCCGTTGCTGGTTAAGAGATAAGGTATGTTTTCAATGTGGGCAGAAGGGTCATCTCAAGACAAAGTGCCCGCAGTTCCAGCCTGTTCTGTAGCCAGTTCCCCTCCAGGCTTTGCCACCGCCTTAGCAATTGGATAGAGGAAAGGGGAAGCTGAATGTGCTTTCGGCAGACGAAGCGCAGACTTTGACCCAGGTTATCTCAGGGTCGACTCCTCCCCAGTCGTTTCGTTATGTTTCCTTTTTGGTTGTAGTTTTCATTTTAGCGTTTGTTTCCTTAGATGCGTGCGCTATTTGTAGGATGATTTAAGGTAAAGAACCGCTGGGCTCGCGTTCTCTTCGATTCCAGTGCTACCCACTCGTTTGTGGCTAGAGCCTTCGTGGAGCGGTTCAGTTTGGGCATTGATCGTGTTGGTGGTGCCTTTTGCGTTAAGTTCCCCTCTGGTGACTCTGTGGTTACAGACCTGGGTGTCCTTGATTGTCCGATTTTGTTGGCGGATTTTCTAGCCAAGGCAGATCTGAAGGTGATTGACCTGGAGGACTTCGATGTTACCTTGAGCATGGACTGGTTGTCAAGGTACGATGCTGTGATCCAGTGCAAGGGTAAGTGCTTGGAATTCGTCAAGGACAACAGTCAGCCAGGGAGCGTTTATGGGTATTCTCTCCAGGAGTCTCCAGTCATTTCTGCGGTGCGTGCTCGGAATTTGCTTGATTCTGGCTGTTTTGCCTGTTTGGTCTCTCTGGTAGGGACAGTTGTCAGAGTGCCGTGTTTGAAAGAGATTCTTGTGGTGTGTGACTTCTCTGATGTGTTTCCTGATGATCTTCCCGGTCTTCCACCCGATCGAGATGTCGAATTTGTTATAGATTTGGAGCCAAGCACGCGTCCTATTGCAAAGGCGTCGTACCGGATGGCCCCGCGGGAGCTGGAAGAGTTGCGAATTCAGCTGGATGAGATGTTGGCAAAAGGTTTTATAAGGCCGAGTTCTTCACCTTGGGGTGCAGCAGTGCTGTTCGTTAAAAAGAAAGATGGGTCGATGAGGCTATGCATCGACTATAGAGAGCTGAACAAGGTTACTATTAAGAACAGGTACCCTTTGCCTCGGATTGACGATCTGTTTGACTGGGTAGATCTTCCGCGGACGGCGTTCCGCTCTCGTCATGGGCATTTTGAGTTTTTGGTTATGTCATTTGGTTTGACTAATGCGCCCTCAGCTTTTATGGATCTGATGAACAGAGTTTTCAAGGATTTCCTAGATAAGTTTGTGATTGTCTTTATAGACGATATTTTGGTGTACTCTAGAGATGCGGAAGAGCATGATCGACATTTGCGACTGGTCTTGGCGACTCTGAGAGACCACAAGTTGTACGCCAAGCTGAACAAATGCGAATTTTGGTTGCCTCAAGTTTCTTTTCTCGGCCACGTGGTTAATAAGGAGGGAATATCGGTGGACCCAGAAAAGATCGTTGTTGTTATGGATTGGGCGAGGCCTGTTACTCCCAAAGAGATCAGAAGCTTCTTGGGCTTGGCTGGATATTATAGAAGATTTGTAGATGGATTTCTACCTTGTCTGCGTCGTTGACCAAGTTGACGTAGAAGAATGTAGCCTTCATCTGGGATGGCAAATGTGAGGAGGCTTTTGAGGAACTAAAAAGAAGGCTATGTTCATCTCCAATTTTGTCCTTGCCTACTGAAGATAGTGAGTATGATATATATGTGGATGTGTCGCATGTCGTACTGGGCTGCGTATTGATGCAGGGCGGGAAGGTGATTGCGTACGGGTCGAGGCAGCTAAAGACTCACGAGAGGAATTACCCTACGCATGACCTGGAGTTTGCAGCTGTGATCTATGCGTTGAAATTGTGGAGGCATTTGCTATATGGCGCGTAGTGCAAGATTTTCACGGATCATAATAGTTTGAAGCATGTCTTCACCCAGAAAGAATTGAATCTGCGCCAGCGGCGATGGTTGGAGTACGTGGCCGACTATTATGTTGAAATCCAGTACCATCCGGGTAAAGCGAATGTGGTGGCCAATGCCCAGAGTCGGAAGTCAGGGAAGATTTTCAATCTCTCCGCCGAGCGTCTAATGGAAGAGTTTATTTTGATGGACATTTCTGTGGGAAGCTGCGATTCGCAGAGTAGCTTGGCAGGGGCAGAACCTTCGTGGATTGCGCTTACGAGACTGCATCAGAAGGATGATCCCGATCTTCTGCATTTGTATCTTCGAGCTGAAAAAAGTGAATTACCAGATTTCTCTATAGATGAAGCGGGTACCTTGAAGTATCGTGGCAGGTTCTGCATTCTCGCAGTTGGAGATATTCGGGATATGATGTGCAGAGAAGCCCACGGATCTAGTCTTCCTTACCATCCAGGGTCTACCAAGATGTACCATGATTTAAAGCAGATTGCCTGGTGGTATGGGATGAAGAAGAACATAGCCAGATTTGTTTCAGAATGTTTCACTTGCAGGCGTATGAAAGCTGGCCATGGGAGGCCTGGTGGCAAGTTGACTCCCTTAGAGATTCCGATGTGGAAGTGAGAGAGTATCTCGATGGATTTCATTATAGGATTACCGAGATCTCCTAAGGGGCATGATTCAATTTGGGTGATTGTAGACAGACTGACGAAGAGTGCTCACTTCGTACAATTTAATATCGATTATCCGATGAGGAAGATAGCCGAGCTGTATCTGGATGAGGTTATCAGATTGCATGGTGTACCCGCAAGTATCATATCAGATCGAGACTCCAGGTTTACGTCTCGTTTTTGGAAGAGCCTTCAAGAAGGGTTGGGTACAGATTTGAGATATTCCACGGGTTATCATCCGCAGACCAATGGTCAGACGGAGCGAGTAAATTAGATTGCGGAAGATATGATCCGATGCTATATTCTGGACCACGGAGGAGAGTGGGATGAGCGCTTGCGGCTTATGGAATTTGCGTATAACAACAGTTATCAAGAAAGCTTGCAAATGGCTCCTTTTGAAGCTTTGTATGGGAGGCGCTGCAGGACTCCCTTGTTTTGGGCTGAGGTTGGCGAGAGACCTTTGTTGGGTCCAGAAGCGCTCGAGGAGATGGAAACCGTTGTGAAGCTTATATGGGAAAAGCTTCGGATAACCCAGGAGAGATATGAGAAAAACGCCAATCGGCGTAGATCGGACTTGAAATTTGTGGTGGGGGACTCAGTGTTCTTAAAGGTCTCCCAGTTGATCGGAGTCAAGCGGTTTGGCAAGAACATGAAGTTGGACCCGAGGTACGTGGGGCCGTTTCCGATTGTTGAGCGGATTGGGATATCAGCTTATAGGCTGGCGTTGCCCGCAAATTTCCCTGGCGTGCATGATGTCTTCCACGTCAGTCAGCTGCGGAAATGTGTGATGAGTGGCAGGCAGGTTTTGGATTCTGTGCCTTAGTTGGAGCCGAATCTTTCTTATGTGGAGGTGCCTGTCCGCATTCTGGATTCTCAGGTTCGTGCGCTGCGGAAGAAGACTATTCCTATGGTTAAAGTTTTATTGGGGAATCAGGATGTAGAAAGCGCGACTTGGGAATTGGAGTCGGCTATGAGGGAGGCTCACCCTCATCTGTTTCCCTGATCTTGTGCCTGGTATGTTCTGCTTTATTTATTTATATATCCCTTTCCTGGCTCTTTCTCTCTCCTTCTTCATAGGAGTGTTGTGAGTAAAGTTTCGAGGCGAAACTTTCTTTTAGGGGGAGTGGCTGTAACGCCCCCGGTTTTTCTCGGTTTTGTTTGATCTGGGATTGGCGTTACGATGACGCATTTTCCGGCCTTTCGCCGTTGTAGAGCGTGGTCTTAGCTCTTTAGGTTCCTTGTGTAGCCTGGTTGTAGCCTGTTGGCATGTTTCCCCAGCTAGCCGGAGTTTGTTTTGGTGACTCGGTTGGGCCTCTTAGGGAAATGCTTTTGTTTTGGCTTCGGGAGGTGTTAGCCCAAGTGTGCGATCGTCGGATGTTGTTTTAGACCTCACCGTTGTTTTCGTAGCCTGGGAGTTTAGCTACGGTGCGAGTTTTGGTCGAAATCCGTGATCGTTTGCTTTCGCGTCGTTTCGACGATTGTTTTTGTTAGTTGTAATGTTTGATATGCTATGCGTGCCTGATGCGGCCGAGCTAGTAGGCTGGTCCCTTGTCTTTTGTTTGCTAGGAGTTAGCAGGTTTCTTTTTTTGTGTAAGTTTGGGTGACACGGCCTGGGTCACGCCCGTGACCCAGGGCGTGTCGTGCTCGGGTAGAGCTCCCGTTTCTCTGGTCGACGAATTTTTGGTCGACGGGGTTTTTGTAGGAACACGGCCTGTGACACGGGCGTGTCACAGGGCGTGTCCCCCTTCGTCGAGTTGCGCTCGATGGTCATCAGGCGGAGTTTTAGTGAGAACACGGCCGTGTCACGGGCGTGTTGTATCGGACACAGGCGTGACACGGGGCGTGTCTCTCCGTTCGACGATCGGCGCTCCACGATCATCGAGTGGTGTTTGAGTTGGTACACGGCCTGTGACACGGGCGTCTCACAGGGCGTGTCACCTGTCTCGTCGAGCTGAGATCGACGGTCGTCGAGTGGGTAGGTGTGTGAGTACACGCCCCGTGACATGGGAGTGTTGGGCCGTGTCACGGGCCTGTCGGGCCGTGTCACGGGCGTGTCTGGGGCGTGTCCCGTGTTTCGTCGAGTGGAGATCGACGTTCGTCGAGTAAGTACACGCCCCATGACACGGGCGTGTCGGGCCGTGTCACGGGCGTGTCTTGGGCGTGTTCCGTACTTTTTCTCCTGAGAGCATCTTTTGTTGCCGTGAACCGTTTTTCCTTCTCATTTTCATCGTTCCCGGGTCTGGATAGCTTCCAACGGATGGGTTTTGAGAGGAGGCGGTGGTTTCTTCTGTCCGGTGTTTGCGAGAGGAAGCTCGTTTTTCTCGTGCGATAGCGGATTTGGCTTTCTCTCGTCTAGATCTTCCCTTTCATGTAAGTTTTTCTTGATTTACGGTTGATTCTAGGAGTTGAGATTATCTGATTTCTTTTCTTTTCCTCAAGTTTCAGTTTTGGTCTTCTAGGTGGCTGATCTTGCCGCCGGTGCCAAGATTGGGTGGTAGCTGTTGTTTTTCCTGGAGGTAGAGGGAAGTGGCTCCCTTGCCCTTGCCAAATTATTCTAACTCTTGCTCTGTTTTCATCTTCCTATACAATACTTCCGTATTCTTTATCTTTTTCCTCCTTAGAAATTAGAATAATAGGATACCTTTTTCCTTCATTTCATCCATGGGCTGTTTCATTGTTCTTTTTGCAATTAAATCAATGTTCTCTCTTTTGTCTGAGGTTTGGTGTACAGTGGGTAGCTAGAGTTAGGGTGAGGCTGCGGTTAGTTACAGTTTAGGTTTAGTTGCGGTAGCCCGAGTAGTTAGGATGGAACGGGGGGTTGGGATTAAATTTCCAACTCCCTGTTTTCGCGCGTTGAGAGAGTTTAGGCTGCGGTTTTGACTAAAACTTACGTTTACCCTAAGTGGAAAGCGCTGACAGCGTCGAGTGAGCCGAGTTCACTCAACGCCATCACCTAGTGTAGGATTTGCGGCTAAGTATTTTTGGCGTCAAGTAAGCGGAGCTTACTCATCACCGCGTCGAGTGGGCTCGACATTTCTGTCTTGGGTTCGTGTGTTTCCTTAGGATTGTTAGTGTGACTTTTCCCTTTCTCTAGGGGGTGGTATTGGGTGTTCGGCTAGTTTTGCTTGCCAACTCTTGGGTTGTGGCAGGTGGTGGAGTTTTGGTGGCCTCTGGAGGGGTGGATTTTGATGTGGAGAGCTGTGGCCACCGCCTTTTGCCCCGGTTTGGGTTGGTGTGTGTGGGACCCTAAAGCTGCCACTGTTGACCCCTTAGCCCTTTTTGGATCTGGTTTTGGTTATGTATTCAGATCCATGTTTTGACCACTGCCACTTACCCACGTGTTAGGATTGTTAGTCCCTTTCCTGTTTATGTTTTCTCTTTCTTTTGGCATATATGTATATGTCTTGTTGCTGTTGCAGACTCTTTATAGGGCAAGTTGCTTTTATTGCTCGCACTTGGTGTGCTTTGCTGTGCTTTAGACAGTACTCTTTTCTTACTGTCATGCCCTTTCTTTTGCTTATAGCAGTTTGTTGTCGGGTTGGTAAACCCTTCTTTTTATTTTCTCACAAATCTAATGCTCTATTTACCTTTTGATTATTTTTCTTGCTGAGGTGTTCTCTTCTTGAATGCCTCAGGTCCAGGTGGTAGCCAGTTCAGCGGCTAGTTCTTTTGGAGGGGCTGATTGGTGGCCTCTTGGGTAGCTGAGATAGTGGATCCCCGATTTTGTGAGGTTGTTCTTTACCATTCTGTATAGACATACATACTCACCAGTGGGTTTGTGTCAGGTTGTTGGCGCCCACTAGTGGCTTCTTGCGATGCTGGGTATGAACTTAAACTGCTGTTTTTGCCTATTTGTGGTTGTTTACTTGCTTCTGGGAAGGATGTATGCTAGGTTGCACGTTAGATATTTTAAACCCTAAAAGCATTATTATATGTACCTCATGCATAACATATTTATAAAACAAAGACACTATATTTCCTTAGCGTAAAAAGACTATCTTTCATATATATTATATTTACTTTAGAGTCGTGCGTACCATGAGTTGTCCCTCGGGGACTCTTATGCTCGTTTAGGATGTCAACTTAATTGAACCAAAGTATTTTCTGCTGCGTATAAATATACTTTTAATTGTGGACTAGCTGATCCACCGTGCCGAGGGATACGACCTTTCAACATAACTGATTTTCTTTCATATTTAATAAACGATTTTCCTTAAAATCTAAGGTCTGGAGTTTTGCCTGAGCGTGTGCAGTTATCCCCTGCACGACGTGGCATCAAGACACGTGTTTTCTCTTGCTCTGATACGATTCTATCGTTGTGAAAATGCGGGTTGTGACAATTACACCTCTTTTGACCTCCATTAATTAATTATCTGCCCAGCTCTCTCTTCTATCTGCTGTTCCCTCTTCATCTAGGGGCCTGGCTCCAGGGATTCCTGAACCTAGGCAGGGGGAGATGCTTTGTGATGAAGTTGCAGCAGATGCAGATACAGCAGCAGCAGCAGTCACAGCAGGTCCCTCTCCAGCAGATTTTGATTCAGCTGAGGATACAACAATCTTGACAGACTTTAATGCTGAGATGTTTGAGTTAATTCAATTCTTGGATACTGACATTGATTTGGATGAGTCAGTTTCACAAATAACTCCTGTTTGTGATTTCTATTTAAATCCCACAGTGAATTTATCAGTTTTGCTGAGTTATTTTGATACTGTATATAAACAATCTCTTCCAGCTGATTTTACTAAGCCATATTTGGCTATGATACCATATACCTCTCCAGCTAGTCCAGCAGTTGCCAAGCAACTCTGTGACAATTTTGCTCTCTCAACTTCAGCCTCCACCTCAGCTTCCAGCCCAGAGGTCATTCCAGAAGATACATCAATGCCAGTTTCAGCACCAGATTTTATTATGGATGACTCTCCAATGCCTACTCTAGATGAGCTTATTCAGGCAGACATTGAAGAAGAGAATAAGGCAGTAGTTGATAGCTCTGCCTCTTTTGTTTCTGAATCTTGTACAGATATTTCTTCTCTTGTTGTTGATACCCCTATTCCTGAACCTTCTGCCTCTCCTCCAGCAACGACTATTGTTTCT
The DNA here is from genome assembly GCA_039583875.1 of Platanthera guangdongensis. NCBI lineage: Eukaryota > Viridiplantae > Streptophyta > Magnoliopsida > Asparagales > Orchidaceae > Platanthera > Platanthera guangdongensis. The sequence continues at coordinate 106,023,780 of CM077156.1, forward strand.
CATAAAGATTTAAAAGCTTTGGATGCTCTTTATGACATCCCTCAAGGTTCTGAGTCAAAAGAAGATGATGATGATGATTTTGATGAAGATGCAGCTAGTAAGAAAAAGAGACTATTGGCAAAGAAGAGAATGGCTGCTCCTCCTCCAGCTCCCAAGCCAAATCCCAATGCAGACACTCCCTACTATATTCTGCACAATGTGACTCCATATAATGGAATGCCAGCATGGATGTGGCTCTCCAAAAACCAGTAGAAAGATAGAAAGAGAAGCAGGAGATACTCCCCTCCTCCAGTGCACAGATACAGGAAGGATCGTCCTCCTCCTCCTCCAGCAGCTGGTGCCAGTGGCTCTAGCTCCCAGAGATCTTCCCCAATGCAAACCTATCAGAGACAATCATGGAGATCTTCTGGAAGCAGCCAGTAGAGGCCATCCTCCTCAGGTAGTCAACAGCATAAGCAGCAGCAGCAACAACAAAGTCCTGAAGTACAAAAAGCTGAAAGCCCAAAGAAGTCAAACTCCCCTCCAATTCCTTTTGAAGATCCAGAGACTTCTAATACTGCAAAAATGGCTAGGTACCAAGAGCTGATTGGTCTATCTTTGATAAATAAAGCCAAAGCAGAAGGAAAAGATATTTCTGGTCTTTCAACCATGTCAAAATATAGAAAAGATGAGCTGAAAAGATTTGACAAAGGTAATAAACTGTTTAATATTGATGATTATATGAAACTTCACCAAGAAGCAGTTGTCTCCAGAGCAACATCATTAACAATTATTGGGGCAGCTGATATGACCATGACAGTGGCTCAAGCTCAAGACCCTAACAGAGAAATCATTTTCAAGAAGCCAGGAGAAAAGAAAGCAGAAGACAAACCTCAACAGAAGAAGCCAAAGAAGTAATTTTTCTTATTGATTCATTTCTGTCTGTTATTTGTTTTTAAACTATGCTATCTGTAACAAAGCTGTGTATATATATATATATCTATTGCATGTGTTATAATTCTCTGCCAGATATATCTCTTATCTTGCTTTGTTTTTCTGTTTTGAGTCTCTGTTAGTGACCTCACCCAAATAGTTGATTTGGGCTAGGTTCACTGCTAGGTTCACTGACTTGGATCCCTAGTTGATTTGAGCTTTCAACAAGACCCTCAAAGATTCCAGACTCACAAGTTTTCATGACTAAGTAAAGTGAGTTCGACGTTCGTCGAACTCAGCTCGACGAAAGGATTTCTGCGCTCGACGATCGTGAGACAATTCTTAGTGCTGAGCTCGACGATCTATGTTCTCTGTTCGATGAAAGCTCAGTTTCTACATCAAGCCAAAGTCAGGAAGACTTCAATTTTTTCTATGTCCAGCTTCATGCTTCGATCGACGAATTATATTCTGAGCTTGACGAACTTGGACCTCAAGTTCATAACTTCTCAGGTCAACGAAGTCAGCTTCTCAGGTCGACGGATGCTAAACTCTACTCGACTATTTCTGGACTCAGAGAATCTGTGTCGACACTTAGGGTTTGTGTCGACACCAGACGATTTGTGTCGACACCAGGATTTTAGTCGACACCAGCTTATGTCGACACCAGGATTTCAGTCGACACCAGCTTCTGTCGACACCAGAGGATTTGTGTCGACACCAAGATCAATCTGTCGACACCAATTTATGTCAACACAGCATTTCAGCAGATGCAGAGTATTTTTTTTAAGTCCAGAACTTTTCTCAGGTCGGCGAATTGATTCTCAGCTCGACGAATGAAGACTGTCTATCTGATGAATGAAGATTGTCTGCTCGACGAACTCTATCAAGCTCAGCTCGACGAACTCAAGCTCAGCTCGATGAACACAAGTTCAGCTCGACGAATTGTGTTCTTTGTTCGACGAATCCAGATTAGGTTTTCTTCAAGGTTACCGAACCATTTCTTGGTGCTGATTCCTGAACATTAAATGCCAGATCTTCTCGGAATGTTACCGTTAGAACGTGCATTGACTATGGACGATCACATGCCGTTTTTCCATGGGACAGTTAGGAAAGTCATTGAGTGCTGATTATTTCCAAGGCCGACTGTAATTACTGCTCAACATTAAAAAGTTTGAATATTCCTCAGTCAGTCACAGACACAATTGATACACAAAACAAAATAGTGACACAGTAAGAGAACAGAATCAAGCAGAGTTCAAGAATTACAATACAGAAAACAATCTGACAGATTTTCTGAAGATTGCAGAAGAACAAACATTCTCAAATCACAAGTTCTTGACTGCAATCGGCCTTGACGAGAGAACTTTTGAAGAAGAAGAAGAACAACCAAATTCAATCAAAAGTCTTCTTCTTTCTATTCTCAGGACAACTTCAAAGGACAACAGAACTTTATCAGTCAAAAGAAGTTCCTGAAGAAGTTCTGGTCCAGGCATTCTAGGTCATTGAAGGCCTATCAGCCTGAAGCAGTGCTCCAGCATTCCTGACCAATTCAAGATCTCAGGGGGAGCAAGATCTGCTACATCAATCCACAAGTCTTCTTTCTGACTATTGACAGAAGACACTATCACCCTCTCTCTAATTCCTGTACAGGGTTTTAAATCCCTTCAAAATTATTCTGGTTGCAAGTCTCCTTCCAAAAGACTTGAGGGTTTGGTTTTTGGGGACCTGATCAAAACTCATTGGTGCCCAGGACACCTGATCAACTCATCCTGCAGTGGATTCCTACCTAGGGTGGTAGAAGAGTGGATGTACCCAGATTGATTGGGGAACCACTATAGCTCCTTGTGTCTTCTGGTTGCTTATTTTCTTTTGTTTTCTGGCTGTAGTCTCTGATTGCTCTGTGTTTAGCTAGTTGTTGTGTTTACTTTATGTTATTTGCTTCCCTGTTCACTTAGGTATACAACAACAGTTATAAAACGTTTTTAGTAAGCACCATACTCTATTCACCCCCCCCCCCTCTAGAGTATATCAGATCTAACCTGCACTTTCAAAATATCAAGAGTCCTCTTCCACTTCTTCTCCACGAATATTCAAGGACAACAACTCTAAATCAGTTAGAAGATTCCTGGATCATTTCAAGACAAGGCTGAAGACCTACACCATGAGCAAGGCTCCAAGTGATTTCAGAAGGATCTTTAACACCAGCAATCCACTAGTCTTCTCTATTGATTAGAGAAGGAGAAGACACCATCAACTCTCTCTTAACCTTATGTACAAAGGGTTTATTAACTCCCTTCAAAAGTTTATTCTTGGTTTTTGGGCACCTGATCAAAAGCCTAAAGGGTTGTGAGATCTCCCTGGAAATAGATCTTGTGGTGGCAGTCACCTGATCAAAAACCTGTTAGTGGATTCCTATCGGGGTGGTAGAAGAGTGGTTGTACCCAGGTTGGGGAACTGCTATAAATTTCTTGTGTTGTCTGGTTACCCATTTTCTTTCTATTCTTGCTGTGCTGTGGTAGTTTATCTTAGACTGTATTCCTTTTTCTATTATTAGTATCATCTACTTTACTCTGATAATATTTAAAACAGCCAAAAGTTTTAATTACTCTATTCACCCCCTCCCCCCCCCCCTCTAGAGTAAATCAAGTTTATCCCATATCTTTCAATTGGTATCAGAGCTAAGTTCCTTTGGTTTATTAAGCTAATACTTGAACCAAAAGATACCTGATAGATCTGATTTTATTTTTCCTAGTTTTTTCGTTTATTTCATAGCATGGCACAGAACAAGGATTATGCAAGTACGAGACCTCCAGTTTGCAACTTGAATAAGTTTGCTATCTGGAAGGCAAGAATTAAGCTTTACCTGAACTCTATTGATGAAGAAATATACAACTCTATTTTGACAGGTCCACCTCAACCTACAGCTGCCACTATATCTACCAGTACACATGCTGTTCCACCACCTGAGTGGATAGATGCTCAAAAGAAGGCCAAGATAGCAGATGCCAAGGCCATGAATATTCTTTCACAAACTATGTCAGATGACATATTTCAAAAGGTGACTGAGTGCACATCTGTCAAAGCTATCTGGGATTCTCTAAACCACATGGTTGTTGGATCAGAAGATGAGAGAAAAGACATGAGATCTAACCTCATCTCCTAGTATGAAAACTTCAAGAAAGTAGAATCTGAGTCTGTGAGTGATATGTACAATAGACTAAGCTCAATCATCAATGAGCTGAAGACTCTGGACAAGTACATCACTCTCAAAGATGTAAATGACAAGATCCTCATGTGCTTCCCTAGCTCATGAGATTCCAGAATATGTCAAATCAAGGAGGCCAGAAGTCTTAATGATATTTCCACTGAATCTCATCTGGGAAAGCTCAAGTCATCTGAGCAACTCATAAAGACAAGAGAAGCTGCAGAGTAGAAGACTCCTCCAACAATAAGAAAGGAGCAAAACATAACCTTCAAAGCTTCATAAGAATCAGAAGCTCCAACATCAAGTGAAGAACTCCTGAGTCTCTTAGCCAAGAGACTTTACAAAATGGCAAAGTACTTCAGAAGAAAGTCATCCACGCAAGATGACAAACCAAGGTATAACAAGACACCCACTAATGAAGTTGTTTATTTTAGTTGCAGGAAACCAGGACACTTCATATCAGAGTGTCCAAAAATCCAAAAGAAGGATATAAGAAGAGAAAAAGACTCCAAAAAATAGCACTACACAATCCCTCCTCCAGCAAGCATAAAAGGAAGGAGAAAGGTTTCATTGCTGAGACCTAGAGTGACATAGATGAAGAATCCTCATCTTCCAGCTCTAGTGAAGATGAAGAGGAGGCAAAGGCAAGGAAAGTTTGTCTTATGGCCATCAATGCCTCCTGCAACCCATGTGACGCTGAGCAGTCAGACAATGAAGAAACATCTGAGTCTAAGGCAGATTAGGTACTATCATCTTTTGATTATAATTTAGATAATTTTAAAACTGAATTCAAATCATTATGTATTGATTTAATTAACTCTGAAAAAGAAATTAAAACACTTAGTGAAAATTTGTCTGATCAAGAAAACCTTATTTCTGAAAACATTAAATTAAGAGATGAATTAACCATAGCTAATGAACAAATCGCCTCACTAAAATTTGAATTGGCTGAGGTAAGGAAACTTAAAAAATCCCTAAATGGGAGAAGTATCAAGCTGATGGACATTACAAGCACAGTGAATGCCAGGCTAATTGGCAAGATGGGCTTGCGAGCTTCATCAAGCCAACCTCCACTGATTCAAAAGAATATACTAACGACTCATATAAAATTTATTTCAGAAAAAGGTAACGAAAAGATAGATGACAATAATAATGCTGAACAAACAGAATAAAAACAAAAGAATAAGAAAAAGAGAAAGAATAAGAAAAATCTAAATCATAACGATGTTCAGCAGATTTCGTCGAACTCAGATCGTCGAAATGTGTACAGTTCGTCAAACTCAAGTCGACGAACTCTGAACGCAAATTTTCATTATAATTATTCATTAAACTACGATCGACGAAACCAGTATGGTTCGTCGACCCAAGATTGATGATATTGGGGCCCAGTGAATGAATACTTTTATTCTCTGAGTGGAGTTCGACGAACTAATCCCCATTCGTCGATCTGACGAACTTACTTGAATTCATCAAACCCAGTTCACTTTAGCAAAAAGCTTAATTTTCCTAAAACTTATAATCAACCAAGATCTTCCTTTAACCAATTTAATCAATGGATAATTCCACCAAGAAGATATAATCACTTAGGTTACAAAAATCAAGCTGAATATTCTTATATGTCCAGTTTTAATTATGTAAAGAAAGAAGGACCCAAGGTAACCTTGGTCAAGAATAGCTAATCTGTTTTATTGCAGGTGAAAGACTATCCCACCACAGAGCAACAGTGGTATCTGGATAGTGGCTATTCAAAACATATGATTGGAAACAAGGACAACCTAATCAAATACAATCCAAAGCTAGGACCCAAAGTAATATTTGGTGATTCAAATTGTGGTCAAACTGAAGGATAAATAAAGATCAAAATTGGAGCAGTCACCTTCAGGAATGTTGCTTATGTAAGTAGACTAAAGCACAAACTTATCTCCATAAGTCAGTTATGTGATGAAAGATTTCAGGTATCATTTAATAAAATTTCCTGTATTATTACTTTAGTAGATAACCTAGTAGTATTAACAGGAACTAGAGTAGGAAAATTTATGTAGTTAATTTTAAGTCTAATAAAATAGAAATATGTCCATTTAATCAAACTTGTAACAATAATGAACTTTGACATAGGATATTAGGACATGTTAACTTGAAAAATATTGCTAAACTCACTAGGGACAATCTTGTTAGAGGATTGCCGTCTTACCCCTACAAGAAGGAAAGCCTTTGCAGTGCTTGTCAATTAGGCAAGCAAACTAAAAATAGCTTTAAATCTATAAATAAAAGTGACTCTCCTAAAATATTGTACTTGCTACATATGGACCTTTTTGGCCCTATTGATGTACAAAGCCTAGTAGGGAAATCCTCTACTTTAGTGATTGTAGATGACTAACCCTAAACCCTAAACACTAAACCTTAATCCTAAACCATAAACCCTAAACCATAAACCCTAAACCCTAAACCCTAAACCCTAAACCCTAAACCTTAAACCCTAAACCCTAAACCCTAAACCCTAAATCCTAAACCCTAAACTCTAAGCCCTAACCCTAACCCTAAACCCTAAACACTTTAACCCTAAACCCTAAACCCTGAACCCTAACCCTAAAACCCTATACCCTAAACCCTAAACCATAAACCCTAAACTCTAACTTCAAGGTTCTTACAGATTTTCTCAAGAATATACAGATTGAGTACTCTACTCCAGTTGTATTGATCAGAAGTGATCATGGTACTGAGTTTAAGTCTCTTCTTATGCAAGAGTTATGTGAGGGAAGGTATCAGGCTCTGCTTCTTAGTTCCTAGAACTCCTCAATAAAATGAGGTTGCTGAAAAGAAAAATAGAGCCCTAATTGAATCTGCAGGCACATTACTCGTAGATGCTCACTTGCCCCTATCCTTTTTGGCAGTGGCTATGAGCATAGTGTTGGAACACCCTATTACTAATTTGGGTCAGGATCACTATGTCTTTAGGAAACCTGTCTTTGACCTCCTGTATAGCTCTAAATGTCAATTAGAATTGAGTCTAAGGGTTAGTACTTAGGTTTGGAAGCAGCCCTCAAGACCAAGGATTTTTTGTTTGGAAATTAAGTCATATCATCAAGCTCAGTACGACGAATCGTCGAACTCCTATCGACGATCGTCTAGCTCATCTTCGACAGATCGTCGAACTGCATTCGACGATCGCTGAGCTCAACTTCAACAAATCGTCGAACTCTATTCGACTATCTTCGAGCTCAGTTCGACGATCTTGACTCAGTATTGATTCTCTATCTTTGAGCTCAGTTCGATGATCTTTGAGCTCAGATCGACGATTTTTGTTGCTGTCTAAGTCCAAATCGCTGAGCTCAGTTTGACGATAGCAGAGCTCAGTTCGACGTTTTTTTGATGAGTTAAAGGATTTTTCAAGATTCAAATTCAGAAGTTATTCAGCAATTAATTCAGAAGATTTTCTAGCCGTTTTCATTTATTCTGGACCAAGTTTCAAGGGATTATCAAGGAATGTTTCTTTGGACTTTCCTCCAGAAGACATTTGCAATTAAGGATGCAATTAATGTCAGGACAACGACTATTCTTGACAGAGGATGATTTTTTATTCAGTACCATAGAATAAAATACAAGTTTTTTGAATCTCTCCATCACTCAGAACACAGATCAGAAGAGAGACAATACAAATAAGAAGAACAAGAAACAATATTCTCTGAACAACATCTTTCTCAACATCAACTGTTCACAAGAGAAAGAGCTAAAAGAATTCATACAAGAACACACATCCAATGAGATCAAACCTTCTGAAATCTTCTGATCTCTTGTGATTCAAGTGTTCAAGGCCAACATCTTTCAAGACTCCAGACACCTAACATTTCAGCTATTGCTGAAATCATCATTTGCTGGAGATCAACTTCTGAAGGCCTATCACCCTACAACAAAGCTTCATTTCCTGAACTTCTCAAGAACTCAGGGGGAGCTTTGACAACATAAAATACACATAGTCTTCTCAGCTGTTTTGAGAAAGAGAGGACTTCCATAACTCTCTCATCCCCATCTCTGTAAAGGGTTTTTCAAACTCCCTTCAAAAGTTTATGCTTGGTTTTTGAGCACCTTGTGAAAATCTCATTGGTGGCAAGACACCGGATCAAAAAAACTGATTTAGTTTTTGAGCACCTTATCAAAAGCTCATTGGTGCCCAGGACACCTGATCAACTCATCCTGTAGTGGATTCCTACCTAGGGTGGTAGAAGAGTGGATGTACCCAAGTTTAGGGGAACCACTATAGCTCCTTGTGTCTTCTGTCTTGCTTGTCTTTATCTTTTGTTTCTGGCTGTGATTGTTTTGTGATTAGTTTAGATCTGTGATTAATTTCTGTTGTAGGTTATTTTGTGATTAGATTTAATAGTTGCTTCCCTGTTCACTCAGATTACAACAATTGTTGAAAAACGTTTTCAAGCACCATATACTCTATTCACCCCCCTCTAGAGTATATCAGATCTAGCTGCACTTTCAATTGGTATTAGAGCGAGGTTGGTTAAACATACCACACCTTGGTGGTTGCACAGACTAACACCTGAACCCAAAGATTCCTAGTTAGATCTATTTTATTTTGAGTTTATTATTAGATTTTATTTTCACAAATCATGGCCCAAAATAAAGATTATGCTAGCACCAGACCTCCAGTGTGCAATCTATCCAAGTTTGCACTTTGGAAAGCAAGGATTAGACTATACATGAATTCTATTGACGAGGATATTTTAAATTCTATTTTGACAGTCTGTCCAAGACCTCCAGAGAACTCAAGTACAAATGTTGTTCCACCTCCATCAGGAACAGATGCTGATATCAAGAAGTGGAAGGTAGCTGATGCCAGGGCTATGAACATCTTAGCCCAGACCATGTCTGATGACAGTAATGTTTTTCAACTTGGCAATCTCATTCAGTTTTTGATCTAACACTTTATCTGAATCAGCAGCTGCCAACTTAAGATTAGAAATTTCCTAAGTCAGTGTTTTGACCAGATTTTTGCTCTTCTTAAGTGCCTGCAATACATCTCTATATTCATCCATCAACTGATGAATATCACCCTCAGATTCACACCCAACCACATCACTTGATGCAGATATATCTGATTCTGATGCAGTACTATAATCTGAAAGACATTGTACCTCACTTGGTCCAGGCTGATCCTGGATCTTATCTCCTTCTATTAAGGCCATCGGTCCATTGCACTGATTGTCCTCATGCTCATAAATTGAGTTCATTAGCTGCAAGAACTCATCTTCTTCCTCTTCAGCAAACAAGCCAATATAGGCTTTAGTTTCTGAATCTGTTTCTAATGATGACTGATCAGTCAGACTTTTGTCTTTCTTAGCAACAAAATACTTTTCCTTTTTCCCTTAACCTGAGTCTTCTTCTTATCAGTTGACTCCTTCCTCTTTTCAGGACAGTCAACCACTACATGTCCATGTCTATTACAGCAATATCACACAATCTTTGAGGATGTAACTTCTCTTGGCTTGGACCTTCTTTTGTCATTCCTTGATGACTTCCTTTTCTGATAGTAGTCATCTTTAGACTGTGAAGTGGAAGGCTTAGACCTCCACTGTTTCTTTTTCAGAAACTTTTGAAACTGCCTTGTAAAGGCAGCAAAATCCTCATCACTTTCACTGTTGTCTGAGTTCTGGTTCTCTGAATTTTCTGAAGCAGTATCAACAACTGTTTGTGGTGGAGATGGAGACTTTCTTCTATACTTCCTAGAGGCTTTAGTCTTGAAGGCCACTGATCTTTCCTTGTGCTCCACTTTAGTAGTCTTTTCTTCCTCCTTTCTAACCATTAACTGCATCTCATAAGATAACAGTTTTCCAAACAAAGTTGGAGGAGGTATATTAGCTAATTTGGCCATTTCCCTAATGGCACAAATCTTGGTATCCCAATCTTTAGTCAGGGATCTTAAGAACTTGTCATTCAGCTCATAGTTGCTGAATTCTCTTCCATAGGACATCAACTCATTAACAATCCTATAGAATTTCTTGTATCATTCAGTAATGCTATCAGACTTTCCTTGCCTGAAGCTTTCATACTCCTGATTTAACAAGGACTTCCTACCTTGTCTAACTTCTTCAGACCCTTCCATATAGACTATCAAAGTATCCCACATTTCCTTTGAAGTCTTGCAATCAATCAAATTCTGAAATGTTGCATCATCAATTGCACTAACAATAATATTTTGGGCCCTCTTGTCCATAATGGCCAGAATAATTTCATCTTTAGTCATTTCTGAATAGTCTTTGGGAGCTCTCTGATTTGCATCCAAAATAGATACTTTCATTGGCACGTATGACCCTTCTTTGACTGTAATGTATATTCTTGGGTCAGAGGCTTCCATAAAAAGTCTAACCCTCTCTTTCCAAATGTCAAATATCTCTTTTCTACAGATTGGCTATTTCATGGACCCCAGCTCTTTGTGATTCTCACAAGAACCCATTTTCTTGAATCTTGATTATTCTGAATCTTCCTACAGGATCTTACTCAGACTGTTATGTCCCTTTTTGAGCAACCTGTCCCTGATAGCACTTGAAAGTAATAGTGCCTAATCACCTAGAGGGGGGGGGGGTGAATAGGTGACCTATATCTTTTTAACTTTAAAGGCAGAAATATAGTACAGTAATTGTAATTCTACAAGTATCACAGCACAGCAACCATACAATCATTCATTCATAGAGTGCACACAGGATTTATAGTGGTTCCCCAAGGTCTGGGTACATCCACTTTCCCCCTTCTCCTATCTAGTAGTGTACTAGATTCGGCCTAACTTCTCCACTTCTCCTCAGATCCTCAGATCTTACAACTTAGAACCCCAAACAGGTTCCAACAACTGAGAGTGATCCCACTCCTATAACTCAGTCACAAAGCCCTACCACTCAGTCTTCACCAAGACCTATTCTCAGGCTTAACAGCCCTACCTCAGTTTTCAATCAAGGCCTACACTCAGAGAATATAATCTCCTACACTCAGGCACAAAAGCCCTACCTCAGCCTTTATAGTTTAGGCTTACAACTCAGATCTATACAAGATCCTACTGAAAATAAAGTTTACAAAGTATTTAACCATAACTCTGAAAGAGAGAGATGAGTTGACTGGCTTCTTGATGAGTTCTTGGAAGAACTAGGCAGAGATCAACCACCCTTAGCTTTCTTCAAAGCTTCTTGAATTAGAACACAGTAGGGTTGAATCTTCTGTGTAGATGATCTTCAATCAACTGCTGTCTTGTGAATCAGATCTCAATCTGAATCTTGCTTATCAGCCTGGTTCAACAGCTGTTCTTCTTAGAAGGAGCTCTCTCTCTCTCCAACTTCTTAGATCTTCTCTTGAAGGTCTTCTTTTTTTGTGTTGTGATTTCAATTGATTGTTGTCAATCTGTTCATCTCATCTTCTGTTGAAGGAGAAAGGCCTTTATATAGGCTTTCTTCATGGTGACCGGATGATCCGGTTTATAACAACCTTCTGATGGCTCTGACAGTTGCAGTTGACCGGTTGAAATGGAACTTGTCAAGTCATCCAGTCACTTCTTGAAATCTCTGTCACTGTCTGAAAGTGTCGAGACATATAGTCTTTATGTGTCGACACAAATAGACTAAGTGTCGACACAAGTAGACTAAGTGTCGACACTAGCCTTCATGGTGTCGACACAACTCCTTGTGTTGTTGTAACAGCTTCTCGACACTGCTTCTTCAGAATGTGTCGACACTGATTCTGTGTGTCGACACAATCCTTCTGTTGAATGTGTCGACACTGGTTGAGTGTGTCGACACAAATACTTAATCTTCAATACTTAGTTGATTTCTTCTGTGTTTCGACACAACGCCTTTGTGTCGACACATCTTCTTGTGTTGAAACTTTGCTAAGTGTCGACACATCTCCTTTGTGTCGACATATGCCTTCATGTGTTGAAACTTTGTTGAGTGTCGACACATTTTCTTTGTGTCGACACATGCCTTCATGTGTTGAAACTTTGCTGAGTGTCGACACATCTCCTTTGTGTCGACACATGTACTTAAACTTTGTTGAAGTTTGCTGAGTGTCAACACAGCCTCCTGGTGTCGACACTTTTGCCGTCGACAGGGATCCTCTGGGTGTCGACACTGCTTCTAAGTGTCGACACTAATTATGTAGACAATTCTTCACTGTGTGTCGACAGTGCCTATATGTGTCGACACTTTTCTTCTGGTGTCGACTCTGCCTCTCTGGTGTCGACACAATTACTCCATGTGTCGACACAGCTTCTCTAGGTGTCGACACAAGCCTTCTTAAGTGTCGACACTTTTCTTCTAGGTGTCGACACCTGGACTTAGAAACTTTTTCTGCAATCCTGCAATTACTTAACCTGCACAAATAAACTCAAAGCACATCAAATACACCTTGATGTATATCATTGAGTAGGGTGAGGCTTCTTCAAATCTGGTACATATATTCCAATGTACCCAACATCCATGATGACTAGGAGAGAAAAAACTTCATTTTCGCCCTTTAATGGAGGAGAGAGAAAATGAGGGAGAAGGCCATCCATGACATAGGGAGGCCAAGGTCCACCCTTTATTGCTAGATTCAACTCCTCTGGGGAAGAGGAGGAGTTTCAAGCTATTTCCCAGCCTGATTGAGCCCAGGTTGTAACAACCCCATCCGTTCATATGATATATTCTAGAAGGTCCGGCCGGGGCCCCACAGGATATACCACAAAACAGTCGGTGAAGGTACAGGCTGATACCAGAGTAGCGCATCGCACCTATCACAATCATTCTAGCGGAAGCCTAAACTACTTGAACTCCTCATGAATGTCCCAACATAAAACTCCACATTTTATATACATATAGGTATGTCTTACAACATGTCAAAAGAGTTGGCCTTATGGCCTTACAGGGCTTTCAATCAGTGGCCTAAAACAGATTGGCGCGCAGGCCGGCCACACTAAAAGAAAACACTCAAAAGAACATATGTAGCCTTCGAGGGCTAACAGCAGTAGCAGCAACACCAGCAGGAGCATCAACCTCTATGCGTCCCACTCGGCTCTCCAGCACCTGTGCAAGGGACAATCCACCCACCGGTGGCAAACAAAAGCAACGGTCAGCGTTCAGCTGACCAAATTATAACGACCCTACCCCTTCCCTCGGGGCAGCGGTATTTTTCCCTGCAGGCATATCATAGCACAAGTATGGCAAGCTATATCATCAAAAGGTGCTTTCACGCACACAAGCCATCACAACCGTTCGCCGCCCGGCCCAACGGTCCGTGCACTCAGGGCACATTCTTGGTGTTCTGGCAACCTCTTGCCCACCACCGTATCAGGGTTATCACCCAATGGTAACTCTCTTGAGCATTTACTCCATGGCGTGCAGCCGGAGTTAGTCCTCGGACACCGGGATGGCCCGTAGCCCCCCTTTGTATCATGGCGCGCAGGCCGAATACTCTTGCTATGCGCTCCAACAGACCGCACTTTTTGGTCTCACGTCAGACGGACATAGCGCAGGTCGGATCCTCCACCCCCCCGTTGCTCAAATCGCCTTGCCTTTTCCGCGTGCAGCGTACTCATGGCTATATCAAAGGCGCGGGTCGGTCTCACCAATCCTGTTCCTGGCATTCAAGCCTGGGTATTTCACTATACCCATTTCCTCACAGCAACAGCGGGTCTTTCCTGGGCGCACCAGTACTTCCTGTGATTCTCTCCACAGGTGGACACCGCATAAGTACAAATGTCAGGGGTCTTTCCTGGGCACACCAGTACTTCCTGTGACTCGCTTCACAGGTGGACACCCTATGACATCAAGCATCACAAAAAGGGCCTTTCCTGGTCCCACCAGTACTTCCTGTGCCTCATTCACAGATTGGACCCAAAATATCACATGGCTATTTTCCTGGGCTACCACCCCAGTACTTCCTGCTACTCCTTTTCGCAGGTATAACCCGTAGACTCCTTAACACTACACGTTTATCACGGAGTTTTCTCCGGTTCGTATGCAACATCACCAATCCAGACCAACCTGTCCAGATGGGCTTCACACAGCATGCCTATTCCGTACTCCATTTCCGGATCTATATGCAATACAAAGGGGATTTCAAGCCTCCACCCAAAGATTCCCAAAATCAGCCACCTCTTGGTGGGGGAAATCACAAGATATGCCAAAAATGAAGCCTTCACATGGCTAGGAAGAAAAGTCGTTACCCTTGACGATCGCTTCGGTGCCATGGCCTCCAAGCTAGCTTGCAAGACTCGCAAGATCGTTTCCTCCGCAACGCTGGCTTCGGATCTCTCGTCGGTAAACCGCAGCACCACCACCAGCAGCCCCTTTCCTCTTCCTCCTCGTTTCTCTCTCTCTTTCAACCTCTCTTGAAGAAAGATGAAGGCCAAATTAAAGTGAGCAACACTTCTCTGATTTCGGCCCTTAAGGAAAAAAGGAGAAGAGGCTTCAGCCCTTGGATCCAGACTGAAGGAATGGACGGCCACGATTCTGCCAAAAACACAAATTTTGACCAGACACGGCCTCGAACACGGTCGTGTGCCAGGTTGTGTGCCTCAAGCGGTGGTCAACCGACTTATCGAAACTAGTGACACGCCTACGGGACACGCCCGTGTCATGGGCCGTGTCACCAACACGCCTTCAGACACGCCCGTGTCTATGGCCGTGTACCTGGGGAAAAAAATCCCAAATCATCCCGAGACATCACACGGCCTGTGACACGCCCGTGTCCCAGGCCGTGTGCCCATACACGGCACAAAGACACGCCCTGTCGAATTCTTTCGGCGGGCTGAGTTCGTCGCCTGATTTGACACGCCCTGTGACACGCCCGTGTCACAGGCCGTGTTCAACACTCGACACCCACTTCTCGACACTCGACGATCGTCGAGTAAAAATCGTCAAGCATGCGACACGGCCTTGGACACGCCCGTGTCCTGGGCCGTGTGCCTCCCTCTCGACGCATCGTCGAGAGAAAAATCGTCGAGACAAAGCCCAATCGTCGACACAACCTCGACACGCCCTGCGACACGCCCGTGTCGCAGGCCGTGTCACCTGACACGCCCTGGGACACGCCCGTGTCCTAGGCCGTGTCACCCAAATTTTCCTGTTTCAGAACTTTGGGCTGTTACAATCCTCCCCTCCTACAAGATATTTCATCCTCGAAATTTAGAGACAGGAAAGCAACAGAAACCAACAAGAAAAATGTTACAACATCTAACATTTTATGTTACAACATTCTCAACATAAGTTACAGAAACAATTCAGGGAACTCTTCTCGCATGGTCTGCTCGCGTTCCCATGTCAGCTCTTCACGGCCGCAGTTGTCCCATCGGACTTTTACCATACCGACCGTCTTGTTCCGCAACTGTTTCTCGGCTCGATCTTCGATCTGAATGGGTCTAACTCTCGTCGTTAGCCCATACTCCACCGGCACACGATCATCCACGATCACTTGAGTTGGATCTTTCACGGCCTTCCGAAGCACCGAGATGTGAAAGACATCATGTAACCCACCCAAGTCTGCCGACAGAGCTAGTCGATAAGCCGCTTCGCCAATTCGCTCAACCACTTCGAAAGGACCCAAATATCTTGGACTCAACTTTTTCAATCGTCGAATCCTGGAGACACCTTTGAATGGCTTGATCTTCAAGTAGACCCAATCGCCAACCGCAAATTCAACGTTCCGGTGCTTGGCGTTGTAGTACTTCGCTTGTCGATCTTGAGCAATCAGCAATCTCTCTCGAATAGTCCGAATGGTTGAGTTTGCTTCATCCACTTCATTTGGTTTAACAACCGGGCTTCACCCGCTTCTACCCAAGCCAAGGGAGTACGACACTTCCTTCCGTATAGGGCTTCATATGGTGCCATCCCAATGCTTGCCTGGTAGCTGTTATTATATGCAAACTCGGCCATATAGAGATGATCTTCCCATCTCTTTCCGAAGTCAAGGGCGCACATTCGGAGCATGTCCTCCATTATTCTGTTGGTACGTTCAGTTTGGCCATCCGTTTGGGGATGAAAGGCCGTACTGAAAGTCAACTTCGTGCCCAACAGTCGGTGAACTAGCCTCCAATCATTTGACGTAAATCGCCCATCTCGATCACTTACGATGCTCCGAGGAACACCGTGAAGCCGCACAATCTGATCAACATATAACTTTGCCAAACTTTCAACCGAATCATCCCGCCTGTTCGGGAGAAAATGTGCTACTTTTGTTAGCCGGTCAACTATCACCCAAATGGAATCATTTCCTCGCTGCGATCTTGGCAATCCATGCACAAAATCCATGGAAATATCATCAAATTTCCACACTGGGATCGGTAGTGACTTCAAATAACCGCCCGGCTTTTGGCATTCCGCCTTCACCATCGCACATGTTTGACATTTGGCGACATACAGGGCAACATCTTTCTTAACCCTGGCCACCAGAAAAACTTCTTCATATCGTTGAACATCTTTGTGCTCCCGGGGTGAATGGAATACTTCGTATAATGTGCTTCATACATCAGTTCTTCCCTCAGTTTCCCCACATTTGGGACACACAACCGACCCTCTTTTCGCACAAGACCGTCATTCCAGGTAAATTTGCCTTCTGGCCCTTCATTCACATAGCGCAAGAGATCTTCATCCAACTCTGTTGCTCGTCGAACTCGGTCCGCAAGGTCACATTGCACCTCGGTCCAGTTCAAACATGCAATGACAGTGGAATGCTTATCAACACAATAGATCTCCAATGCCTCCAATTCCTGGATAAGACGTTCATCATGCCTTTGTAACCAATTTGCTCTAGCCGGAACTCGCCGACTCAAGGCATCCGCGACAACATTCCCCTTCCCGGGTGTATAGTGAATCTCGAACGTGTAGTCCCCAAGGAACTCCAACCACCTTCGTTGTCGCATGTTCAACTCTTTCTGCTCCAAAAGATACTTTAGGCTCTTATGATCGGCATAGATCTCCACCTTCACTCCATACAGGTAGTGTTGCCACAGCTTAAGTGCAAAAATCACCGCCGCTAGTTCCAAATCATGGACGGGATAGTTTCGCTCGTGCACCTTCAGCTGGCGTGAGCCATAAGCAATCACCTTTCCGCTCTGCAGAAGAACGCAGCCTAAACCGCTTCCTGAGGCATCACTATAAATCACAAATCCATCGGTTCCACATGGTGAAGACAACACTGGGGTCGTGGTCAACCGAACCTTCAGCTCGTCAAAAGCTCGTGCGCACTCTGGCGTCCAAACAAACTTCTGATCCTTTCGCGTCAGTGTGGTTAGCGGCAAAGCGATCCGCGAGAAGTTCTCCACAAATCTTCTATAGTAGCCCGCAAGTCCAAGGAAACTCCTGACCTCGGCCACGGAAGACAATATTGGCCATTCTTGTATGGCTTTTATTTTCGCTGGATCCACTGCAATGCCCGCTCCACTCACCACATGGCCCAAAAATGCCACTGACGATATCCAAAACTCGCACTTCGAGAACTTGGCATAGAGCTGATTTTGCCTCAACGTGTTCAACACCAACCGCAAGTGAATCTCATGCTCAGCTTTGGACTTCGAGTACACCAGGATGTCATCAATAAACACTATCACAAACAGATCCAGGTACTCACGAAAAATACGGTGCATCAAATCCATAAACACCGAGGGCGCATTACACAATCCAAAGGGCATGACTGTGAACTCATAGTGCCCATAACGCGTTCCAAATGCGGTTTTGGGAATGTCACCTTCCCGAATTCTTAACTGGTAATAACCAGACTTCAGGTCCAACTTCGAATAGACGGTAGATCCCACCAGCTGATCAAATAATTCATCAATCCGAGGTATCAGATACTTATTCTTCTCAGTCAGCTTATTCAATTCACGGTAATCAATACACAACCGTAACCCACCATCTTTCTTCTTTACAAAAAGCACAGGCGCGCTCCAAGGTGACATACTTGGGCGGATATAACCTTGCTCTAGCATTTCTTGTAGTTGAACCTTCAACTCAGCCATCTCTTTAGGCGCAACGCGATATGGCGAGCGGGCCATGGGTTTCGCACCTGGCACCAACTCAATTGTGAAGTCAATCTCCCGCTGGGGTGGTAGCCCAGGGAGATCCGTGGGAAACACATCTGTAAATTCTGCCACAATCGGAACCTCGCACAAAGTGGCTTTAGGCTCAACAGCCTGAATTAGTGCAAAGTAACACTCCGCACCCTTCCGAACAGCCTTGACTACCTGGAGTGCAGACATCAACGTCCCGCCTACTCCTCACATACCCGCGAACTTGGTCTCCTGTTCGGTATTCTGGCCCAACGTGATTTCTTTGGATTGACAATCAATTATAGCATGCTGCTCCGCAAGCCAATCCATCCCAAAAATCACATCGAATTCCGATATTGGCAAAACAAATGCGGTTAAACAAAAATCCCGACTTCCCAACTGAACCGCCACATCGCAAGCTTGATCCGCAAGCATCCAACATCCATTCGGCAACACCACTCTGACGCTATCTGTCTTTGCACGGCTGGGTATCCCAAGCCACGTAAGAAACTCACTCGACAGAAAAGAATGCGATGCACCTGTATCAAACAGTGCTCGCGCCAGCGTGTCCCGAATCATCACAAAGCCTATGACAACATGTCACACACACAAACCACAAACATAGGGGTACTAAGCTAAGCATACAAACAATCGCATATGCAAAACTAACTCATACCTGTGACAACGTCACTCTGCTTGATGGCCTCCTGCAGGCCAAGATTGTAGACCCGGGGTTGCGCCTGCGAGGCAGAGGAATCCACCACCGCCTTTCCTTTTTCCGCATAAGATGCTCCAGCCTTCTTTTCACTCTTTGGCGGCATCCGACAATCTCGCGCAATATGCCCCATCCTACCACAATTGAAGCAGGTACGAGTTTATGGCTTGGAGGTTGCCCCTGATGTTTCTCCCGTTGCAACTGATGAAGGAGCTTGTCCACTAGGCTTGGACTTCTTGCCCCATCTCTTCTTATAAAATAACTTTCCCGATCGGGGCGCCTTCCACTCTGGTTGCGACACAGCCAAAGCTCCCTTCCCTTGCACCCTCTTCATATCCTTTTCCAACGCTGTCGCGGTGTCAACCAATACTTGGAAACCTTGGTTCACAGAACTGGACAGAAGGAACCTCAGCTCGTCCCTCAGTCCTTCATAGAACCGATTAGTCTTCCTCTGCTCATCAGCAAAAATCGAACCCGCATACCGCCCCAAGCGAGTAAATTCATGCAGGTACGCGTCAACATTGCCATCACCTTGAGTCAACCGTTGGAATTCATTTTCCATGGCTATCCGTTGAGCCACAGGAAGGTGCTTCGCAAGGAAGAGCCGGGAGAATTCTTCCATCGACACTTGGGTTAACGGACGACCCGCCAAATGATGCAACTCCATCTCATCCCACCATAAACGCGCTTCTCCTTCAAGCAAGAAGGTGGCTAAGGTAACTTTCTGATGCTCCGCCGTGCTTATCGCCGTCATCACTCGCTTGACGCGCGATAACCAATCCTCAGCCTGCGTCGGGGTTCCCGCTCCCGAGAACGTAGGCGGATGGAAACTCATAAACCGCGTTAGCTTCTTCTCAGCCGCTCGAGGTACCACATCCATGACAGGTTCCGGCCTTGCCGCCACCTGTTCTGGCCCCACAGCCGCTTGTTCCTGCCTAAGTGGCTGACCTTGGATCATGGTAAACAAGGCCTCCGCAACTAAATGGACATGTTCTGCAGACGGTGGAGGTGTAGGCACCGCGGCTGGTGCCGTACTTTCATCAGAACGCTGGGGCTCAGACGGCCCAGCTCCACTTCGTGTCACCTAAAGGTGGACAAGACACACACATCAGCGGTCGTACCCAAGCAAACAACACAAAATAGGAACACGCAGGTTCCTCAAACACATCAAGTTGCATTCCTATCATGGACATTCAGGAGTTCAATCGTAGACTTTGGTGTGCACAAACACGTGCTCGCCACCCCACAAAAGAAGTCGGCCACGACTTCGAGAGGGAAAGACCAAGACAACCGATACCAAAAATGTAACAACCCCATCCGTTCATATGATATATTCTAGAAGGTCCGGCCGGGGCCCCACAGGATATACCACAAAATAGTCGGTGAAGGTACAGGATGATACCAGAGTAGCGCATCGCACCTATCACAATCATTCTAGCGGAAGCCTAAACTACTTGAACTCCTCATGAATGTCCCAACATAAAACTCCACATTTTATATACATATAGGAATGTCTTACAACATGTCAAAAGAGTTGGCCTTATGGCCTTATAGGGCTTTCAATCAGTGGCCTAAAACAGATTGGCACGCAGGCCGGCCACACTAAAAGAAAACACTCAAAAGAACATATGTAGCCTTCGAGGGCTAACAGCAGTAGCAGCAACACCAGCAGGAGCATCAACCTCTATGCGTCCCACTCGGCTCTCCAGCACCTGTGCAAGGGACAATCCACCCACCGGTGGCAAACAAAAGCAACGGTCAGCGTTCAGCTGACCAAATTATAACGACCCTACCCCTTCCCTCGGGGCAGCGGTATTTTTCCCTGCAGGCATATCATAGCACAAGTATGGCAAGCTATATCATCAAAAGGTGCTTTCACGCACACAAGCCATCACAACCGTTCGCCGCCCGGCCCAACGGTCCGTGCACTCAGGGCACATTCTTGGTGTTCTGGCAACCTCTTGCCCACCACCGTATCAGGGTTATCACCCAATGGTAACTCTCTTGAGCATTTACTCCATGGCGTGCAGCCGGAGTTAGTCCTCGGACACCGGGATGGCCCGTAGCCCCCCTTTGTGTCATGGCGCGCAGGCCGAAGACTCTTGCTATGCGCTCCAACAGACCGCACTTTTTGGTCTCACGTCAGACGGACGTAGCGCAGGTCGGATCCTCCACCCCCCGTTGCTCAAATCGCCTTGCCTTTTCCGCGTGCAGCGTACTCATGGCTATATCAAAGGCGCGGGTCGGTCTCACCAATCCTGTTCCTGGCATTCAAGCCTGGGTATTTCACTATACCCATTTCCTCACAGCAACAGCGGGTCTTTCCTGGGCGCACCAGTACTTCCTGTGATTCTCTCCACAGGTGGACACCGCATAAGTACAAATGTCAGGGGTCTTTCCTGGGCACACCAGTACTTCCTGTGACTCGCTTCACAGGTGGACACCCTATGACATCAAGCATCACAAAAAGGGCCTTTCCTGGTCCCACCAGTACTTCCTGTGCCTCATTCACAGATTGGACCCAAAATATCACATGGCTATTTTCCTGGGCTACCACCCCAGTACTTCCTGCTACTCCTTTTCGCAGGTATAACCCGTAGACTCCTTAACACTACACGTTTATCACGGAGTCTTCTCCGGTTCGTATGCAACATCACCAATCCAGACCAACC
This sequence comes from Platanthera guangdongensis, assembly GCA_039583875.1. Taxonomy (NCBI): domain Eukaryota; kingdom Viridiplantae; phylum Streptophyta; class Magnoliopsida; order Asparagales; family Orchidaceae; genus Platanthera; species Platanthera guangdongensis. The sequence continues at coordinate 106,045,295 of CM077156.1, forward strand.
TGTCCAGATGGGCTTCACACAGCATGCCTATTCCGTACTCCATTTCCGGATCTATATGCAATACAAAGGGGATTTCAAGCCTCCACCCAAAGATTCCCAAAATCAGCCACCTCTTGGTGGGGGAAATCACAAGATATGCCAAAAAGGAAGCCTTCACATGGCTAGGAAGAAAAGTCGTTACCCTTGACGATCGCTTCGGTGCCATGGCCTCCAAGCTAGCTTGCAATACTCGCAAGATCGTTTCCTCCGCAACGCTGGCTTCGGATCTCTCGTCGGTAAACCGCAGCACCACCAGCAGCAGCCCCCTTTCCTCTTCCTCCTCCTTTCTCTCTCTCTTTCTCTCTCTTGAAGAAAGATGAAGGCCAAATTAAAGTGAGCAACACTTCTCTGATTTCGGCCCTTAAGGAAAAAGGAGAAGAGGCTTCAGCCCTTGGATCCAGACTGAAGGAATGGACGGCCACGATTCTGCCAAAAAGACAAATTTTGACCAGACACGGCCGTGTGCCAGGCCGTGTGCCTCAAGCGGTGGTCAACCGACTTATCCAAACTAGTGACACGCCCACGGGACACGCCCGTGTCATGGGCCGTGTCACCAACACGCCTTCAGACACGCCCGTGTCTATGGTCGTGTACCTGGGGAAAAAAATCCCAAATCATCCCGAGACTTCACACGGCCTGTGACACGCCCGTGTCCCAGGCCGTGTGCCCAGACACGGCACAAAGACACGCCCTGTCGAATTCTTTCGGCGGGCTGAGTTCGTCGCCTGATTTGACACGCCCTGTGACATGCCCGTGTCACAGGCCGTGTTCAACACTCGACACCCACTTCTCGACACTCGACGATCGTCGAGTAAAAATCGTCGAGCATGCGACACGGCCTTGGACACGCCCGTGTCCTGGGCCGTGTGCCTCCCTCTCGACGCATCGTCGAGAGAAAAATCGTCGAGACAAAGCCCAATCGTCGACACAACCTCGACACGCCCTGCGACACGCCCGTGTCGCAGGCCGTGTCACCTGACACGCCCTGGGACACGCCCGTGTCCCAGGCCGTGTCACCCAAATTTTCCTGTTTCAGAACTTTGGGCTGTTACACAGGTTCACCCCCCACCTCCATCGCCGAAATTTCCCATTCATGGCCATTAATGGCCATTGATGCAACACCCTTCCCCTCCCCCATTTGATGGTTTTAAAAGCTTCCTTAGGACCAGAGGAGTCGTTTCCACATCTTCCCTGAATATTTCGAGCCATTTGGTAGTGCTGTTGCAGAACACCCAAAGTTCCAAAATCCGGCCATGGCGCACCACCACCAAACTCGTTGGCATGCACGATTGCAGGTCCTCCTCTACTCCTCTCTTCATGGGCTAGAATCCTAGATCAATTAGGAGAGAAATTGGGCTCAATTGATTTCTGTCCTAATTGAGCCCGATTGGGTGAGGAAAATTTTAGATTTTCATGGCTTTTTATACCTTGCGGGTTTGCTGGAAACCGCCCCTCCGGTCGCTGTGCCGCCGCCCGGCGGTAGCCCCCACCTCAACGAAGGTGGTGGCAGTGGTGGCCGGCCAGGGAGGTGGTTGGATGGACGGGAAAATGGCTTTGAAGTTGCTCCAGGTTTGGGCAATCCCAGCCTTTGGCTGGAGGAATAAGATGACCAGGAGGTGTCGGATGTGCGTCAAGATTCGTGCTGGATCTTATATATTTATTTTGATTTTTTTGTATTTATGTCCTATTTAGTGGGCTGTCTTAAATTAAATATTTAAAATACCTAGGTTCCCCTACAGAAACAGTTGTTAACATGAAAATTGTAGCTCTATGAGTGTAGTTTAATTTAAAATTGGTTTGAACCAATTTTGGGTTCAGGTCAGACCACATCACTCATTTTGGTGAGGTCTATACCTAGGCTAGATCAAAGATTATTTTGAGTGCCCCCATCAATCCAGCAATCTAAATGACTTGAAATTTTGGATGGGGGCCATTTTTACCTATGCATTGAACATATCCAAAAATGCGAATTTGTGGAAAATAGTTTCCTAAAGTTTTTGCAGAAATTTAATAATTCATCTATGAATTATTTAAAGGATCTAATTACCTCCAAATCCTCCCAAATTTTGGTGCGTGCTCCTTGGGGTTATCATAAGGCTCTGTATAAAATTTCATCCCATCTGGAGATGATTAAAATTGGAAATAAGAAAACCCTAGCCTTGCCCTAAAAGGGGTATTTAGATCAAAATGCCACTTGTGGGTTTGAGTGTCCAAACCACCTCAATAGAGGTTGAAATTTTTGCCATTGGTTTGACATGACATTTAACACCCGCATATGGATTATGGGGGTGGATTTGGTTGCATTTGCCCATCGATCCTAGTTCTAACCCTATGGTTAAACTTTGGGGGCTTGTGAAGGACGTAGGGGGTTATGTTCATGGATGGACTTGGCGATCAGTCCATGAGATCCTACAGTGGTGAAATGCCCTAGGAAGGGATATGGTGGTACTTAGAAACGTGCACCCCAAATAAACCACTTATTAAGCATTTATGACTTTAAACCCTAGAAATTATCTTACAGGTCAAATTACCTTGAATCTTGATGATATTTTGGTATGGTTAATTTCATAGTATTATTAACCTTTAGTAATTATCTTATGCTGTTTAGAGATTAGTAGATCATCCTTGTTGTAGTAACTTCCATATTGCCCCTTTTGTTGTTAATGATGAAAATATGATGTATATGTTGTAGAATGGCTTTAAATTCTGTAATAGATAATCAAATGGCCTTATGCAGCACTAGTAGATTATTTGGAGTGGTTGAAGCTTTATTTGTAGTACCTCCTTTGTAAAGTAATCTAGTGAACCTTACCTGGATAAATAGGAAATAAATATCATAGCTTGCTAGAAAACTGTGATACTTAGTCAAGGAACATATTTGGGCATATGGAAGCATGGAAAAATAGTTAAATGTTGTTTAATTGAGTTTACAACGTTGTGACTTCATAAAGTGCCTTATGAAGGTTTTCCTTAGGATAATCTTTTACCTGGTCTACTGACTTGGGAATTTCATGAAACTTAGGAAGTGGAGTTTTATGATCAAAATGTAGCTCTGATAATTTTTGAGGAATTTTTGGACAAGTATGTTTGGTACTTCCTTTAATACCCCTATTTATATGAATTATTTTGGAATAAATATTTAGAGGTTAAATGTTTTATGAAAGTATATGATATTTAGTATTCACTGATATCTTGTTAACCTACAGTGTTCATGATTTTTGAGGGGTCATACCCTAAGTAAATCTAGTACTTCATGTTCTAATCACCCATGGATTAATTTCGTAAAAATTAATTAAATGCCAAATTTAATTAGAAAATCATGAATTTCTGTTTTTGGAATAAATGTATCATGGTAGACCCCCAATAAATTTTATAGGGCTTTTGGATGAATATTTGGAGTACCTCATATCATGTACATCATATAGCTTAGGATGGTCTACACATAGTGTGTAACGCCCCGAAAATTGTATTTGAGTCGGTCGCGAAAAAGGGGATTTTCGGTGCCTGTATAGGGGTACACGGCCTTGGACACGGGTGTGTCCAAGGCCGTGTCTGGCTGGTGTTTTTGGTCGTTTTCATCCCGAGAAGGACACGGCTAGAAACACGGCTAAGTGACACGGGCGTGTCTTTTGACACGGGCGTGTGCCTACCCGTGTCCATACCCGTGTTGTTTTGGGTCGTGTCCGTTGCCGTAGCGATTATGCGTGGCACGCCACCGAACACGGGTGTGTCGAGGAACCCGACACGGTCGTGTCAGGTGAGACACGGGCGTGTCTCTGCCCGTGTGTCTTTCCTCCGTTCGACGATCTTGCCTGGAGCGAGGCACAGGTCCTGGGACACGGCCGTATGCCAAGCCGTGTTCGGCCCAGGTCTGGAGATTTTTGAACTGATCTGAGCCGTTCGTTTTCTTTAATTAAGATCCAACGACCCAGATGGTTTCCTGCTCTGTTAAGGCCGGGAATAGATGAGTTAATCCTTCATTTCTCTCCAACCATCCTCTCTCTCAAGGAGTTGGAAAGAGGAGGAAGAAGGAAGGGATTCCGACCGCCGGCGGAGCATCGGAGCACCGTTTCGAAATCTGAGAGCGGATATGTGGAGGAAAGTTCGTTGCGAAGATTTCCATCCGTGTAGGTTTTCCATGGCGCCAAAGAGGACTACAGGGGTAACGATTCTCTACTTGAGCATGTGAAGCTCTTTCTTTCTGCATAGGGAATCCCGCTCATGTGAGTGTGCGGTGAGTGTGTGGTGTTCCTTGGGGTTGATGTGAATAGTCCCCCTTGTGTTGCATATAGAGTCCGGAATCGTAAGTACGGACATAGGCATTATGTGTGAAGCCTACCCGGACGTGTATTGTGTTGGAACACCCTATTACTAATTTGGGTCAAGATCACTATGTCTTTAGGAAACCTGTTTTTGACCTCCTGTATAGATCTAAAGGTCAATTAGAATTGAGTCTAAGGGTTAGAAGTCTAGGTTTGGAAGCTGCCCTCAAGACCAAGGATTTTCAGTTTGAAGACTAAGTCATATCGTCGAGCTCAGTACGAAGAATCGTCGAACTCCAATCGATGATCGTCTAGCTCAACTTCGACGGATCGTCGAACTCCATTCGACGATTGCTGAGCTCAACTTCAACAAATCGTCGAACTCCATTTGACAATCTTCGAGCTCAGTTCGATAATCTTGACTCAGTATTGATTCTCTATCTCTGAGCTCATTTCGACGATAGTTGAGCTCAGATCGACGATCTCTATTGCTGTCTAAGTCCAAATCGCTGAGCTCAGTTCGACGATAGCAGAGCTCAGTTCGATGTTTTTCTGATGAGTTAAAGGATTTTTCAAGATTCAAATTCAGAACAGTTAAGGAGTTATTCAGCAATTAATTCAGAAGATTTTCTAGCCATTTTCATTTATTTCTGGACCAAGTTTCAAGGGATTTTCAAGGAATGTTTCTTTGGACTTTCGCCCAGAAGATAATTGCAATTAAGGAAGTCAATTAATGTCAGGCCAATGGCTATTCTTGACAGAGGATGATTTTCTATTCAGAATCAGGGAATAAAACACATGATTTTTGAATCTATCTAACAAACAGAACACACAACACAGATAAACACAGACAAGAAGAACAAGAAACAATATTGTCTGGAACAACATCTTTCTCAACATAAACTGTTCACAAGAGAAAGAGCTAAAAGAATTCACTCAAGAACACACACCAAAGGAGATCAACAAATCTGAAATCTTCAGATCACCTTTGATTCAAGTGTTCAAGGCCATCATCTTTCAAGACTCCAGACACCTAACATTTCAGCTATTGCTGAAATCATCATTTGCTGGAGATCAACTTCTGAAGGCCTATCACCCTACAACAAAGCTTCATTTCCTGAACATCTCAAGGACTCAGGGGGAGCTTTGACAACATCAAATCCACATAGTCTTCTCAGCTGCTTTGAGAAAGAGAAGACTTCCATAACTCTCTCATCCCCATCTCTGTAAAGGGTTTTTCAAACTCCCTTCAAAAGTTTGTGCTTGGTTTTTGAGCACCTTGTCAAAAGCTCATTTGGTGGAAAGACACCTGATCAAAAAATCTGATTTGATTTTTGAGCACCTTATCAAAATCTCATTGGTGCCCAGGACACCTGATCAACTCATCCTGCAGTGGATTCCTACCTAGGGTGGTAGAAGAGTGGATGTACCCAAGTTTAGGGGAACCACTATAGCTCCTTGTGTCTTCTGGATTGCTTGTCTTTATCTTTTATTTCTGGCTGTGATTGTTTTGTGATTAGTTTGGATCTGTGATTAGTTTCTTTTGTAGGTTTTAATTAGTTATCTGCTGTGATTAGATTTAATATTTGCTTCCCTGTTCACTCAGATTACAACAACTGTTGTAAAAAGTTTTTAAGCACCATACTCTATTCACCCCCCTCTAGAGTATTTCAGATCTAGCTGCACTTTCAATTGGTATCAGAGCGAGGTTGGTTAAACATACCACACCTTGGTGGTTGCACATGCTAACACCTAAACCCCAAAGATCCCTAGTTAGATCTGCTTGCTGTAGATTTTAGTATTAGATTATTTCTTCACAAATCATGGCCCAAAATAAAGATTATGCTACCACCAGACCTCCAGTGTGAAATCTGTCCAAGTTTGCACTTTGGAAAGCAAGGATTAGATTATACATGAATTCTATTGACGAGGATAATTTTAATTCTGTTTTGACAGTTTGCCTAAGACCTCCAGAGAACTCAAGTACAAATGCTGTTCCACCTACATCAGGAACAGATGCTGATATCAAGAAATGGAAGGTAGCTGATGCAAAGGCTATGAATATCTTAGCCTAGACCATGTCTGATGACATCTTTCAAAAGGTGGTTGAATGCAATTTAGCAAAGGAAATCTGGGATAAACTCTCTGAAATAGTCTCAGGCTCAGCTGATGAAAGAAAGGACAAGAGATCTCACCTCATATCCCAATATGAGAATTTCAAGAAGGGAGAAGCTGAGTCAGTTGGAGATATGTATAATAGACTCAGTCTGATAGTCAATGAACTCAAGACCTTGGATAAGGAGATCTCACTGACTGAACTTAATGACAAAATCCTAATGTGCTTCCCAAGCACTTGGGACTCAAGAATCTGGCCAATCAAGGATGTCAGAAGTTTGAATGAGATCACCATAGAAGCTCTTTTAGGCAAGCTCAAATCTTATGAGCTGCTCATTAAGAACAAAGAAGAAGAGCAGAAGGCTGCCTCACCAGCCACAAGAAAAGAGAAGACAATAGCCTTCAAAGCAACTGAAGATCAGCCTGAAGACAAAGTCACAGGCAATGATGAGCTGCTCAGTCTATTGGCCAAAAGATTCTACAAGATGGACAGAAAGGACTTCAGAAAGAGATCATATAAGGAGCATGATAAGCCAAGGTATGATAAGTCAAATAATAAGGAAATTATCTGCTTTGGTTGCAGGAAACTAGGGCACATTGTACCTGACTGTCCAGAAAACAAAAACAAGGACAGAAGGGACAAGAAAGAAAGAAGAAAGGAGAAAGACTTCAAGAGGAATGACAATGGCAAACCCTCCTCAAGCAAAAACAAACACACAGGAAATGGATTTGTTGCTGAATCCTAGAGTGAGACTGAAGAGGAGTCAGAAGCCTCATCCAGCTCCAGTGATGATGAAGATGATGCAGAAGAGAAGGAGTTCTGCATGATGGCAATCAATGCCTCACAACATAATTCAGATGAAGAAGAGTCAGAGTCAGACTCAGAGACTCAACCTGAAGAAGATCAGGTAATTAGTTCATTTGATTTCAATTCAGAGGACTTTAAATCTGAGTTTAAAGCATTATGTTTAGACCTGCTAAAATCTGAGAAGGAAATTATTTCTCTTAGAAATCAATTATCTGAACATAATTCCTTAAAGTCAGAAAACCTCAAACTCTCTAAGGAGTTGGAGTGCTGTATGGAGCAGATAGCTTCAATGAAAGGTGAGCTATCAGAGGCCAAGAAGCTTGAAGAATCCCTTAATGGGAGAAGTATCAAGCTGATGGACATCACAAGCACAGTGAACTCCAGATTTAATAGTACACTGGGCTTGGGTGCTTCATCCAACCAACCTATAGTTCTAACAACCCCAATCAAGTTCATTTCTGATAAAGGAAAGGGAGTTGTAGAGGTAGCTAGGAAAAATTCTGATCTGCCCAAGAAAACTAAGTTCCAGTAGAAATCGTCGAACGGAGCTCGACGATCGCCGAACGCAGATCGACGATCTCAGGCAAAATCGTCGAACTCAGGTCGACGATCTCAAATTCCTAAACTCTCCCACAGTCCACCGTCGAATAGAGCTCGACGATCTGACCCAAGATCGTCGAATGCAGCTCCACGATCGTCGAACAGAGATCAAAGCTCTGGAAATTCCTTCAAGGGCAAATCAAAATCCAATCCTAGGGTTCCTTCATCCCAAATCTTTAACCCTTATACTGAATGGATAATACCTCCAAGGAGATATCATCCTGAAGGTTATAAGATTCAACCTGAGATGTCTTTTATTTCTCAGTTTAAATGTTATCAACCTAGGCCCAAGGTAAACTGGGTCAAAAACAAATGAATTATTTTATGTGCAGGTGAAGACCTATCCAACATCAAACCAGCAATGGTACTTGGATAGTGGGTGCTCTAAGCACATGACAGGAAACAAGGACAATCTCACATCCTTTAAAGCCAAGCTTGGACCCAAAGTTATTTTTGGTGATTCAAACTTTGGACAAACTAAAGGATATGGTGCAGTTCAAATTGGAACAGTAACATTCAAGAAGGTAGCTTATGTGGAAGGACTGAAGCACAACTTAATAACCATCAGTCAGCTATGTGATGAAGGCTACCAGGTGACTTTCAGCAAAGCATTATGCAAGATCAAGTCAGAGGACAACACAACTGTGTTGACAGGTAAAAGGAAAGGTAACATCTATCTAGTAGATTTTCTTTCAACAGATGTAGAAATTTGCCTATTCAATTCTGTCTGTAGACCTAATATTTTATGGCATAAGAGGCTAGGACATTTAAACCTTAGAACTATTGCTAGGCTATCCAAGGACAACCTTGTTAGAGGACTACCTTCTGGCCCCTACGAGAAGGAAGGACTCTGCATGGCTTGTCAATTAGGAAAGCAAACTAAAAATAGTTTTAAGTCACTTAATAAGAGTGATTCACCTAGGATCTTGTATATGTTACACATGGATCTTTTTGGACCCATTACAGTACAAAGCCTAGGAGGGAAATCTTACACTTTAGTAGTTGTAGATGACTTCTCTAGATTCACATGGGTGTTCTTTCTGAGGAAGAAGTCTGATAACTTTAAGTGTTTGACAGAGTTTCTCAAATGCATACAGATTGAGTTCAATACTCACATTGCCCGGATCAGAAGTGATCATGTGACAGAGTTTGATTCTCTTCTTATGCAAGAGTTCTGTCAGAGTGAAGGGATCAGACACACTTTCTCAGCTCCTAGAACTCCTCAACAAAATGGGGTAGCTGAAAGGAAAAATAGAACCCTTATTGAATCTGCCACTACATTGTTGTCAGATGCTCACCTTCCTCTATCCTTTTGGGCAGAGGCAGTGAACACCTCCAACTATGTGTTGAATAGAAGTTTGATACATAAACTAAAGGGAAAGACTCCCTATGAATTACTCAAAGGGAAGAAACCTAAAGTTGATTATTTTAGAGTTTTTGGTTGTATTTGTTATATACATAATAATGACAAGAGATATTTAGCAAAATTTCAAGATAAAGCTGATGAAGGAGTGTTTCTGGCATACTCCATGATCAGTAAGGCTTATAGGGTTTATAATAAATCATCTCTTAAAATTGAAGAATCTGTTCACATATCTTTTGATGAATCTAACATGTCTTTCAAGGAGAAGAATACTTCTACCATAGAACCTTTGCAGGAACATTCTCTTGTTGAAAATTTGAACAAGTTACAGGTCACTCAAAAGGATGAAAGTAGTGAAGATGAAGAAAGCATTCAACATACTGAAGAGAAACAACTTGAAGAGCCAGTTGTTGTACCACAAGAGAAAACAACAACACAGGTTGGTGAACAATCAACACTCCCTGTTAATTTAGTAACATCAAGAGACCATCCAATTTCCCAAATAATTGGAGACATCTCAGCTGCTGTGCAAACCAGAAATCAGGTCAGCCAAAACCTGTTGCACACTTGCTTCCTATCTCAAATTGAACCTCAGTCCATTCAAGTTGCAGAGCAAGATCCACACTGGATCATTACAATGCAAGAAGAGTTGCATCAATTTGAAAGGAACAAAGTTTGGGAACTAGTGCCAAAGCCTAAGGATCACTTCATTGTTGAAACAAAGTGGGTGTTCAGAAACAAATTGGATGATCAAAGAGTAATTATAAGGAACAAGGCAAGGCTAGTTGCTCAAGAATACTCTCAAGAAGATGGCATAGACTATGACCAAACTTTTGCACCAGTTGCAAGATTGGAAGCCATCAGAATTTTCTTAGCTTATGCAGCACATAAAGGCTTCAAGGTATATCAGATGGATGTCAAAAGTGCATTTCTCAATGGAGACATCAAAGAAGAAGTATATGTCAGACAACCTCTAGGTTTTATCTCTCCAACTTATCCTGATTATGTTTTTAAGTTGAACAAAGCATTATATGGTCTCAAGCAAGCTCCCAGAGCATGGTATGAGACCCTAGCATGTTTCCTTCTGGAAAATGGATTTATAAGGGGTAGAGTAGACCAAACTCTTTTCATTAGAACCCATAAGTCCCATACCCTACTAGTACATATTTATGTAGATGATATTATTTTTGGTTCTACTGATTCACATTTATGCAGAAGGTTTTCCAACCTAATGCATTCTAAATTTGAAATGAGTAGGATGGGTGAGCTATCCTTCTTTCTAGGATTGCAAGTCAAATAACATGCTGAAGACATCTTTATTTCTCAAACTAAGTATGCAAATAAATTGGTTAAGAAATTTGGCATATCTGAAGCATCTTGCATGAAAACACCTATGCCTACTAATGATGTATTGGATGCTGATGAACATGGGAAACCTGTTGATCAGACAACATATAGAGCAATGATTGGCTCTTTACTGTACCTTACAGCCAGTAGACCAGATATAATGTTTGCTACATGTATATGTGCTAGGTTCCAACTAAGCCCTAGAGAGTCACACCTAACACTAGTTAAAAGTATTCTCAGGTATGTTAAAAGTTGTCCAAATCTAGGTCTCTGGTATTTAAAAGATTTAGCATTTGATTTAATTGGATTTTCTGATGCTGATTATGCTGAATGCAGAATTGACAGGAAAAGCACCAGTGGAACTTGTCAGTTCCTTGGTGACAGACTTGTCTCTTGGTTTTGTAAGAAACAAACTTCTGTGTCAACTTCAACTGCTGAAGCTGAATATATGGCTGCAGGCAGTTGTTGTTCACAAATCTTGTGGATTCAAAACCAACTCCTAGACTATGGCTACAACTTAGAGAAGTCTAAAATCTTTTGTGATAACACCAGTGCTATTTCTATAGCTCAAAATCCTGTCCTCCATAGTAGGACAAAACACATAGAAATTAGGGATCACTTTTTAAGGGATAATGTTGAAAAGAATAAAATTGAACTGCAATATATCCCAACTGATTTACAAAGGGGAGATATTTTCACCAAACCCTTGGATGAAAAGAAACACACCTTCTTCCTAAATCAGTTAGGAATGTTAGATGGAGGAAGTCTAAAATAATATCCAAGATTTTAAAAGTTTTAAAATTAACCAAGACTAGACAAACATCTTGATTTTTCTTAGTGTCTAGAGTGTTTTTCTGGTCTCTGAACTGCGCTCGACGATTTTCCCCAAGATCGTCGAACGGAGATCGACGATTTCCGAAATCGTCGACCTGAGTTCAGCGCTTCTCAGATAGTCTGAACTATCTCTTCCGGTTAACGATCGTCGAACGGCGCTCGACGATTTTGTTCTCTGAACTATCGTCGAACAGAGCTCGACGCTCTCCAATATCGTCGAATGGAGATCGACGATATTGAAGACTCTTCAGATTCCTTTAGTAGCCCCGATCGTCGAACTGAGTTCAACGATCTTTCCTTTTCTGCGTCGAACCCTAATATAAAATTCATTTTTCGCCGTCGTTCTCCTTTTGCGCTTTCGATTTCTCTGCAAAAATTCTCTTTCCCTCCAAACATCTCTACACTTGGTCATTTTGTTTGTTGATTTTTGCAGGTAACCATGGCCGTTTCTGTTGCTGTTCTCGCTGCAATGAAATTTGATGCCGGATTTGATATTGACATGGAGTCTTTCAGCACAACTGATCAAGTTTTCCAGGATATTTTGGAACTATTCAAGGAGTAGAAACTTGCTACTATCATGACCACCAGGATCAAGCTGCCTGCTGATGAGATCAAGGAGTGGGTCGACTCTGCCCACAACCAGGATCAAAACACAATAGTTGGTTCAATTTCTGGAACCCAGGTACCCTTGACTCCAGATATTCTGACAGAAGTTTTTGAGTTAAGCTCTGGAAGGGATTATGTTGATTTGTTTGGAGAGGAATTTGCTGATCTGCTTGCAAGAATGGGTCACTCTGAGGCTAACCCTAGCAAGTTGCTGAAGAAGAACCTAGCTGTGGAATACAGGTTCTTGGCTGATGTAGTTGGGAAGGTTTTGCTGGCCAAGCATTCAGCACATGATACTATCTCTAGGTATCAGTTGTGCTTGATGGGAGCCATTGTGGACAAGAAACAATTGAACTGGGGAGAGTTCTTCTTTGACCTGATTAAGAAGAAAATCAATAAGAATTTTGTGAATTTTGGGAGGATCCTAGGGCTCTTCCTTCAGAACAGATGCCCTACTCTGCTTGTATCTTCTGGGATGCAAATCAATGCTTCAAAGAGATTGTCATGTGCCCCATTTGGTAAATGGGACAGGTAGATAACAAAGCCCAGCAGGCCCTCTTCAAGCACACCTTCAGGCACCAGGACTGTAACAGTCACTTCCCCTCAAGTCTCTGCCCCTGCAGATGACTTGCCTGCTGCTGCCTCTCCTCCTCCTCCAATTCCATATCCTCCAGTTCCATCCACCATTCAAACTCCATCCACTATCGTCATCTCCAGCCCTTCTCCAACATCTATACCATCACCAATTCCTACTCTTTCAATCACAGAAGAAATCTTCCATCCATTATATTCCTACCCTCCACCAGACATTGAAACATCATCCACCATTCCATCCTTCAATCTTTTTGATGATTCCTTCATGGATGATTCACCCTCATCTCCTCCTGAGCTACCCTCCTCATCAACTTCTTATCAACAACTTCTGCAAGAAATTATTGATCAACCCACCTTCACACCCTTTATCTCAATCCCACTGTCTTCCATTTCCACAATCCCCTCACCTCAACCATCACTCCTACCACCCATTAGCTCTCCACCACCATCACCAATTGCTCCTCCATCCTCTACCTCTGCTCAATTGCCTGCTGAGCAAGTAGATCTTCCAGCCCTGGCTGACAAGATATATGAACTGATTGCACCCAGGCTATCTCTTCTATTGGAGACCTCCTTGGCTCCATTACTTCAGTCAGTGGCAGCTCTTTCTGCCAGGCTATCCTCCTTATTTCCTCAGGAAATCCCTTCATCAGTGTGCCTTGATCCAGCATTCTCTGAATCTAGGCAGGGGGAGATGCCTTATGAAGTTAGCTTGCCTGCTGTTTCTTCAGTTGTCGTTGCTGCTGCTGCTGTTGTTCCTCAAGCTCCAGTTCCACCTCTAGTTGTTGTCTTTTCAATAGAACTCAGGTCTCTGCTCTCAGTGTTTGATCCAGCTTACTTCAGTTGTCTTCTAGAGAGAGAGTTGTTGTCCAGCCATCAGAGGATCTTTCCAAGGCCATTGTGCCCTTCTCTAGCTGTGACATCAGCATTATTCATTCATTCATAAATACAGTTTTTACTGCTGAGCTGTCTGGTTCCACTGATGCTGCTGCCCCTCCTTCTGCTGATATTGTTGATGTTTCTGTTGCTACTGCTGATATTGTTGACACTGCTGATGAGTTAATCTCTAAGGATATGCAGATGACAGAGGCACATGATTTTAAGCCTTCTGTTTTTGCAGATGTTATTCCTGCTGTTATTTCTGATGTTGTTGTATCTGAAAGTGTTCTATCTGAAACTGTTGCTGCCCCAACTGCTACTGTTATTACTGCTGTTACATCTTCTAACAGTGCTGCTCCTACAACTTCTGTATCTGTTGTTATTAGTGTTGTATCTGCTGCTGTCACCACTGCTGTTTCATCTGCTCCAACTCAACTTCAGAAAGAATATATGAAAAAGATTGATGCTCTATATGATGAGCAAAGTTCTGAGAGTGATGAATTCAGGACTGATTCTGATGACTCCTCTGCCACTATTGCCAGGAAGAGAAAGGCAAGGAGCAAAGCCATGAAAAGAGTACCTCCAGCTAAAGTAAAGGACACTAATGACATTCCATATTACATTCTCCATGACTGCCCCATAACTGAACATTGGATGCAATACTCCAAGAACCAACTTAAATCTATGAAGAAGAAGAGAAAGTATGAGAAAGGATCTTCTCAATTTCATCATCTCATCCTCCTCCACCACCTCCTCCTGATGCAGGTGCAGGTGGAAGCTCAGCTGCTCAACCTTCTGCCAAAAGGCAAACCCCCTATCAGCCTCATGCAAGATCTTATTATAGGGTAAGTCAGTCCAGAAGTTCTCAATCTAGAAGAGGAAGTTACAGAGGAAACCAGAGGGAATTCCAAGTTTATTCAAGGCAACATCCTTACTCCAGGGAAGGACAAGCTTCATCAGATACCACCTCAGGTCCTTTTCCCTATAAGCTAAAAGAAGTAGTCTCCTCCAGAGCTCCTCAAGATAATCCATCCAACAGATATGAGCCACCAGTGCCCTTTGAGGATCCTGAAAATAACCCTACTGCTTGGACTGCAAGGATGAAAGAGCTAGCTGCCCTGGATCAAATTAAGAAAGCTAAAGAGCAAGGCAGAGATTCTTCAAACATTACTACTTTGTCTGAACAAAGAAAGAAAGAACTGGAAAGATATGCTTCAAGCAAATTCTTTGACTCAGATAGATATATGGAGCTGCATCCTGAAGCTGTTGTACCAAGGGCCAAACAACAAACTTCTCTAGGTGCAGCAGATGACAGAAGGTCAAAGAAAGAAGCTCTCAATCCTAACAGAGAAATCAAACTTATAAAGAGCAAGGAGAAAGAATAACTATATAAGGTGACAATCATTCTGAATTCTGAATTTTGTCTGGGATAATATATATCTGTGGTTCTGCAATGTCCTGCTTATTGCATTTTTGTATTGTTGCTTTGAATGTTGAATTTTTCCAAGTTCTGTAAATAATAATCCTAACCCAAATAGGGGGAGATTGTTGGAACACCCTATTACTAATTTGGGTCAGGATCACTATGTCTTTAGGAAACCTATTTTTGACCTCCTGTATAGATCTAAAGGTCAATTAGAATTGAGTCAAGGGTTAGAAGTCTAGGTTTGGAAGCTGCCCTAAAGACCGAGGATTTTCAGTTTGAAGACTAAGTCATATCGTCGAGCTCAGTACGACGAATCGTCGAACTCCAATCGATGATCGTCTAGCTCAACTTCGACGGATCGTCGAACTCCATTCGACGATCGCTGAGCTCAACTTCAACAAATCGTCGAACTCCATTCGACGATCTTCGAGCTCTGTTCGATGATCTTGACTCAGTATTGATTCTCTATCTCTGAGCTCAGTTCGACGATAGTTGAGCTCAGATCGACGATCTCTGTTGTTGTCTAAGTCTAAATCGCTGAGCTCAGTTCGACGATAGCAGAGCTCAGTTCGACGTTTTTCTGATGAGTTAAAGGATTTTTCAAGATTCAAATTCAGAACAGTTAAGGAGTTATTCAGCAATTAATTCAGAAGATTTTCTAGCCGTTTTCATTTATTTCTGGACCAAGTTTCAAGGGATTTTCAAGGAATGTTTCTTTGGACTTTCCCCCAGAAGACAATTGCAATTAAGAAAGTCAATTAATGTCAGGCCAACGGCTATTCTTGACAGAGGATGATTTTCTATTCAGAACCAGGGAATAAAACACAAGATTTTTAAATCTCTCTAGCAACCAGAACACACAACACAGATAAACATAGACAAGAAGAACAAGAAATAATATTCTCTGGAACAACATCTTTCTCAACATAAACTGTTCACAAGAGAAAGAGCTAAAAGAATTCACTCAAGAACATACACCAAAGGAGATCAACAAATCTGAAATCTTCAGATCACCTTTGATTCAGGTGTTCAATGCCAACATCTTTCAAGACTCCAGACACCTAACATTTCAGCTGTTGCTGAAATCATCATTTGCTGGAGATCAACTTCTGAAGGCCTATCACCCGACAGCAAAGCTTCATTTCCTGAACATCTCAAGGACTCAGGAGGAGCTTTGACAACATCAAATCCACATAGTCTTCTCAGCTGCTTTGAGAAAGAGAAGACTTCCATAACTCTCTCATCCCCATCTCTGTAAAGGGTTTTTCAAACTCCCTTCAAAAGTTTGTGCTTGGTTTTTGAGCACCTTGTCAAAAGCTCATTGGTGGTAAGACACCTGATCAAAAAATCTGATTTCGTTTTTGAGCACCTTATCAAAAGCTCATTGGTGCCCAGGACACCTGATCAACTCATCCTGCAGTGGATTCCTACCTAGGGTGGTATAAGAGTAGATATATCCAAGTTTAGGGGAACCACTATAGCTCCTTGTGTCTTCTGGCTTGCTTGTCTTTATCTTTTGTTTCTGGCTGTGATTGTTTTGTGATTAGTTTAGATCTGTGATTAATTTCTGTTGTAGGTTATTTTGTGATTAGATTTAATAGTTGCTTCCCTATTCACTCAGATTACAACAATTGTTGTAAAAAGTTTTCAAGCACCATATACTCTATTCACCCCCCTGTAGAGTATATCAGATCTAGCTGCACTTTCACATAGCAAACTATGTACTGAGCAGAAGTCAGATACACAAGCTCAAGAATAAGACTCCTTATGAGCTACTTAAAGGGAAGAAACCTAAAGTAAACTATTTTAAAATTTTTGGTTGTATTTGTTACATTCACAACAATAATAAGAAACATATTAGAAAGTTTGAAGCTAAGGCTGAAATAGGAATTTTTCTTTGATATTCCCAAGTAAGCAAGGCTTATAGGGTTTATAATAAATCAACCATGAAAATAGAAGAATCTATTCATATTTCTTTTGATGAAACTAACATGTTTTACACGGAGAGGATTCCTTCTACCAATGAGACTTTGTAGGAACCAAATTTGTGTGAAAATTGGATGAATTGACCCTCACCAATGATGCTGTTAGCCATCCTTCTCCACATATTGCTGAAGATAGTGAAGATGAAGACACTGAACTCAGTGTAGAGCCAATAATAACTATAATTCCACTAGAGGAATTAATTCCCCAAGCTGTTACTCATCCAACCCCTCCTACTGAATTTGACACACTTAGAGATCACCCTATATCTCAAGTGATTGGAGATATTTCAGTAGATGTGCAGACAAGGTATCAACTCTACCAGGACTTGATGCATGCCTACTTCATATCTTGAACTCAGCCCAAATCCATCAAAGATGTTGAGTAAGATCCACACTGGATTATTACAATGCAAGAGGAGCTCAACCAGTTTGAGAGATATAGTGTTTGGGATTTAGTTCCAAGACCCAAAGACTAACCAGTCATTAGAACTAAATGTGTATTTATAAACAAGCTAGATGCTCAAGGTCATATCATAAGGAATAAGGCCAGACTAGTTACTCAAGGATACAGACAAGAGGAAGGCATAGACTATGACCAAATATTTGCACCTGTTGCAAGGCTGGAAGCAATCATGATATTCTTAGCTTATGCAGCCTACAAAAACTTCTCAGTGTACAAGATGGATGTCAAAAGTGCATTCCTAAATGGTGAACTCAAAGAAGAGGTCTATGTAGAACAACCACCAGGTGTTATTTCTCCTACTCATCCCTCTTATGTTTTCAAATTGCATAAGACTCTCTATGGTCAAAAGTAAGATCCAAGAGCTTTGTATGAAACCTTAGCTAACTTTTCTCTTAGAGCATAAATTTTCTAGAGGCATAGTAGATAGGACTTTATTTATTAAGCATCATCATGATAAAATATTATTAGTATAAATATATGTAGATGACATCATATTTAGTTCTACAGATTCCAAACTATGCAAAAGGTTCTCCAACCTTATGCATTCCAAGTTTGAAATAAGTAGCATGGGTGAGCTCTCCTACTTCCTTGATCTCCAAGTGAAGCAGTCACCTAATGGCATCTTCTTATCCAAATCCAAGTATGTTAAGGAGCTGATCAAAAGGTTTGGGATGGCTGTTGCTTCAGCAAAGAAAACACATATGACTACAAATGTTCTAATTTATTCTGATGAACATGGGAAACCTGTAGATCAGAAATTATAAAGGGCCTTTGTTGGGTCCCTGTTATATCTTATAGCAAGTAGACTACACATTATGTTTGTTATATGTCTTTGTGCTAGGGTCCAGGTGAATCCTAAAGAATCTCACCTTAGTTCCCTAAAAATAATTTTGAGATATATAAAGAGTTGCCCTAATTTAGGAATCGGGTATCCAACTGAGTCAGAATTTGAGTTAACTAGATACTCTGATGCTGACTTTGCTGGATGTAAAGTAGACAGAAAGAGCACAACAGGGATATGTCAGTTCCTTTGTGATAGGCTAGTGTCATGGTTTTGCAAGAAGCAAACATCTGTGTCCACCTCAACAGCAGAAGCTGAATATATAGCAGCTGGCAGTTGTTGTTCACATATGCTGTGGATTCAAAACCAACTCCCAGATTATGGTGTCAACTTAAATAATTCAACTCTACTTTGTGATAATACAAGTGCAATTTCTATTGCACAGAATCCAGTGCATCATAGTAGGACTAAGCATATAGATGTAAGACATCATTTCATTAGAGAGTGTGTTGACAAAAAGAAAATTAATCTCACCTTTATCTCTACTGATTTGAAAAAGGCAGATATCTTCACCAAACCCTTGGATGAGAAGAAACATCTGTTCTTTATGAATCAGCTAGGTATGATCAATGGAGATACATTGATTTAATTTTCTATCTGTGGACGAAGAATTTGCCACAGTTCGTCGAACGTAGATCGACGAACTGAGAAAAGTCCTTCAGAAATTCGTCGACCAGAGATCGACGAACTCTCTGTATGTGAAGTTATTTTCCTCAAACGGAGAACGACGATATTTCTTCAGAAAAATTTTCGTCGACCTGAGAACGACAAAAACTTTTCCCTTCTTCTGACTGAGATCGGCGAACTCTTTTGTCAATAAAATATTTCGTCGAACCCAGATTGAAGAATTTTTTATTTTTCGTCTGACGGAGTCTGTCGTTTCATATTCTGAAAACCATATATCTAGGATTTCTTCGAGCTCCATCCCGCACTTTCTGTTCCCCTTGCACTTGATCTCTCTGTTTACTTTTGCAGGCGAACAATGGCGATTTTGGCGAGCTCTTTGGCAGCGATAAAGTTTGACATGTGTTTTGACATCGATTTTGAATCATTCCAACATTCCGATCAAGTTTTTCTAGATATACTGAAACTGTTTGAGTACCAACAACTGAAAAACTTTATGACAAATAAAATCAAGATAATTGCTACAGAGATAAGAGAATGGGTATTTACCTCTTCAACTCCAGATGCAGACACAAAGACCGGGACTATATCTGGTAACCAGATTTTAATAACCCCCACCGTGTTAACTAAAATTTTCGGTTTGATGAATGGTGATGAAGTTATTGAAATGGATAGTATTGAATATGATAACATGCTGATTAATTTGGGTCATACTGGAGAAAACCCTAATAAATAACTAAATAAGAATTTGTCATCTGAATACAAATTCCTTGCTGATGTTGTCGGAAAAGTTCTGTTGGGCAAACACATAGCCCATGACTACATTACCAGGCACTAGTTCTTGGTGATGTGTGCTGTGTTAAATAAGAAAGGGGTCAACTGGGAAAAACTACTGTTTGATTTGATAAAAAAGAAGAATAATAACAAAGAAGTTTGTTTTAGAAGAGTTCTGGGCCTTTTCCTATAGGAAAAAGCTGCTGAATCCCTGGTCTCCCAGACCATATTCATCAATGCCTCCAAAAGGCATACTTATGCCTTGTTTGGAAGGTGGGAGAGGAATATCTCAAAGCCATCTAATGCTTCAACCTCTTCCAGAGGTTCTGAGGGTACAAGACCTACAATAGCTGATCCCCCACCCCCAGAAGTTGTCCCCTCCACTAGCATTCCATCCTCCCAGATACCTACACCTCCATCTCAACAACCATACTCTTCTCCAACTCATACTCCCACACCAATTCAATCCTCTGCCCATCAACCAACTCCACCAATTCCATCTCCTGAACATCAACCCGCACAAATTCAACATCTACCAACACCAGTTCCATCTCCACAACATACTACACCACCTCCATCCCCAATTCCTCCTCATCTGCATGACATTCCACTCCATAACCTCTCATCCATTCCTTCTTTTAATCTACTCTCATATCCCATCCAATCTCCATCATCTCATGATGATCCAATTCCAGACATCACTACTTCCCCTTCATCATCCATCCTCCATCTTTCTGTACCAACTCAGATACCCTCTGAGTTTATGTAAATGGATTCTGTAACACCCCCTATCCGTCGCATAGCATATAGCAGTAGGCCCGGCCGGGGCTCGACGACATATACCACAGACAGACCGGGTGGTTACTTATGGAAACCATCCAACCAATCTCAACGTCCTACACAGAGCATTCTAGCGGAAGCAGTTTATAAAATGTTGTAAACAAGAACCCAGCATCAAAGCACGAATGTCCACTAATACAAATTAGGAATGTTATACAAAAATACCCAAAACAAGCCTTAAGGCCTTACAAAATGTTTCACTTGAATATTTCATGTTTTACAAACTACGGCACGCAGGCCGGTCATACATGAATAAAGCAGTAAACACTTCTACTTGGGCCTTCGAGGGCCGGCTTCGCAAAAAGGGCTTTAGCCTGCTATTGACTGCTTGGTCCAGCTGCACCTGCAAGCAACAAACCACCGCACGGTGGCAAAACAAGGCAACGGTCAGCAATGCTGACCAAATTATAACGATCCCGCCCCCAACTCGGGTCGGAGGATCGAAACCTCCCTCTGATACCAAATTGTAACACCCCCTATCCGTCGCATAGCATATAGTAGTAGGTCCGGCCGGGGCCCGACGCCATATACCACAGACAGACCGGGTGGTTACTTATGGAAACCATCCAACCAATCTCAATGTCCTACATAGAGCATTCTAGCGGAAGCAGTTTATAAAAAGTTGTAAACAAGAACCCAGCATCAAAGCACGAATGTCCACTAATACAAATTAGGAATGTTATACAAAAATACCCAAAACAAGCCTTAAGGCCTTACAAAATGTTTCACTTGAATTTTACATGTTTTACAAACTACGGCACGCATGCCGGTCATACATGAATAAAGCAGTAAACACTTCTACTTGGGCCTTCAAGGGCCGGCTTCGCAAAAAGGGCTTTAGCCCGCTATTGACCGCTTGGTCCAGCTGCACCTGCAAGCAACAAACCACCGCACGGTGGCAAAACAAGGCAACGGTCAGCAATGCTGACCAAATTATAACGATCCCGCCCCCAACTCGGGGCGGCGATGCTCCTTCCCTGCATTTCATTAGCATAAGCGAGCAATATATATGTATAACCATTTCATCACAGACGTTGGCTCGCACGGCCACACGCCCCGTGCACTCAGGGCACATTCTCGGTGAACCGGTCGATGTCACGTCAATTAAAGCCATTAACATTCCATACTCACCACTGCCACTTAGACGGCCAAACATATGAGCAATTTGTCTTCCTGGCATGGGTCACGTCAATTTAGGCCATTGACCGCCGAAGACTCACATCTATGCCAACGGCAAGTGCCACGTAACCTTAGGTCTCTTTAACCCGAACGACATAGATATGGGTACGGTTCCATCTAACCCGTGCTCACGTCGCAACAATAGTTTAAGCCATTTGCGCAGGTCAAACTTCTCCCGAGTCCCATTTTTGTCACATAATTTCACATAACTCGGTTATGTTCAAGTTGGCTCTCAGGCCACCAAGTTGGCAAGATCTCGTATCCGCCCAGTTTTCCGGGTGCACCTTTGGGTTAGTCCCCAAGGCTCCCTGCTGCAATCTACCGCGTAGAAAACCCGAAAACAACCAATAGCACGGAGTCTTGTCCGGCATTATGCAATGCAACATCACCGATCCAGACCAACATGTCCGGGTATGCTTCACACATCATGCCTATGTCCGTTCTCGCATACGGACTCTAAACAACGGGGACTTTACATATCTACCCGAAGGAACGTCTCCAACTCTCCGCAAACTCGCGAGAGCGGGCTTCCTATGCTAAGAAAGAGAGCTATTCATGATCAAGGTGAGGATCGTTACCCTTGCGTTCCTCTTTGGCGCCATTGAAAAGTAATCGGATGAAAACCACCGCACTAGCGTTGCCTTCGTGGATCCGGAGTCGGCTCGCGATTTGGAGCTCCGAAGCTCCTCCAATGGCGGATCTAGCTCCTTCTTCTTCCCTTAGCTTTCCTCTTTGTCTAAGGATTTGGAAAGGGATAAGGTATGAAAAGTGATGGATTTCTAAGTCAATCCACGGGTATATCCGTTCAGGAACATCCCCCAGCCGTTGGATCTCAAAACAAGGAAACGAACGGCTTTGATTTGGGGCTGAAATGCCCAATATGGACCGAACACGGCCTGGCACACGCCCGTGTCCAGGGCCGTGTGCCTCATTCGCCATCAAAATCGAATCACCTAGAACCTCACACGGGTATCGAACACGCCCGTGTTCGAGCTGACACGCCCGTGTTCCACCTGACACGGCCGTGTGGCCGGCCGTGTACCCCATGATTTTTCCCCCTTTTCAACCCGAGCACTGCACGGGTTCTAGGACACGCCCGTATCCTTGCACGTGTCACTATGACACGCCTGGACCCCAGGCCGTGTACACGGTCTCGACATTTCGCGGCTAAGTGTCAACACGGGTCGACACGCCCTGCGACACGCCCGTGTTGCAGGCCGTGTGCCATGTCTCGACATATCGTCAAAGCACAGTGTCGACTTCGCGGCTAAGTGTTGACACGGGTCGACACGCCCTGCGACACGCCCATGTCGCAGGCCGTGTGCCCAGTCTCGACACAATGTCGAGATCAAAGTGTCGACTTCCCGCCTTAGTGTCGACACAGGCTTGACACGCCCTGGGACACGCCCGTGTCCCAGGCCGTGTGCCTGCAGCCAGAACTCAAACTGGCCCAAAACATCCCCCTTTGCTCCTTTGAGTTTCGGGGCGTTACAGATTCCCCTTCCCTTCCATCTCTTCTGGAACTCCTTACTCCCCTCATCTCAAATCTTATAGCAGAGGCCATTAAACCTCTTGCTAACTCTCTTGGATCCCTATGTGTCATCATCTCTGTTTCCTCCACTGTCCCTTCTTTTGGGGGCCTGTCTTCAGGACCCTCTGAAACTAGGCAGGGTGAGATACCCAATGAAGAAGCTCTAGTTTCCTCTCCTCCAGTAGCAGCAGATACAGCAGTTTTGTTGACAGATGAAGATGCAGATGTACATATGGATACAAAAGTTGAGACAAATGCTGATTTTGATTTTGATATGTTGTGTACAGATGCAGCAGTAGAAACTGCAGAGATTATAACTGTTGCTGATTGTATTATCAATCCCACAGTTGATTTATTTCATTTGTTTAATTCTTTTGAAACAACTTATCTAAATTATCTTCCAAAAGTTTGCTCACAGCAGTCCAAAGCTATTATAGCTTATCCTTCCCCATTAAGCCCTGCAGTTGCTAAGCAACTTAAGGCAAGTTTTGCAGTAGTAGAGCCTCCAACAGTATCAACCCACAAGGCTATTTCCCCTCCAAAGGCTTTCTCCCCTCCTACTTATAAAATGGATGATAGTCCTTTACCTAATCTAGATGATATTATTCTTACTTATATAGCAGAAGAAAGTTTGACTGTTCTTGAAAGTATTGTAGAAACAGAACATCCAGTACAGCCTCAGGCTGAGAAATAGATATCCAAAGATATTCTGAAGGCAATTGATGCTTTATATGACAATCCTCTAGGATCATCTGATGATTACAATGGTGATGAAGACTTTGATGAGTCTGATGATTCAAAATCAAAGAAGAAAGTTTCTAAGAAAAGAAAAGCTCCTGCTAAGGTTGTTCCGAAGCCCAATCCTAATGCATACACTCCCTGCTATATTTTGCAGAAGATTACTCCTTACCCATGGATGCCTTCATGGATGTGGATATCTAAGAATGAGCAGAAAGCCAAGAAAAATAGCAGAAGGTACTCTCCTCCTCCTCCATATCAAAGGAAATGGAGAGGTCATCCTCCTCCTCCTCCTCCAGCAGCTGGTGCTTCAGGGAATATTTCTCAAAGATATACCTCCTATACTCAAACTTACCAAAGGCAACAAGGCAGATCTTCAAGATCTCAAGGAAGTAGTCAATAGAGATATCCTTCAAGCAGCAGCAGACATCAACAACAGCATTAGAAGCCAGATATACAACAGATAGTATCTGAAGTTTATAAATCTGAAAAAGATAATAGTCCAAAAAGGCCAGAATTTCCTCCAATCCCTTTTGTGGATCCTGAACAAGAAACAACGGCTAGAATGGGCAGATTTCAAGAGTTAGTAGGAATCTCTCTCATTAATAAAGCTAAAGCTAAAGGCAGAGATCTTTCTCAGTACTTTACAATGTTTGCCTACAGGAGAGAAGAATTGAAAAGGTATGACAAAGCTAGCAAGTTTTTCAATGTAGATGCTTATATGAATCTGCATCTAGAGGTTGTAGTACCATGAGGAACTTCTCTCAATATTATTGGAGAAGCAGACATGACTATGTCAAAAAGAGAAGCTGCCAATCCCAATAGAGAAATCAAATTCAGGCAGCCCTCTGAAAGTTCTGACAAAGCTGAGAAGGAAAAGACAAAGAAGAACAAATGATTGTTTTGTCTAGTTTTTATATTTCTGAACTCTATTTATTTTATCTATCACAAAGCTCCTGTTATGTACATATCTGCTGGATATTTTTATTTTTCTGCCAGATATATTTCATTTTGATTTTTTGATTGTTTTCTTTTGTTTATATTAGTGACCTCACCCAAATAGGGGGAGATTGTTGGATCCCTAGTTTGGATTTGGGCAAGGTTCACTAATTAGGATTAGTTTTTCACCCACATTGTATAGCCAGGGTCAAGTCTTTGAGTCTTAGAGTTTAGGCTAGTCATTAGGTTCAACCTTCATGGACCAGCCAGTAGAAGACTTCAGAAGACTCAAGACTTAGAAGAAATAAAAGTTCAAAGTTATCAGTTCGAAATTCTTCGAACTCAGCTCGACGATCGTCGATCACAGATCGACAAACTTAGAGTTAATTCTCTGAGTTGAGCTGGATGATATTCGAGCTCAGATCGACGAAATCTGAAGTTCAGCTTCAGCATATTCCTTCCAGTTTAGTTTCTCTGAACTCAGCTCGACGAAGACAGATTCTTTGCTCGACCAACTTAAAGAGCAGAATTGGCTAGTTATTTCCAGAATGCAGTTCACTGAGCTCAGATCGATGAACAGGATTTTGCAGCTCAACAAACTTGGATCTCCGGTCGACAAAATCTGTTCAAAGCTCGATGATTTCTGTCCAGTGCCAGACTTAGAGTTTTTCCTCACTTTTGTTCTTATTTCCTATATTATTTAGAAGTGATTTTCTGAGTAATTGATGCACATATTCTCTTGAATATAGTCATTATTGCCATCATTAATTATGGTCTTCATCAGGGTTAATTACTTGCTTAATTTATTGGGACAGTTGGGGAAACTCATTAAAGACGATATTCTCCAGCCATTTTCATTCTCCAGGCAATCAGCAATCAATGCTTGGAATTCAAAATTTCAAAGAAGAATTCGACATCAAAATATAAAAGAGACTTTTCTCTTTTCAGACGACCAGTAATATACAAGGAACTAATATAGATGAATTACAGAAACATACAGAAGAATATTTGCTTCTTCTCTATGCAGAAAACAACCTGTTTTCCCCTTGCTCTTACTGAAGGCTAAAGAAGAACAACAAACAAATATCAAGAGTCCTCTTCAACTTCTTCTCCAGGAATATTCAAGGACAACAACTCTGAATTAGTCAGAAGATTCCTGGATCATTTCATGACAAGGCTGAAGATCTACACCCTGAGTAAGGCTCCAAGTGATTGTGAGATCTCCCTGGAAATAGATCTTGTGGTGGCAGTCACCTGATCAAAAACCTGTTAGTGGATTGCTATTAGGGTGGTAGAAGAGTGAATGTACCCAGGTCTGGAAACTACTATAAATTTCTTGTATTGTCTGGTTACCCATTTTCTTTTTATTCTTGATGTGTTGTGGTAGTTTAGCTTAGACTACATTTCTTTTTCTATTACTACTATTGGTATCATCTACTTTACTCTGATAATATTTAAAATAGCCAAAAGTTTTAATTACTCTATTCACCCCCCCTAGAGTAAATCAGGTCTATTCCCCATCTTTCATATTGATTCTTTAGTTGTATTCTTCCCATCTCTATATTTATAGTAAACTTCTCCCTGATTGTTGGATGCGTGTGTTTGATCGTGTAAAACGTAATTTTGTTTAATATTAGCTTTCATGACTATGTGATTGCCTTATGGTTTATTCTTGAAAGGAGCGCCTCCATTTCATCTCATCTCCCCCACCCTCGTATGAGTGCCACACTTGCAATTGCTAGTGGCGTACATTGCAAAGAAGTGCTTTTGACCCTCATTTATTGCAAACCAATCCATTAGCTCACCCAATTGTGCATCTACCCTTGTGAAGCAATGAAGGTGTGCCACACTTGTTAATTTAGTTGTTCCTTTTCTTTTCTCAAACCCAAACCAAACCCAGTATTTATTTATAGCTCTTGCAATTAAATTTCTAAACAATCAAATCACGTACCCCAACCAATGTTTGTTGAGGGATCGATACTTTGGGAGTTACTCCAATATTTTATTTTACTTGATCGACCAATGCACTTGTCGAATGTTCATCAATGATAATGAGGAACATGACTGTCATGGTGTTAAGGATGTGATTGTTGATCATTTATCTAGACATGAGTGTGGTGGTCCTTCTCAAGTAGACGCTACACAAAATTCTGACTACTTCCCTAATGAGATATTCTTCGTTATTTGCATAATCCCGACATCTCCTTGGTTTGGGAATCTTGCTAATAATCTTGCATGCAGTGAACTTTCCCCAAACCTATCATTTCAGCAGAGAAAGAAGTTCATATCCTATGGAAACTATTTTTTCTGGGTGTATCCTTTGTTGTTTTGCACTTGTGCCGATGGAATTGTCCGCTGGTTTGTCCCTGAAGCTGAGCATAGTTTGATTTTACAGCACTGCCATGATCGCAAGGACAATTATCACATGGGTGACACCAAAATGACACATAAGTTTCTCCAATGTGGGTTCTACTGGCCTACTTTGTTACATGAATCTTATATGCATGTCAAAGAATATAATGAGAGTCAGTGGACCAAAAATATTTTGTGAAGGAATGAGATGCCCCTC
The DNA here is from genome assembly GCA_039583875.1 of Platanthera guangdongensis. Classification (NCBI taxonomy): domain Eukaryota; kingdom Viridiplantae; phylum Streptophyta; class Magnoliopsida; order Asparagales; family Orchidaceae; genus Platanthera; species Platanthera guangdongensis. The sequence continues at coordinate 106,072,651 of CM077156.1, forward strand.
AATAACATGCTAGTCTGTGAACCATTTAATGTATATGCCATTGACTTCATGGGGCCATTCCCTTCGTCATGTGGTCAGAATTTTATTATTGTGGCTGTGAATTATTTGTCAAGCGGGTGGAAGCTAAATCTATCACTGTTAATGATGCGTGAACTGTATTGAACCTTTTGCACAAATATATTTTTGCTAGATTTTGGACTCCGCAGATTATAATTAGTGATGGTTGAAGCCATTTCTGCAATCAGTAGTTTGTGCAGTTATTAAAGCATACTGGGGTTCATAATTGGGTGGCGATGGCATACCATCCACAAACATAAGGGTGGGTTGAGGTTTCTAATCACGATCTGAAGAGTATTCTTGAGACGTCGATCCATGCAAATATAAAGGATTGGACGAGGAAAGTTGAGGAGGCATTGTGGGCCTTCAGGACTGCTTATAAAACCCCACCATTGTTGGGATGTATCCTTTCAAGTTGGTTTCTGGGAAGTCAAGCTATTTACTGGTAGAATTGGAACACAAAGCACTATGGGTGATAAAACTTCTTAATTTGGATTTCACTATCCCCGCTAAGAAGTGACTGATGCAACTCAACGTGGTCGATGAGTTTAGGTTATTGGTTTATGAGAATGCTTGGATATAAAAAACAAACAAAATGCTGGCATGAACGTCACATCAAAATTCATGTGATCCGGTTGGGAACTTTCACGGTGTAGTGGCCTAATTATGGTGGAGTGGCCCATTTGTGGTGACTGATCTGACCCCTTTTGGTGCAATCAAAATTCATGGGGACCGGTTGGGAACTTTCACAGTGAATGAGCATAGGTTGAAGCACTTTGAAGGATGGGAGATTGTTGAGGCTACTCACCAACTTGGTCTAAGGGTGCGAGATAAAGTTTGTTTAGACTGTGTGTCTTCTACTCTCTAAACTTGGCTCTTGGTTTCGGTACTAATCTTTTGCTGGTTTTTTTGGGTTTTGTAAGTTTTCTTTGCTTTCACTTAATTTATGTAAACTCTTTTTGTAATTAATAATTTAGGTACTTGGTCCACCTTAAGGACGGTAAACAGAAGGGCTTCTGGGAGACAACACAGTGACACAATTTCTGTACTGTGTTTCTTAATTTGTGCTAGTAAATGTTATTGTACTTTTGTCTTATGTAGTTATCTTTTAAAAATTATACGGTGTTTTCTTGGATGTTTTTGTGCGCAGATGGCGCAGATGTTTGGTTAGTAAAATTTTTTATTGATGTTGTGGCGATTATATTATGAATTCCTTGCAAAACTATTGTATGCTCATTTTTGAGCATGGGAACATCTCTTCCTCGGATCTATTATTTATTGTTCATGCTTATCTTATAGAAGTTTGTATAGATTAATTCTGGGTTGAGAGAGCTATTGCATTATTCCCCGTGCACATGCGCATTACATAACATGCTAGAAGTGTATCTATTGTAGTTATATAATCTTTTTTATATTCATCGCACACGACAACACCTTCATGAGTGAGTGATTAGCCATTAGCACATTACGAGCTTGCTCATTCTTTTGTGCGTGATTTTAAAATCATAGCGCATTCATAGGTCTGTGAGACAAAGTAAAATGTTGACTCTTGTTGTGCTCCTAGTCGAATGTGTAAGTCACATTTAGAAATTTGTGTAGATTCAATTTATTTACATGTTTTTAGTTTATATTTTTTTTATTAGCGTAGATATTATTTACTCTACTAAAAAGGGGAAATTCGATGTGAATCAAAAGGTAGTGTAGGAATATGTGTAGACATTCGTTAGCCTCACATTGCTCGAGTGGGGAGGAAGTATAGTCTTTCTCTGTAGCTAAGAAATTACCCTAAGCTACTCTCAAAGCATGGTTACACGATTAATCAAGCACACGTGTGTGATGTTGGCCATCATTTTGGCCCGAGTGAGCTTCTTTACCCAATCCTATCATCTAGCATTGCCAGCCCCGTTATGCCTACCCATCTATTGATTCAGCTCCACTATTGTCTCACCAAAGCAAGAAGTCAATCCTAGTCACACACCCAAATTTGAGCTTTAATGCATTGTATTTTCATGATTGGGGTGTTGATGGGGTGATTTTGTTGTGGATATATGGATGTGCTCAAATGAATATGTGGTAAAAAATTGTGAAAACAATTATAAATGAAAATGAAAAAGAGAAAAAAGGATATGAAAAAAGTGAAGGAAGAAGAGTTTTATTTAAAATCATTATGAGAAATTTTTGTGGAGTAGGCGGTGCACACACCCATGTCATCAACTCTAAGTCTAGGGGTGTGGTCCACCGACATGTTATTGTGGTGTGAGGACAGTGTTATGTGCTAGCTCATTTGGGATTAGGTGCACGAGCCTTTAGTTTTATCATTATTTACATCGCATAGACCCAAACCACATTCTAAATCTAAAGTCCTACTGATTTGCACAGTCAATCTTGTGCCTTAGAGAGTGTGTGAACGGGCAAGCGTATGTTCATTGACATTGATGGATATTTTTGGAGGTTATCCCGAGCCCCACTGGGACACTAAGGTGGTGCCATTATTGAATTTGGAAAGCAGCCTGATATTGATCCTCAAAACATTTTCGGAAAGCTCCTTTCACATGAGCTATAAATGAACACAAAGAATAAAGAGGAGCAACTAAGCAAGACTTCAGGCAAAGAGCATTCTTTAGCACTGAAGGCCGAAGGGTTAAAGAAGCTTAAAGTTGTGTCACCTGTAAGGACGCAAGCTTCTAAAGTTCAAGAGGACTCTTAGAAGAGCATCTTAAGCTCAGAAATGTCTGATGGAGAGTTATCTCTGCTCTTTAAGCACTTTAAGAGGATGTTCACCAAAGGTAGGCAAATGAAAATTCAGTCCTCCTACTCCAACTTTAGAAGGTCACATCGAGACGGTGATCCGTTAAAGAAAAGCTTCAACGATAGGTATATGTCGAAATAGAGCAAACATATTTGTACTTACCTTGTGTGCTACTATTGCAATAAGCCAGGGCACATGATTGTTGACTGCACCTATAAGAAGAAAGAGGAAAAGTGCTTCATAGCGAGGAAGCTAAAATCCCTCAGCCATAGTGACTCAAGTGAATCAAGTTCTGATGATGAATCCCATTTTGGGCTAATGGCACACATCGATGAGAATGAAGGAGAATTTGAGTACAATGGGAAGGTAAACACTCACACTCTTCTCTCTAAGCAAGAAACTGCCTCAGATGGCCATGATGTCTACTCCTCTAAAGGGGATGATTCTGATTTAATCGCTCAATATCAAGTTCTATTGAAGGCCTTTGACAAAAGTCGAAAGCTCGTCAAAGCACAATCAAAAGAGATTGTTTCCGTTAAGGAAGTGGAATCAAATTTGAGGGAGGAAATTGGAAAATTGACTCCTCTTAGAGACGATTTCCAATCCCTGAACGAGAAAGTAAAGGACTCGACCGAGCTATTGACTTAGGTGGAGAGATTTCTTAACAAACTGGAAGAGAAGTTAGAGTCGTAAGGAAGCTGGTAGAAAGCTTCTTGAAGCCAAAGAGTATGCTTCCCTTTATTGATAGCTTATTAGACTCAAAGAATTATAATGGTGTGGCGTATAAGCTGTTAAGGGTGAGTGAAAGGTTGTTCAATGTAAAACCAATTTCATAAAGGTAGTCTTCCCAACTAACAAATATGACTTTGAATCGTCCTATGCTCACTATGCTAGGCCTACACACGTGGAACATGTCAAAAGGAGCGAAGGATGGACCCGCCCTAGGGATTTCGGAGAAAGTGTGTTCATGGCAACTTATGAAGAAATCACCCATAATATTTATGGTCCATACGTTCATGGACCAAGTGGCAAGAAAGCTCCAAAATCCAAAACTATTGTTTCCAAGGCTAAGGAGACAGTGAAGACTTGTGTTTGCTGCAATCATGAGGCTTCCACCTCCAAGTCAGTAGCTCCTTACAGAACTCCCATTTATATGGTGAAGTAGGAATATTATATTTGATGGTGGGGCAAACCGTAGGGGGGTGAATTAGGTTTGCACCGTAGTTTGAAATTTATAAATATTTTGCTGGAGGAAATCGAGTTCTGGAAGCTACTACAGGGCATTAGGTATCTAACAGGCGGCAGTACGTCTATGGACTCATTTTCCTATGCAAGATCGTTCGCAAGCCCCAAAGACCAAACACTTGACAAAACCAGAACAATCACATAATCAGATAAAGAGGAAATATGAATTCAATTGAATGAATTAAAATGACAATTGTTCTAAATAATTACAAAACATGAACTCCGTGACGCCGGAGATCGAAGGCGATGGAATATAAAAACTCTTTTGGTTTCTATACCAATATGCTCCATGAACTGGTTTGCTCTTTCCTCTTCCCTCCAGGAAAAGTCTTCGAGCCGTCTCTTCACCTGCTCACAAGGAAGGGTCTTAGAGCCTCGCTAGATCCTCCCAATCTAGACGTCCTTATCCCCAGGACAATTTCCCACGGAATTCTTTCCGAATTCCGACGACCCTCACCTGTCAATTTTCCTCTCTCAAGATTTAGAAAAGACAAAAAGATTACAAAAGTAAGAGATATTAATATTCAAAAGATGAAGTTCTCCCTCTCAAAACTACTCCGTAGAGCGATCCACGGGTGGTGCTTAAGATCTCTGTTTATTGGCAACCGGTCCGCTCTTCGTATTCATTGTAGATCTTGGGTCTCTGGAGTCTTTTGATCACAAGCAGGAGTGAGAAGACTATCTTCTTCTTTGATGGAGACTTGTGGAACGAAGCTCAAGAAGGCGGCCGAACCCTAGAATTCACGAACTCCCGTCCTTTCTTTTTCTCCAGATACCAGGCACAGAAAATAAGGCGACCTTGTATACGTCTTCATGAAAATAGGCTACCACCGGCAGTAGGACTAGCGGCCGCCAATAAGTTCGCGTGATTGTTGTTCAAGCTGTCATCCAAATATGGAATGCTATTTAAAATGAAATATTTGATGCTTAATCATTGGTAGTGTCGCACGGTTACTGCTTATGTCGCTTGGTAATATGGAGCATGATGATTCAGAACATTAGTGTCGAGTCGTCGAGAGGCTATCGCGGCGCGATAACCTCTATCGACTGTGGCAGAATAGCCTTCGTCGAAAGGTCCATCTTGCAGTTCGTCGAGTCGAGAAACCATGCGTTCGTTGAGAAGGCGAGCGCTCCGTGGTAACTGGTAGCACCTAGCGGTAGCATCCACTCAATGATACTGTCTTGATGCACTCAATGCTTTTCTTCTCAACACCCTCGACGCACTGTTGAGTGAGCTAGAACGGGGCGGTAGTACTAACGCTTTCTAATAATTTCCCGAGTGCCATGTCCATTTAATTTCAGCTACCGCGCAGCAGTAACTTCTAATGCCCGAATGTCTCAACTGTAGGAGGCTTCTTCTATTCACTTGAACCTGCCAACCTGCACATTCTATCAACAGAATACATGATCAAATACAATCTGGCAGTTGATATTCTTAAACACAAGACATGTGAAACATCGGTTCCAACAAACTCCCCCTTTTGATAATATCAACTTCCGTTCATGAGAAATAACAATGAGATACAGTGCATATAAAAATACGAGTTATAGGCTATCATCAGGTTGCAGCAGGTTCTCTATATGGATTCCCTATATGCGCTCCCCCTGTCTACATGTTAGACATGCTCCCCCTATCTATGTGCACTCCCCCTACATGTGACCTCTCCTAATCCCATACTCAAGAGCGTACTCATGAACACTTTATTCTCCCCCATTGATAATATCAAAATGGTGGGCAAGACCAACCAGACATGCAGGATGAAAAATAGTAGAAATGATGAGCGTTGTGAGAAGTAGCAAGTAGTGCACACACAAAGGTAAAGATATCCATGACATGAATAGAGGTGACTCAACAAAAAACATATCAGAGAATTTCAAGCACATGAGTCACACACTGTAGCAAAGTACACAGTTAGAGAAAATCAATTTTCAGATTAATCATGAATTGGACAGCATGGACTAAACTAAGCACACAACGAGTACATCTACAATGCTATAAGAGTAAGGAAGTAATCAAGTGAGACAATCATTGAAAACGTCATGACTGTAAATTGTGTGCTAGTACGTATTGTGTGAAAGAGAAGGATAATGTAGTTGCAGTCCAATTCTTATGCATGGAAGTTTTAGACAAGGCAATGGCATGTGCGCATCTAGCATCGAAAGCAAGATAGCACCAAAAGAAAAAAAAAATCATATGGTGCATGTGAATCTCGATCGGCTAGGAACCTAACACAAGAGAAATAAGATGAATAATCACCCCACATGTCATTCGCTGTCATACATGGGCAAAAACTAGTGTCACTATTCTAAAGATATATTTGATTCACAAGATCGAAGTGACTGTTTAACCAAGGAGCTCATCCTCACAATGCTCATGGAGACTTATTAGGAGGAGTGAGTAGTTCTTGGGGGGACCATGACAAGAGATGTGGTGGCAAGCATATTTTTATTTTGTTAGCGTAGAGCTATAACTTTTGTTATCATTTATTTTTATTCACTGAGCCCCGAGTCAATCGAAATCTATCGACCTAGATAGATACACTTTAACTTGTATACATACGACTATTGTACTAGAGTTTTGGCCCAAAGTTTCACACCAAATATAATCACAAATGTATCATGACAATGACCATTCAATGTATTTCTAGTGTGTTAGAATTTTGTGTCACGAGTTATATCATGTACACATAGCATTTTTTGCCTTGAGTGCACCGGCTAGGGATGTGTGTACCATGTGAGTCGTTCCCCTATCTGAATCCTCACACATACCTAGGTTAATAGTTAACACACAGGACCTCATCTTGTCGCACTCAATAGCTAAGTACCTATAGATTCAGCCCACTATGACCAAAGGACAATGTTTGCATAGATTAAAAATCTGAACTCAAACATTGTACGTTCGCGTTATGGTCTAAGTCACAGTCATGTGTGCCCTATAACATTACAAATCAACATCATTTTTTTGTTTTTTTTAAAACATAAAATATGACAAGAGAACTCAAAAAAGACAAAAAAATAAAAAATAAACATAAAAATAAAGACACGAACCAAAAAAACATGCCAATGATTAAGATAAGAGATCCAGAATACCAATCTCGAGTCGAAGTAGTGAGAAACATGCATCCGGGAGTGGCTTAGTGAATATGTCCGCTTGTTGGTCATCAGTGCCAATGAAATGTCCACTCACGTTCTCCTTTTTTATATGATCGTGAATAAAGTGGTGATGCACGTCAATATGTTTTCATCTAGAATAATGCACTGGATTATATGTCAAGTCTATGGCACTATTATTGTCACACCTAAGTGTAACATTCCTACAAGTTAAGCCAAATTTTTCTAATGTTTGGGACATCCACAGTGCCGGTGAACAACAACTTCCTAAGGGAATATATTTGGCCTTAGCGGTAGACAGTGCAACAGAGTTCTATTTTCTATTTGACCAAGAAACTAATGCAGTCCCTAGGAAATGACACATACCACTTATGCTATTGCGTTCAAGTGAACATTCGGCATAGTCCGAGTATGAGTACCCGTGAAGTGTGAAATCAGTGGTATGTGGCTACCAAAGTCCAATGTTTTCTGTGCCAATCAGGTACCTAAAAATGTGCTTTACTGCTTTCAAGTGTAACTCCTTAGGGTTGGCTTGATATTTAAAGCAAAGACACACCGCGAATGTGATATCAGTCCTAAAGGCAGTCAAATATAGCAATGACCCTATCAAACCTCTAAACAAGGTCCGATCGACGGAAATGCCTCTTTCATCTTTTCCCAATTTAAAAGAGGGACTCATAGGAGTTTTGACTTGTTTAAGATTCTCTTACCCAAAACGCACAAGCATATCTTTAATATATTTTGACTGTCTTATAAAAACCTCATCTTTGTGTTGAGAAATCTTAAATCCTAGGAAATAGGTAAATTCTCCAAATAGGCTCATTTCAAATTTAGATTTCATAAGGGTGATAATTTCTTCACACATATTTTCATTCGTTACCCCAAAAATGATATCATCCACGTAGATTTGTAGAATAATTAGATCTGAATTCTTGTTCTTTACAAATAAGGTTGTGTACGCACTACCCATCCAAAAGTCATGATCTAAGTGAAAAGTAGTGAGCCTATCGTACCAAGCATGGGGTGCCTGCTTCAATCCGTACAGGGCCTTCACCAACTTGTATACGTGGCTTGAGTAGGCGGCATTCATGAAACTGGGTGATTGCTCGACATATACCTCTTCTTTAATATAATCATTTAAGAAGGCACTCTTGACGTCCATTTGGTACAGTCTAATTAGTTGTTAACTTCCAAATGCCAAAAAATATGAATGGACTCAAGCCGAACAACTGGGGAAAATGACTCTTCAAAATCCACACCCTCTATCTGAGAATACCATTAAGCCACCAACCTAGCTTTGTTTCTTGTAATCCTAGACTCACCATCAAGTTTATTTTTGAAAACCCACTTTATGCCTATGATTGGATGGTTATCTAGATGTTCCACTAAGTCCCACACCTTACTTCCCTCCAAATGGCTCAACTCCTCATTCATCGCAAAGATCCATGATTCATCTTTCAAGGCTTCTAAGACGTTCTTGGATTCAATATCAGATAGAAAGCACAAGTTTGAGAAGGACCCGTGACATGCAAACCGAGTTCTAACTCCTTGAGATGGCTCTCCTATGACTAGATCACGTGGATGTTGCTTAGAAAAAATTAAGTTATTAGGCGGGCTGTGTTCTTGTTCATGAGATTGAGTTTCACTCTCCACGATTCTCTCCTCACCTTCATCCCCTATTGGTGCATTCTCTTCAACTTCCTCTTCATTAGTCTTAGGTCGTTAGATGGGGAATTTTCATCGAAATGCACATGAGCCGATTCTTCAAACACTAGAGTCCTCTTATTGTAGATTCTATATGCCTGACTCTTACTCGAGTATACTAGGAAGACACCTAGATCAGAATTTTCTTCATATTTTCCTAGGTGATCCTTGGTGTTTAGAATGTAGCACGGGCAACCAAATACTCTAAAATATAGTATAGAAGGATTCCTTTCAAAATACAGCTCGTTTGGAGTTCGCTTTAAATGTGGACGAAGCATGACTTGGTTCATCACGTAGCTAGCCAAGTTAACCGCTTCGGGCCAAAAGGATAAGAGTAAGCCGAACTAGGCGAGCATAGTGCGGGCTAATTCTTGGAGTGTGCGATTCTTTCTTTCTACATCCCCATTCTGTTATGGAGTGCAAGGGGTTGAGAATTCGTACTTAATTCCCATGGTGTCACATAAGTTTGAGAAGTCCACATTCTCAAACTCCCCTGCATGATCTGATCTAGTACATTTTATCTTTATCTCCTTGTCATTTTGAAGTCACGTGCAGAGATTGGAGAATTCGCTAAAGGTGTCAGATTTGTTTGCCAGAAATATCGTGCAGCTATAACATGAGTAATCATCTTTGATAACGAAGGTGTATCGTTTTCCACCTAGACAACACAAACTTAGAGGTCCAAACAAGTCCATGTGAATGAGTTCGAGTGGTTTAGACGTGGAAAGTTTAGTTTTGCTTTTGAAAGAGATTTTGACAAATTTCCCCTTTTAACACGGACCATATAAGACATTTAAACTACCGCTTAAGTTGTGAAGTCCCCTAACAAGTTTTTTTTCGATAGTTTTACAATAAGCTTGCTACGAGTATGTCCTAGTCTCCTATGCCAAAGGTCTAATTAATCATTCTTAGTAACTAGGCATTTCAAATTTGATGTAGACAAATCATCAAAGCTAACAATGTACACATTATTATTTCTGTGAGCTACAAGTAATACACTAGAAGTTATGGCATCAATAATCTTGCAAGTGTTTGTAGATGACTCAAATAACACATTTAGACCTTTATCGCACAGTTGGCAAATAGAGATGAGAGTATGCTTAAGTCCATCTACATAAAAAACATTTGAAATAGAGAATGCCTTGTTACCAACAGTGTCGCTCCCAAGTATTCATCCTTTGCTATTGTGCTCAAATGTCTCCATTCCACCCTTCTTCTTCTCCAAGCTAAAGAACTTATCTTTATCTCCTGTCATGTGCTTGGAGCAACCAGAGTCCAAGTACCACACTCTCTTTGTGTCCTTAGCCAGCAAACAGACCTAAAAAGAAGATGTGGGTAAAGTTCTGGTTACCACAGTTGTCCCACCCATACGATAGGTAGAAGACTATGGTAGACAAACTTGCATGTTTTTCTTGGCATCTTTCCTCAAGCACGAACTGGATGTGTGGCCAAACTTATGATAGTTTGCACACAACATGTAGGCATTGTACTCTACTTTTATCGTGTCGAACAAGCTCTTGGTTGAGGGGGGTGGATAGCCCTCCAGACTTCTTATCCTTATTGTTAGATTTATTCAAGTTGGACTTAGGCTTGGAGTGATAGTGATTCACGCTTGGTGGTGATGTTGGACCCACATATCCTAGTCCAAACTTCCCAGATCCATGACGATGTGCTCGCAAAAGCATATCCAATGATTTTTGGCCTATTCCAAACTTTTGGACGACATAGTTGAGATCATGGATCCTCGCCTTTAAGGTGGTGTTTTCAGTCACAAGCTTTGCACACCGATTGGCAAATTGTTTCTTGACTTCCTCTACATTCGCAAGATACATTTGAAGTCTTTTCTCCAAGACATTCTTTTCATTGATGAGACTAGTTGTTTTCAATGTTGCCTTGGAGAGACTTGCCTTTTGTTCTTCGATCGTTGTCATCAAGTGAGAGAACTCCTGACACTCGATCTTCTCTTTACCAATTCTTATTACTTCAATTTTCAATTTTTCGATGTCCTTTTTGATTTTCTTATTCACTGCTCTCAAGGACGTTTTCTCAGAAATTACGCTTTCTAATTTATCAACTAAATTTCCATAAATTTCATGAAGTTTAGTATAAGTATGTGGAGTTACCTCTGTGTCGCTCTAGATACTGGACTCATCTTCAGATTCATCTTGATTCTTTCCCATGAGACATAGGTTTGCCTCGTCTTCACTTCCAGAGTCTGTGGTGTTTGATTCATCAGAGCGATCCTCATCCCAGGTGAGCGCCTTCAACACCTTCTTCTTCCCTTTGTTGCTGCTTTGCTTTTATTTTTCCTCCCTCTTGAGTCTTGGGCATTCTTGGTTTAGGTGCCCAGGCATGTGGCAGTGATAGCACTCCGTCTAGGACTTCTCATCATCTCTTTCCATATCTTTCGATGGCTTGTTCCACCTTCTGCCTTCTCCAGCTCCCCTCTTCAGGAATTTCTTGAATTGTCCCTACTTCTTGGGATTCCTCGTGAACTTTTTAAATTCCCGAATGTAGAGGCACTCATCCTCACCTTCCTCAGAATCTTCAGCAGGTTTTCTCTCCTTTTCGGCCTTCAGCGCCAGTCCCTTCTTCTTTTCTTCCCTGGGATATTCTTCTGGTTGAATCTTCAATTCCAATTCATGTGTCTTTAGATTGCCGATGAGGCTTTCTATCTCCAAGGTGTTAATCTCATGAGACTCAGCAATAGCAGTCAACTTCGGGTTAAAGCGAGGAGGCAGTGATCGCAAGATCTTCCTCATTAGGTCACCATTGGGAAAATTCTTTCTGAGAGATCTTGAGGCGTTGATGATCTTGGTGAAGTGAGTGTACATGCTGTCAAAATTCTTATCGATCTCATCTGGAATTGTTCATATTCAGATTCGAGTCAAAATAGCTTCGACTACTTCACCTGTGGGGTACCTTTATGAGTGAGTTCAAGAAGACGCCATATATCATAAGCAGTCTCGCAGTAACATATTCTATTGAATTCAGTTTTGTCCAAGGCACAAAATAATGAGTTCATAGCCTTAGCATTATTCGTATATTTAAGATTGTCAGCGTCATCCCACTTATCACGTGGTTTTTCTAAGACATTATCACCAACCAGGACAGTGGGAGTAGTGTACTTTGTCTCTATCATGGCCCATATGTCCCTGCTTTGAGTGATTAGAAAGATTCTCATGCGTGTTTTCCAGTGACTATAATCACTCCCCATAAATAGTGTAGGACAACTCACACCTTGTCTCTCATTAAATGCGTGAATGAAGTTGTCCATCTTACTTCAGGTTTTTAATCCTTTTTGAAGAAACCTCCCTCTTATATCACTTATTGGATCATGTGGCCAACCTTACAGGAGGGGGTGGGGGTGAATAAGGTTTGCAGCGTAGTTTGAAATTTAAGAATATTTCGCTCCAGAAAATCAAGTTCTGGATGCTACCGCAGGGCGTTAGGTATCTAACCCGCGGTGCTATGTCTGTGGACTCGTTTTCCTGCGTAAGTTCGTTCGCAAGCCCCACAACACAAAACCTTACTTAATATAACCAGAACAATCACATAATAAGATAAAGAAGCAATAGGAATTCCATTGCATGAATTAAAATGACAATTGTTCTAAATGATTACAAAAACATGATCTCCGTGATGCCGAAGATCAAAGGCGATGGAATATAAAAACTCTTTTGGTTTTTATACCGATCCACTCCATGGACCGGTTGGCTCTCTCTTTTTCCCACCAGGAAAAGTCTTAGAGCCGGCTCTTCACCTCCTCACAAGTAAGTGTCTTAGAGCCCCGCTAGATCCTCCCGATCTAGACGTCCCTATCCCCAGGACGATTTCTCAAAGAATCCTTCCCGGATTCCGACGACCCTTACTGGTCGATTTTCCTCTCCTCAAGATTTAGAAAAGGACAAAAAGATTACAAAATTAAGAGATATAAATATCCAAAAGATGAAGTTCTTGATGAGTCCGATATTTATAGGGTTTTTCGAACTCATCTGGGATGGTTTTCTCACTCGTTCACTGCATTTAAACCAGATATCGGTTATATTTGCATCGTTCGGTCATGGACCATTTGTGCACTGTTTTGGCCAATGGGTGTGTAATTGCTCATTCTATTTTGGGGGCATGCACATGGTGCTCCCCATGGCTCTTTCCTGCTATTTTCTTAGCTTTATATTTGTTGCTGGGAGCTTGTGCTCCAGTTTTGGTTTTGTTGTGCAGGTGGTGCGTTTTTCCCAAAGGCAGGAAATCTGTCTTAAGGAAAACACACGGTCGTGCGTTTCTTTCAAGCACGGTTTGCACTGGATCGTGCATTTTAGTCAGCTGGAAGAACGTCGAGCAGAGCTCGATGATTTTCGTCGAGCTGAGTTTGACGATCCTCACGCACGGTTGACGCACAGTTTCTTCGAAACTGTGCGCGAAGGAAATGCACAGTTTTCCTGTAGCTTTCTTATTCGTGCCTTCTGTGGTTAATTGTGTGCTTTGTTCATGCATGGGAGGCAGCGCCCGTGTGCGAACAAAACGCACAATTTTGATGTATGTCCCGGTTTTCCAACTCTCTATCGCTACCCATGCGATGTCCTTCACGCACCGGCGGAACTGCCCGTGCGCGAAGAAAAATGCACGGGTCAATTCTTCTTCTTCCACAGGCTTGATCTAGAAGTTAATATCGCAAGGTTTGCGAACGGTCGTGTGACAAACCGTGCGTGCCTATTTTTCTGACCTGCTTCTATTTAAAGCGCAGATTTCTTCTTCTTGGAAGAGGCTCTGTTCCAGTCCATCACAACCGCCATTCTCTGCTCTTTTGAGCGGGAAAACTTTCCCCTAGCCGCCATTTTCTCTCTCCTCCTTGGAGAGTTGATCCGACCACCATTTATCCTCAGAAAGCTTGCAATAGTTGCGCCTCCGACCACCTTCATCTTCTCCAACCTCCAAGCTACCATCCGAGCTCATTGTTGCTGTACTTGCGGAGTTCTTCGGTTAGAACTAGCCCAGCGATCATTCACGAAGAAGACGGGATATTTGTAGGAAGTGACAACCCTTTTTGGTTCCCGGATGACATCCGAAGACCGAGCTCAGACAAGGATTGACAACCCTTGAATCCGGTCGTGAATCTCGGAAAGCCTTCATGCGCTCGGTTGTATTTCTCTACCTCTTCTTGTGGTTGCTTCATTCTGAACTGGTGATAGTGGGATTGTTGCTTGAGAAAAATGTTTTGCTTAATGTTTCAGCATGTTGATATGTTGTTATGTCTTAATCATTGCTTGTGTTGTTAAGCTTCAGTTTTTCCTGTGCTTGTTGTGGTTGTGCCGTTCTAGCGATTGCTAGAAGCGTGCGTGACGAAGAGGTTATTGCGACCCTCATTAGCTCATCCATCTTCCCTTTTACTCTCTAGAGTAATACACCAAAGAGACACGGTGATGGCGACCCGCAATAGTTTTCTTATTGTTGTTAACTTAGGAATCCAAATCAATAACCCCGTTTGGTTACTTTTTCGCTTGCAATCCATTTTTCATATAGCGAAATCACACTCCCTACTTGTAGTCCTTGAGAGATCGATATTCGGGGATTCAACTCCTCACATTATTACTTGACTACGATCAGTACACTTGTCGCCGCATCAAGTTTTTGGCGCCGTTGCCGGGGAGTGCAACCATTGTGTGCATTTTGTTTTGGAAAAATTTGCAAGTGTTTGATGCTTTGATAGATTTTTCTTGTCGTATGATAAATCCTAACCCTGTTAATAGGGGTGAAAATTTGGGAGCTGATCTTGAGACCGCACGAGCGAGGCGAGCTCGCGTGCATTCTACTGCTGCTGAAGTTAGAACGGAATACTTGGGCCAAGTTGGAAATGGCCAAGGTGATAGAGTAGTGGAGGGTCAGGAGGTGGTCCAACCTCGCGTTAGGACGATGTGTGATTTCACTACACCGACTACGGGAAGTGTTTATCCAGGCTTCGGACCAGCCATTGCCAACAACCATTTTAAGATAAAGACCGCGATTCTGAATATGATCAGAAATAATACGCAGTATTCTGGTTTGCCGAGTGAGGACCCGCATCTCCATCTGGCGGAGTACTCAGAGATTTGTGGCACCTTCCGATATGTTGGAATTTCAGATGAGGTAGTTAAGCTGTAGCTATTTCCATTTTTGCTGAGGGACAAGGCTAAGACCTGGCTTCACACAATTGCCACTGGGACCGCTACCACAAGGGAGGCTCTGTCCTCTAAGTTTTTGGCCAAGTTCCACCCAGTGGACAAAATTGTGAATGCCCGAAGGGAAATTGCTACGTTCCGGCAGCTGCACCAAGAGACGTTGTTTGAGGCATGGGAGCGTTTCGCTGACCTGCAACGCCATTGTCCCCAACACTGCTGCAAGCCGTGGAATCTTGTAGAAATATTCTATTTTGGTGTTGCGCCGAACTACCGGGCTATGATCGACGCAGCAGCCGGCGACAGAATTATGAACCTTTCTCCTGAAGAGGCATTGCGGCTTCTTTGAGACACAGCATCCCATAGCACACACTGGACTGCGGGAAGAAATGCCCCTATGGGGCGAAAAATCTATTTGATGTGAATTCGGTGATGCAGCAAGACGAAGCAAGCCACCCTATGATGGATGGAAGAAGGATGCTGACCAGATCGACTACTCCTACAACTCCGATTTGGGGCATATCATGCCAGGGATGTGGAAATCCCGGCCACCATGCTTTTGAATGCACAGTTGGAGAGTCATATGCGGAACTTGCAGGTATAACCTTTGATGAAATTGTTAATTTTATAAACAGTCAAAACTGCGCTGCGCGCTATAATAATGCGTATAACCCAAACGCGAGAAATCATCCGAATTTCTCATGGAAACAAAATGCCACATGTCAAATATGGCAGGGAAGCCAGCATCAATTTGATGCTCAAGCCTCCAATAGCCAACCGCGACCGCTGCAGCCGGGTTATAATCAAGGCGGGCAAGGGGCACGTATGAGTTCTCTAGAAGAAATGATGGAAAAGTTTATTGAGATGGACCAATCTAACATGGCCACTCAAACTGCTTCTATGAGGAACTTAGAGACACAGCTGGGGTAACTTGCCCATATGTTCTCCGAGCGACACATAAAATAATCCCCGTGAGTAAGGGAAGAGTGCTGGGGAGGCAGAGGAGGGCAGAATTAATGAAGTTGCTGTGAAGTGTGAGATTAATGAAATTGAGACGGTAGCCCTTTGCG
This sequence comes from Platanthera guangdongensis, assembly GCA_039583875.1. Lineage (NCBI taxonomy): Eukaryota > Viridiplantae > Streptophyta > Magnoliopsida > Asparagales > Orchidaceae > Platanthera > Platanthera guangdongensis. The sequence goes on from CM077156.1 coordinate 106,088,739, forward strand.
ATTCAGGTTCGTATTGCAACATTCTTGCTCTGCAAGATGTTGATAGGCTTAATTTAAATGTCGAAACTAATATCCAAAAATTGATTGTGCTAGTTGATGGGTCGGTGGTTAAAACTGATAGGGTCATTAAAGAGGTGGAGGTCAAACTTAACAGGGCTGTGGTCGTTATCGACTTCAGGGTGTTGGGACCCATAGGAAATAATTTAAAGCCTATTCTTGGGGTTCCATTCCTGAAAGCCAGTGAAGCAATGCTGTGCTTCAACACATGCTGCATCACCTTGGCTTCCAAGGTCGATTTGCCGCTATCACCGTCACTTCCCACTCTAATCCCGTGTGAATCTAAAAAACTGCTGGAATTAAATATTTTATTATCTGATGATTTATCTAGAGTTGATGAGACAGGAGTTGTGTTGAATAAGCAAGACCTGGCTGTGCAAGTAAAGGATGTGCCGATGATTGCTAACGGAGAAGAGGAGGAATTGTTTGACGTGAAACAAGTTGCTGAAGAAAAGGAATGGGGGCTGTGCATGGCTATTGGGAGCGTACAGGAAACGGATTTAAAAACTTTGATTAAGCTTAATGAATGTTGTAAAATAGTTAAACATGTGACTTGGGCTGATCTTTCACCTGCCGTTGGTGAGGAAAGGATGCCCCCGATGAGAAAGATAGGCTAGTTGCTGATTTGGTTTGGGTGGATATACCACCCTGGAAATCCCCCTTTCGGTGGTGTTATGAGTCTGATATTTATAGGGGTTTTCGGACTCATCTGCGCTAGTTTTCTCACTTGTGCACTACAGTTCAACCGGATATCGGTTATATTTGCATCGTTTGGTCATTGACCATTTTGTACACTGTTTTGGCGAATGGGTGTGCAATTGCGCATTCTGTTTTGGGGGTATGCACATGGTGCTCCCCATGGCTCTTTCCTGCTATTTTCTTAGCTTTATATTTGTTGTTGGGAGCTTATGCTCTAGTTTTGGTTTTGTTGTGCAGGTGGTGCATTTTTCCCAAAGGCAGGAAATCTGTCGTATGGAAAACGCACGGTCGTGTGTTTCTTTCACACACGGTTTGCGCTGGATCGTACGTTTTAGTCAGCTGGAAGAACGTCGAGCCGAGCTCGATGAATTTTGTTGAGCTGAGTTTGACGATCCTCACACATAGTTGACGCACGGTTTCTTCGAAACCGTGCGTGAAGGAAACACACGGTTTTCCTATAACTTTCTTATTTGTGCCTTCGGTGGTTAACCATTCGCGTTGTTCACGCACGGGCGGCAGCGCTCGTGTGCGAATAAAATGCATGGTTTTTTTGTATGCCCCTGTTTTCTAACTCTCTGTCGCTACTCGTGCGATGTCCTTCACTCACGGGTAGAACTGCCCATGCGCGAAGGAAAATGCACAGGTCAACACTTCTTTTTCCGCAGGTTTGATCTGGAAGTTAATATCGCACGGTTTGTGCACAGTTATGCGCCAAACCGTGTGTGCCTATTTTTCTGACCTGCTTCTATTTATAGCATAGATTTCTGCTTCTTGGAAGAGGTTCCGTTCCAGTCCATCCCAGCCGCCGTTTTCTGCTCTTTTGAGAGGGGAAACTTTCCCCTAGCCACCATTTTCTCTCTCCTCCTTGGAGAGTTGATCCGACCACCATTTCTCCTCAGAAAGCTTGCAATAGTTGCATCTCCGGCCACTTTCATATTCTCCGACCTCCAAGGTACCATCCTATCTCATTGTTGCTGCACTTGGTTAGTTCTTCGGTCAGAACTAGCCCAGCGATCATTCACGAAGAAGATGGGATATTCGAAGGAAGTGACATCACTTTTTGATTCCCGGACGACATCCAAAGACTGAGCTCGGACAAGGATTGACAACCCTTGAATCCGGCCGTGAATCTCGAAAAGCCTTCATGCGCTCAGTGGTATTTCTCCACCTCTTCATGTGGTTGCTTCATTCTGAACTTGTGATAGTGGGATTGATGCTTGAGAATAATGTTTTGCTTAAGGTTTCAGCATGTCGATATATTGTTATGTCTTAATCATTGCTTGTGTTGTTAAACTTCAATTTTTCCTGTGCTTGTTGTGGTTGTGCCGTTCTAGCGATTGCTTGAAGTGTGCATGACGATGAGGTGATTGTGACTCTCATTAGCTCATCCATCTTCCCTTTTACTCTCTAGAATAATCCAACAAAGATACACGGTGACAGCTACCTGTAATAGTTTTTTTTATTATTGTTAACTTAGGAATCCAAATCAAAAACCCACCTTGGTTACTTTCCCGCTTGCAATCCCTTTTTCATATAGAGAAATCACACTCCCTACTTGCACTCCTTGAGACATCAATATCCGGGGATTCAACTCCTCACATTATTACTTGACTACGATCGGTACACTTGTCGTCGCATCAGTTCTCCCTCTTGAAGACTACTCCGTAGACCGATCCGTGGACCTTGTTTAAGATCTCCATTTGTTGGCAACTGGTCGGCTCTTTGTATTCATTGTAGATCTTGGATCTTCGGAGTCTTTCGATCACGAGCGGGAGTGAGAAGTCTATCTTCTTTTTTGACGGAGACTTGTGGAACGGAGCGCAAGAAGGCAGTCGAACCATAGAATTCACGAACTCCCATCCTTTCTTTTTCTCTAGATATCAGGCACAAAAAATAAGGAGGCCTTTTATACGTCTTCATGAAATAGGCTACCGCCAGTGGCAAGACTATGCCCGGCTTTAAGTTCGCCCACTAGTTGTGCCAGCTGTCGTCCAAATATGGAATGCTATTTAAAACGAAATATTTGCAACTTAATCATTTCTAGCTCCACGCGGTTACTGCTGATGCCGCGTGGTAATATGGAGCACGACGATTCAGAACAAACGTGTCGAGTCGTCTAGAGGCTATCGCGACTTGGTAACCTCTATCACCTATGACAGAATAACATTCGTCGAAAGTTCCAACTTGTCGTTCGTCGAGTCGAGAAACCATGTATTCATCGAGAAGTCTAGCGCTGTGTAGTAACTGTTAGTGCCTAGCGGTAGTAGCCACTCGACGCCACTGTCTCGACGCACTGAACGCTTTTCTTCTCAACGCCCTTGATGTGGTGTTGACTGAGCTAGCACGGGGCGGTAGTACTAGCGCTTTTTAATAACTTACTGAGCGCCATGTTCATTTAATTCCAGCTACCACACAGGGGTAACTTCTAACGCCCGGCGGTATCATCAGTAGGAGGCTTCTTCTCTTCACTTGAACTTAACAACCTGCACACTCTATCAACAAAAGACGTGATCAAATAAAATCTGGGAGTTGATATTGTCCAACACAAGGCATGTGAAACACCAGTTCCAATATATAATAGAAGGTACAATAGGTTTGACTGTTGGTGTTGCGGCAAGATTGGTCACTTTGTCGTAGATTGTTGGTTTCATCTAGTGAAAATTGAAACTCCACAAGTTAACAGTTTAGGACCGGCCACTCATAATGTTAATGTTCCTAGTGGTGTTAAGCTAACAAGGAACCAAGCATCCAAATCTATTTGGGTTCTTAGGGGAAAATGATTCATGATTGAAGGTATGTCCAAATTGCCAACAAAACTCCAATTTGGTATTTAGACAGTGGAAGCTCTCGACACATGACTGGACTAGATGACTATTAAAAGAATATACCCTAGTCAAAGACGGTCCAAAGGTCATCTTTGGAGGGTATGACATGGGAATCACCAATGGATACGATATGATTACCAACGGTATAGGCTCCTTCATATAAGTGGCTTATGTTAAAGGATTATAACATGATCTCATAAGCATAAGACAATTATATGATAAAGGCTATATCGTTGAGTTCTACAAGGACAAGTGTCTCTGATAAAATCATCTACCAATTTGGAGATAGTTTTAACAGTCACTCAATGTAGAAATATTTTCTGCTTGAGTTTTCTTTGTTTAGACAATTCTACACAAATGTGCTTTTTAGAAAAAGATAGTGCATCTCTCTATGACCAATCACACGAGATTAACATATATTAATTTCAAAACTATAAGTAGGCTCTTTTCTCAAAACATAGTACGTGTTGCTCCCAACTTTAAGTACCTTAAAGAGAGTCCATGTCACACATGCCAAATGGGTAAGCAGACAAGGGATACCTTTAAGGGTATTAGTAAAAAAGATTCTTCTAAATATCTATATTTACTTCATATGAACTTGTTTGGTCCTATGCCAGTTCACAGTTTAGGAGGTAAATTCTATACATTCGTCATTATTGATGACTACAAGTCAGACGCCTTCGAGGCTTTCACTAATTTTGTCCGGCAAATTCAAAACGAATTAAACTTCTTAGTGGTCAAAAATCAGAAGCGATCACGGAACAGAATTTGAGTCTACGGCCATGACAGAATTCTGTGGAAGTCAGGGTATCTTTTATGAGTTTTCCTTTCCGCGTAGTCCACAACAAAATGGAGATGCTGAGAGAAGGAATAGAACCATCATTGAAGCATGTACCACTATATTGAATAACGCTTCACTACCAGAGTACTTCTGGGCCGAAGTATTCAACACAGCTTTCCACGTGCAAAATAGAGCATTAATCAACAAAAGACATCGTAAGACTCCCTACAAACTGTTGAAGGGAAGAAAACCGACTATTCCCTACTTTAGGATTTTTGACAGCAAATGCTTCGTACTTAACTATGAGAAATAATATCATATGAAGTTTAATGAAAAGTGTTTTGAAGGTATTTTCATAGGTTATAGTATCCATAGCAAGGTATATAAGATTCTTAACAAGAAAACCCTGGTTGTAGAAGAATCTATAAATGTTGTATTTGATGAGACAAGTATGCTCCATAATAACTCCTCTAGTGTTATTAGTCTAGATACAGGTTCCAGGATAAAAGAACTAAGCATGGAAGAAGCAGTATATGAAGATGCTTCAAGCCAATCAAAGTTGTCAATCCAAGTGTGGTGGAGGAAGAACTACTAGATGAAGAAGTCCTTCAACATACATGAGTTGCAATAGATGTGGCAGAACCTACTAGTGGGATAGGAAGAAATCTAGTGTTCAAACACCTAAAAGATCACCCACTTAATCTGATCATTGGAGAGCCAAGTGACGATATAAGGACCAGAATAGGTTTGACGTCCCCGGCCCTCCCCCCTCGTGTACTCTCATTTCCACTGAGGAGATGCACCGGGAGGCCAACCTGGCTGCAGCCCAAGCACCGCAACCCTTCTCCAGCCCACCGATGGGTTGTTGGTGGCAACAACCTCACTTTGATGACTTAAACTCGATAGTCAAGCACGCACCATGGGTACTTCCTAGGAGATCAACCATCCCAGTACCACTCCAGCCTGATCATGATTAACTATGTAATTCTCTAACTTCTCATCACCAATTGAGCTAACTTAGTGCTTCGTTGAGTCGACTGTCGCGTGGCAATAGTGAGTATCATGTGGTGATACCACTCGACACACTAAACGCACTCGACGCTCTAAACGCACTCGATGCTTTCAATTTATCGTCGAGAGGGATATCAGAGTGGCGATAGTGGGTAACGTTGGGAGATACTGCAATGTATGGCTAGACAAGCATAAAGAGGACAACAAGAATTCTCGAGTCTTGCCAAAAACATTCTCGAATCAGCAAAAGAAGAAATTCTTTTTTGACTTAAAGAATTACTTTTGGGAAAACCCCTTCTTATTTCTTATCTATGCAGACCAAGTAGTAAGACATTGCGTTTCGAGTGAGGAAGTATTGAGATATTGCTGCACTGCTATGAGGGACCAACATGTGGTCATTATCAGTCATACCGTACTGAAAGGAAGGCGATGTAGGCGGGCTTTTATTGGCCCACACTCTTTAATGATGCTTACACCCTTGTGAGTAAATGCGACATATGCTAGTGGTTGGGTAATATCTCCCACCGGGATAAGATGCCTCAAAATATTTTTTTAGAGTGCGAAATTTTCAATCTTTGGGGCATTGATTTCGTTGGACCTCTCCCTCTCTCTTATCAAAATAAATATATTATCATCGTTGTCGACTACGTATCGAGGTGTGTAGAAGCGCAAGCTGGCCCCACCAACAATGCGCGAGTTGAAGTTAATTTTTTTTAAAAGTTATTTTGTCGAATTGGCATGCCACGCAATATCGTTAGTGATAGGGGAACCCACTTTTTTAATAGCCAATTCTCCAAAATTTGGCGAAATATGGTGTCACGCATAAACTCTCAAACGCCAATCACCCCCAGACGAGCGGTCAAGCGAGGTTGTTTAACATTAGCTAAACGCACTTTTGAGGAACTGTTTCTATGAATACGAAGGATTGGGTACTTAAGCTCGATGATGCGCTATGGGTCTATCGAACAACATATAAGATAGCAATCGACAACACACTGTATCGACTGGTTTATGGAAAAGCTTGCAACCTTTCGATCGAGTTAGAGAAACGTGTGTTTGGGGAACTCAAATTATTGAATTTAGATCCTACCCTAGCTGTCGAACAACAACAATTTCAGCACAATGAACTCGATGAGTGTAGTGCAAACGCATACATGAGTAATATGCTTTAAAAGAGCGAACGAAGTTTTATCATGATAAAAATATAAAATATCCTAGAACTTTTTCGCCGGGGGATCTCGTCCTTCTTTATAACTCTTGTCTTCGCCTCTTTCTGGGAAAATTAAAATCGTGATGTTCCGACCCCTTTTTCTTTAAAGTGGCTTGGCCATACTGCACGGTTCTCATTTCCAACCCTGAAAAAGGCTCCTTTAAAGTGAACGAGCACCGCCTTAAGTTATACGTCCCCATAGACACATCAATGGAGAAGAGTGATTCGTACGTCCTTCCACCCTAAATATTAGACGTTGCTATGTGGGTTAAGCTACGCGACCTTAAACAAAGCGCTTATGGAGGCACCCCATAGATATCCTTATTAGTCTTCTTTGTCTTGTTTTATTGAATTAATAATTTTGTGCAGGATTTTTGTTGTGGTCTTCCCCTCCTTCGCTAGCAGGGATGCCATCTTTTCCCCCACCAATGTTTTATTTTTTTTCCGCTTCATACTTAGCGTTAAACATTGGGGACCGTGTTTAGTTTTAAATATGGGGGAGTCTTTTCTTATTTTATTCTTTCCATATTTTAAAAAAAATTATAAAATTTTGAAAATCTAAAAAACATTTTCTATTTGTTTTAAACTTAAAAAAACCTAAAATCTTGGAAAGTCCTATTGCGAACCCTTCATAGTGTAGCCCTCGGAAAGTCCTAGAAAATTAAAAATAATAATAATAATAATAATAAAATCTTCAACCATTAAAGATACCTAGACTTTCACAGGGCAGCTCCATTTTGTTGTGCAGTACGCGGGGAGGAAAACTCATGATTATACCTAGACTTTCACAGAATTATGTCATGACACAAGATTCAAATTCTATTCCATGGTCACTTTTGATTCTGACCACTGAATAGTTTAATTCGTTCTGAATTAGCAAAACGAAATTCATAAACACATCGAAGGTATCCCAATTTCATTTAAGAAAGAACACCCAATTAAAATGTGAGTGATCATCAATAACTACCGCCGTATATGACTTACCTACTAAGTTACGAACTTGTATTGGACCGAATAAGTCCATGTATAGTAAAAATAAGCACCTAGAGGAATCTTTATCAGCAATACCCTTAAAGGTTGACCTTGTCTGCTTGCCCATTTAACATACGTGACATGGACTCTCTTTAATGCACTTGATAGTCAGTGTGTCACGTAATTGGTCTTGAGAAAATAACATATTAATAGTTTTGAAATAATATGTGCAAGTCTCTTGTGTCATTGGTCACAAAGAGATGCATTATCTTTTGCAATAAAACATACTGGGGTAGAAGTGTTTAAGCATAGAAAATTAAGACAAAAAATATTTCGACTCCTTGTGCCTATTAACATCGTTTCCGTAGTAGAGGCCGAATTTATCAAGCACAGATTCTTGGAGAAATTAACAATGAAGACTTTATCACACAACTTACTTATGCTAATAAGATTATGTTCTAATCCTTTTTTATGAGCCACATCAGTGAATGAGACTACACAATTAGAAATCATACCCTTAGCCTTTTGTAATTCCCCGTTCATAGCCACCAAAGATAACCTTTGAATTGTTTTGACTGGTTTATAATTTTGAAGTAGGCTTCTTATCCCGGTCATATGCCAAGAGCATCCACTGTCCAAATACCGGATAGGCGTATTGTTGTCCTTTAGACATACCTTTAATCATAGATCATTTTACCTTAGGAACCTAATAAGATTTGGGTCCTTGGTTCCATGTTAGCATACTCCATGTACGTGTGTTAACACTACAAGTGGTCTGTCTCTTATGATTAACTTGAGGAGTTTCAAAGTTTATGGGATTAAACCAGAAATCCACAACAAAGTGACCAACTTTGCCACAGCACCATCAATTTAACATATTTTATCTTTTTTAAGTCTCCTACTTGACCTTTTGAACATATGGTCTAGTAGGAGCGGCTGACTTGGAGGTAAAAGCCTCATGGTGATAACACTCACATGTCTTCTTCTTCTCAAGTGACTTTTAAGGAATGGGTTTCACCATTGTAGCTTTCTTATGATTTGGACAATGAACATACAGACCATTGCTCTGTAGAGTAATCACCTCATAAGTTGCTTTGAAGACACTAGCATCGAAGTTTCGGGGACGAGTCCACCCCTGATATCTATCAACCGGCCCAACGTAAGTTGGTCGTGTTATATCTCCATAGGAAGTCTTGAAGTCAAACGGGTTAGATGGGATATCACCTTCTTGAACTTTATTTGACTTTAAGGTGCTTTACCTTTAGCTTCGGTGTAATGTCTCCATCCGTTCATATAGCATATAATAGAAGGTCCGACCGGGGCCCCACACCATATGCCACAAAACAGGCGGGGAAATTATAGGTTAATATCAATTCACAATCGTACCCTAACTCAGAGCATGATAGGGGAAGATTTTAACATTAACTTGGAACTCTATCCATGAATGTCCACCAGCCATATAAGAAACTGCATTTATATAAACTCTCGGAGGAATGTATAGCAAATACACTATCGTTTGGCTTTATGGACTTACAGTTTCTCTTTACAAAATGTGGATTACAAACTTCGGCGCGCAGGCAGGCCACAGGTGAATAAAACAAAACATTTTTAGCAGCATCAGCAGCAGCAGGGACTTCAGACTTTATATGTCCCGCTCGGCTCTCCAACATCTATACAAGGACAGCCCACCAACGGTGGTAACAAGGCAATGGTCAGCATTCAGCTGACCAATTTATAACGACCCTACCCCTTTACCGGGGTAGTGGTATTCCTTCCCTGCAGGCAAGAAATTCATATGCAGATATATATATCACACATTGTGCTCTCACGAACAAACAATCCAGCACAGCCGTCAGCCACATGGCCCGATGATCCTTACACTCAGGGCACATTCTTGGTGTACCGGCAAACCAGGGTCACACCAACGTTCCAGGTACAACACCCGATAGTAAATTGAGCAATTAGTCTTTCCAGCACGCAGGCCTAAGACTCTCATTATGTGCTCCAACTGAACGCACTTTTAGGTCTTCGAGTCGGACGGACATAACGCAGGTACGGATCAATCACCCCTCGTTGCTCAAGTTGCCTTGACATCACCGAATACCATCGTACTCGCGGCTAAATATAAGGTGCGGGTCGGTTTCGCCTTTCCTGTTCGGCACCAGGACTTTTTCACGAACTCATCAAGCTTACAATAGCCACACTATCCACCATGGACTGGCTTCACAATAGCCACAATGTCCACCAAGGGACTGACTTCACAATCAACAAGGGGAGTTCATGCTAGCATTTCTCATGATCCTCTAGCGGGCTCCGCAGAACTTATTTTCTGCACCCAACTCCGCCCAAATCCTGCAGCCTCCTGCAGTGCCAGAAATACTGGTCTTGCAAAGCATACAGAACACACACTTGCTGGTATTTTTCTGGGATTCCACACCGATACTTACTGCTACTATCCTTCACAGGCACAACCCATCAAGACTCGCAAGCATCACAAGGGTCTTTTCCTGGACTACCACTCCAGTACTTCCTGCTACTGCCCTTTACAGGTCCCACCCATGGACTCCATAAACTACACGTTTGATCGCGGAGTCTTCTCCGGTGTGTAAATGCAACATCACCAATCCAGACAAACCTGTCCCGATGGGCTTCACACAGCATGCATATTCCGTACTCCAATTCCGGATCTATATGCCAAACTATTGGGGATTCCAAGAATAAACCCAAGGGAATCCCTTAGCAATCCACCCTCTGGTGGGGGAAACCCATGCACATGCCAAAACGAAAGGACTTCACATGTCAAAGAAGGAAGATCATTACCCTTGATGACCTCTTTGGAGCCATGGACTTCTAGCCGGCTGGAAAGCACCGCAACGGCCTTGCCTCCACAACGCTGGCCTCGGATCTCGAATCGTAACTCTGTAGCTCCAATGGTGGCCGGCTCAATTCCTCCTCCTCCTCCTCCTCCTTACTCTCCCTTCTCTCTAGCTTCCTTAGAAAGAGAGTGTCCTAGTGAATAATGTGAATTCTCATCTCATCCTCGGCCTTAAAGCAGTAGGGAGAAGCCTAAGCCATCAGATCCTTGATGAAGAAAATGGACGACCATTTTTTTGCCACAAAAATCTAGTTTTTGGCTAACACAGCTTGTGACACGCCTGTGTCATAGGCCATGTCCCTTAAGCGGCACACAACCGACTCATCCAGAACAATACACAGCCCTGTTACATGCCTGTGTCATAGGCCGTGTGACTCGCAACGGCTTCAGACACGCCCGTGTTTAGCCCGTGTCTAGCCCGTGTCTAGCCTATGTACATCAGGTGGTACACAATCATCTCAACCCATATAAGACACGACCATCTGACATGCCCGTAGCATAGGCTTGTTGGGTTTCTCTATGAGGACGGCACAACACTTGTGCACGTAGTGGAAGAATAAAAAAACATCAAGAAAAACCCAAAAGAGATGAGATCGGGCCATGGTAGTTGAATCAAGAAGTTAACATACAACTAGGCAAAAATTACCTCGGTGGCATTGCGTCACAACTCAACGGAGATGCTCCAAGCTTCGTGTTCTTGCTGGTGGCGAGTTCTACGTGGAATGATATCCACGTCTCTGCAGAAATTCACACGAGCGGGAGAACACCATTCTTTCCGTCGCATGGATAATCGGGAAGGAGAGTGACCGCACCTTACTTTCCCATGGACTGCTAGGTCCGCGCCAGGGATAGCAACACCAGCGACGATCGCCGGAGAGGAGGAGGTCAACGGAGCGAGCAAGGCGGCAGAACCCTTCCATCGGCGGGATTCGGGATCGGTGGAACGAACGGAATGGCGGTACACTTCTGTCGCGGGATTCGATCGGTGAGAGATAATACCTGAAAACCCTAAGTACCTATTTATACCAAAGGCATAAACAGACTTAGAATTATCGCTATCCGCAGACCACCCAGAAAATTAGGGTTCCAGAATCGGCGAGAATCACCTAGCAGATTTGGTGAGAATCAATCGGCGAGAATCACCTAGCAGATTCGGTGAGAATCAATCGGCGAGAATCACCTAGGATCGACGAGAATCACCTAGGATCGGCGAGAATCAGTTGGCGAGTATCACTTAGGATCGACGAGAATCAGAGTACAATACTCTAAGATTCTCGCCGAACGTGAGTTGACGATACACGTCGACCGTCGACCTTGCGGTCGACGATACTCGTCGACCCGCGGTCGACGATACTCGTCGACCCTCGGTCGAATATTCTTACCAATCCTTCAAGGCAACATTTGCCCAACCCGACGATCCTTTAAGGTAACACTTTGCCCATAACCCCATTCAGGTCAGTGATTGGTAACCTTTACCAACACAGTCAATCATCCAACTTCTCCACATCTCTTATGTGCGACCCTGCAGGCTCATATCGCGTTGGCAGTGAGATTACATGTTTGACCACTTCTAGATCACCATGGTTGTTGGGTACATTGGTCAAATGAACCTGATTTGAAGAAGCCTCACCCAACTCAATGATATACATCATAATGTATTTGATGTATGTTTGAGTTATTTGTGCAGGTTAAGAAAGTACTGGACTGAAGCAAAAAGTTTCTAAGTCCATGTGTCGACACCCAGAGGGAAAGTGTCGTCACTTAAGAAAGCTTGTGTCGACACCCAGACAAGCAGTGTCGACACTTGGAGTCGTTGTGTCGACACCTGGGAAGTAGAGTCGACACCAGATAAAAAGTGTCGACACTTGGAGCTGTGTCGACACTCAGTGAAGAAAAGTGCAGACAGAAAGTGTCGACACAAGGAGCTGAGTCGACACCCAGTGAAGCAGTGTCTACACCAGAAAGTGTCGACACTTGGAGCTGTGTCGACACTCAGCAAAAGTCTGCAGAGTCTAAGTACAAGTGTCGACACTCAACACAATGTTTCGACACTATACAGAAGAGTCAGCATTTGAGGAATGTGTCGACACTCAGCACAATGTGTCGACACACTACCAGAAGAGTCAACACTTGAAGTAAGTGTCGACACCCAGCACAATGTGTCGACACTTAGCTAAAGACTCAACACTTGAAGAAAGTGTCGACACAAGTAGCAGTGTCGACACTCAGCAAAGAACAGAAAGAACATCAAATTATTCTAAGTACAAGTGTCGACACTAAGGGAATGTGTCGACACTCAGCTGTAGTCTCAACATAAGAAGGTGTGTCGACACAAGGAGCTGTGTCGACACTCTGCAAGATTCAACATAAAAGGATATGTGTCGACACCTAGAAGGAGTGTCGACACTTGACAGTTTCAACACAAGAAGATGTGTCGACACAAAGGAGATGTGTCGACACATAGAAGAATTCAGCAAAAGCTAGAAGAACAAGAACTTGTGTCGACACTCAATCTCAGTGTCGACACATGCAGAAGAATCTGTGTCGAGACATACAAGGAATTGTGTCGACACCTTGTAGTCTTGCGTCGACACTTACACAACGTGTGTCGACACTTGGTCTATAAGTGTCGACACTTAAAGACAGAAAGTCTCGACACTATCATACAGATAGAGATTTTCAAGAAGTGACTGGTTGACATGACAGCTGCCGTTCCAGCCGGTCTACAGCAACTGTCAGAGATGTCAGAAGTCAGTTATGAACCGGACCAGCCGGTTACCATGAAGAATGCCTATAAATAGGCACCCACAGTTTACAGAAACCGTGGTTGTTGAAGTTGTTGAAAGAGTTGATCAAGTGATTAACATGTAGTACAGATTATTCAAGTAATCAGAAAAGTGGTACACAGAGTATCAACACAAGAAGATCTTGCAGTCCAACTGCAGATCTAAGAAGTTGGAGAGAGAGGGCTCCTTCCAAGAAATCAGCCTTTGGAACTAGGCTGAGAAGAAGGATTTAGATTCAGTCTGGATCTTAAGTAGCAGAGGTCAAGGAACAACTGCAGAGGATTCAGCCTTATTCAGTTCTACTCAAGAAGCTTTGAAGAAAGCTAAGTCAGGGTGAATCCAGCTGAGTTCTTCCAAGAACTCATCAAGAATCTCTCAACTCCCCTCCTTTAATTCTGAGTTGTAGAGTTATTGTTTGTATTACATTTTTAACTTGTAGGATCCATTGGATCTGAGTGATTGTAAGCCTATATTTATAAAGGCTGAGGGTAGGGCTTGTTAGCCTGAGTGTAGGAGATTAAGATCTCTGAGTGTAGGCCTTGTTGGCTGAGTGTAGGCCTTGGATTGGCTGAGTGTAGGCTTTGGGATAAAGCTGAGTTGTAAGGCTTTGGGCCTGAGGTAGGAACCAATTTGGGTTCTGAGACAGTGGAGAAGTTTGGCCAAATCTAGTACACTGCTAGATAGGCGAAGGGGGAAAGTGGATGTACCCATATCTTGGGGAACCACTATAAATCACTGTGTACTGTGCTGTGAATGTGCTGTGGATTAGCTGTGTATGTTTGATTATTGCTGATTGCTGAGATAAACTAGTTAGAAATCTGTGTTATAACTGTTTGGTTGCCAACTAAGTTAGAAAAGGATTAGGTCACCTATTCACCCCCCCCCCTCTAGGTGTTTAGGTACCATATCTTTCAAGTGGTATCAAAGCCAGGTTCCTCAAAACAAGGACTAACAGTCTGAGGAGATCCTGTTTGGCAGATTCAGTGTAAGGCAATTCACAGATTCAAGAAATTCAAGAACATCAAGAAACATGGGTTCTTATGAGAATCACAAGGAATTGGGTTCCATGAAATTACCCATATGCAGGAAAGAGATCTTTAGGATCTGTAAAGAAAGGGTAAGGATATTTATGGAAGCCTCAGACCCTAGAATCTACATCACAGTTAAGGAAGGGCCTTATGTGCCAATGAAGATTTCAGTATTGGATGTAAATCAGAGGACTCCAAAAGATTTCTCTGAGATGACTAAGGATGAGATTGTCCTAGCTACCATGGACAAGAGGGCACAAAACATAATAGTGAGTGCCATTGATGATGCCACTTTTCAGAACTTAATTCACTGTAAGACAGCAAAAGAGATGTGGGATACTCTCATTGTCTATATGGAAGGTTCTGAAGAAGTTAGACAAGATAGGAAGTCCTTGCTTAATCAGGAGTATGAAAGCTTTAGGCAAGGAAAGGGTGATAGCATCACTGAGTGCTATAAGAAATTTTACAGAATAGTTAATGAACTTATGTCATATGGAAGAGAGTTCACTAACTATGAACTAAATGACAAGTTCTTAAGGTCCCTAACCAAAGATTGGGACACCAAGATCTGTGCCATAAGAGAAATGGCTAAGTTGGGGGAAATTCCTCCTCCCACACTATTTTGCAAGCTATTATCTTATGAAATGCAGTTAACAGTGAGAAAAGAGGAGGAGAAATCAACAAGGACTGAGCATAAAGAAAGAACTGTTGCTTTCAAAACAGAAGTTCCCAGAAAGTGCAGAAATAGGTCTTCAACTCCACCTCCAGAGGTAGTTGAATCAGAATCTGATGAGTCTGTCAGCTCAAAGTCTAAGAGCAGTGAAAGTGATGAAGACTTTGCTGCTTTCACCAGACACTTTCAGAAGTTTTTGAAAAAGAAACAGTGGAGGTCAAGGCCTTCTACATCACAAGGAAAGGAAGACTCTTATCAGAAAAAGAGATCTTCAAAGAATGACAAGAGAAGGACAAAATCAATCAAGGCAACTGGTTCAAAGATTGTTTGTTATTGCTGCAATAGACAGGGCCATGTTATTGCAGATTGTCCAGAGAAGAGAAAGGAATCTGGTGACAGGAAAAAGACTCACTTCAAAGGGAAGAAAGAAAAGTCTTTTGTTGCTAAGAAGGAGAAGACTCTATCAGACATCTCTTCTTCAGAAACTGAGTCTGAGGCTGAAGCCTACATAGGGCTGTTTGCTGAAGAAGAAGAGGAAGAATTCATGGAGATCTTGGAGTCAATTTATGAACAAGAAGACAGTCATTGCCAAGGGCTAATGGCTTTGACAGACAATGCCAAAATCCTGGAGCAGCCAGGACCCAGTCAGGTACAAAGTTCAAGTTTAAATTCAGTTTCTTGTTCTAGTTCAGATTCAGATTCTTCTTCATCAAGTGATGAGAATATATCTGAGTCTGAGGAAGATATTCATCAGCTTATAGATGAATATAAGGTACTGTTGCAAGCCTACAAGAAAAGCAAGACCCTAGCCAAAAGTCAGGCAAAGGAGATTGCTGATCTCAAGGCTGTTGCAACAGATTTTGAGAAGCAATTTGATCAAAAATTGAATGAGGTAGCCAGGCTGAAACACATTACAGTGATTCAGATGGGAACTCTCACTTATAAGAATGATCAAATTAAGAGACTGGAGATTAATCTTCAGAAAGAAAGAGAGCTTGTTGCTAGGTTTTCAAAACCTAAATCAGTACTACCTTTAATTGATGAATTTGTTCACCAAAAAGGCAAGGCTGGACTGGGTTTTGTTAGACCTGCAGGGACTAAGCAGTCCAAGTCTAAGTCCAAGGGCAAAGCTCCAACATTCAACAAGCCTGCTGTAGTCAAGACAGCCAAGGCAGTACCTAAGCAAAGGTACAATAAATTTGAATGCTGGTGCTGTGGCAAAGTTGGCCATTTTGCAGTGGACTGTTGGCATAATGTGAATGCCAAAGTGAGTTCCAAACTAACTGTTGGAAAGCCAGTAGGTAGGTTTGTCAAATTGCAAACTAACAATCACCAAGGACCCAAGAATGCTTTGGGTTCTAAGGTTCATTAATTTGTTTTGCAGGTGAGTCCAAGTGGCCATACCCCTACATGGTACTTGGATAGTGGATGTTCCAGACATATGACTGGAACAAGGGGACTACTGAAGGACTACATTCCAATCAAAAATGGTCCTAAAGTGACCTTCGGTGGTTCTGAAAAAGGAATCATCAAAGGGTTTGGTAACATTTCTTCAAACCTTGTTACCATTACTCAATTGGCTTATGTTAAAGGGTTGAAACACAACCTAATAAGTATAAGTCAGTTAAGTGATGTAGGGTATGGCATCTCATTTGTTAAAAATGGTTGTCATATCAAGAGGTCAAGTGATCAAGAGATCATTTTGACAGGATATAGGAAGAGGAATGTCTACTGTCTAGACATTATGATTGAGAACAATGGTTCTCCAGTTTGTCTTGTAGCTGATGAGACAGTCTCTCATTGTGTCAAATGGCACAAGAGGCTAGCTCATCTTAACTACAAGACTATTAGCAAACTCTTTAGTAAAGAGTTAGTGAGGAATGATCCTCAAGTTAAGTGTGTCAAAGATGGTATTTGCTCAGCTTGTCAAAAGTGCAAGCAGACTAAATCCACCTTTAGAAGCATAGATAACAAAGATGCTGTGAGGTGTTTATACCTCTTGCATATGGATCTATTTGGTCCAATGCCAGTTCACAGCTTAGGTAGGAAGGTCTATACCTTTGTAGTTATTGATGACTACTCAAGGTTTTCCTGGGTGTTCTTCTTAAGACAGAAATCTGAAACACCTAGTGTCTTCTACAGCTTTGTCAAGCAAATTCAGAATGAACTAAATAGTACTGTGGTCAAAATTAGAAGTGACCATGGTACTGAGTTTCAGTCTGAAAGCATGACAAAACTATGTGAAGACTTTGGGATATTTCAAGAATTCTCTTCACCAAGAACACCTCAGCAGAATAACATTGCTGAGAGGAAGAATAGAACCTTGATAGAGGCTGGTAGGACCCTATTAAGTGATACATCACTACCAGAATATTTCTGGGCTGAAGCAGTTAACACTGCATGCCATGTTATAAATAGGGCTACCATCACTAAAAGGCTAAACAAGACCCCCTATGAAGTTGTGAAAGGCAGGAAACCAAACATATCCTATTTTAGGATCTTTGGTTGTAAATGCTTCATACTTAACAATGGGAAGTCTTACTTAACAAAGTTTGCTGCCAAGTCCCAAGAGGGAATCTTTGTTGGGTACAGCAATAATAGTAAGGCTTATAGAGTCTACAACTTGACTACACAAGTTGTAGAAGAATCAGTGCATGTAGTTTTTGATGAGACAAAACTTATTAACAATGAGTTGTCTAGCAATGTATGCAGCCCCACAGGTTTGACAAAGGAATTGGACAAGCTTACTATGGAAGAAGTACCTGCTGTAAGACAGCAAGTTGAGGAGAGTAGCTGTTGTCCAGGGGGAGAACTACATGTGCCAATTGCTGAAGAAATCCAAGGAATACAGCATGATGCAGATGCTGAGGAGGTTCAACCTGAAGGAAGGATGCCTCCAGCCCACAGGCATCTTAGAGATCATCCAGTAGAGCAGATTATTGGAGATCCAAGACAAGGAGTTCAAACTAGGAGCAGATACAATGCAGCAATCTACTCCAGCTTTTTGTCTCAAGTTGAACCTAAAAGATTTGAAGAAGCAATACAAGATCCACAATGGACTGAAGCTATGCAAGAAGAGCTTAATCAGTTCAAGAGGTACAAGGTTTGGGAACTGGTTCCTAAACCTAAAGACCACAATGTAATAGGAGTTAAGTGGATCTACAGAAATAAGATGGATGAACAAGGGGTCATTATAAAGAACAAAGCAAGACTGGTTGCAAAAGGATATAGGCAAGAAGAAGGTATTGATTTTGATCAAACCTTTGCTCCAGTAGCCAGACTGGAAGCCATAAGGATGTTCTTGGCCTATGCAACCTATCAAGGATTCAAGGTTTACCAGATGGATGTCAAGTCAGCATTCTTAAATGGTAATTTGAAAGAAGAAGTCTAGGTGGAGCAGCCTTCAGGTTTTGTTGATCCAACTCAACCTCATTATGTCTATAGACTTAGGAAAGCTTTATATGAGTTAAAACAGGCTCCTAGAGCTTGGTATGAAACCCTATCTAGTTTCCTCATTGAGAACAAGTTTTCAAGGGGAAAATAGATAAGACTCTATTCCTTAGGGAATCTAGAGGCAAAGTCATACTTGTCCAAATATATGTAGATGACATTATATTTGGGTCTACTGAAAGTAGCCTTTGCAGAAAGTTTGCAAAGCTTATGCAAAGTCAGTTTGAGATGAGTAGTATGGGAGAGCTGAAGTTTTTCTTGCGTCTCCAAGTTAAACAGACTGAAAATGGTTTATCCATATGTCAGTCCAAGTTCACCCTAGAACTCATAAGGAAATATGGTATGGATTCATCCAGCACCATGAAGACTCCTATGGGGTCAAGTATGTCTCTAAGCAAGGATGATGCAGGGAAACCTGTAGATGAAACCTTGTATATAGGGATAGTTGGCTCCCTATTATACTTGACTGCTAGTAGACCTGACATCATGTATGCTACATGTGTTTGTGCCAGGTATCAAGCCTGCCCTAAAGAGTCTCACTTGACTGCAGTCAAGAGAATTTTGAGATATCTAAAGGGCACTCCCTATCTAGGCCTCTGGTACCCTAGGAATGAAGATTTTGATCTAACAGGTTATTCAGATACAGATTTTGCAGGATGCAAAGAAGATAGAAAAAGTACTACTGGAACCTGTCAATTCCTAGGAGGAAGACTAATTTCATGGAGCAGCAAGAAGCAAACCAGTGTGGCTATCTCCACAGCTTAGTCAGAGTATGTGGCTGCAGGAAGTTGTTGTGCTCAACTTCTGTGGATTCAACATCAGCTAGAGGACTATGGATTTCAGGTAAGTAGAACTCCACTTTTCTGTGATTCTACTAGTGCTATTTCAATAGCTAATAACCTTGTATCTCATAGTAGGACAAAACATATTGAAATTAAATATCACTTTCTTAGGGAGCATGTAAAAAGGAATGATATTGTACTTGAATATGTTAAAATAGATGAACAACTAGCTGATATGTATACTAAGCCACTAGAAGAAGCTAAGTTCAATAAATTCAAAATTGAACTAGGAATGATAAACTTAGACTAAGTTTACAGAATTGAAAATTGGCTAAGTAAAAAGGTGTCGACACATAGACAAGTCTATGTCGACACAGAATAGAAGTGTCGACACTTCAGGAAAAAGGTGTCGACACATCTAAGAAGTTGGTGTCGACACTTCAGAATGATTGTGTCGACACATGTCAAGTAGGTGTCGACACATCCAATGTGGTGTCGACACTTAAGTTTTACTTAGAATTTTTCTAAGTAAAGTCTCGACAATGTGTCGAGTTATGTTGTGTCGACACATAACCATGTGTCGACACATAAAATCTGTAGACTAGACTTGCCTCGACACATATGTGTCGAGACATTATAAGTCAGTGTCGACACTTATTGCCAGTGTCGACACATGTTTAGCTTGCTGTCCCGCCTGTTCGTCTTCAAAATTAGAAAGGTATAAATAGGGTTCTGTCTCTGATTGTCGACACGCTTTCAAAGTTTCGAGACCAAAACTATTGTGTCAACATTTCTCTTTTCTCAAGACTAATTCTCCAAACCCTAATGGCTCCCAAGCTTGAGGAGAACAATAACGAAGGCTATGAACTTGTGCGCGGTGCGTTCGATGATGGAGATCAAGAAATCCAATCGGTGGTAACCCTAGTCAGCGATTCTGGACTAGAATATTTGGTTTCAGAACCAACCAAGATTTGGAAGAAGGAAGTTCTTGAATTCCTTACTGGAGCTGCAGTTGATGACACTGGATATAGAATCAAATCCAGAGTGCATGGATCCAAAGTCAAGGTCTCACCAAAAAGTCTGAGGAAGGTACTCCAGCTACCTAAGACTCAAGATGAAGAAGAAGTTTCTACATCCAAGACCAGGGAAGCTCTTACCTGGTGTGGACTTGATCCAAAGCTGAAGATAGGTTCTGTCTTTAACAGGAAAGGCATGAACAGTCAAGGAAAATTCCTGTCTGAAATTGTGGGCAAGGTCATTCTCAGTAAGCCTGGAGGGCATGACAGGGTGTCAGCCTCAATATTCAATGTCATGACAAGAATTATCTTCACCCTAAGAATAGATTGGTCAATGGTAATCTATGAGAAAATCAAGGAAAGTCTGAAGAAGCCCAATCTGGGCAGAATTATAAGTCTCTACCTGGCTGGTACAATACCAGAGTTAATGAGCACTGCTGCTGGAAACAAGATCAATCATATGAGAAAGATGGATATGAGGATCTTTTCTAGGTGGGAAAGGGTGCTGTCAAAGGAACTGCCCACTCCAGAGAAGCCAGTTACTAAGAAAGATTCTCCTCCCAGGAAGAAAAGGAAAACTGCTGTTGTGGCATAAGAGTCCTCAAGCAGTTCTGAGAGTGAAGAACAGGTGGTGTTCACACCTGATGAGCAAGATGAAGAGACAGTAGTAAAGACCCCTGCTGCTCAAGATGTAGCTGAGATCCAGGGGAGCTGTCTCAAGCTAGCCCCATCCATAGGGATCACAGCCAGGGGGAGCTTCCAGTAGTAGAAGAACCATCTACTCTGGACAGTGAGCAAGCCACCATCATTATCCAAGAGGTACTCACTGACTTAAAAACTTTAGACTATATTATAGAAGATGCTAATTTGTCTGATGTCCATCAGCAAACTCAACTAGACAAACACGTTCCAAATGTTGTTTTAGAAGACAAATCTGCTGAACAAGAAGTGGTACCTGAGTCAGTGGTTGAAGAGCAAAGACTATCTCCAGCTCCATCCCTTCATGAATATACAATGGAAGATTTGTTTCTAAATCTAGATCAAGATGATTTTGACATGGACAAGGATGCTGCTGCTGAAGATAAGAGTGCTGCTGCTGAGGGGGAGCACATGGAAGTTCTGGAAGAGCCTATTAGGCTGGAAACTGAGCAAGTACCTGCTGTGCAAACTGAGAAGCCTCAAAGCCCTAAGGACAGGGTTGATATTGCCAGCACTTCTGCCTCTGAGGATGAGGAGAGTGCAAGGGCCAAGAAGAAGAAACTCTTTGTCTTCAAGAGGAGAAGCAAGAGTTATAAGAAAGCCTTGCAATCCATTGTCCCACAGCCTATAGTCCAACAAGCTCCAACTGTTGACTATAGTGCTTTACTGATTGCACTGCAGATAAAAATGGATGAACAAAGGAAGGCTATAGAGACTTATGTTGATGAAGGGCAGAAGACTTTGCAGTTTGACTTGGCCTAAGATATAAAGTCAATAAGGTTTGAGATGAACCTTAATAAAAAGGAGATGAATGAATGTTTTTCAAAGGGTGGAAATGCTGTGGTATATGTGGCTACACACCAAGAAAAAATAAAGGCACAAGTAGATGATATAGCACTGAAGCAAGGATATGTGCTGGAAAACCAAATCAGACCGAATGACAATCTGACTGAGTCTCATAATGTTATCATTACTGAGTTAAAGAACAAGGCTGAAGCCCCTTCTACATCTGCTGCTGAAGTTAAGGCTGACTTTGACAAAGTATTCCAAGCTGAGCTTACTGCTGTCAAGACTGCAATTCAAGATTCCCAGAAGGCCATCTCTGAACAGCTCACTAAGCTCAAGCCATTCTTCAAAGAGGGGATCAGATACTTGGACAGCCAGATAAGGTTTCAAAAGGATGATGTAAGAGACCATATGGCCAGAGAAGTCATAAAGGGGGAGAGAGTATTAGTCAAAGCTAGCTCTGACCATGCCAAATGGATATGTAACTCCATCAGAGCTACACTGGGCTATCCTCCACTTTGTGATGATGACAATGTTGCTGAATCAGGATTTCAAACTGCATATCTTGGAGGTGAGCAAGCAGAAGTAGCTCAGGTGATATATCCACCTCCAGATTTTGATATGGTTCAAGCAGATGTCAGCACTATGTATAGACCAACTGAGGGCAAGGCCAAAGTTCATATTGAGAAGGTTGTTCAACCTATTTTTGAAGCTCTGGAAGAGGCCATGAATAAAGAAGAAGAGGTAAGGTTGTCAAAGAAGAGGTTTAGGGAGCAAGCAGAACAAAAGCCAGATTTTGAACAATGGAGCCCTACCTCTAGAAATATAATTCTTACTGCCTGGAAAGCTGCAAAGGACAATGCTCATGAAAGGAACAAATGGTTCTCTAAGGCAGAATGGAGAAAGCATGAGATTAGGTAGGAGGCTATAGTACAATTCAGAAGGAAGGCTAAGATGGGAAAGCTACCTCCTACTGCTGTGGAGCCTAGCAAGTACTTCCCCAAGCCATACCACTACTTTGAAAGGCAGAAAATCAAAGCAGAAGAGCTGAAAAAGAAGGACTTAAAAGGAAAGAAGCCTGCTGTTGCTGAACCTGCTGAAGCCCCTGTCAAAGCTCAAGTTCAAGCTGGAAAGGGAATAGTTATCAAAGAACCTGATCAGAAATAGATTAGGAATTAAACTTGAAGCTTGTTGTAATCTGTTAAATGAAATACATTTTTGTAAACCTTGGAAAATGTATAAGGAACATTGTTAGAACAATATATGATAAATATATTTCATGGTTGTTCTGAGAAGTATCTATTTCTTATTTGCTCTACAATGCTGAATGTGTATACATGTGTGAATTATTACATGTTTATGTTTACCCTGTTTATATAATCTGTTGTACATCTTTTTGTAATTCTTAATTATGATTGGTGTATATCATTGACTAAGGGTTATGACTTCTCCAAATAGGGGGAGATTGTTGGGTAAATTGGTCAAATGTACCTGATTTGAAGAAGCCTCACCCAACTCAATGATATACATCATAATGTATTTGATGTATGTTTGAGTTATTTGTGCAGGTTAAGAAAGTACTGGACTGAAGCAAAAAGTTTCTAAGTCCATGTGTCGACACCCAGAGGGAAAGTGTCGACACTTAAGAAAGCTTTTGTCGACACCCAGACAAGCAGTGTCGACACTTGGAGTCATTGTGTCGACACCTGGGAAGTAGAGTCGACACCAGACAAAAAGTGTCGACACTTGGAGCTGTGTCGACACTCAGTGAAGAAAAGTGCAGATAGAAAGTGTCGACACAAGGAGCTGAGTCGACACCCAGTGAAGCAGTGTCTACACCAGAAAGTGTCGACACTTGGAGCTGTGTCGACACTCAGCAAAAGTCTGCAGAGTCTAAGTACAAGTGTCGACACTCAACACAATGTGTCGACACTATGCAGAAGAGTCAGCATTTGAGGAATGTGTCGACACTCAGCACAATGTGTCGACACACTACTAGAAGAGTCAACACTTGAAGTAAGTGTCGACACCCAGCACAATGTGTCGACACTTAGCTAAAGACTCAACACTTGAAGAAAGTGTCGACACAAGGAGCAGTGTCGACACTCAGCAAAGAACAGAAAGAACATCAAATTATTCTAAGTACAAGTGTCGACACTAAGGGAATGTGTCGACACTCAGCTGTAGTCTCAACATAAGAAGGTGTGTCGACACAAGGAGCTGTGTCGACACTCAGCAAGATTCAACATAAAAGGATATGTGTCGACACCTAGAAGGAGTGTCGACACTTAACAGTTTCAACACAAGAAGATGTATCGACACAAAGGAGATGTGTCGACACATAGAAGAATTCAGCAAAAGCTAGAAGAACAAGTACTTGTGTCGACACTCAATCTCAGTGTCGACACATGTAGAAGAATCTGTGTCGAGACATACAAGGAATTGTGTCGACACCTTGTAGTCTTGTGTCGACACTTACACAACGTGTGTCGACACTTGGTCTATAAGTGTCGACACTTAAAGACAGAAAGTCTCGACACTATCAGACAGATAGAGATTTTCAAGAAGTGAATGGTTGACATGACAACTGTCGTTCCAGCCGGTCTACAGCAACTGTCAGAGATGTCAGAAGTCAGTTATGAACCGGACCAGCCGGTTACCATGAAGAATGCCTATAAATAGGCACCCACAGTTTACAGAAACCGTGGTTGTTGAAGTTGTTGAAAGAGTTGATCAAGTGATTAACATGTAGTACAGATTTTTCAAGTAATCAGAAAAGTGGTACACAGAGTATCAACACAAGAAGATCTTGCAGTCCAACTGCAGATCTAAGAAGTTGGAGAGAGAGGGCTCCTTCCAAGAAATCAGCCTTTGGAACTAGGCTGAGAAGAAGGATTCAGATTCAGTCTGGATCTTAAGTAGCAGAGGTTAAGGAACAACTGCAGAGGATTCAGCCTTATTCAGTTCTACTCAAGAAGCTTTGAAGAAAGCTAAGTCAGGGTGAATCCAGCTGAGTTCTTCCAAGAACTCATCAAGAATCTCTCAACTCCCCTCCTTTAATTCTGAGTTGTAGAGTTATTGTTTGTATTACATTTTTAACTTGTAGGATCCATCGGATCTGAGTGATTGTAAGCCTATATTTATAAAGGCTGAGGGTAGGGCTTGTTAGCCTGAGTGTAGGAGATTAAGATCTCTGAGTGTAGGCCTTGTTGGCTGAGTGTAGGCCTTGGATTGGCTGAGTGTAGGCTTTGGGATAAAGCTGAGTTGTAATGCTTTGGGCCTGAGGTAGGAACCAATTTGGGTTCTGAGACAGTGGAGAAGTTTGGCCAAATCTAGTACACTGCTAGATAGGCGAAGGGGGAAAGTGGATGTACCCATATATTGGGGAACCACTATAAATCACTGTGTACTGTGCTGTGGATTAGCTGTGTATGTTTGATTATTGCTGATTGCTGAGATAAACTAGTTAGAAATCTGTGTTATAACTGTTTGGTTGCCAACTAAGTTAGAAAAGGATTAGGTCACCTATTCACCCCCCCCCTCTAGGTGTTTAGGTACCATATCTTTCAATGGTAACTCCAACAGACTCCCACTTGATCTTGAAAGTATCAAACCAAAAACCTCACAAACAATGAGCGGCATCTAGCAATGCATCATTGCTCCCCAAGCAATAAGAGTTTATAACTCATAAGCCTTTATGACCAATGTATCAGCGTTGTGTTTGTCCCTTTGTCCCTTACATCCGGAAAGAACTAGAGGCATGGACCGTGTCACCCTCGTAATAGCTCAATCCAAGTTTCTTGATCCAGGACGGACTTCCAGAGAATGGTGAGTCCAATATCACATATTGACTCAACCAAGCATGGTCATGCATTTCTCAGTCCAGTTCCATCAAGGGGCCCATGGATGCAACTCCTGTCAAACAGGAGGATAAATCCCATATCTGCTCACACACAAACACCCAAATGATTCGTAATATGCCCAACAACCACCCTTATCATCAACCTTTCTCAAGGAAGACTTAGATGGATTCAAAGCACGCTCTTCCTCACTTGATGAATGCTGTGACTTCAGGTCAAAGGACCACAACACCATTGTTAATTGAGACCTACTTGTGACACGATTGGATGACAATCCACAGAGTAGTCTCAGGTTGGGTCTGTCCAGTACAACTTGTTCACTAACAAGTACCCACATGATGACTTAATATCACAATATCATGACCTGTGAGAACCGGTCATCAGTCAACTCACGTGCTAGCCTTCATGTACCATCATCACGCTTAGCTTCTATGATGATACTCGACCAGGGACCTTTTAAGAATGAAGCTTCAAATAAATCATAGGCTCTCACATTCAAGTCACGTACTTGATGTCCCATGGAAGCGAACATTCTAAGGGTATCCATTATGTTAACATTTAACTATCATATAGAAAGAAAAAACTCATAATAAAAAAATTTGTCATTAATTGTAAGAGAAAAACTAGGTACACTGTTCATCAAATGAACAAATGGCCAACAAAATACATGTGTACATGAAATCCACAAGATTCTCACTAGAGTTGATCATTTATGTATCGTTTACCCATCGATCTAGTATGACCATCATGCTTTCTCTGTGCGAGAGGCTTTGTCAGTGGATCCACAATATTCTCCTCAGTCGGCACTCTGCAAATGTTCACATCTCCTCGTTCGACAATCTCACGAATAAGATGAAACCGCTGAAGTATGTGCTTTGAGCATTGATGGGATCTAGGTTCCTTAGATTGTGCAATTGCACCATTGTTATCACAGTAGAGAACTACGGGACCAAGAATGCTAGGAACTACATCAAGCTCGCCGATGAATTTCCTAATCCATACAGCCTCCTTCGCCGCATTACCTGCGGCGATATACTCGGCCTCTATTGTAGAATCAGCAACTGTCTCTTGCTTGGAACTCTTCCAGCTCACAGCTCCTCCATTCAGGCAAAACACAAAACCTGACTGAGACTTGGAGTCATCTCTATCAGTTTGGAAGCTAGCATCCATGTAACCACTTACAACGAGCTCTTCCTCTCCACCATACACTAAGAACACATCCTTAGTCCTTCTCAAGTACTTCAGGACATTCTTGTCTGCAATCCAGTGACACTCATCGGGGTCTGACTGATACCTGCTAGTCATGCTCAAAGCAAAGGAGACGTTGGGTCGAGTACATAACATCGCGTACATGATTGATCCAATTGCCGAATCATATGGAATCAACTTCATGCGGTCCTTATCTTCACAAGACTTTGGACACTGGTCCTTAGAGAGATTTACACCATGAGACATGGGCAAAAATCCAGCAACTTCTTCGATCTATATCTATAGATCTTAATACCGAGTATGTAAGTCGCTTCACCCAAATCCTTCATTGAAAAGCAGTTCCCTAGGTTGTTCTTAACAACTTTCAGGGTAGGAATGTCATTCCCAATCAATAGTATGTCATCTACATACAATATCAGGAAGACAACAATGCTACCACTGATTCGCTTGTAAACACAAGGCTCATCTTCATTCTTGATGAAACCAAACTCTTTGATTTTCTAATCAAAATTGTTGGAACACCCTATTACTAATTTGGGTCAGGATCACTATGTCTCTAGGAACCTTTGCTTGACCTTCTGTATAGCTTAATAGGTCAATTAGAATTGAGTCTAAGGGTTAGAAGTCTAGGATTGGAAGCTGCCCTGAAGACCAAGTTTTTCTGTCTGGAGACTAAGTCTGATCGTCGAGCTCAGCACGATGAATCGTCGAACTCCGATCGACGATCGTCTAGCTCAACTTCGACAGATCATCGAGCTCCACTCGACGATCGCTGAGCTCAACTTCATAATATCGTCGAACTCCATTCGACGATCGGTGAGCTCAGGTCGACGATTTTGACTCTGCACTGGATCTTTATCTCTGAGCTCAGTTCGACGATCTTTGAGCTCAGATCGACGATTATATTGCTGCTTGAGTTTTCCAGTTCGCTGAGCTCAGCTCGACGATAGCAGAGCTCAGTTCGACAATTTCAGATAACTTCCAGAATTCAAATTCAAATCAGTCAGGAGTTATTCTGCAATTAATTCAGAGATTTGCTAGCCGTTTTCATTTACTTCTGAACCAAGTTTCAAGGGATTTTTCAAGGAATAATTCTGTGGACTTTCCTCTAGAAGAGTTTATGCAATTAAGGATGCAATCAATGCAGACCAACGGCTATCCTTGACAGAGAATGATATTCTATTCTGGAACAGAGAATAAAAGAGACAGAATGCTTTTTGAATCCACAATCAACCAGAAAGAGAGAACACACACAATACAGAATACAGAAAGATACTCAAAAGTTTTCTGTCAAAAAGAATTCTGAAGAACACTCATCAAAGAGATCAAGCTTTCAAAAATCTTCAGATCTCTTCACCTCTAAAAGTGTTCAAGGCCAACATCATTTCAAGACTCCAGACACTCAACATTTCAGCTTGCTGAAATCATCTATTGCTGGAGTTCTATCTTTGAAGGCCTATCACCCTCAGCAAAGCTTTTCTTCCTGAAGATCTCAAGGACTCAGGGGGAGCTTTGACATCAATCCACTTAGTCTTCTCAGTTGATTGAGAAAGAGAAGACTGCCATCACTCTCTCACCCCCACTCTGTAAAGGGTTTCTCAAACTCCCTTCAAAAGTTTGAATCTTGTTTTTAGAGCACCTTGTCAAAAGCTCATTGGTGGTAAGACACCTGATCAAAAAATCTGCTTTGTTTTTTGAGCACCTTATCAAAAGCTCATTGGTGCCCAGGACACCTGATCAACTCATCCTGTAGTGGATTCCTACCTAGGGTGGTAGAAGAGTGGATGTACCCAAGTTTGGGGAACCACTATATTCCCTTGTGTCATCTAGTTTTGGCTTGTTTTCTTTTTGTTTCTGGCCTTGATTTCTCTGTGCTTAGTTTTTGCATAGCTTAGTACTGTGATTAGTTTTATCTCTGCTTCCCTGCTCACACACATTACAACAATTGTTGTAAAAGTTTGAAAAAGTTTTTAAAAGCACCATATACTCTATTCACCCCCCTCTAGAGTATATCAGATCTAGTTGCTCTTTCAATTGGTATCAGAGGGAGGTTGGTTAAACATACCATATCTGATTGGTTTGACAGGCTAACACCTGAACCCCAAGATCCCAAACTAGATCTTTCTTTTATATTTTATTATTAGATTCTGTTTGCACAAATCATGGCCCAAAAAAAAGATTATGCTAGCACCAGACCTCCAATGTGTAATCTGTCAAAGTTTGCACTTTGGAAAGCAAGGATTAGACTTTACATGAATTCTATTGATGAAGATATATTTAATTCTGTTTTGACAGTGTGTCCAAGACCCCCAGAGAGCACAAGTACAAATGCTGTTCCACCTCCATCAGGAACAGATGCTGACATCAAAAAATGGAAAGTAGCTGATGCCAAGGCTATGAACATTCTAGCCCAGACAATGTCAGATGACATTTTTCAAAAGGTAGCTGAATGTAATTCAGCCAAGGAAATTTGGGATAGACTCTCAGAAATAGTCTCAGGCTCAGCTGATGAGAGAAAGGACAGAAGATCCCATCTCATCTCTCAATATGAAAACTTCAATAAGGGAGAGACTGAGTTAGTGGGAGACATGTACAACAGACTAAGTCTAATTGTCAGTGAACTGAGGACATTAGACAAAGAGATCTCTCTAACAGAACTTAATGACAAGATCCTAATGTGCTTCCCCAGTACTTGGGATTCAAGAATCTGGCCAATTAAAGATGCCAGAAGTCTGAATGAGATCACCACTGAAGCCTTGTTGGGTAAGCTCAAGTCTTATGAGCTGCTCATCAAGAATAGAGAGGAAGAATAGAAGGCTGCTTCACCAGCCACAAGAAAAGAGAAGATCATAGCATTCAAGGCAACTGAGGATCTGCCTGAAGATAAAGCTACAGGCAATGATGAACTTCTCAGCCTGTTGGCCAAAAGATTCTACAAGATGGCCAGAAAGGACTTCAGAAGAAGATCATACAAGGAGCAGGATAAGCCAAGGTATGACGAGTCCATTGGTAATAACAAAGACATTATTTGCTTTGGTTGCAGGAAACCAGGGCATATAGTTCCTGACTGTCCAGAGAACAAGAACAAGGACAGAAGGGACAGAAAAGAAAGAAGAAAGGAGAAATACTCCAAAAGGAATGGCAATAGCAAACCTTCCTCAAGCAAAAATAAGCATACAAGGAAAGGTTTTGTTGCTGAATCCTGGAGTGAGACTGAAGAGGAGTCAGAAGCCTCTTCCAGCTCCAGTGATGATGAGGATGATGCAGAAGAAAAGGAGTTCTGCATGATGGCAATCAATGCCTCACAGCACAATTCAGAGGAAGAGGAGTCAGAGTCAGACTCAGAGACTCAACCTGAAGAAGATCAGGTAATTAGTTTTTTTGACTTTACTTCAGAAGATTTTAAATCTGAATTTAAGGCACTGTGTTTAGACCTACTAAAGTCTGAGAAAGAGATTATCTCTCTCAGAAATCAATTATCTGAACACAATGTTTTAAAGTCAGAAAACCCCAAACTCTCTCAGGAGTTGGAGAACTGTAGGGAACAAATAGCTTCACTGAAAAGTGAGCTCTCTGAGGCCAATAAGCTTGAAGAATCCCTTAATGGGAGAAGCATCAAGCTGATGGACATCACAAGCACAGTGAACTCTAGATTCAACAGTACACTGGGCTTGGGTGCTTCATCCATCCAACCTATAGTCCTAACAACTCCCATCAAGTTTATTTCTAACAAGGGAAAGTGAGTTGTAGAGGTTGCCAGGAAAAATTATGATCTGCCTCATAAAATTAAGCCCCAGCAAAAATCGTCGAACGGAGATCGACGATCGCCGAATGAAGATCGACGATCGCCGAACGCAGCTCGACGATCTCAGGAAAAATCGTCGAACGCTGATCGACGATCTCAGCCAGAGTCGTCGAACGCAGGTCGACGATCACATATACCTGACCTCACCCATAGTCGACCGTCGAACGGAGCTCGACGATCTGACCCAAGATCGTCGAACTCAGCTCCAAGATTGTCGAACAGAGGTCAGAACTCTGGAAACTTTTTCAAAGGCAAATCAAAATTGAATCCTAAGGGTTCTTCATCCCAAACCTTTAACCCTTATACTGAATGGATTATACCTCCAAGGAGATATCATCCTGAAGGATATAAGATTCAACCTGGGATGTCTTTCATTTCAGAATTTAGAGGTTATCAACCTAGGCCCAAGGTAAACTGGGTCAAAAACAAATGAATTATTTTATGTGCAGGTAAAGACCTATCCAACATCTTACCAGCAATAGTATTTGGATAGTGGGTGCTCTAAGCACATGACATGGAACAAGGACAACCTCACTTCCTTTAGAGCCAAGCTTGGACCCAAAGTTATCTTTGGTGATTCCAACTTTGGACAAACTAAAGGATATGGTGAAGTCCAGATTGGTTCAGTAACCTTCAAGAAGATAGCTTATGTGGAAGGACTGAAGCACAACCTAATCAGCATCAGTCAGCTGTGTGATGAAGGCTACCAGGTGACCTTCAGCAAAACCTTATGCAGAATCAAGTCAGAGGACAACACAACTGTGTTGATAGGTAAAAGGAAAGGTAACATCTATCTAGTAGATTTTCTTTCAACTGATGTAGATATTTGCTTGTTTAACTCTGTCTGTATACCAAATGTCTTATGGCATAAGAGACTAGGACACCTAAACCTTAGAACTATTGCTAGGCTCTCCAAGGACAACCTTGTTAGAGGACTACCTTCTGGCCCCTACAAGAAGGAAGGACTCTGCAGGGCTTGTCAATTAGGCAAGCAAACTAAAAACAGTTTTAAGTCACTTAATAAGAGTGATTCACCTAGGATATTGTATCTGTTACACATGGATCTATTTGGACCCATCACAGTACAAAGCCTAGGAGGGAAATCCTACACTTTAGTAGTTGTAGATGACTTCTCTAGATTCACTTGGGTGTTCTTTCTAAGTAAGAAGTCTGATAACTTTAAGTGTCTGACAGAGTTTCTCAAATGTATACAGATTGAGTTCAATACTCACATTGCCCTGATCAGAAGTGATCATGGGACAGAGTTTGATTCTCTTCTTATGCAAGAGTTCTGTCAGAGTGAAGGGATCAGGCACACTTTCTCAGCTCCTAGAACTCCTCAACAAAATGGGGTAGCTGAAAGGAAAAATAGAACCCTTATTGAATCTGCCACTACATTGTTGTCAGATGCTCATCTACCTCTATCCTTTTGGGCAGAGGCAGTGAACACCTCCAACTATGTGCTGAACAGAAGTCTGATATATAAACTAAAGGGAAAGACTCCCTATGAATTACTCAAAGGGAAGAAACCTAAAGTTGACTATTTCAGAATTTTTGGTTGTATTTGCTACATTCACAATAATGACAAGAAATATCTAGCAAAATTTCAAGCCAAAGCTGATGAAGGAGTGTTTCTGGGATACTCCATGATCAGCAAGGCCTATAGGGTCTATAATAAATCATCTTTGAAAATTGAGGAATCTGTTTATATTTCTTTTGATGAAACTAACATGTCTTTCAAGGAGAAGATTTCTTCTACCATAGAACCTTTGTAGGAACACTCTCTAGTTGAAGATATGAACAAGTTACAGGTTGCTCAATAAGAGGAAAGCAGTGAAGATGAAGGGAATGCTTCACATATTGAAGCACAATCTGAAGAGCCAGTTGTTGTACCACAAGAGGAAACAACAATATAGGTTGGTGAACAATCAACACACCCTGTTGATTTAGTAACATCAAGAGACCATCCAATTTCCCAAATAATTGGAGAAATCTCAGCTAGTGTGCAAACCAGAAATTAGGTCAACCAAAACCTGTTGCACACCTGCTTCCTATCTCAAATTGAACCTCAGTCCATTCAAGATGCAGAGCAAGATCCACATTGGATAATTGCAATGCAAGAGGAGTTGCATCAATTTGAGAGGAATAAAGTATGAGAACTAGTGCCAAAGCCTAAGGATCATTCCATTGTTGGAACAAAATGGGTATTCAGAAACAAACTGGATGATCAAGGAGTAATTATAAGGAACAAGGCAAGGCTAGTTGCTCAGGGATATTCTCAAGAAGAAGGAATTGACTACGACCAGACTTTTGCACCTGTTGCAAGATTGGAAGCCATCAGGATATTTCTAGCTTATGCAGCTCACAAAGGCTTCAAGGTTTATCAGATGGATGTCAAAAGTGCTTTCTTAAATGGAGACATCAAAGAGGAAGTCTATGTCAGACAACCTCCAGGTTTTATCTCTCCAACTCTTCCTGATTATGTTTTTAGACTGAACAAAGCATTATATGGTCTCAAGCAAGCTCCTAGAGCGTGGTATGAGACCCTAGCATGCTTTCTCTTAGAAAATGGTTTTATAAGGGGTAGAGTAGACCAAACTCTTTTTATGAGAACTCATAAGTCCCATACCCTACTAGTACAAATTTATGTAGACGATATCATTTTTGGTTCTACTGACTCAAAATTGTGCAAAAGGTTTTCTAACCTGATGCATTCTAAATTTGAGATGAGTAGCATGGGTGAGCTATCCTTCTTCCTAGGATTGCAAGTCAAATAACATGCTGAAGGCATATTTATTTCTCAAACCAAATATGCTAATGAACTGGTTAAGAAATTTGGTATGTCTGAGGCATCTTGTATGAAAACACCCATGCCTACCAATGCTGTATTGGATGCTGATGAACATGGGAAACCTGTTGATCAGACAACATATAGAGCAATGATTGGCTCTTTACTGTATCTTACAGCTAGTAGACCAGATATAATATTTGCTATATGTATATGTGCTAGGTTCCAAGTAAGCCCTAGAGAGTCACACCTAACATTAGTAAAGAGGATTCTCAGGTATGTTAAAAGTTGTCCAAATCTAGGCCTCTGGTATCCAAAAGATTCAGCATTTGAGTTAACTGGATTCTCTGATGCTGATTATGCTGGATGCAGAATTGACAGGAAAAGCACCAGTGGAACTTGTCAGTTCCTTGGTGATAAACTTGTCTCTTGGTTTTGTAAGAAACAAACATCTGTGTCAACTTCAACTGCTGAAGCTGAATATATGGCTGCAGGCAGTTGTTGTTCACAAATTTTGTGGATCCAAAACCAACTCCTAGACTATGGATACAACTTAGAGAAGTCTAAAATCTTTTGTGATAACACAAGTGCTATTTCCATAGCTCAAAATCCAGTCCTCCATAGTAGGACAAAACACATAGAGATTAGGCATCATTTCTTAAGGGATAATGTTGAAAAACACAAAATTGAATTACAATATATCCCAACTGATTTACAAAGGGGAGATATTTTCACCAAGCCTTTGGATGAAAAGAAACACACCTTCTTCCTAAATCAGTTAGGAATGTTAGATGGAGGAAGCCTTAAATAATATCCAAGATTTTGAAAGCTTAAAAATTGACCAAGACTAGGCAAACATTCTGATATTCCTTGGTGTCTAGAATCTTTCTGATCTCTGAACTGCGCTCGACGATTTCCCCTAAGATCGTCGAACGGAGATCGACGATTTCCAAAAATCGTCGAACTGAGTTCAGCGCCTCTCAGATAGTATGAACTATCTCTTTCGGTCAACGATCGTCGAACGACACTCGACGATCTTGTTCTCTGTACGATCGTCGAACGGAGCTCGACGCTCTCCAATATCGTCGAACGGAGATCGACGATGTTGAAAACTCTTCAGATTCCTTTAGAAGCCTCGATCGTCGAACTGAGTTCAACGATCTTTCCAATTCTGCGTCGAACCCTAATATAAAACTCATTTTTCGCCGTCGTTCTCTCTTGCGCTTTCGATTTCTCTGCAAGGATTTTCTTTCCCTCCAAATAGTTCTACGCTTGGTCGTTTTGTTTGTTGAATTTTTGCAGGTACAATGGCTGTGTCAGTTGCAGTTCTAGCTGCAATGAAGTTCGATGCTGGATTCGACATTGATATGGAATCTTTCGACACCACTGATCAAATTTTCCAAGATATACTGGATTTATTCAAGGATCAGAATCTGTCTGCCCTCATGACCACTAGAATCAAGCTGGCTTCAGATGAGATAAAGGAGTGGGTCTATACTGCTCATAATCAAGATAACTCCACAATAGTTGGGTCCATTGCTGGAACTCAGGTACCTTTGACCCCCAACATTTTAACAGAAGTTTTTGGACTAAGAAATGGAGATGATAGTGCTGAGTTATTTGGAGAGGATTACTGTGAGCTGCTTTCCAGGATGGGTCATCCAGAGGGAAACCCTAGCAAGCTATTCAAGAGGAACCTAGCTATTGAATACAGGTTCCTAGCAGATGTGGTAGGGAAAGTGCTACTGGCAAAGCACTCTGCTCATGATACAATATCCAGACACCAGCTCTGCCTCGTGGGAGCTCTGGTGGATAAGAAAAGTTTAAACTGGGGAGAGGTCTTCTTTGACCTAATCAAGAAGAAACTAAACAAAAGCTTTGTTCACTTTGGAAGGATTCTTGGAGTCTTCCTGCAGAACAGGTGCCCTGCCTTGCTGGTCTCCTCTGGAGTTCACATAAATGCCTCCAAGAGACTCACCTGTGCCCTCTTTGGCAAGTGGGACAGGCAAATCAGCAAGCCTGGCAGGCCCTCCTCAAGTGCTCCTTCAGGCACCAGGACTCAAAGGGTCACTCCCCCACAGGTCTCTGCTCCTGCAGATGACCTGGCTGTTGCTGTTGCTGCCTCCTCTCCTCCTCCACTTCCAACCCTTCCTCTATCATCCACCATTCCAGCTCCATCCACCATTACCATCTCTAGCCCATCTCCAACATCAATTCCATCTCCAGAACCCATTCTGCCTCCACCAGTAGACCACTTCCACCCTCTGTTCTCATACCCTCCACCAGATGTCACCTCTTCTCCATCCATTCCATCCTTCACCCTCCTGGATGACTCCTATATGGATGATTCCCCATCCTCTCCTCCAGAGTTACCCTCCTCCTCAACTTCATTCCAAGATCTCCTCCACCATATCATTGACCAACACACTTTCACCCCATCCATATCCATCCCCTTATCCTCCATTTCCACTATCCCAACACCTGAGCCATCCATTCCACTCTCCAGCCCTCCTATTCCAGCATCCTCAACTATCCCTATTCCCTCTACCTCTGCTCCTGTTATTGAGCAAGTAGACCTTTCAGCCCTAGCTGACAAGTTGTGTGAGCTAATGGCCCCCAAGCTCTCTCTACTTTTGGAGACCTCATTAGCTCCTCTACACTTGTCAGTGGCAGCCCTCTCTGCCAGGCTTTCCTCCCTCCTTCCTCAGGCAACACCACCAGCAGTTTGCCTTGATACAGATGTATCTGCATCTAGGCAGGGGGAGATGCCATATGAAGCAAGCCTTCATGCTGTTGCTGCTGCTGTTTCTGCTCCTGCTGCTGATGATACTGCTGCTGCTGCTGATGTTTCTGTGTCTGCTGCCCCTTCTGCTACTGTTGCTATGCCTCCAGAGTGTCAGACTCCTACTGCAGTTCTGGCAATAGACCTAAGGTCTTTGCTTTCTGCCTTTGATACTGCCTTCTTCAGCTATCTCCCAGAGGTTAATGCTGTCCAGCCCCCAGAAGATTTATCCAAGGCACTGGTGCCTGTCTCTTGCTGTGACCCTAACATCATCTCTGCATTTGTACATTCAGTGACTACTGCTACTGAAGATGTTGCTACTGCTGCTGTTAAAGACAAGACTGACTCTGCTTCTGAAATTGTTGATACTGCTGAGAATGTTCACACTGCTGCTGAAATCCCAATTGCTTCTGATGAGCCAATTTCCAAGGATCTTCTGATGACAGAGGCCACTGTTTTTGAGCCTGCTGCAGATTTTGATGATGTTACTGCTGTTACTGCTGCTGTCACTACTCCAGCATCTGTTGCTCCATCTGTTGCTCCATCTATTGCTCCATCTGCTGCCCCATCTACTGCTCTCGCTACTGCTGCTACTTCTGCTTCTGCCTCGTCTGCTGCTATTCAACTGAAGAAAGACTTGATGAAAAGAATAGATGCTCTATATGATGCCCAGAGTTCTGAATCTGATGAGTTCAAGACAGACTCTGATGACTCTTCTGCCACTATTGCAAGGAAAAGGAAGGCTAGGAGCAAGGCAATGAAAAGGGTTCCTCCTGCAAAAGTCAAGGATGATAATGATATTCCTTATTACATTCTGCATAACTGCCCAATCACAGAACATTGGATGCAATTTTCTAAAAATCAGCTGAAAGCCATGAAGAAGAAGAGAAAGTATGAAAAGGGCTCCTCCCAGTTCCAGCACCCTCATCCTCCTCCACCACCTCCTCCTGATGCAGGTGCAGGTGGAAGCTCTGCAAGCCAAGCCCCAGCTAGAAGCCAGGCTCCCTATCAACCCCAT
Organism: Platanthera guangdongensis; assembly: GCA_039583875.1. Taxonomy (NCBI): domain Eukaryota; kingdom Viridiplantae; phylum Streptophyta; class Magnoliopsida; order Asparagales; family Orchidaceae; genus Platanthera; species Platanthera guangdongensis. Next base: position 106,125,851 of record CM077156.1, read on the forward strand.
GCCAGATCCTTCCAAAGGGAAAGCCAGTCTAGGGGTTCTTCTTCTAGGAGAGAAGGATACATGGGTAATCAAAGAGACTTTCAAGTTTATTCCAAAGGGTATTCCAGGCAGCACCCATATTCCAGGGGAGGACATGGTTCTTCTGATACAACATCAGGTCCTTTCCCCTACAAGCTAAAAGAAACAGTGTCTGCCAGGCCTCCTCAAGATAATCCTTCCAACAGGTATCAACCACCTGTACCATTTGAGGACCCTGAGAATAACCCATCTGCTTTGACTGCTAGGATGAAGGAACTGGCTGCACTAGATCAGATCAAGAAGGCCAGAGATCAAGGTTTAGACACTTCAAATATTTCTACAATGTCAGAGCAAAGACAAAAGGAACTAGAGAAATATGCTTCCAGCAAATTCTTTGATGCTGAGAGATATATGGTGTTGCATCCTGCTGCTGTGGTTCCCAGGACTTCAAAGCAAACTTATTTGGGTGCAGCAGATGACACCAGGTCCAACAAGGAAGCTCTAAACCCTAACAGAGAAATCAAAATGGTTAAAGGCAAAGAGAAGAAGTGACAGTGTAAGGTGACAATTTCTGTGAATTCTGACTGCTATCTGGATGCTATATATATATATATATCTGTGATGTTTCTGTAATGTCTAGCTGTTGTTTTTATGCTTTTCTGATTGTATGTTGTTATTTGAATTTTCCAAAGTCTGTAAATAGTAATCCTAACCCAAATAGGGGGAGATTGTTGGAACACCCTATTACTAATTTGGGTCAGGATCACTGTGTCTCTAGGAACCTTTGCTTGACCTTCTGTATAGCTTAATAGGTCAATTAGAATTGAGTCTAAGGGTTAAAAGTCTAGGATTGGAAGCTGCCCTGAAGACCAAGTTTTTCTGTATGGAGACTAAGTCTGATCGTCGAGCTCAGCACGACGAATCGTCAAACTCCGATCGACGATCGTCTAGCTCAACTTCGACAGATCGTCGAGCTCCACTCGACGATCGCTGAGCTCAACTTCATAATATCGTCGAACTCCATTCGACGATCGGTGAGCTCAGGTCGACGATTTTGACTCTGTACTGGATCTTTATCTCTGAGCTCAATTCGACGATCTTTGAGCTCAGATCGATGATTATGTTGCTGCTTGAGTTTTCCAGTTCGCTGAGCTCAGCTCGACGATAGCAGAGCTCAGTTCGACGATTTCAGATAACTTCCAGAATTCAAATTCAAATCAGTTAGGAGTTATTCTGCAATTAATTCAGAGATTTGCTAGCCGTTTTCATTTACTTCTGAACCAAGTTTCAAGGGATTTTTCAAGGAATAATTCTGTGGACTTTCCTCTAGAAGAGTTTATGCAATTAAGGATGCAATCAATGCAGACCAACGGCTATCCTTGACAGAGAATGATATTCTATTCTGGAACAGAGAATAAAAGAGACAGAATGCTTTTTGAATCCACAATCAACTAGAAAGAGAGAACACACACAATACAGAATACAGAAAGATACTCAAAAGTTTTCTGTCAAAAAGAATTCTGAAGAACACTCATCAAAGAGATCAAGCTTTCAAAAATCTTCAGATCTCTTCACCTCTAAAAGTGTTCAAGGCCAACATCATTTCAAGACTCCAGACACTCAACATTTCAGCTTGCTGAAATCATCTATTGCTGGAGTTCTATCTTTGAAGGCCTATCACCCTCAGCAAAACTTTTCTTCCTGAAGATCTCAAGGACTCAGGGGGAGCTTTGACATCAATCCACTTAGTCTTCTCAGTTGATTGAGAAAGAGAAGACTGCCATCACTCTCTCACCCCCACTCTGTAAAGGGTTTCTCAAACTCCCTTCAAAAGTTTGAATCTGGTTTTTGAGCACCTTGTCAAAAGCTCATTGGTGGCAAGACACCTGATCAAAAAATCTGCTTTGGTTTTTGAGCACCTTATCAAAAGCGCATTGGTGCCCAGGACACCTGATCAACTCATCCTGCAGTGGATTCCTACCTAGGGTGGTAGAAGAGTGGATGTACCCAAGTTTGGGGAACCACTATATTCCCTTGTGTCATCTGGTTTTGGCTTATTTTTTTTTGTTTCTGGCCTTGATTTCTCTGTGCTTAGTTTTTGCATAGCTTAGTACTGTGATTAGTTTTATCTCTGCTTCCCTGCTCACACACATTACAATAATTGTTGTAAAAGTTTGCAAAAGTTTTTAAAAGCACCATATACTCTATTCACCCCCCTCTAGAGTATATCAGATCTAGTTGCTCTTTCAAAAATGAAGATTCCAAATTCGAGAGGCCTGTTTCAGTCCATAGATGGACTTATTCAGCTTGCATATTTTAGTGGCTTCATCTGGGGATAGAAAACCCTCGGGTTGTGTTATATACACTTCCTCAAGGAGGTTTCCATTAAGGAAAGCCGTTTTGACATCCATCTGCCAGATCTCGTAGTCATAATACGCAGCAACAACAAGCAATATCCTTATGGACTTTACCATGACAACAGGGGAAAAGGTCTCATCATAGTTAATACCATGAATTTGCTTGAAACCCTTAGCCACCAGTCGCCCTTTGAATGTCTGTACATTCCCATCCATGTCGGTCTTCTTCTTGAAGACCCAGTTGTACCCTATGGGTCGTACCCCTTCAGGTGGTTCCACCAAGTTCCAAACTTGGTTTGCATACACGGAGTCCATTTCGGATTTCATAGCCTCAAGCCATTTGTCGGAGTCCGGTCCATTCATAGCCTCTTGGTAGGTTGCTGGTTCATCATCATGATCCATAAGCGACACATTACTTATTTGAGACACGAGAAATCCATATCTCTCAGGCTCAAACCTCGGTCTACCAGATCTACATAGGACTTGTGTTCCTTGAGCAGGTTCTCTAGCTACAACATCTTGTAGTCCTGTCTCAGAATCCAATTCCGGTTCATTCACTACATGTGGTTCTTGAACTTCTTCAAGCTCTACCTTTTCAGTCTTTCTTGATAAGAACTCTTTCTCCAAGAAGACACCAGTCCTTGTGACAAACACTTTGCCCTCAGACGGTAGGTAAAAGTAATACCCTTTCATTTCCTTAGGATATCCCACCAGATAACATTTATCCGATTTGGGTTCAAGCTTGTCAGGCATTTGACATCTCACGTATGCCTCATAGCCCCAAATTTTAATGAACGACATACTAGGACGCTTCCCAGTCCATATCTCACATGGTGTCTTCAGAACTGTTTTCATTGGAGCGCGATTCAATGTCATTACAGCAGTCTCTAAAGCAAAACCCCAAAAGGAAACAGGCAAGTCTGCATGACTCATCATCGAACGTACCATGTCTAACAGAGTATGATTTCTCCTCTCAGACACACCATTATGTTATGGTGTTCTAGGTGGAGTGAGTTGTGATACAATACCACACTCTTTCAGATGATCACGGAACTCATGACTCAGGTATTCACCACCTCGATCAGATCGGAGTGCTTTAACCCTTTTACCCAACTGGTTTTCTACTTCATTCTTGAACTCTTTGAACTTTTCAAAGGTCTCGGATTTACACTTCATAAGATACACATATCTGTATCTACTGAAATCATCAGTAAATGTAACAAAGTAGAAATACCCACCTCTAGCCATGAAACTCATGGGTCTGCATACATCACTATGTACAACACCCAAGAGATCCTCAGCCCTCTCAGTATAACCAGTGAAAGGAGCTTTAGTCATCTTGCCTAACAAATAAGATTCGCATCGCTCAAATGATTCATAATCAAATGAGTCCAAAAGTCCATCTCTATGGAGCTTGGATATGCGCTTCTCGTTGATATGGCCCAAATGACAATGTCAGAGAAATGTAGGGTTCGAGTCATTTGTTCTTAGTCTTTTATTATTTTCTACATTACAGATCAGATGGTCCAAGTTCAAAACATAAAGACCATTAAACAATTGGGTTACAGCATAACAAACATCATTCTTAAATATAGAACAACAGTTGTTCTTAATTATAAAAGAAAATCCAATCATGTCCAAACATGAAATAGATATAATGTTTCTAGTTATGGCCGGAACAAAATAACCATTATCTAGTTCTATTACAAGCCCACTGGGCAAAGAAAGACGGTAAACCCCTACGGCTACAGCAGCAACTCTTGCTCCATTGCCGATGCGGAGTTCCACCTCCCCTTTACTCAGCAATCTTCTCCTTCCCAGTTCCTGCACATTTGTACAAATGTGAGAACCACATCCGGTATCCAATACCCAAGATGAAGGAGCAGAAAGGTTTATCTCTATAACGTGAACATTTGAAGAGGAAGTCATACCTCCCTTCATTTTCTGCAGACCTTCAATGTACGAAGGACAGTTCCTCCGCCAATGACCAGCCTTGTCACAGTGGTGGCATTTCCCTTCCTTCACCGTGCTTTTATTTTTCATCAGTGCAGAAGACTTGGGCTCAAGATATGACTTAGGTCCCACCTTCGCCTTATTAGAGCCCTTCGCCTTGCCCTTGCCCTTATACACCATCAGTATGGGGCTGGCAGGCTTGGCCTTCTTCATATTGATTTCGGCAGTTCTCAACATGCCTAGGAGTTCGGGCAGTGTCTTGTCTATTTCATTCATGTTATAGTTCAAGATGAACTGCTCATAACTGTCCGGCAACGATTGCAGGATCAGATCTGTGGCCAACTCTTGACCAAGAGGAAAACCCAGCCTTTCAAGGTTCTCTGTATACTCAATCATCTTGAGTACGTGAGTCCCTACTGAGTCTTGAACTCCCATCTTGCACTGAAACAACGCTTTTGTGACGTCGAACCTCTCTTGACGAGCCTACCCTTGAAACATTTTCTTGAGATGCTCATCAATCTCCTTGCACCCCATGTTCTCATGTTTCTTCTGAAGCTCAGAGTTCATAGTGGCAAGCATAAGGCATTCGACATCTAAAGCATCATCAGTATTCTTCTTATAAGCATCCTTCTCAGCAAGGGAAGAGTTCCCGGTCGGCACCTCGGGGGCTTCTTCTTCCAAGACATAGAGCTTTCGCCCTTGCCTGAGAACAATTCTCAGGTTCCTGTACCAGTCCATGTAATTAGTCCCACTGAGCTTATCCTTCTCAAGGATAGCTCTCAGAGACAACGTGGAGTGTGAAACACTTGCCATGGAATTCTACAAGAATTTATGCAGAATAAAATCAGAACCTAAATTTCAAATACAATTTATTTTAATTTGGACTTCAATTAAAACACTCCCACTATTTTATTCGAAATGATAGCCCTCACTAACAATTCGGAGAGTTCATGCGAGCTACTCTCTTAGTGGACAAGATCCGTATTTCACCAACACAATGAGTCAGCTTTGGCTTTCCTCTCACGATGCGGTTATTTAGGTAGGCAACGCTTGCCAATTGCATCCACATGCAATTCTTGTATGGTTGGTGAATAACTCCATACTCGCATCCATCATATGGTGCATGCCAACCCTATGCCTCTAGGCACTCAACCTTTGAGGTCACCTAGTTAAGCTGGACCCGATGTCGACAGTGGGATATCATAATTATCCGCTCGCACCCTTACCAAGATAGATTAATGCACCTTGCTTTGGCAAGCCCACACTTCATCGATCGAGGCAGGAAGAGTGTCATCCATCGGAAGGCATCCGAACACTTAATATTTGATGAAGCGATTTTTGATTATAGGTTAACAGTTAACCATGATCAACATTTAATCAATGTGCACATCCAAAGAAAAATAATTTTTCTAAAACCACATGCATCCCTTATGTGCACAACCTGACACCATCAACATTTGATAGAAGGAAGGGCTAAATCTGAACATCTGGAAACTTCCAAATCCTCAGATTTACATGCATTGGACAAAAGCAAAGACAACTGAACTTAAAGCAGTAGACAAGCTCATCTCTCTATGTTGGATTCAAAATCCAAAACAAACTCGAGGGATGGTTACTGCTAAGGAGACTACAATTTCTAACAATTAGAAATTTTCGCGAAATCCCAGAAGTTCTTGGCGGGGTACCAAGACTAAATCTAGACATTTAGAACACTTCTAAATCCCTAGGTTTACACGCACTGGAATAACAAAACTTCCAATACAACAATCATGGCCGAAACCTCCCTCTGATACCACTGTTGGGTTTCTCTATGAGGATGACACAACACTTGTGCACGCAGCGGAAGAATAAAAAAACATCAAGAAAACCCCAAAAGAGATGGGATCGGGCCATGGTAGTTGAATCAAGAAGTTAATATACAACTAGGCAAAAATTACCTCGGTGGCTTTGAGTCACAACTCAACGGAGATGCTCCAATCTTCGTGTTCTTGCTGGTGGCGAGTTCTACGTGGAATGATATCCACGTCTCTGCAGAAATCGACACGAGCGGGAGAACACCGATCTTTCCATCGCACGGATAATCGGGAAGGAGAGTGACTGTTGGAACACCCTATTACTAATTTGGGTCAGGATCACTATGTCTCTAGGAACCTTTGCTTGACCTCCTGTATAGTTTAATAGGTCAATTAGAATTGAGTCTATGGGTTAGAAATCTAGGTTTGGAAGCTGCCCTAAAGACCAAGATTTTGTGTTTGGAGACTATGTCTGATCGTCGAGCTCAGCACGACGTTTCGTCGAACTCCGATCGACGATCGTCTAGCTCAACTTCGACAGATCGTCGAACTCCATTCGACGATCGCTGAGCTCAACCTCGTTATATCATCGAACTCAGTTCGACGATCGGTGAGCTCAGGTCGACGATTTGGACTCTACTTTGGATCTCTATCTCTGAGCTCAGTTCGACGATCTGTGAGCTCAGATCGACGATATTTTGCTGCTGTATATTTCCAGATCGCTGAGCTCAGCTCGACGATAGCAGAGCTCAGTTCGACGATTTTAGATAACTTCCAGAATGTTTCTAAATTCAAATTCAAATCTGTTAAACAGTTATTCTGCAATTAATTGAGAGATTTCCTAGCCGTTTTCATTCATTTCTGGACCAAGTTTCAAGCGACTTCTCAAGGAATATTTCTATGGACTTTCCTCTAGAAGAGATTTGGCAATTAAGGATGCAATCAATGTAGGCTAACAGCTATTCTTGATAGAGAATGTTATTCTATTCTGTACCAGAGAATAAAAGGCAGAATTTTTGAATAACTCAGAGATACACAGAATAGAGATTATAGAGACACATTCAAAAATATTCTGTCAAAAAGAATTCTGAAGAACAGACACACATCCAAGGAGATCAAGCTTCTTCAGATCTCTTTAGTTTCAAAGTGTTCAAGGCCAACACATTTCAAGACTCCAGACACTCAACATTTCAGTCATTTTGCTGAAATCATCTATTGTTGGAGTTCAATATTTGAAGGCCTATCACCCTCAGCAAAGCTTTCCTTCCCGAAGATCTCAAGGATTCAGGGGGATCTTTGACCTCAACAATCCACTTAGTCTTCTCAGTTGTTTGAGAAAGAGAAGACTGCCATCACTCTCTCAACCCCTCTCTGTAAAGGGTTTCTCAAACTCCCTTCAGAAGTTTGAGCCTGGTTTTTGAGCACCTTATCAAAAGCTCATTAGTGGCAAGACACCTGATCAAAAAATCTAGCTTAGTTTTTTGAGCACCTTATCAAAAGCTCATTGGTGCCAGGACACCTGATCAACTCATCCTGCAGTGGATTCCTACCTAGGGTGGTAGAAGAGTGGATGTACCCAAGTTCTGGGGAACCACTATATTTCCTTGTGTCTTCTGGTTTTGCTTGTTTTCATTTTTGTTTTTGGCCTTGATTTCTCTGTGATTAGCTTTTGTTTAACTTAGTGCTGTGATTAGTTTTATTCTGCTTCCCTGCTCACACTTATTACAACAACTGTTGTAAAAAGTTTCAAAGCACCATATACTCTATTCACCCCCCCTCCCCTCTAGAGTATATCAGATCTAACTGCACATTCAATTGGTATCAGAGCCAGGTTGGTTAAACATACCATTCCTGATTGGTTGTACAGGCTAACACCTGAACCCAAAGATCCCAAGTTAGATCTACATCCTTTTGTATTTTATTATTAGATTTTGTTTTCACAAATCATGGCCCAAAACAAAGATTATGCTAGCACCAGACCTCTAGTGTGCAATCTATCCAAGTTTGCACTTTGGAAAGCAAGGATTAGGCTGTACATGAATTCCATTGACGAAGACATTTTTAACTCTGTTTTGACAGTGTGCCCAAGACCCAGAGAATTCCAGCACAAATGCTGTTCCACCTCCATCAGGAACAGATGCTGATATCAAGAGATGGAAGGTAGCTGATGCCAAGGCTATGAACATCTTGGCCCAGACAATGTCTGATGACATATTTCAAAAGGTAGCTGAATGTAATTCAGCCAAGGAAATTTGGGACAAACTCTCAGAAATAGTCTCAGGCTCACCTGATGAGAGAAAGGATAGAAGATCCCATCTCATCTCTCAATATGAGAATTTCAAAAAGGGAGAAACTGAGTCAGTGGGAGACATGTACAACAGGCTAAGTCTAATTATCAGTGAACTCAGGACATTGGACAAGGAGATCTCTCTAACTGAACTTAATGACAAGATCCTAATGTGCTTCCCTAGCACTTGGGATTCAAGAATCTGGCCAATTAAGGATGCCAGAAGTCTGAATGAGATCACTACTGAAGCTCTATTGGGTAAGCTCAAATCTTATGAGCTACTCATCAAGAATAGAGAGGAAGAACAGAAGGCTGCCTCACCAGCCATAAGAAGAGAGAAGACCATAGCCTTCAAGGCAACTGAAGATCTGCCTGAAGATAAAGCTACATGCAATGATGAATTACTCAGTCTGCTGGCCAAAAGATTTTACAAAATGGCCAGAAAGGACTTCAGAAGAAGATCATACAAGGAGCAGGACAAGCCAAGGAATGACAAGTCCATTAGTATTAATAAAGACATTATTTGCTTTGGTTGCAGGAAATCAGGGCACATAGTTCCTGACTGTCCAGAGAACAAGAACAAGGACAGAAGGGACAGGAAAGAAAGAAGAAAGGAGAAAGACTCCAAAAGGAATGACAATAGCAAACCTTCTTCAAGCAAAAACAAGCATACAAGAAAAGGGTTTGTTGCCGAATCCTGAAGTGAGACTAAAGAGGAGTCAGAAGCCTCATCCAGCTCCAGTGATGATGAGGATGATGCAGAAGAAAAGGAGTTCTGCATGATGGCAATCAATGCCTCACAGCATAACTCAGAGGAAGAAGAGTCAGAGTCTGTTGGGTATTGTATCCACGATTACCTAGATTTGAGGAAGCCCCCTGTCAAGCTAAGATGAATTCACAATGTATTTGATGAAACATTTCAAGTTGTACTTGCAGTTTCTCCACGCTAAGTGCACACCAATGTCAGGGTACAGTAGGTCAATATACACGGGTCTGCACGACGTAATCCCTCGTGGAGCAGATCAGTGTGTTGGCCTATGTGTACTCTCTCTATTGGAGTGCACTTACTTTCAAGTACAGGGCCGTTCATATGCAAGAAAAGACAAGGAGCATGGAGGATCAAGGAGCAGCTCCTAGGTGGAAGACGAAAAATCGTCCAAGGCAAATTCGACGAGAATCACCAAGTGATTCTCGCCGAATCGGCGAGAATCACTTGGTGATTCTCGCCGAATCGATGAGAATCATCAGTGATTCTCGCCGACTCCTTCTGGCCATCTCAAAATGGTGCCAAGTAAGATTCGGCGAGAATCACTTGTAATTCCCGCCGAACCAGTGGTCAAGCAGCCCATGTATACAAAGTAAAATTCGCTGAGAATCAACAAGTGATTCGACGAGAATCACAAACGATTCTCGACGAATCGTCGAGAATCACTTGGTGATTCTCGCCGATTCGTCGAGAATCGTCTGCGATTCTCGCCGATTTTGACTTGGCGTTTTCTCAGAATGCTGCTGGACCGGATTCTGCTTCTGGATTTGTTTGAACCGAATTTTGGGGATTTCTTTTGTGGGTCCCACAACGGTCAAATTAGCTGTATCTATAGGGTATAAATACATGGAGATTTTGAACAGTAAAGTACGGAGAAAAAGGAACAGAAATCGAGCCTCAACCAAACCCTAAAACCTCGACTCCTCTCCGCCGCCGCCGTCACCGTCGGGCAAGTAGGTCGCCGTCAACTATAGAGATTTCTTCCTGATCTCCGGCGACAGAAGCTTAGCAAGGGTTGTGTCTCACGCGTCTATCCAGAGATCCTTTGTCTCTCGATTTGTTGATCGGAAACACTTCCCATCCGAATCGATCGAGACGACCGATCCTCGTGTGACCGTTGGAAGACCGAGCTTGCTTCGCAACGAAGTTTGGATCTCCAAGTTCAGCAGCTGCTTTTCATCGTAGCCGCCGATCCCGAAGCTAGCCGCCGCTCGTGTGCCGCCGCCGGTTCCGGGGAAATCCTCTCCAAGAGAGACCTAGGTCGTAGACTCTTCATCGACTTCAAGAACACGTCGTTGAACAAAGAGGAACACCGTAGTCTCCAAAAGAAGTTTGTATCACGTGTACATTCTACATTTAATTTCGTTGTAAAGGAACTTTTGTTCCGTGTTGTAAGGGTTGGGTGCAACCCGCTTTGTGGGAGTGTTGACTCTCACGTGTGGAAGGGCTCCTTCCGTTAGTGCAGGGATTGGATTTCAATCCCGTTGGTGAAGTGACCGAGTCGTCCCTTGTTGGGGAGATAGGTCGAAGGGGGAAAGTGGATGTACCCAAGTCGGGGAACCACTATAAATTTGCTGTGTATTTTGTGTGTTGTGGTTTTTGTTTTTATTGTGCAGGTACATCCGTAAATTCCGCAAAAGAACCACACGTCACCTATTCCCCCCCCCCCATAGGTGCACATAGTTGACACTAGGTGGACTTTCAAGTGTATTAGAGGGAGGTTACTCATCAAAAAGGTTAAAACCTTGAGTAGAATCCTGCCACCAGTGTCAGAAGCATGGAGCTAGAGTATGAGATGCCGCCACTCAAACTTCCCGCCTGCACAACGGATTATTATCCCATCTGGCGAATGAGAGTGTCTTGTAACCTTGATGCTATAGATCCTCGAGCATCCTTCATCCTGGAGGAGGGTCCGTTTATTCCCATGAAGACCTCCGACTCGGGGATCCAAGTGCCCATGAGCATTGCTGAGATGACAGAGATGGAACTCTCATTTTTCCAACTGGACCAGAGGATTCGACAAATTATCATGGATGTCTGGTCTGGAGTCTCTCGCTCTAGATTGGAAAAATGTAAAACGGCTAAATCTCTGTGGATGATGATCTCAGAGCTGATGGGGGGGGGGGGGGGTCCGAGAAAGCTGAAGTATGCTGCCAATCAGAGGATGAAGCGTATGTGGGGGTCCTCACCTCTGAAGATGAACGCAAGGATCCCTCGGATTGCATCAGAGCTCCCGTGTCCGTGTCAGAGACTGACGAGACTAGTGAGGAAAGCAGCTCTGACGAGGACGAAACAATGGTCACTGACTCTAATGACAATAACTCAGATGAGCAGGTAACATCTTCACCCTGCCCCATACCTTTTTACTCTTCTGAAGACAGAAACTGCTCTCCTCCAGAAAATACTGATTCCCTGAAGAGAGCCCTTCAGGAGAGCAATCTACTTGCTGAGGAGCAAGCTCGAGAGATTGCTCGACTGAAGATCTTGTTGGTTCTCCAATTGGCGTCCAACAAGGTCAAGGACTCTAAGATCTCAGCTCTAGAGAATAGTCTAGATAATGAGAAACGTATAGTATCTAACTTTTCCAAAGTTGATGCTATAAAGAGAAAACAAGAAACCGGGTGGATCTCCCGGATTATCCAGGGATGGAGAAATGGGGAAACGGTGTTCCGACCTCCCACTCCAAGTGGGAAGGCAACTCATCATGCCTTCAGGTATGACCACAGGAATAATCGTGGTCACTGCAAGGGGGAATTGTCCCAATGTGGAAACGTCCATAGTGCAAGAGGCGCCATGGCCACCCATGAGGAAATACCTAAGGCTCATTCTGAGCCCTTTGTATTCACGGCCACTGCCACAACAAAGTGTGGATCTGCGTGTCCTAGTTCACAGCAGAATTCTCTCCATTCGAGGTACGGGATAGGGAGAATAGAAGTCATGATGTCAGGCGTCATGGAGCCTCAGCAAGGAAGATGCCTGAAAGAATGGCACCACCTTCTCGGCCTCATGACGCTCCCATCATGCATTCGTTCCACCCTTCATCATGCCTCGATGGAAGAGGAATTTGTGCAACAAGAACATGCCCTATCCCTTTGAGACCTAGGACCGTGACTACATCAGTCACTAGATCAGGTCGAAAACGACGATACAACATTCACTCTTGTTGGTGCTGCGGCAAAGTGGGACACTTTGCCATTGACTGTTGGCACAACCTCTCTGTGGCCACAGCAAGGGCTTATCCACATTATAGGGACAGAGGCAGTCTTCCAGACAGGTTTTCTCAAGGAAGGCAGTTGCATGCTTATGCTAATAGAAACCTAGGACCCAATATGATTTGGGTTCCTAAGGTAAAGTAATTCTGTCTTGCAGGGTAGTCTAGGTCCCCGTAAATACGATGGGATCTGGACAGTAGGTGGCTCAAGGCTAACTTGGAGCAAGCATCTGCAATAACAGATGTGATACCTGTTGAGCACACTCACTTTAAGCTACTAATGTGTTCTACCTGGGGGACTAAGACAATGACTCTCCAAATCCCAGGTAATTTTGGTCAGTTCAAGGACTTGTGTCATGACGCATCCTCATTCAAATTAAATATATATATATATTTCTATCATTGTGTATACGTATACCTATGCTTATCATGTATGTGTGCACCTTTTTGGAGAGATTAAACTCGAGGTATGCAAACCATTGCACATCAATAAAAAGTTAACAAAGATATGGCTTTGTAAATTTCGACAAATCATAATTGACATTAAGAAGTGTCCGGAGTATTTGAAAATGTTGCTATGCTTCCCAACGTGGTAAAGAAAAACTCTTCAATTCGGAACCTTTCAATTCCTAGTAAAGAAAACCCGTAAATTACAACTGTTAAAGAAAAACATCAATATCACTTTATATACTCGGAATCCCGCCGAAGGAGCTCACCGACCCTTGGCATTCTCCCCGAATCCCAACGACTTAGACAAATCTCGCCGAACCATTGTATATCTCGCCAAATTAGACACACGGTATTAGAGACCAAATTAGACGAATCCCGCCGAATTTGACAAAGCCGAATCAGTCAAATACCGCAAGACCCTTCGCATTCTGGACAAAACTCGCCGAATTGTTTAAATCCCGCAAAACTCTTCGCCTTCCTCACAACTCCCGCCTCACGCTGCAGCAAGTACCCCGACACCCACAAGATTTCTCCCGCAAGCACTCTCCCGACAACCCGCAGGTGCTTTGCCGATTCTCGGCAACCCGCAGGAGTTCCTCCGCCGATTCGCAGCCGCTCGTGAGGTCTCCTCCTAAGTTCCCGCTAGGGTCTCGCAACCTTCTCTTCGAAAGGCTCCCGACGACTCCCGCCGAAGCCCGCACTGACGATCTCCCCAAGTCTCGATTTTGCTCTGCTCCAACCACCTCACCGACTTCACCTCTAGGTATCCCATCGCCCGAAGCATCCACTAATGAAGTCTTCCTTTTGAAAGTTCATTAACATTTTCAGTAGGGCTTCTCTCTAGATCTTCAATGGCTCCAAGGACGACTACAGGTTTGATTTCTGGCTGCGAGCTGGTTCGCACTGGATTTTCTCATGCCTCAGACGAGTTCCGGAATATCATTCTCATGCTGGAAGAGGCAGGGCTAACCTTCATATTGGAACACCCTTGCAAAGTCCTAGATAAAGAGGTGCTGGAGTTCTTCTCTACCGCAAGACTCCGAGATAGAGACTCCATCATCAAGAGCAAGGTGGCTGGGACTAAAGTAAAGATGTCTGCCAAGAAGCTAACTCGCTACCTGCAGCTTTCAAGTGCGGAGCAGGAAGACTATCTGGAGGATGAGGACAAAGCCAGAACCCTATTGTTCTGCGGTCTCCCAAGAGGCACTCGATCAGTAAAGAGAAAAGAGATGAATGAAGAAGGGAAGCTGCTATCTGACATCATAGGAAAAGTACTCATCTGCAAGCCAGGCTCCCATGATCATATCTCCGGAGATATGTTCAAAATTCTCATAGCTGTGGTCTGCAGAAAGAGGTTCAACTGGGGGGAGTTGCTGTTCCAAAAGATCAAGGACACTCTGGGCACTCCAAGCTTCGGCCGCATCATCAGTCTATATCTCAACCAGCTCAACGGAGACATGTTCGACATGAGCAAAGGAGTTCCTCTCCACTACCTGAAAAAGATGGATGCTACTGTGTTTGATCGATGGGAGCGGCGCATCGGGCAGCCTGCTGTGGAAGAGCACGAGGAAGTATCTCACGCAGTCTCCCCCGGTAAAATTCCTGATAATGTGACTGCAGGAATCGAGGGGGATACTCTACCCTCTCATATGGATATAATATCTGACATCGCCCAGGTGGCCAGGGATGCGGTGGCCGAAGTTCATGAAGAAAGTGAACCTGGGTTGGAGGATGAGGAGGTCCTGAACAGAAACACTCAAGGAACTGAAGCTGAAGCACTGGACACTGCTGATCAAGAAGTGGAAGAAGCTGCTGATATGGATGAATTTTTGGATGAGGACGGAGAGGACGATGAGAATGAGGACCATGAAGTGTTGGAGACTCCGGATCCCGTTGAACCTCCATCTGATAAGTCGGCACCAGTGGAGGGGGAGTTAAATAAATCTACAGAGGCCATCCACACTCCTCCGATAGAGACTGTGATGGTATCCAGCTCTACTGATGCGTCTGCTGCCGAGCCAGAGCAAGGCCAAGAAGTGCCTCCGGCTATTCCATTACGAGATGACCTAGCCATTCACACTGTCCATATAATTCAGGGCATCGTGAATGAGCTTAAAACCTCTTTTGATAAAGCTCAGAAAACAATGCTGTAAGAGATTAAGACCTCTGAAGATCTCATGCTGAAGAATATGGTGGAAATCAACCACAAACTGGATATGATGGAGAAGAAGTTCGAAGAAAAGTATACTGCGGCCGGCGAAGCTGTCACACTGTTAATGGCCGGCTTGAAAAAGACTACTAATACTCTGGCTGTTGTGAATCAGAACGCACACGTTGTAGCCAACAATATTCAGAAGTTTGATGGTAATATGGTCACTTTAAATGCAAATCAGCAGGCCCTGATCACTGAATTCAGCAAGACAACTAAGCATATTGATGGCTCCCTGCACTCATATGCCAATTGCATAGCTGTCGAAGCCAAAAAGGGGGAGAAGGAGTATATCGCTAAGCTGGCCGAGCTCCAAGAAAGCATGGATGCAAACTTTGCACAATCAAGCAAATACGTCTATGAGAGTTGCTGGTGGATGCTACAACAGGCACTGGGCACGTTAGGCGTCGTCCTACCTGACCAACCTGCCGGTATTCAGGTTCCTAAGACCTCTAAGGCTGCTGAGGAAGTAAATATTGCTGAGGACGTAAGTACAAGTGCTGCAGAAATTTTCACTGATGAAGCTGATGCTAGGGCCATCTCCAAATCTAAGCTGAGGAGTATGTTTGACCAGGAGGCTTTAGCTAAAGCCAGGGGAAAGAGGAAAGTTCAGGAAGGGACATCCAAGGAGACACAGGCCGCAAAGAGAATTCGAATGAATGAGGAGGATGTACGAAATGAAAGGTGGAGTCCGGTCTCAAGGAATATAATCTTAGACACCTTCTGGCTACAAGAAAGAGGAGAGATCAATCGAAATGAGGTATATAGCCAATATGAGTGGGAGACGCACAAAACGTTTGAAGCAAAACACAACATTTTCTTCAGAAATAACAAGGATCCAGACAAAGTTGCTCCTCCTAGGTACTACCCGAAGCCCAAGGAATACATGGAAAGACAAAGCAAAAAGTACCTGGCTCAAACTCTGAAGGGTGACGTAGCTAAGGACAAATAGTCATTATTCTATAGCTGGTCACTGTGTCTTAAGAATGTTTAATGATTATTACTGTCATATGAACAATTCTGAATTATATGTGAATATATTTCTCTTGGTATATATATATATCCTTGAATGTGTGAATGACTCAAGTCCTGTTCTGATTGCATATATTCCCGTGTGTTGCATATTTAATTTTTAAATGCTATAATTATTATTTGATAAGTGTTATTCATCTTAGCTAGTAGGGTTTTGGCTTCGTCAAATAGGGGGAGATTGTTGGGTATTGTATCCACGATTACCTAGATTTGAGGAAGCCCCCTGTCAAGCTAAGATGAATTCACAATGTATTTGATGAAACATTTCAAGTTGTACTTGCAGTTTCTCCACGCTAAGTGCACACCAATGTCAGGGTACAGTAGGTCAATATACACGGGTCTGCACGACGTAATCCCTCGTTGAGCAGATCAGTGTGTTGGCCTATGTGTACTCTCTCTATTGGAGTGCACTTACTTTCAAGTACAGGGCCGTTCATATGCAAGAAAAGACAAGGAGCATGGAGGATCAAGGAGCAGCTCCTAGGTGGAAGACGAAAAATCGTCCAAGGCAAATTCGACGAGAATCACCAAGTGATTCTCGCCGAATCGGCGAGAATCACTTGGTGATTATCGCCGAATCGACGAGAATCATCAGTGATTCTCGCCGACTCCTTCTGGCCATCTCAAAATGGTGCCAAGTAAGATTCGGCGAGAATCACTTGTAATTCCCGCCGAACCAGTGGTCAAGCAGCCCATGTATACAAAGTAAAATTCGCTGAGAATCAACAAGTGATTCGACGAGAATCACAAACGATTCTCGACGAATCGTCGAGAATCACTTGGTGATTCTCGCCGATTCGTCGAGAATCGTGTGCGATTCTCGCCGATTTTGACTTGGCGTTTTCTCAGAATGCTGCTGGATCGGATTCTGCTACTGGATTTGTTTGAACCGGATTTTGGGGATTTCTTTTGTGGGTCCCACAACGGTCAAATTAGCTGTATCTACAGGGTATAAATACATGGAGATTTTGAACAGTAAAGTACGGAGAAAAAGGAACAGAAATCGAGCCTCAACCAAACCCTAAAACCGCGACTCCTCTCCGCCGCCGCCGTCACCGTCGGGCAAGTAGGTCGCCGTCAACTATAGAGATTTCTTCCTGATCTCCGGTGACAGAAGCTTAGCAAGGGTTGTGTCTCACGCGTCTATCCAGAGATCCTTTGTCTCTCGATTTGTTGATCGGAAACACATCCCATCCGAATCGATCGAGACGACCGATCCTCGTGTGACCGTTGGAAGACCGAGCTTGCTTCGCAACGAAGTTTGGATCTCCAAGTTCAGCAGCTGCTTTTCATCGTAGCCGCCGATCCCGAAGCTAGCCGCCGCTCGTGTGCCGCCGCCGGTTCCGGGGAAATCCTCTCCAAGAGAGACCTAGGTCGTAGACTCTTCATCGACTTCAAGAACACGTCGTCGAACAAAGAGGAACACCGTAGTCTCCAAAAGAAGTTTGAATCACGTGTACATTCTACATTTAATTTTGTTGTAAAGGAACTTTTGTTCCGTGTTGTAAGGGTTGAGTGCAACCCGCTTTGTGGGAGTGTTGACTCTCACGTGTGGAAGGGCTCCTTTCGTTAGTGCAGGGATTGGATTTCAATCCCGTTGGTGAAGTGACCGAGTCGTCCCTTGTTGGGGAGATAGGTCGAAGGGGGAAAGTGGATGTACCCAAGTCGGGGAACCACTATAAATTTGCTGTGTATTTTGTGTGCTGTGGTTTTTGTTTTTATTGTGCAGGTACATCCGTAAATTCCGCAAAAGAACCACACGTCACCTATTCCCCCCCCATAGGTGCACATAGTTGACACTAGGTGGACTTTCAGAGTCAGACTCAGAGACTCAACCTGAAGAAGATCAGGTAATTGGTTCTTTTGATTTTAGTTCAGAGGATTTTAAATCTGAATTTAAAGCACTGTGTTTAGACCTGCTAAAGTCTGAGAAAGAGATTATCTCTCAAAAAAATCAATTATCTGAACACAATACTTTAAAGTCAGAAAACCTCAAACTCTCTCAGGAGTTGGAGTGCTGTTGGGAACAGATAGCTTCACTGAAAAGTGAGCTCTCTGAGGCCAAGAAGCTTGAAGAATCCCTCAATGGGAGAAGCATCAAGCTGATGGACATCACAAGCACAGTGAACTCCAGATTCAACAGTACACTGGGCTTGGGTGCTTCATCCAGCCAACCCATAGTTCTAACAACCCCAATTAAATTCATTTCTGACAAAGGAAAGGGAGTTGTAGAGGTTGCTAGGAAAAATTCTGATCTGCCTCAGAAAACCAAGTCCCAGCAGAAATCGTCGAACGGAGATCGACGATCGCCGAATGAAGATTGACGATCGCCGAACAGAGCTCGATGATCTCAGGCAAAATCGTCGAACGCAGATCGACGATCTCAGCCAAAGTCGTCGAACGCAGGTCGACGATCTCAAATACCTGACCTCAGCCATAGTCGACCGTCGAACGGAGCTCGACGATCTGACCCTAGATCGTCGAACGCAGCTTAAAGATCGTCGAACAGAGGTCAGAGCTCTGGAAAATTTTTCAAAGGCAAACCAAAATTGAATCCTAAGGGTCCTTCATCCCAAATCTTTAACCCTTATACTGAATGGATCATACCTCCAAGGAGATATCATCCTGAAGGATATAAGAGTCAACCTGGGATGTCTTTCATTTTAGAATTTAGAGGTTATCAACCTAGGCCCAAGGTAAACTGGGTCAAAAACAAATGAATTGTCTCATGTGCAGGTGAAGACCTATCCAACATCTAACCAGCAATGGTATTTGGATAGTGGGTGCTCTAAGCACATGACATGGAACAAGGACAACCTCACATCCTTTAGAGCCAAGCTTGGACCCAAAGTTATCTTTGGTGATTCAAACTTTGGACAGACTAAAGGATATGGTGCAGTCCAGATTGGTTCAGTAACTTTCAAGAAGGTAGCTTATGTGGAAGGACTGAAGCACAACCTAATTAGCATCAGTCAGCTGTGTGATGAAGGCTACCAGGTGACCTTCAGCAAAGCTTTGTGCAAAATCAAGTCAGAGGACAACACAACTGTGTTGACAGGTAAAAGGAAAGGTAACATCTACCTAGTAGATTTTCTTTCAACTGATGTAGATATCTGCTTGTTTAATTCTGTCTGTAGACCCAATATTTTATGGCATAAGAGATTAGGACACCTAAACCTTAGAACTATTGCTAGTCTATCCAAGGACAACCTTGTTAGAGGACTACCTTCTGGCCCCTACAAGAAGGAAGGACTCTGCAGGAACTGTCAATTAGGCAAGCAAACTAAAAACAGCTTTAAGTCACTTAATAAGAGTGATTCACCTAGGATATTGTATCTGTTACACATGGATCTTTTTGGACCCATCACAGTACAAAGCCTAGGAGGGAAATCCTACACTTTAGTAGTTGTAGATGACTTCTCTAGATTCACTTGGGTGTTCTTTCTAAGGAAGAAGTCTGATAACTTTAAGTGTCTGATAGAGTTTCTCAAATGTATACAGATTGAGTTCAATACTCACATTGCCCTGATCAGAAGTGATCATGGGGCAGAGTTTGATTCTCTTCTTATGCAAGAGTTCTGTCAGAGTGAAGGGATCAGGCATACTTTCTCAGCTCCTAGAACTCCTCAACAAAATGGGGTAGCTGAAAGGAAAAATAGAACCCTTATTGAATCTGCCACCACATTGTTGTCAGATGCTCATCTACCTCTATCCTTCTGGGCAGAGGCAGTGAACACGTCCAACTATGTGCTAAACAGAAGTCTGATACATAAACTAAAGGGAAAGACTCCCTATGAATTACTCAAAGGGAAGAAACCTAAAGTTGACTATTTTAGGGTCTTTGGTTGTATTTGCTACATTCACAATAATGACAAGAAAAATTTAGCAAAATTTCAATCCAAAGCTGATGAAGGAGTGTTTCTGTGATACTCCATGATCAGTAAGGCCTATAGGGTCTATAATAAATCATCTTTGGAAATTGAGGAATCTGTTCACATTTCATTTGATGAAACTAACATGTCTTTCAAGGAGAAGAATTCTTCTACCATAGAACCTTTGCAGGAACATTCTCTAGTTGAAGACTTGAACAAGTTACAGGTTACTCAAGAGGATGAAAGCAGTGAAGATGAAGGAAATGCTCAACACCTTGAAGAACAACTTGAAGAGCCAGTTGTTGTACCACAAGAGGAAACAACAACACAGGTTGGTGAACAATCAACACCCCCTGTTGATTTAGTAACATCAAGAGACCATCCAATTTCCCAAATAATTGGAGAAATCTCAGCTGGTGTGCAATCCAGAAATCAGGTGAACCAAAACCTGTTGCACACCTGCTTCCTATCTCAAATTAAACCTCAGTCCATTCAAGATGCAGAGCAAGATCCACACTGGATCATTGCAATGCAAGAGGAGTTGCATCAATTTGAGAGGAACAAAGTATGGGAACTAGTGCCAAAGCCTAAGGATCACTCCATTGTTGGAACAAAATGGGTATTCAGAAACAAACTGGATGATCAAGGAGTAATTATAAGGAACAAGGCATGGCTAGTTGCTCAGGGATACTCTCAAGAAGAAGGAATCGACTACGACCAGACTTTTGCACCTGTTGCAAGATTAGAAGCCATCAGAATATTTCTAGCTTATGCAGCACATAAAGGCTTCAAAGTATATCAGATGGATGTCAAAAGTGCTTTCTTGAATGGAGACATCAAAAAGGAAGTTTATGTCAGACAACCTCCAAGTTTTATCTCTCCAACTTATCATGATTATGTTTTTAGATTGAATAAAGCATTATATGGTCTCAAGCAAGCTCCTAGAGTATGGTATGAGACACTAGCATGCTTTCTCTTGGAAAATGGTTTTATAAGTGGTAGAGTAGACCAAACACTTTTCATTAGAACCCATAAGTCCCATACCCTACTAGTACAAATTTATGTAGATGATATTATTTTTGGTTCTACTGACTCCAAATTGTGCAGAAGGTTTTCCAACCTAATGCATTTTAAATTTGAGATGAGTAGCATGGGTGAGCTATCCATCTTCCTAGGATTGCAAGTCAAGCAACATGCTGAAGGCATCTTAATTTCTCAAACCAAGTATATAAATGAACTGGTTAAGAAATTTGGTATGTCTGAGGCATCTTGTATGAAAACACCCATGCCTACTAATGCTGTATTGGATGCTGATGAACATGGGAAACCTGTTGATCAGACAACATATAGAGCAATGATTGGCTCTTTACTGTATCTTACAGCTAGTAGACCAGATATAATGTTTGCTACATGTATATGTGCTAGGTTCCAAGTAAGCCCTAGAGAGTCACACCTAACTTTAGTAAAGAGGATTCTCAGGTATGTTAAAAGTTGTCCAAATCTAGGTCTCTGGTATCCAAAGGATTCAGCATTTGATTTAACTGGATTCTCAGATGCTGATTATGCTGGATGCAGAA
Organism: Platanthera guangdongensis; assembly: GCA_039583875.1. Lineage (NCBI taxonomy): Eukaryota > Viridiplantae > Streptophyta > Magnoliopsida > Asparagales > Orchidaceae > Platanthera > Platanthera guangdongensis. The sequence goes on from CM077156.1 coordinate 106,147,376, forward strand.
TTGACAGGAAAAGCACCAGTTGAACTTGTCAGTTCCTTGGTGACAGACTTGTCTCTTGGTTTTGTAAGAAACAAACATCTGTGTCAACTTCAACTGCTGAAGCTGAATATATGGCTGCAGGCAGTTGTTGTTCACAAATCTTGTGGATTCAAAACCAACTCCTAGACTATGGCTATAACTTAGAGAAGTCTAAAATCTTTTGTGATAACACAAGTGCTATTTCCATAGCTCAAAATCCAGTCCTCCATAGTAGGACAAAACACATAGAGATTAGGCATCATTTCTTAAGAGATAATCTTGAAAAGAATAAAATTGAACTACACTATATCCCAACTGATTTACAAAGGGAAGATATTTTCACCAAGCCATTGGATGAAAAGAAACACACCCTCTTCCAAAATAAGTTAGGAATGTTAGATGGAGGAAGTCTTAAATAATATCCAAGATTTTGAAAGCTTAAAAATTGACCAAGACTAGGCAAACATTCTGATTTTTCTTAGTGTCTAGAATTTTTCTGATCTCTGAACTGCGCTCGACGATTTGCCCCAAGATCGTCGAATGGAGATCGACGATTTCAAAAAATCGTCGAACTGCATTCAGCGTCTCTCAGATAGTATGAACTATCTCTTCCGGTCAACGATCGTCGAACGGCGCTCGACGATTCTGTTCTCTGAACGATCGTCGACCACAGCTCGACGCTCTCCAATATCGTCGAACGGAGATCGACGATGTTGAAGACTCTTCAGTTTCCTTTAGAAGCCTTGATCGTCGAACTGAGTTCAACGATCTTTCCAATTCTGCGTCGAACCCTAATATAAAACTCATTTTTCGCCGTCGTTCTCTTTTGCGCTTTCAATTTCTCTGCAAGATTTTTCTTTCCCTCCAAACAATTCTACACTTGGTCGTTTTGTTTGTTGAGTTTTTGCAGGTACCAATGGATTTGTCAGTTGCTGTTCTTGCTGCAATGAAGTTTGATGCTGGGTTTGATATTGATATAGAATCCTTCAGCACGACTGACCAGATTTTTCAAGATATACTGGGTTTGTTCAAGGACCAGAATCTGACAGCAATAATGACCACCAGGATCAAGTTGGCTTGTGATGAAATAAAGGAGTGGGTTTATACTGCCCATAATCAAGATAACAACACCATTGTTGGGTCTATAGCTGGAACTCAGGTACCCTTGACCCCAACCATTCTAACAGAAGTCTTTGAGTTGAGAAATGGAGAAGATTTTGCTGAATTATCTGGAGATGAGTTTTCTGAACTGCTTGCCAGAATGGGTCATTCAGAGGGAAACCCTAGCAAGCTCTTCAAAAGGAACCTGTCTGTAGAATATAGGTTCCTGGCAGATGTTGTTGGGAAGGTGCTACTGGCTAAGCACTCAGCCCATGATACAATATCAAGATATCAGCTCTGTCTCATGGGAGCTCTTGTGGATAAGAAGAATCTGAATTGGGGAGAGGTTTTCTTTGACCTCATCAAAAGTAAAATAAATAAAAGTTTTGTTAACTTTGGAAGAATCCTTGGAGTATTTCTGCAGCACAGGTGCCCTGCCCTGCTGGTCTCCTCTGGAGTTCATATCAATGCCTCCAAGATATTGTCTTGTGCTCTCTTTGGAAAGTGGGACAGGCAAATCAGCAAGCCTAGCAGGACCTCCTCCAGTACTCCTTCAGGCACAAGGACTCTAAGAGTCACTCCTCCACAGGTCTCTACCCCCGCAGATGACCTGGCTGCTGTTGCTGCCTCTCCAATTCCATCCCTTCCCCTACCATCCACCATTCCAGCTCCATCCACCATCATCATATCTAGCCCATCTCCAAGATCCACATTTTCTCCAGTACCTAATCTACCACCACCAGAAGATGAATTCCACCCTCTATTCTCCTACCCTCCACCAGATGTCACCTCATCACCCTCCATTCCATACTTAACCCTACTTGATGATTCCTTTATGGATGATTCCCCATCCTCTCCTCCTGAGTTACCTTCCTCCTCCACTTCATTTCAAGACCTCCTACACCAAATCATAGATCAACCTACATTCACCCCATCTATCTCCATCCCTCTATCCTCCATATCCACCTTGCCAACACCTCAGCCATCCCTTCCACCCTACTCCAGCTCTCCACTTCCAGAACCTTCAGCTGCTCCTATACCTTCTACCTCTGCTCCAGCACTTGAGCAAGTAGACCTCTAAGCCCTTGCTGACAGGCTGTATGAGCTGCTTGCCCCTAGGCACTCTATGTTGTTGGAGACCTCCTTGGCTCCACTCCACCTGTCAGTGGCAGCCCTCTATGCCAGGCTCTCTTCCCTCTTCCCTCAGGCAGCACCTACAGCAGTGTGCCTTGATCCAGACATGTCTACATCCAGGCAGGGGGAGATGCCATATGAAGTGAATCTTCATGCTGCTGCTGCTGCTGTTTCTGTAAGCTATCTGTCTGCTGCTGCTGTTACTCCTGCTTCTTCTGCTGCTCCTCCTCTTGCTGCTGTTGCTGTGCCTCAAGCACAAGTTCCTCCTGCTGCTGCAGTCCTTGCAATAGACCTCAGGTCTTTGCTGTCAGTTTTTGATTCTGCTTACTTCAGCTGTCTGCCAGAGGACAATGCTCTCCAGCCTCCAGAAGATTTATCCAATGCACTTGTGCCTTTTTCCTGATGTGACCCTAGCATTATCACCTCCTTTGTAAATTCAGTAATTGCTGCTGCTGAAAATGCTGAAAATATTGATGCTGCTGCTTCTGAAGAAAGGATTGTTGTTGCTTCTGAGAATGTTGATACTGCTGCTACTACAAATATTGATACTGCTGCTGAAGTTCCTATTGTTTCTGATGAACTAATTTCCAAGGACATTCTGATGACAGAGGCACCTGAATTTGAGCCTTCTGCAGTCCTTGATGATATTCCTTCTGTGTCTTTTACTGTAAGTGAGACTGTTACTGCTGTTGTCACCTCTCCAGAGCCTACTGCTGCTGCTATTATTGTTCCTGCTTCTACTCCTAGTGCAACACCTTCAATATCTGCTGCTATCATTTCTGCTTCTGTTTCAACATCTGCTGATGTTTCTGCTGTTACCATTTCAACACCTGCTGCTACATCTTCTGCCTCATCTGCTTCTGTTCAACTCAAGAAGGATCTAATGAAGAAAATAGATGCTCTCTATGATGACCAGAGTTCTGAATCTGATGAATTTAAAACAGACTCTGATGACTCTTCTGCTACCATTTCCAGGAAAAGAAAGGCAAGGAGAAAGGCTATGAAGAGAGTACCTCCTGCCAAAGTTAAGGATAACAATGACATCCCATATTACATTCTACATGACTGCCCAATTACTGAACACTGGATGCAGTACTCCAAGAACCAGCTGAAAGCAATGAAGAAAAAGAGAAAATATGAGAAGGGCTCCTCCCAATTCCAGCACTCTCATCCTCCTCCACCACCTCCTCCTAATGCAGGTGCAGGTGGAAGCTCTGCAGCTCAACCCCCAGCCATAAGTCAGGCTCCCTATCAGCCTCATGCCAGATCTTACCACAGGGAAAGCCAATCCAGGGGTTCACACTCTAGGAGAGGAGGATATAGAGGTAATCAAAGAGATATTCAATTCTATTCCAAAGGGTACTCCAGGCAGCACCCATATTCCAGGGGAGGACAAATTTCATCTGATACATCATCTGGTCCTTTCCATTATAAGCTGAAAGAAAATGTGTCTTACAGGCCTCCTCAGGACAATCCCTCCAACAGATATGAGTCTCATGTACCTTTTGAGGATCCTAAAAATAATCCAGCTGCTTGGACTGCTAGATCAAAAGAACTAGCTGCACTGGATCAGATTAAAAAGGCCAGAGAGCAAGGAATAGATTCTTCCAACATTTCAACAATGTCTGAACAGAGATAAAAAGAGCTAGAGAGATATGCTTCAAGTAAATTCTTTGATGCTGACAGATATATGGAATTGCATCCTGAAGCAGTGGTTCCCAGGCTTAAACAGCAAACATCTCTAGGTGCAGCAGATGACACCAGATCTAAGAAGGAAGCCCTCAATCCTAACAGAGAGATTAAAATGGTTAAGGGCAAAGAGAAGAAATGATATTGTAAGGTGACAATTTCTGTGACTTCTGATTACTATCTGGATGCTATATATCTCTGTGATTCTGCAATGTTTGGCTTGTTATTTTTCTGTTTACTGATTGTATGTTGTTATTTAAAATTCTTTTTAAGTCTGTAAATAGTAATCCTAACCCAAATAGGGGGAGATTGTTGGAACACCCTATTACTAATTTGGGTCAGGATCACTATGTCTCTAGGAACCTTTGCTTGACCTCCTGTATAGTTTAATAGGTCAATTAGAATTGAGTCTAAGGGTTGGAAATCTAGGTTTGGAAGCTTCCCTAAAGACCAAGATTTTGTGTTTGGAGACTAAGTCTGATCGTCGAGCTTAGCACGACGTTTCGTCGAACTCCGATCGACGATCGTCTAGCTCAACTTCGACAGATCGTCGAACTCCATTCGACGATCGCTGAGCTCAATCTCATTATATCGTCGAACTCAGTTCGACGATCGGTGAGCTCAGGTCGACGATTTGGACTCTGCTTTGGATCTCTATCTCTGAGCTCAGTTCGACGATCTCCGATCGACGATCGTCTAGCTCAACTTCGACAGATCGTCGAACTCCATTCGACGATTTGGACTCTGAGCTCAGATCGACGATATTTTGCTGCTGTATATTTCCAGATCGCTGAGCTCAGCTCGATGATAGCAGAGCTCAGTTCGACGATTTCATATAACTTCCAGAATGTTTCTAAATTCAAATTCAAATCTGTTAAGGAGTTATTCTGCAATTAATTCAGAGATTTCCTAGCCGTTTTCATTCATTTCTAGACCAAGTTTCAAGGGACTTCTCAAGGAATATTTCTATGGACTTTCCTCTAGAAGAGATTTGGCAATTAAGGATGCAATCAATGCAGGCTAACGGCTATTCTTGACAGAGAATGTTATTCTATTCTGTACCAGAGAATAAAAGGCAGAATTTTTGAATCACTCAGAGATACATAGAATAGAGATTACAGAGACACATTCAAAAATATTCTGTCAAAAAGAATTCTGAAGAACACACACACATCCAAGGAGATCAAGCTTATTCAGATCTCTTTAGTTTCAAAGTGTTCAAGGACAACACATTTCAAGACTCCAGACACTCAACATTTCAGTCATTTTGCTGAAATCATCTATTGCTGGAGTTCAATCTTTGAAGGCCTATCACCCTCAGCAAAGCTTTCCTTCCTGAAGATCTCAACGATTCAGGGGGAGCTTTGACCTCAACAATCCACTTAGTCTTCTCAGTTGTTTGAGAAAGAGAAGACTGCCAACACTCTCTCACCCCCTCTCTGTAAAGGGTTTCTCAAACTCCCTTCAAAAGTTTAAGCCTGGTTTTTGAGCACCTTATCAAAAGCTCATTGGTGGCAAGACACCTGATCAAAAAATCTAGCTTGGTTTTTTGAGCACCTTATCAAAAGCTCATTGGTGCCAGGACACCTGATCAACTCATCCTACAGTGGATTCCTACCTAGTGTGGTAGAAGAGTGGATGTACCCAAGTTCTGGGGAACCACTATATTTCCTTGTGTCTTCTGGTTTTGCTTGTTTTCATTTTTGTTTCTGGCCTTGATTTCTCTGTGATTAGCTTTTGTTTAACTTAGTGCTGTGATTAGTTTTATTCTACTTCCCTGCTCACACTTATTACAACAACTGTTGTAAAAAGTTTCAAAGCACCATATACTCTATTCACCCCCCCCTCTAGATTATATCAGATCTAACTGCACTTTCAGTGACCGCACCTTGCTTTCCCACGGACTGCTAGGTCCGCGCTAGGGATAGCAACACCAGCGACGATCACTGGAGAGGAGGAGGTCGACGGAGCGAGCACGGCAGCAGAACCCTTCCGTCGGCGGGATTCAGGATCAGCGGAATGAACAGAATGGCGGAACACTTCCGTCGCGGGATTCGATCGGTGAGAGATAATACCCGAAAACCCAAAGTACCTATTTATACCAAAGGCATAAACAGACTTAGAAGTATCGCTATCCGCAGACCACCCAGAAAATTAGGGTTCCAGAATCGACGAGAATCACATAGCAGATTCGGTGAGAATCAATCGGCGAGAATCACCTAGCAGATTCAGTGAGAATCAATCGGCGAGAATCACCTAGGATCGGCGAGAATCACCTAGGATCGGCGAGAATCAGTCGGCGAGTATCACTTAGGATCGGCGAGAATCAGAGTACAATAATCGACGATTCTCGTCGAACGTGAGTGGACGATACACGTCGATCGTCGACCTTGCGGTCGACGATACTCATCGACCCTCGGTCGACTATTCTTACCAATCCTTCAAGGCAACATTTGCCCAATCCGACGATCCTTTAAGGCAACACTTTGCCCATAACCCCATTCAGGTCGGTGATTGGTAACCTTTACCAACACAGTCAATCATCCAACTTCTCCACATCTCTTATGTGCGACCCTGCAGGCTCATATTGCGTTGGCAGTGAGATTACATGTTTGACCACTTCTAGATCACCATGGTAACTCCAACAAGGCCGTGTGCCCAGAGACACACCCATTTCCTGCCCGTGTTCACCAGGCCTCACTGCCCTGGCCAAATCCAGAAAAGGACACGCCTGTGTCACAGACCGTGTGCCCTTACACGCCTGCATACACGCCTCCAGTATGCTCTTCGTCGAGTGAAGTTCGTTGACTAGAGGTGGACACGCCCTCTGACACGCCTGTGTCACTGGGCGTCTTCCCTCTCGAGAATTCGTCGACTACAGTTCGTCGAGCACTCGACAGGCTGCTCAGCCATACAGAGCAGGACACGCCCTGGGACACGCCCGTGTCCCAAGCCGTGTCACCCAACTTGAACCCAATCTTTGGATTTGGGGTGTTACAATCCTCCCCTCCTTACAATAAATTTTGTCCCGAAATTTGCACACAGTTAGGAAACCAGAAATAAGATGTTATAACTTCACCAAAGTTGAATACACCTTGACACGCACTACATAACAGTTTACACAAATAGCTCGGGAAATTTAGCTCGCATGGTTTGCTCTCGCTCCCATGTTAGCTCCTCACGGCTACAATTGTCCCACCGGACTTTGACAATCCCCATTGTCTTGTTCCGTAACTGTTTATCGGTGCGATCCTCGATTCGAATGGGACTAACCTTCATCGTTAGCCCATACTCATCTGGCGCACGATCAGTCTCGATCAATTGAGCTGGATCTTTGATGGCTTTCTGAAGCACCGAGATGTGAAACACATCATGTAAACCACTCAAGTCTGCCGAAATTTCTAGCCGATATGCAACTTCCGTAATTCGCTCCACCACTTCAAATGGACCAAGATACCTCAAACTCAACTTTTTCAGACGCCGGATCCTAGAAACGCCTTTGAAGGGTTTGATCTTCAAATATACCCAGTCATCTACCGCGAACTCTATGTTCCTGTGCTTGGCGTTGTAGTATTTTGCTTGCCGATACTGGACTATCAGGAGCCTCTCTCGAATAGAGCGTATTGTTAAGTTAGCTTCATCGACTTCTATATGCTTATAGAGTTTGGATTCGCCTGCTTCTTCCCAAGCTAACGGTGTGCGGCACTTGCGACCATACAAAGTTTCAAATGGTGCCATACCGATTCTCGCTTGGTAGCTATTTTGTAGGCAAACTCCACCATATAGAGATGATCTTCCCATCTCTTACCAAATTCCAGGGCGCACATTCGGAGCATATCCTCAATTGTTCTGTTGGTCCTCTCATTCTGGCCATCCATTTGACGGTGAAAGGCTGTACTGAACGTCAATTTCGTGCCCAACAACTGATGGATTATCCTCTAATTATTTGATGTAAATCGCACATCATGGTCACTCACGATGCTACAGGGAACACCGTGCAACCGTACAATATGCTCCACATAGACCTTTGCCAAACTTTCCACTGAATCGTCCCGTTTGTTCGCAAGGAAGTGAGCCACTTTCGTCAACCATTCTACAACCACCCAGATTAAATCATTCTAGCATGGAGATCTCGTCAACCCATGCACGAAATCGATTGAAATATCATCGAACTTCCATTCCAAAATCGGCAACGACTTCAGGAAATCGCCAGGCTTCTGGCATTCTACTTTCACCAAAGCACAAGTTTGGCATTTAGCCACATAATGAGCTATGTCCTTCTTGAGTCCTGGCCACCAGAATAGCTTTTTCATGTCCCTGAACATCTTTGTGCTCCCCTGGTGAATTGAGTACTTGGTAAAGTGAGCTTCATACATCAACTCTTCTCGCAACTTACCCAAACTCGGGACGCACAAACGACCCTCTTTCTGCTAAAGGATGTCATCCCAGGTGAATTTTCCATCTAGCCCATCTTATGCATAGCGTTGGAGACTTTCGTCCAGCAATGTTGCCCGTTGAATCCTGTCCGCAAGGTCATACTATACCTCGTCCAGTTCAAACATTCATCAGATGTAGAATTCTTTTCAACACACGAAATTTCTAACGCTTCTAACTCCTGGATCAGACGTTCATCGTGCATTTATAACCAATTTGCCCTTGACGGAGCCCTCCGACACAAGGCATCAATGACCACATTTCCCTTCACGGGAGTATAATGAATCGCGAAGGTGTTGACCCCAAGGAATTCTAGCCACCTTCATTATCGCATATTCAGATCCTTCTGCTCCAACAAGTACTTTAGGTTCTTATGGTCCGCAAAGATATCCACTTTTATGCCATAAAAATAATGCCGCCATAACTTAAGTGCAAATATCCCCACCTCCAACTCTAAGTCGTGGATGGGATAATTTCATTTATGCACTTTCAACTGGCGTGAACCATAAGCAATTACTTTTCCAAACTCCAGAATAACGCAATCTAATCCGCTCCCTGAAGCATCACTATAGATCTCATATCTCTTGGTACCACATGATGAATGTCAACACAGGCGCCGTGGTCAAACGACTCTTTAGCTCTTCAGAAGCTCGCGTGCACTCCGGCATCCAAATGAACTTCTGATCTTTCCGCGTCAGTATGGTCAGAGGCAAATCGATTCGCGAAACGTTTTCCACAAAACATCTGTAGTGGCCTGCCAGTTCAAGGAAACTCCTGACTTCGGCCACCGAAGACAATACTGGCCATTCCTGTATGGATTTTATCTTTGTCGGATCCACTGCGATGCCCTCTAGACTTACCACATAGCCAAGAAAAGCCACCGACGACAGCCAAAACTCACACTTTGAGAACTTGGCATAGAGCTTATTCCTTTGCAAGGTATGCAACACCAACCACAAGTGGTTTGTGTGATCAGCTTCAGATTGAGAGTACACCAAGATATCATCAATGAATACAATCACAAATAAGTCCAAGTACTCTCGGAATGTTCGGTGCATTAGGTCCATGAACACTGATGGTGCATTGCATAGCCCAAACGACATTACCGTGAACTCATAATGACCGTAGCTTGTTCCAAATGTGGTCTTGGGAATGTCACCTTCCTGAATCCTCAACTGGTAATATCCAGATTTCAAATCCAATTTGGAATAGATGGTTGACCCCACCTGTTGATCGAATAATTAATCTATCCGTGGAATCGGATACTTGTTCTTCTCTGTCAGCTTATTCAATTTGCGACAGTCAATACATAACCGCAAACCACCGTCCTTCTTTTTCACAAACAGAACATGTGCGCTCCAAGGTGATATACTTGGGCGTATATATCCCTGCTCCAACAAGTCTTGTAATTGGACTTTCAACTCAGCCATTTCCTTTGGCGTGACGCGATATGGCGAGCGGGCCACAGGTTTCTCACCTGGCACCAACTCAATCGTGAAGTCGATCTCCCGCTGGGGTGGTAGCCCAGGAAGATCCTTAGGAAACACATCCACAAACTATGATACAACCGGAACATCACTCACACTGGTCTTTGGCTCAACTGCCTGAATCAGCGTGAAGAATACCTCCGTGCCCTTCCGAACAGCCTTGACGACTTGGAGTGCAGACATCAAGGTCCCGCTCACCCATCGCATACAAGCAAACTTAGTCTCAAGCTCAGTATTCTGGCCCCGTGTGATCTCTTTCAACGTGCAATCAATCATGGCATGCTGCTCCGCGAGCCAGTCCATACCAAAAATCACTTCAAATTCAGATATCGGTAGTACATATGCAGTCAAATAGAAATCCTGACTTCCAATTTGAACCGCCACATCGCAAGCCCTATCCGCAAGCATCAAGCAACCATTCGGTAATACGACCTTAAAGCTCTCTGTCTTCACATGACTAGGTACTCCAATTCGAGCTACGAAGTCTTTTGACAGAAATAAATATGAAGCACCCGTATCAAACTGTGCTCTCTCCAATGCGTTCCGAATCATAATAAAGCCTATGGAAACCGTATCACACACAATCCACATACAAAGCATGCAATAAGCAAAGCAATTCAATAACTTAAATCGTACCTATGACGACGTCACTCTTCTTGATGGCCTCATGCAGGCCAAGGTTGTAGACTCGGGGCTGCGCCTGGGATGCAGAGGACTCCACCACTGCATTTCCCTTCTCAGCATAAGACTCTCCCGCCTTCTTTTCTCCCTTTGGCGGACCAACCCGACAATCACGGGCTATATTCCACACTCTTCCACAGGTAAAGCAAGTACGAGTCTCTGGCCTTGACGTGGTCACCAACATTGCAACTGATGCAACCGTATAAGGAGCTTGTCCAAATGACTTGGACCTCTTGCCCCATTTCTTTTTATAATACGATTTCCTTGGTCGGGCGCCTTGAACTCTAGCATTGTCACAGCCAAGGCCCGCCTTCCTTGCACCCTCTTCATATCCTTTTCCAGCGCACATGTAGTATCAACCAACACCTGGAACCCTTGGTTCATTGAACTCAAAAGTAGGAATCGCAACTCATCCCGCAATCCTTCATAGAACCTATTGGTTTTTTGCTGCTCATCGACGAAGATTGAGCCCACATATCGTCCCAACCCTGTGAACTCATCCAGGAATGTCTCCACACTACCTTCTTCTTGCGTAGCCATTGGAACTCATTTTCCATGGTAATACGTTGTGCCGCTGGTAGGTGCTTTGCCAGAAAGAGTCGCGAGAACTCCTCAATCGACACTTGTGTTAACTGCCTGCACGTTAAGTGGTGTAAATCCATCTTGTCCCACCATAAACGAGCCTCTCCTTCTAGTAAGAAGGTGGCCAAAGTGACCTTCTGATCTTCCTCCGTCCTGATCGCCATCATTATCTACTTGACGCACGACAACCAATCCTCTACCTCCGTAGGGGATCCCATACCCGTAAACGTAGGCGTATTGAAGGTCATGAACTGCTTCAACTGCCTTTCAGCTGCTCGAGGATCCACAGCCGCAACAGGTTCTGGTATTGCCGCAACCTGTTCTGGCCTCAATGCCGGCTGTGCCGGCACTTGCGCCTGACAAGTAGGCTATGCTTGAAACATTACAAACAGTGCCTCGGCAACTAAGCGGACAGTTTCCGCAGAAGGGGGAGGTGTAGGCACCTCAGCTGGTGTCGTACTCTCATCAGAACGATGGGGCTCCGACTCCCCAACACCACTCCGAGTCACCAATAGGTGAACAAGACACACACATTAGCGACCTCACACAAGCAATAATAATAATATATGAATGCACAGGTTCCTCAAACAAGTGTATTTTCATTCCTAAGTGGACATTCAAAAGTTCATATGCTAACTCGGTTCGCACGTACACGTGCTCGCCACCCCGCAAAATAATTCGACCACGAATTCGAAAGGGAAGTACCGAGAAAGGCTGTTACCAAAATATAACGTCTCCATCCATTCATATAGCATATAATAGAAGGTCCGGCTGGGGCCCCACACCATATGCCACAAAATAGGCGAGGAAATTACAGGTTAATATCAATTCACAATCGTACCCTAACTCAGAGCATGCTAGCGGAAGATTTTAACATTAACATGGAACTCTATCCAAGAATGTCCACCAGTCATATAAGCAACTGAATTTATATAAACTACCGCAGGAATGTATATCAAATACATTAATGTTTGGCCTTATGGCTTTACAGTTTCTCTTTACAAAATGTGGATTATAAACTTCGGCGCACAGGCTGGCAACACATGAATAAAACATAACATTTTTCAACAGCAGCAACAGCAGGGAATTCAGCCTTTATATGTCCCGCTCGGCTCTCCAACACCTGTACAAGGACAGCCCACCAACAGTGGTAACAAGGCAACGATCAACATTTAGCTGACCAATTTATAACGACCCTACCCCTTTCCCGGGGCAGTGGTATTCCTTTCCTGCAGGCAAGCAATTCATATGCAGATATATATATATATATCACACATTATGCTCTCACGCACAAACAATCCATCACAACCGCCAGCCACGTGGCCCGACGATCCGTGCACTCAGGGCACATTCTTGGTGTACCGACGAACAAGGGTCCCACCACTATTCCAGGTCCAACACCCAACGGTAAATTGAGCATTTAGTCTTGCAGGCCTAAGACTCTCATTATGTGCTCCAACTGACCGCACTTTTAGGTCTTCGAGTCAGATGGACATAATGCAGGTACGGATCAACCACCCCCCGTTGCTCAACTCTCCTTGCCATCACCGAATACCAACGTACTCGCGGCTAAATATAAGGCGCGGGTCGGTTTCACCTTTCCTGTTCGGCACCAGGCCATTATCACGAGCTCATCAAGCTCACAATAGCCACACTGTCCACCAAGGACTGCCTTCACAATAGACACAATGTCCACCAAGGGACTTGCTTCATAATCAACATGGGGAGTTCATGCTAGCATTTCTCACAATTGTCTAGCAGGCTCCGCAGAACTCAATTTCTGCACCCAACTCCGCCCAAATCCTGAAGCCTCATGCAGTGCCAGAAACACTGGTCTTGCAAAGCATACAACACACACAATTGCGTGTATTTTCCTAGGCTTCCACACCAGTACTTCCTGCTACTATCCTTCACAGGCACAATGTAAGGGTCCAGGCCCATCCCATGGGAAGCCGCTGGCACCGCCGGCCTACCAGGGTCCAGACCCGGGCCAACCACTAGTTGTCAGCCTTTCACATTCAAGCCTGCAGGCTATGCACCCCAACCCCTCTCCGGCCTATTTATCAACACGGTAGGTTGTTACCACTGGGTCTCGAACCTAGGACCTTGATAAGAGAGATTTCCGCCACTCCTTCATCACCAACTGAGCTGCAGCTCAGTTGGTGATGAGGGAGTGGCGGAAAGCTCTATTATCAAGGTCCTTGGTTTGAGACCCAGTGGCAACAACCTACCGTGATGATAAATGGGCCGGAGAGGGGTTGGAGTGCATGGCCTGCAGGCTTGAATGTGAAAGGCTGACTATTAGTGGTGGGCCCTGGTATGGACCCTGGTAGGCCGGCGATGCCAGCGGCTTCCTATGGGATGGGCCTGGACCGTTAAAAAAAGTGCACTTTTTATAACGGTCCAAGCCCATCCCATGGGAACCTGCTGGCACCGCCGGCCTACTAGGGTCCAGACCCGGGCCCACCACTGGTAGTCAGTCTTTCATATTCAATCCTGCAGGCCATGCACCCCAACCCCTCTCCAACTTGTTTATCAGCACGGTAGGTTGTTGCCACTGGGTCTCGAACCCAGGACCTTGATAAGAGAGCTTTCTGCCACTCCCTCATCACCAACTGAGCTGCATCTCAGTTGGTGATGAGGGAGTGGCGGAAAGCTCTCTTATCAAGGTCCTGGGTTCGAGACCCAGTGGCAACAATCTACCGTGTTGATAAATAGGCCGGAGAGGGGTTGGGGTGCATGGCCTGCAGGCTTGAATGTGAAAAGCTGACTACTAGTGGTGGGCCTAGGTCTGGAACCTGGTAGGCTGACGGTGCCAGTGAGTTCCCATGGGATGGGCCTAGACCATTACAAAAAAACAAACTGGTATCACTTGACAAACGATCATATGAGAAAGAAGTCAACAACACTGGACCACCCCGCGCGAGCATTAGTTTGTGGACAAACTCTGCAGCGGAAGCAGTGGTGTGCCCATGTGTAAAAAGTCACATAAATAGTTCATTAAGTATAATGAGTTAGGCCAATTCTATTTTAACCTTACCTTTATGCAACCTCCACAGGTTGCCGCGCCGCAAACTGCGGCTCCTACCCCTCCAGCTACAACTCCATTTCTACAGATGGAGATGGGGCAGACTTTGACGGCGATCCTGGATGCCTTCAAAGCCCAGCAAGTCCCGGCCCTGCAGCTAAATCTGGGGTCAAGCTGGATAAGGGCCTTCAAGAGCCTATCCCCACCGATGTACCGTGGGACAGAGGATGCTGTAAAGATGGAGGAATGGTTGGAGTCCATACATGAGATACTGGCAGGCATCAGCTGCCCGATTGGCCAGGCGGTACCTCTAGCCACCTTTGCACTAGAAGCTCATGCGAAGAGATGGTGTAAGTCAGTGCGGGAGTCTACATATGCGGACTAGGAGCTATCAAACATATCTTGGAAGGAGTTTGGCAATGTATTTTTGGATCATTTTGTATCTACTATAGCCAGAGATGCGTTGGAGGAGAGGTTTCTGAACCTCAGGCAGGGGAGCAAATCGGTGATTGAGTACTAGAGGGAGTTCTTCCACCTTGCCAAGTTCGCAGGGATACATGATATAGATGATAGGAGGTATGCCAAGAGGTTCTACCGAGGCCTCAAAGACGACTTGAGGTAGGCTTTGTTGTTCATTTATCACGGCACGTCGGCCCAGATTATCAAGATGGCAATGAAGCTGGAGGCTGACTAGCTGATGGTGCAAGGCAGAGGGAAGAGACCGTACGATGGGTCGACATCAGGAGAGAGCAGCAGGGGCTCTCAGAGAGGCAGGACTATTGGACACAAGAAGGGTGGGGGACGTCGTCGTCCCAACTTCAGGCAGGAGCAGGGGCCTCCTCTAGCATTAGCTCCCCCACCTCTACAGGTGCATGATCCGAGGATTCAGGATGACCATGGACACCGGCCAGTAGTCTGTTACGGATGCCGCCAGCCCGGACACATTATATCGGAGTGTCCGCATCGATTCCATCCTCCTCATCCTCCTCCACCTCTAGTGGCCCCAGTACAGCAGGGCCGAGGCCGAGGCCGAGGCCGAGGACGAGGCCGAGGCCAGGGATATCACGGACGAGGACGCAATCAAGAGCAGATATACGCTTTGGACCTCGCGGAGTAGAGGAACCCCGAGGAGGTGATTACAGGTACTTCAATTGTTTTAACTTATAAATTTCAACCATAGTAGTGCCTCTAAAACCATAGAAATAACATCCATTATACCTCAAATAAATCTCAGGCATAGTTATGATCAGCGGCAAGCCAGCACATACCCTCTTCGACACGGGTGCTTCCAACTCATTCGTGTCGGACACCTTCATTGAAGGACTAGAGGGTATGGAGAGATTCCCTGGCACAGAGATGAGGGTGCGTCTTCCTGATGGCTCGGAGCTACGGACCAAGGATAGCTGCAACATGGAGGCCGAGATAGGAGGCAAGACATTCGAAGCTCCAGCGTCGATCTTGAGATTACCGAACTTTGATTTGATTTTTGGCATGACCTGGCTTCATTGGAACTACGCCCAGATCGACTGCCCCTCCAAGAGGATCACGCTCAGGCATGGGGACTCCTCCGTTACTATTAAAGGTATCCGACCTATCCCCTATCTATCATTATCTTCTGAACATGCTGTCAAGGCCTATGAGCAGGCGTGAGAGGTGTACCTCATCTTGTTCGAGATGCTGGCAGCGGAGAGTTCTATAGCTGATATCCCGGTGGATCGGGATTTCTCCGATGTATTCCCGGAGAAATTGCCCGGACTACCACCAGCTCGGGACTTGGATTTCAGGATTCAGTTGGTGCCGGGGGCGAGGCTAGTGTCCCGGGCATCTTACAGGATGGCTCCCAGAGAGTTATTAGAGTTCAGGACTCAGCTTCAGGAGCTTGTGGACTCAGGGTTTGTGCGGCCGAGTTCGTCGCCGTGGGGAGCACCAGTTCTCTTTGTGAAGAAGAAAGATGGATAGTTGCGGCTATGCATAGATTACAGGGAGCTAAACCGGTTGACAGTCCGTAATACCTATCCACTGCCTCAAATAGACGAGTTATTTGATCAGCTTCACGGGGCCTTCTGGTTCTCTAACCTGGATTTGAGATCCGGTTACTATCAGCTGCGCATCCGAGAGGAAGACATCCCGAAGACGGCTTTCAGCTCACCTTATGGGTTATACGAGTTCACGGTGATGCCTTTTAGGCTCATGAATGCCCCTGCCGCATTCATGAGTCTAATGAACCGTGTATTCGAGCCCTTCTTGGACTGCTTCATGATTATATTCATCGACGACATTTTGATCTACACCCGGACTCAGGAGGAGCATACAACGCATTTGACAAAGGTTTTGCAGAGGCTGAGGGAGTCCTAGATGTATGCAATATTTTCAAAGTTCCAGTTCTGGCTATAGGAGGTGGCCTTCTTGGGGCATACGATCAGTGGAGCTGGATTGGCGGTGGATCCAGCCAAGATAGAGACAGTGAGGGATTGGCCATGGCTGAAGACAGCGTCCGACATTCGCAGTTTCTTGGGATTAGCAGGCTACTATCGTAAGTTCGTGGAGGGGTTCTCAAGGATAGCACTCCCCCTCACGAACTTGACGAGGAAGGATGCAGAGTTTATATGGACAGAGTAGTGCGAGACAGCATTTCAGGAGTTGAAGGACCGACTTACCTCATCCCCTATCCTTGCACTCCCATCTGGGAGTAAGGGATTTCAGATTTACATTGATGCCTCATATGAAGGGATGGGTGTTGTACTGATGCAACACAGACATGTTATCGCTTATGCTTCGAGACAGTTGAAGAAGCACGAGCACAACTATCTGGTACATGATTTGGAGCTTGGGGCTGTTGTATTTGCGCTAAAAATATGGCGGCATTATCTGTATGGGATTCATTGTGATATTTTCTCAGATCACAAGAATCTCAAGTACATCGATACACAGAAGGATCTAAACCTGCAATAGAGGAGATGGCTAGAGTTCCTCTGTGACTATGATTAACAGATTCACTACCACCCGGGGAAGGCAAACACAGTAGTAGATGCATTGAGTAGGAGGGCTGGTACCTCTAGACCGAAGCCTCGGATGATGGCTATGGAGCTCATACAGGTGATGGACGACTTGCATATTACTATTGTTTCTGAGGCTGAACCAATAGGATATCGAGAGTACCTGAGCTCTTTGATAGGTGATGATGATATTTGGGAGCGCATTTTGGCGCATCAGAGGCTAGATGCTACATTGGAGCCGATTTTTAGTGCCCTAGAAAGGGGCAAGGTTGAGGATTACACGCTGCAGGATGGTCTCCTTCGCTTCCGTGGACGCATTTATATACCAACAGAGGGAGGTATCTGGGATGATATACTTAGAGAGGCACATTGCTCCAGATATTCAGTGCATCCTTGCATCACCAAGATGTCGGCAGATTTAAAGAAGACTATGTATTGGCCTGGGATTAAGTCGGAGATCACCCACTTTGTGACATATTGTGAGACGTGCCAGCGCGTTAAGGTGGAATGCAAGAGCCCAGGAGGTTTATTACAGCCATTGCCAGTCCCAGAGTGGAAGTTCGAGGACATTGCTATGGACTTTGTGCACGGACTACCTCGCTCCCACTCTGGGCATGATTCTATATGGGTCATAGTAGACAGACTCACCATGGTAGCGCGCTTTTTTCCAGTCAAAAAGGATGCTCCAGTTGCAGTTTTGGTGAGATTATTCGTGGAGCAGTATGTCAGATACCGTGGCATCCCCAGGATGATTGTTTCGGACCGTGATGGTCGGTTCACTTTGGGCGAGTGGAGGGATGTGCATGCTTACTTGTGCTCTCGGCTTACTTTTAGTACTGCCTTCCACCCTCAGACCGTCGGACAGACCGAGCGGACCATCTGGACCATGGAGGATCTACTCCTCCTATGTATATTGGATACGGGGAAGGCTTGGGAGAGGCTGCTAACATTGATCGAGTTTTCCTACAATACCAGCCACCAGGCTAGCATCAGGATAGCTCCATATGAGGCACTTTATGGGATAAAGTGTCGGACACCGCTGTCATGGGTTCAGGATGTGGATACCAAGGCTCTTGGTTCTTATTATGTGAAGGATACGGAGGCTCAGGTACATTTGATCAGGGATCGGCTGCTAGAGGCCCAGAGCAGACAGGCGAAGTATTATGATGCTCGGCACCGGAAGGTGTAATTCTAGGTTAGAGACAGAGTTTTCTTGAGGATATGTCTGGTACATGGTGTCTCTCGGGTGCGGAGGCACGAGAAGCTCAGTCCTCGATATATGGGGCCATACTTGATCCTGGAGCGGATCGGCCCCTTAACTTACCGACTGCAGCTGCCACCGAAGTTGGGTACCCTACACGACATCTTCCATGTCTCTTCCTTGCGAAGAGCTCTCCTACGGCCGGAGTAGCATGTTACTACTACAGCCGGTCTGATAGCGCCAGACAGATCCGTCAAATTGGAGCCGATCCGAATTGATGATATAGATGTCCCTGTGTTGCGGAAGAAGAAGGTCCCTCTCGTGAAGTTGTTATGGTCCAATCATGGACAGGACGAGCACACCTGGGAGTCGAGGGATCTAATGATGGAACGACACCCGGAGCTGTTCATTTCAGGTATACTTTAGTTTATACGTTTAAAATTTCTTATAATTCTTACAAGTAGAACCCCGTAGACCCAAACTTAAATTTCGGGGACCAAATTATTTTCTTGTTTATTGGGATTTATAACATCCCATGTTACTTCTAGACCCCCTTAACTTAGATTGGGTTAGGCATGGGGTGGGTGATAGGGAATTTAGCTAGGTTTGACCCTAGGTAGTGGGCTATAGCCATGTGGGACCCACTAAGGGGCCAAAGTCAAAGTAGGTCAAACTAGCCTAAATAGGAACCCTAGCCACACCATGACCCCACCACATTGCCCTAACCCTAAAACAATCTAAGTGGACCTTAGGGCATGCCATTAGGTCAACCCTTTGACCCTGGTTGACCAAAGTCAACCATGGCCCTAATTTGGTCAAACCTATCCCTATAGGCCCAATTAGCCCAAGTAGGGTACCACATTGACCCAACCCAAGTTGGGTGGTGCCATTAGAGCCATGACCACCAAGTGGGGTCAGCCCACTGATCATGGTTGACCCAGTTAACCCAAGTCAACCTAAGTAAACCTAATTAACCTAAAGGAGAAAATGAGGGCTAAGCCCACTCCCTTTGGGCCAAGCCCACCAAACCTGATCCATGGCCAGCCCAAATGGACAATGACCACCCCTACCATCTGGTTTTGAATAGAGGGACACATGCATGAGGGTAAAGTGGGAATTTAGGAGAGAGAATGTGAGTTAAGAAGAAGAGGCCACTTGGCCTTGGTTCCATCTGCCCAAAATTGTGCTGGTTGGCCTCCTCATAGAATTTCCAGAGAATTTGGCAGCATGGGGGCCACTTGGCACCAAGGGTGAAGCCTCCAAAGCCCCAAACTGAGCTCACCTTGGTTGTATCTCCCTATACAGCCACCTTCAGCCCAATTTGACCACACCATCACCTTCAGAGGGTAGAATCGAGTGGAGAACGAGTCCTGGAGCGAAGCTTTTGGTGGAGAATCAAGGATTTGAGCAGGAGATCGCCGGAGCAGCTCGTCCATGGCCAACCACCGCCAACCTCGCCGCCGTGCCGCCATTCAGGTCCGTTTCACCACCCCTCTACTCGTGCTAGATATCTAGATCTTTTGGGAGAGACATCGGGCTCAATTGAGCCCGATACCATGAGAGGAAAATGAGAAAATTCCGAGTTTTACTTCCTGCTCGGGTTCGCTAGAGGAGCCAATTCTGGTGGCCTCATCGCCGGAAACCGCTAGCCGCCACCTCAGTGAAGGTGGTGGCGACATTCGCCGGCGGTGGTGGTGGCTCAACTGGCCGGAAAAAGCCAGCAAAGGTGGCCAGCCAGAATCAATCTGGACCGTTGGCCATTTGGGTATGATGACCGGATTCCGTTAATCTTGCTTTAAGATTCGTGCTCATAATTAAATTAAATCAAATATAAAACTGTAGTATTTTATACATTCTATCACACTATGTCAGTCCTATTGCATGGATATTTTAGGCCTCTTATATGCAATTCGAGGACATGAGTCCTAAATGACATTTGTAGCTTATTGTCTTAGCTTTACATTTCCACCTTAAACTTGTAATTTGGTGAAGTATACTGCCCTGTAGGTCAATTCTCCTTGGACTGGTCCTTGGCAAGGGCAGAAATTCAATTTGATGCCCATGCCAAACCATTAATCAAAATGAACCCATATTTTGGGTGCATGTATGTTTAGGGCATATTTAGACCCTGCCAAAAATTGAGAATTTTTGGGAAAAGGTGTTCTATAGTTTTATTCATAATACAGAAATTTAAATAAATGAAATATTTGGAGTGTTATGGCTCTAAATGGCCCCATATTTTGGTGGCCTATCCTTGGGGACTATTAATATTCATGGTAAAAATTTCAGCAAATTTGGTCCAATGCATGTTGGGTAAACTCACTTGCATGTGTTGTTTATATATAGGCTTGGGGTGCAAATAGCCAATTTTGATATATTGTGAATTAAGCCTATTTGGAACATCCAAAAATCATGATATTGATTTCAAAGGCCTATTAGGGTGAATTATACCCCACATTGTAATAATGAGATTTTTGGAAGCAAAAGTCCCATTATTTGGAATTTTTGGAATAATTATCCTTTTTGAAAAATAAATGTAAAAATAGGTAATCTTTGAGATACAACACCCAATTTTTATCAAGGTCAATATTACGTTAGATTTAACTCCATAAAATTTTTATGTCTCTGTTTGAAGAATTTTGATAGGTGTTATGTGAAAATTACCTTTTTACCCTCATCTTACTTAATTAGCAAATTGGTGAAGATATTTTGTAGAAAATTTTGGAAAAAATTCTTGATGATATATCTGAGTATGAATAACGTTGTATAATTTTCTCAACATTTTTGAATTATTTAGTAAATTTAAAACCTTATAATGGCACTTTGGTAATTTATTAAGAATTGAAATTTGTAGGCCATTACATTGTAGATGTTGATGAAACTCTGTCATTAGCCTTAAATTCATGATATTTATGCTCTGTAATTTTCCTAGAAGTTTTAGTGCTGTATTCCTTATACTTCATTTGGAAAATGAGAACTATGTGAATTTTGTATAAATTAAGGAATAAATAGAAATAATTAACGGAAAATTATAAATTTTGGTAGACAGCAATATGTTCCTAAGTTATAACTTAGGAAAAATTCCTTAGGTCAGTGGATTAAAATTGTCATACTTCATGTATTAAATGACCTAGGGGATTAATTAAATGATTTAATTAGAGGCCTTAATGACTTAGGAAAATTATGAAAATCAACAGGCTCACTTCATTAGTCCATACAATCCTAGGATAAATAATTAGGGGCAGTTGGACCAAGGAATTGGAAGTTCCATTTCGGGGTGGTATTAGGTCATGGGTTGCGCATAGTGTAAAGCAGGTCATGTTATAAGGACCGCCGGGGGATAAATCAATAAATGAGCTAGAGACATCAATTGGAATATAACCCTGGTGGGTAGAGTCATCTTAGTGACGAGAGTAAAGTGCAAGCCCTTGGATAGTAACTGGAGTGGAGGCCGGCGGAAGACCGTCGCCCTTCTGAGAACATCTTAAGTCATTAGGATCACTCCAGAGTAATAACGAGAGCTGCGGTGAATATTGGGTAGCCACCAACTAAAGTAAATATCCTTGAGAAAGGGAGCTTTGGGCGTAATCCCATCATAGTTCCTAGTGCCCCCGAGAGCCCTTCACCGGGTATACCCCGGGCAGTCCTGGGACTAACCTTAAGTCGCTAAGTATAGTAATCCGTAGGCAAGAGTAGTCTAATAGGTTAGGATATTGTGGTTCATTCTCGCTCGTGTCGGGTTTGAGGGATTTGGAATAAAGGCACTATTATGCGTTCTCACCTGTGTAGGGTTGGAGGGATTGTGATAAATGCTAACCCGTGTGGGGTTTGAGGGATTCAGGACAGGTGGGTCCTGCGAGCCGAAGGCTCGGGATGAAATACTTGCATGTACATAAATTTAGTGGCAAGGCATGTGGTACTGGCCGTTCGTCACACCGATGGCAGTACGGTGCACTAGGCGGGTGTGAGGGTTAGAGGGGCCAGTGGGTTGTTTTACACTGCGGTCTGAAGGACGGTCCCCGAAAACGCACATCCGACCTAACAAGACCGACGGGTTGTCAGCAAAGTTCATACGCATAGACTCTAGAGTGGACCTTGGATGTGTACAGAGGTATATGAGAGGGGTCTAAGGTTTGGTAGTGTGTATACCAGCCTAGAAGTGGAGATGCCCGCTCCGCTGCTGCCGTAGCCATAGCGGTGGTACCCGAGAGTGAAGCTAGCTCTCAAAAAGTGGGAACTAAAGGTCTCTAATCACAGAGTCGTTGTGTGTGAGTTGCACTTGCCTGAGCATAAATTGCATCATAAACATTCATTCATAATAGGTCATACGCTTCATAGATCCTTATCATATAAATTAGTATGTGCTCTTTTATATGATAAGTTACATTTCCTGGAAACCCTAACTTATAAATTTGTATGGGCATTTTTATAAGTTAAGGTACGATTTGTGACGATAGAGTAGTGGTAGCATAGTTTTACTTTCCTGCACTTACTTTCAGTTCTTTACTTACTTTACCGTATTGTACTTGTCTTACTTACTTCGGTTTTTATACTTCATTACTGTACTTGTACTTTTTATATAGAACTGCTAGAGTAGAACTACTTTTACTCCTTATATATTTGTTAGTATAGTGCCACTGCCACCTGTTTACTCTTGATACCCCTTGTTGTCCTCCGCTTCGTCCTCCCGCACGGTGCCTAGTAGTTGCGGGCGAGGTGTGGAGGAAACGACTTAGTCTTTTTGACTAATGGTCGGTGACAAAACTATTTTAGGAGCTCGAGGAGATGGAGCACCAGCACGACCAGCAGGACGAGATAGAAGGACGTGAGGAGCTGATACAACCGCTTACTACTACTACTACTACAGAGTTGCCTCAGGTGAGATGACTTGGTGATGATAGTTTTCTTCCTCTGTTTAGAGTTGAGAGAGAGATTTGATATGATGTACCGGGCATAAGCCCTTATTACTCTTCATCTTATTTTTGTACTCATATGGACTGATATTTTCCTTTCATATATTATATATATGTGCTGTGGCTGTGGACTAGTTGTGGTTTTCTTTTACCGCTATACTTCTTTTCTCATATTGGCCTACAGGTTTATGATCGTATTAGCTGGCAGAATCGGTGTGTTGCGGTGTCGACTAACCCGTGCATTAGTGCCACCGTAAGACGGCGGTTCTGGGCATAAGACCTGGTAGCCTCCTTGTTAAGGGGGAGGGGGGGTCTTACACACAACCCATCAAGCCTCATAAGCATCACAAGGGTCTTTTCCTGGACTACCACTACAGTACTTCCTACTACTGCCCTTCACAGGTCCAACCCATCGACTCCATAAACTATACGTTTCATCATGGAGTCTTCTTCGGTGTGTAAATGCAACATCACCAGTCCAGACCAACCTGTCCAGATGGGCTTCACAAAACATACCTATTCCGTACTCCAATTTCGGATCTATATGCCAAACTATTGGGGATTCCAAGAATCAACCCAAGGGAATCCCTTAGTAATCCATCCTCTAGTGGGGGAAACCCATGCACATGCCAAAAAGAAATGACTTCACATGTCCAAGAAGGATGATCGTTACCCTTGATGACCTCTTTGGAGCCATGCACTTATAGCCGGCTGGAAAGCACCGTAGCGGCTTTTCCTCCATAATGCTGGCCTCGGATCTCGAATCAGAACTCAGTAGCTCCACCGGTGGCCGACTCCCTTCCTCCTCCTCCTCCTTGCTCTCCCTTCTCTCTAGCTTCCTTAGAAAGAGAGTGGCCAATTGAATAATGAGAATTCTCTTCTCATCCTCGGCCTTAAAGAAGCATGGAGAAGCCTGAGCCATTAGATCCAAGCTGAAGAAAATGGATGGCCACAATTTTGCCACAAAAGTCTAATTTTTTGGCTGACACGGCCTATGACACGCCCATGTCACAGGACGTGTCCCATCAGCGGCACACAACTGACTTATCCAAAACACTACACGGCCACGTGACATGCCCGTATCACAGGCCGTGTGACTTGACACATCTTCAGACAAGCCCGTGTCTAGCCCGTATACCTCAGGTGGTACACAACCATCTCAACCCAAACAAAACATGACCATCTAACATGCCCGTGTCACTGTCCGTGTGCCTAGAGACACACCCGTGTCCTGCCCGTGTTCACCAGGCCTCACTGCCCTAGCCAAATCCAAAAAAGGACACGGCCATGTGACACGGCCGTGTCACAGGCCGTGTGCCCTTATACGGCTGTAGACACGCCTCCATCAAGCACTTCGTCGAGCGAAGTTCGTTTACCAGAGGGGGACACGCCCTCTGAAATGTCCGTGTCGCTGGGCATGTTCCCTCTCGAGAATTCGTCGACTGCAGTTCGTCGAGCACTCAACAGGCTGCTCAGCCATACAGAGCAGGACATGCCCTGGGACACGCCTGTGTCCCAGGCCGTGTCACCCAACTTGAACCCAATCCTGGGATTTGGTGGTGTTACATTCGGTACTTGCTTTTATAGCAGCCTTATTCATCCTTTTGGCCTTAACTCGCCTAGAAGACTTACTAGGAGAAGCTGCATGGCCTAAGCCAGTTCCTTTAGCCTGAGTAGAGAATTCAACAATAAGTGGAAGGATTTTCTTGGGCTGGGATATACTTTCAACAAGTTTCTTTTTAGAGGCAAGCTGTCCTTCCAACTCCTCGATGATTTTCTCTTTTAGGTTAAGGAGCTCATGTGAACTATTATTGTCATCGACCAGGGTGTGGATTTCCTCTCTGAGTGAGTTCATTCTTGCGACATCCTCCCTCAGAGTGATCTCCTCAGCCTTAAGAGATTTGATCTCCTTGGCCTGAGTTCTAACAAATTTTATAGCCCGGTCATAGGTCTTTATCAGCTCTTTATACAGAGCCATGAGTTCTGATTCATCATCAGAGGAGTAGTCCTCATGAACATTGTCTGTAGCAACAGACACTGAGAGAATGGTGTTAGAATTTACCTACCCATGAAATTGGGCATCAGCTTCTTCTCCGTCGGAGTGAGCCATGAGCTCGAAGTAGGCTTCTTCAACCTCTCTTGACTAGGATGAGTCAGTGTCACTGAAGCTCTTCTGCTTCTTTTCCATGAAGCTCTTCTCCTTCTTTTTGCCGTGGGAGGACTTATTCTCCTCTCTTCTTCCACCCTCCTTCTCCTTATGAGGGCAATCGATGATCACTTGACCTGGCTTATTACAAAAATACCACACAATGTGAGTAGAATTATATTTGTTCTGTTTAGATTTATACATGTCATTTGTGTAACGTTTCTTTTGATGATCGCCATCGTGACGTGATCTTCTGTAGGAGAAGTTTTTGCCACTCATCTGTTTTTTCTTACTGAGAAACTTCTTGTACTGTCTGGAGAGAAGAGAGAACTCTCCATCAGATAACTCTGAGTCTGAGGTGCTTGGCTTTGAGTCTTTTTCTTCACTTTCTTCTTGTGTGGGAGCATGAGATGTTGCTTTAGCCTTTCTTGAGCTATCTACCTTCAGTGCAACAGACATTTACTTTGATTTAGATCTACTACCCTCTTCTTCATCTCTTCTGGAGTTGATTTGATGATCATAGGACATAAGCTTGCCGAAGAGGTTCTGGGGGTCAGTGTCAGCCAGTCTCCCAAACTACCTGATAGCACAAATCTTATTGTCCTATTCCTTAGTTAAGGATCTTAGCAACTTGTAATTTAGTTCTCCATTTACAAAAACCCGCTTCAGGCCATTGGCAATCTTGAAGAAGTTCTTAAATGTATCAGCTATTGTGTCCCTGGGTCCTTACTTGACGGCCTAATACTTCTGATTCAAAAGGGATCTTCTGTCATCCCTTACTTCTTCTTTGTCTTCCATTAGGATGTTCAGAGATTGCCACATTTCCTTGGTGTATTGGCAGTGTATCAGGTTCTACAACATTGTATCATCAACCATGTTGGATCCCCAGTTAGATTTGGGCTCGGTTCACTAAACTAGGATTATTGACCCAACTTGTATAGCCAGGGTCATGTCTATGTACTAGAGTTTATGCCATGTCCTAAGAGTCAACATTGCATGGACCAGCCAATAGAAGATAACAGAAGACTCAAGACTTAGAGAAAAATCAGGTTCAGGAAAGTGAGTTCGACATTCGTCGAACTCAGCTCGAAGAAAGCCGTGCTCAGCTCGATGAACTCAGAGATAATTTTCTGAGTTGAGCTCGACGAACTTGGTTCTCAGGTCGACGATTTTTGGATGCTCAACTTCAACATTCCAAGTCCAGAATCATTTCTCTGAACTCCAGTCGACGAATCTATGTTATCAGCTCGATGATCTTAGAGCACAGAAATGGCATGTTTTATCAAATAGCAGTTAGTAGTTCCTAGGTCGACGATCTTGGATCTCAGGTCGACGAACAACAATTATACGGTCAACGAACATGATTTCTCATCTCGACGAACTCTGGACCCAGGTCGACGAAATCTGTTCTTTGCTCGACGAATTTTGTGCAGATCAAGACTTGGATTTTTCCTCCCTTTGTCCTCATTCTATTGCAGTAATTCCTGAATAATCAGTGCTTAATATTCTCTGAACATTACCGTTAGAAGCAACATTGATTATGACATTCATCAGGATTATTACTTGCCATTTTTCAATTGTACAGTTGGGGAAATCAATTAATGCAGACATTCTCTCCAGCCATATTACATTCTCCAGGCCGACAACAATCAATGCAGGAAGGAATTCAAAATTTAAAGAAGAAATTCCATTGAAAATATAAAAGTGATTTTCTTCCTTCCTCTCTAGTAGAGACAGAATAAGAGAATAATACAGTGCTGACCAAAAAAAAGTGTACAAGGCACACAGAGAAGATACACAACAACAACATTCAAACTCTTCTTTATGTAGAAAGATAATCTGGTCTTCACCTTGACTTTGCTGAAGAAGAATAAGAACATCCATCCAGATCAAGAGTCTTCTTCATTCTTCACTCCAGGATTCTTCAAGGACAACAAATCTTCATCGGTCAAGAAGTTCCTTGATCTCTTCTGGTCAAGGCCAAAGATAAGAGACCTACTCACCCTGAAGCAAAGCTCTAATCTTCCTGAACAACTCAATAACTCAGGGGGAGCTTTGATAACATCAAAGATCCACTAGTCTTCTCAGTTGTATTTGAGAAAGATAAGACACCATAACTCTCTCACCCCCTCACTGTACAAAGGGTTCTTTAACTCCCTTCAAAAGTTATTTCTTGGTTGTAAGTCACCTGATCAAAAAACTTGGGTTGGTTTTTGAGAACCTGTTCAAAAGCTCATTGGTGGTAGTCACCTGATCAAAACCTATTAGTGGATTCCTACCAGGGTGGTAGAAGAGTGGTTGTACCCAGGTTGGGGAACCACTATAAAAATTCTTGTGTTGTCTGGTTGCCCTCTTTCCTTTTTTTGTTCTTGCTGTGCCTGTGCTAGTTAGTTTTGTTGTGCCTGTGTTAGTTAGTTTAATTTTGTTGTGCCTGTGGTAGATTAGTTTATCTTAGGTTACTCTTTAACTTACAACAAGTATTTTTATCAAACAGCAAAAAGTTCTAAAGATTCAAGAGATACACTATTCACCCCCCCCCCCTCTAGATTATATTAGGTCTAACCCTTACTTTCAATTGGTATCAGAGAAGTGTTTCTTTGGTTATACAAGTTAACCATTGAACCAAAAGATCATGCTTTAGATCTGATTTTTTATTTCTCTTAGGATTATATTCACAACATGACACAGAACAAGGACTATGCAAGCACCAGACCTCCAAAGTTTAATTTAAATAAGTTTGCCATCTGGAGGGCAAGAATAAAACTTTATATGAATTCCATTGATGAGGACATCTATAATTCTATTTTGACAGGTCCTCCTAAACCAACTGCATCTACCTCAACATCAAGCACACATGTTGTTCCACCACCTGAGTGGACAGAAGCACAGAAGAAGGTCAAGATTGCTAATGCAAAGGCCATGAATATTCTGGCTCATACTATGTCTTATGATATTTTCCAGAAGGTGGCTGAATGCACATCAGCCAAGGCTATTTGGGACTCTCTCAACCAAATGGTGGCTGTCTCTACTGATGAGAGCAAAGACAGAAGATCAAATCTCATATCCCAGTATGAGAACTTCAAGAAGGATGAGTCAGAATCTGTTGCTGACATGTACAACAGACTGAGCTCAATAATCTATGAGTTGAAGACTTTGGATAAGGACATCACCCTTACTGAAGTAAATGATAAAATCCTCATGTGCTTCCCAAGCTCATGGGATTCCAGGATATGGCCAATCAAGGAAGCCAGGAGCTTAAATGAGATTTCCACAAAATATCTATTGGGGAAGCTCAAGTCTTATGAACAACTAATAAAGTCCAGAGAAGCAGCTGAACAAAGGACTCCTCCACCAGCAAGAAAGGAACACAACATAGCATTCAAGGCTGCCGAAGAGATAGAAGCTTCAACAGTTAATGAGGAACTAATGATTCTCTTTGCCAAGAGAGTTTACAAAATGGCAAGAAAGGACTTCAGAAGAAAATCATCCAGGCAAGATGATAAGCGAAGGTATGATAAAACTCATACTAAAGAAGTAGTATGCTTTGGCTGTAGGAAACCATGACACTTTATCTCAGAGTATCCAGAGAATCAGAAGAAAGAAATTAGAAGAGAGAAGGACTCTAGAAGACAACCATACAGCAAGCCTTCCTCCAGCAAACAAAAAAGGAAGGAGAAGGGCTTTGTTGCTGAAACCTGGAGTGACACAGAAGATGAATCCACATCTTCTAGTTCCAGTGAAGAGGAAGAAGAGGCAAGGGCCAAGGAAGTCTGCCTCATGACCATCAATGCCTCTAACAGGCAATCAGATGATGAAGAAGAATCTGATAATGAAGGAGCTTCAGAATCAGAAGCTGATCATGTACTTTCATCTTTTGATTATAATTTTGATAGTTTTAAAATTGAAACCAAAACCATGTGTATTGACGTAATTAACTCTGAAAAAGAAATTAAAATACTTACGGAAAGACTGACCAATCAAGAAAATGTGATTTCTGAAAACAATAAGTTAAAAGATGAACTAACTCTAGCTAATGAACAAATCATTTCTTTAAAAACAAAGCTATGTGAGGCTAAACAACTTGAGGAATCTCTCAATGGGAGAAGCCTTAAGCTGATGGACATCACAAGTACAGTCAATGCAAGACTGAATGGCAAACAGGGTTTGGGTGCATCATCAAGTTTACCCCCAATACTTAAGGAGCACATATTATCAACACCTATTAGATTTGTTTCAGCTAAGGGTAAAGAGGTAATAAACAATAAACAAACCACATAAGAATTACCTAAATCAAAAAGTCAAAATAACAAAAACCAGAAAACTTTAAGTAAAAACAAAATTCAACAGATTTCGTCGAACTCGAGTCGACGAAATGTGCCTATTTCGTCAAACTCCGATCGACGATCTATGAACGCCAATATTAGCTATAAAAATTCATCTTACTGCGATCGACGAACTGTGTATGGTTCGTCGAGCAGAGATCGACGAACTTGGGGCATAGAAAATGAATATGTTCGTTCTCTGAGCAGAGATTGACGATCTCATCCCACTTCATCAAACTCTGGTCTACGAACTTACAATTTTTCGTCGAACCCAGTCAGACTTAATAAAAATCATAATTCTGACAGAAACACTAATCAGTCTAGAAAACCTTTTAACCCACTTGCTGATTGGATAATTCATCCCAGAAGATTTCACCCCTTAGGTTATAAAAGCCAACCTGAATGTTCATATATTTCTAGCTTTTCTTATGAAAATAAACAGGGACCCAAGGTAACCTATGTCAAGAACATCTAACTTAATTCCTTGCAGGTGAAGAACTATCCTATCACTCAAAATAAGTGGTATCTGGATAGTTGGTGCTCCAAGAACATGACTGGAAGCAAGGATAGCCTAATCAACTTCAAGGCAAAGCTGGGTCCAAGGGTGATCTTTGGAGATTCCAGCTTTGGACAAACTGAAGGCTATGGAGACTTCAACAGTGGAGCTGTCACCTTCAGAAAAGTGGCATATGTCAATGGTCTCAAACATAACCTAATATCCATAAGTCAATTATGTGATGTAGGTTATCAGGTTTGCTTAACCAATTCTAAATGCATTATCTCTTCAAATAATCAAACTATTTTAACAGGGTATAGACAAGGAAATATATACTTAGTAAATTTTAATTTTGCTAACTCAGAAATATGTTTATTCAACCAAGTTAGTAATAACAATATCCTTTGGCATAAGAGACTGGGTCATGTCAACCTTAAGAACATATCTAAGCTATATAGGGACAACCTTATCAGAGGATTGCCTTCTGGCCCCTACAAGAAGGAAAGTCTATGCAAGGCTTGTCAAGAAGGCAAACAAACTAAAAATAGCTTTAAGTCAATTAATAAGAGTGACTCAAGTATGATTTTGTACTTGCTATATATGGACCTTTTTGGACTCATTACTGTACAAAGCATAGGAGGGAAGTCTTACACCTTGGTTATTGTAGATGACTTCTATAGATTCTCTTGGGTTTTCTTCTTGAGAAACAAGTCAGATAACTTTAAAGTCCTTATAGATTTTCTTAAGGGCATAAGGATTGAGTATTCAACTCTAGTTGCATTGATCAGAAGTGATCATGGTACTGAGTTTAAATCTCTTCCCATGTAAAGATTCTATGAGGAGGAAGGTATCAAGCATTGTTTCTCTGCTCCTAGAACTCCTCAATAAAATGGGGTAGTAGAAAGTAAAAACAGAACACTCATTGAATTTGCAGGAACATTACTTGCAGAAGCACACATGCCCCTATCTTTTTGGGCAGAGGCTGTGAGCACAACAAACTATGTGCTGAATAGAAGTTTGATACACAAACTAAAGCGAAAGACTACCTATGAATTACTCAAAGGGAAGCAACCTAAAATTGATTACTTTAGAATTTTTGGGTGCAGGTGTTTCATTCATAACAATAATAAGAGACACATTAGAAAATTTGAAGTTAAAGCTATAGAGGGAATGTTTTTGGGATATTCCCAAGCTAGCAAAGCTTATAGGGTATTCAATAAATCATCCTTAAAAATAAAAGAATTTGTACATATTTCTTTTGATGAAGCTAACATGTACTATAAGGAGAAGGACTCTTCTACCTCAGATATTTTGCAGGTACCTCACTTGTGTGAGAAATTGGGTGAGTTGAACCTTCCACGAGAGGTTATATCACCTCCTTCTCCTCAAGTTGATGAAGATTGTGAATAAGAACGTTTGGAAGGGGTTGAAACTCTTTCAACAGTAGACATTATTCCACAAGAGAAATTAAACCCAAATGCTATTGCTGAACCAACTCCACCCACTGACTTTGTCACACTAAGGGATCACCCTATATCTCAAGTGATTGGGGACATGTCAGTAGGTGTATAGATAAGGCATCTACTCAACCAAGATGTGATGCATGCCTGTTTCTTCTCTCAAGTTGAGCCTCAATCCATAAAAGATGTAGAGAAAGATCCTCACTAGATCATTGCAATTCAAGAGGAACTTAATCAATTTGAGATATGCAGAGTTTGGGATTTAGTTCCAAGACCCAAAGACTACCCAGTCATTGGAACTAAATGGGTGTATAGAAATAAACTAGATGACCAAGGTGTAATTATGAGAAACAAGGCTAGGCTTGTTGCTCAAGGTTATAGGCAAGAAGAAGGAATAGACTATGACCAAACTTTTGCACCAGTTGCAAGGTTGGAAGCAATCAGGATCTTCTTTGCTTATGCTGCATATAAGAAGTTCAAAATCTATCAAATGGATGCCAAGAGTGCCTGTCTAAATGAAGTACTTAAAGAAGAGGTTTATGTTGAACAACCTCCAGGTTTTATCTCTCCAACTTATCCATCATATGTCTCTAGATTGCATAAAGCTCTTTATGGTTTAAAGCAAGCTCCAAGAGCTTGGTATGTGACCTTAGCTAGCTTCCTGATAGAGCATAAATTTACTAGAGGCATTATAGATAAGACATTATTCACTAGGCACCATAAGGATTAAATATTGTTAGTACAAATCTATGTTGATGACATTATATTTGGGTCTATAGATTCTAAACTATGCAAGACGTTTGATGACCTCATACATTCAAAGTTTGAAATGAGTATAATGGGTAAGCTCTCCTACTTCCTTGAGCTCCAAGTGAAGTGGCTACCTGATGGCATCTTCATATCCCAGGTTAAATATGCTAAAAAGCTTATTAAAATATTTGGGATGGCTGATTTCTCAGCAAAGAAAACACCCATGGCCACTAATGCTGTAATAGATTCTGATGAACATGGAAAATCTTTGATCAGAAATTATATAGGGGCATTGTTGGGTCCCTACTATACCTTACAGCAAGCAGACCTGACATAATGTTTGCTACATGTCTTTGTGATAGGTTCCAAGTGAACCCCAAAGAATCTCACCTAGATTTCCTAAGAAGAATTTTGAGATATATAAAGAGTTGTCCTAGTCTAGGACTCTGGTATCCTACTGAGTCAGAATTTGAGTTAACTGGATACTTAGATGCTGACTTTGCTGAATGTAGAGTAGACAGAAAGAGTACCTCTGGAACATGCCAGTTCCTTGGTATGAGATTAGTCTCATGGTTTAGCAAGAAACAGTCATCTATGTCTACATCAACTGCTGAAGCAGAATATATAGCAGCTGGCAGTTGCTATTCCCAGATGTTGTGGATTCAAAACCAACTCCTGGATTATGGGTTCAACTTAAATAATTCAACTCTATTATGTGACAACACAAGTGCTATATCCTTAGCACAGAATCCAGTCCATCACAGTAGGACCAAGCATATAGACATTAAGCATCATTACATAAGAGAGTATGTAGACAAAAATAAAATTAATCTTATCTATATCTACACTGATTTACAAAGGACAGATATATTCACCAAACGTTTGGATGAGAGGAATCATCTGTTTTTCATAAATCAGCTTGGTATGATAAATGGAGAAGACTTAAAGTGATTTCTGTCGGCAGTCGACAAATTTTTCAAAGTTCATCGAACGGAGATTGATGAACTGTGAAAGGTTCTAGAGATATTTATCGAACAGAGTTCGATGAACTCTCTGTTAATGAAGTTACTTTCATCGAGTGGAGGTCGACAAATCTGCTCCAGAAAAAGATCGTCGAACGGAGCTCGACGAATTGTTTTCACATCTTCTGACTGAGATCGACGAATTTTTTAACTATAGAATATTTCGTCGACCTCAGATCGAAGAATTTTCCAAGTTTTCGCTGAACAGAGTTTGTCGATTCATATTCTGAAAAATCTTATATCTAAGTTTTTGTTCGACCTCCGTCCCGCGCTTTCAGTTCTCTTACACTTGATCTCATTTGTGTTTGTTGTAGGTGAACTCATGGTGATTCCCGCAGGCAGCCTTGGAGCAATGAAGTTTGATATAGGGTTTGATATAGATTTTGAATCGTTTCAACGCTCTGATCTCATCTTCGTGGAGATTTTGCAACTGCTTGAAGATCAACAGTTGAAAATTTTGATGACCACCAGAATAAAGATAGCCGTTGCAGAGATCAGAGAATGCGTTTACACTTCCTCCTCCCCAGATGAGAACACCATGACTGGAACAATATCGAGTAATGAAGTATCTCTTACCCCCGTCGTCCTGACAGATATTTTTGGATTTGCTAATGGCGAGGAAGAATTGGAGATTGACGGTGAAGAATTTGATGAAATGTTAACTAAGATCGGTTATTCTGGAGCAACTCCCAGCAAACTGCTAAAGAATCATTTATCTGATGAATACAAGTTTCTAGCAGATGTGGTAGGAAAAGTACTGTTGGGAAAACATAGAGCCCATGACTACATCACTAGGCATCAATTCCTGGTGATGTGTGATGTGGTGAATAAGAAGCCTGTGAATTGTGCTAAGATTATGTTTGAGATGATTAGGAAAACGAACACCAAGAAGGAGGTGTGTTTTGGAAGGATTCTGGGAATCTTCCTTCAGGAAAAGGCTGCTGAATCCCTGGTCACACCGGCTATATTCATTAATGCCTCCAAGAGGATCACTTGTGCCCTCTTTGGCAGGTGGGAGAGGAATATCCCTAAGCCATCCAAGGCTTCTTACTCTTCCTCCAGGCCTTCTAGAGTACAAGGACTGCTCTAGCCACACCCCACCCTACTAAAGATGCTCCACCTCCACCTCCTCCAGCCTCCCCTATTCATCTCTCTTCCCCAGTCCATACCACCATCCACACTCCTCCAGCTCCATCCCCCCATAGTACACCAACTCCATCACAAACTCATATTCACTATCATACTCCATCCCCCCATGGTACACCAACTCCATCACAACATGGAACACCAACTCCATCACACCCTGGTACCCCACCCTCCTCTCCTCTACCAACACATCTAGACAACATACCCCTTTCCAACCTTCTCTCCCTCCCTTCTTTGAACTTACTGTCATCCCCCCTTCATACTCCACCCCCTGCAGATAAGCAAATGGCAGATTCTCCACCTCCTCCTCCACCATCATCTTCCATCCACCCTTCTGTCCCTACTGAGACACCTCTTGAATTCATGTAGATGGACCCCTCCCTCATTGCATCATTTCTAACACTTCTCACTCCTCTCCTCAAAACCCTCATAGCAGAGGGTATTTCCCTTCTTGCTACCTCCATCTCTTCCCTTGCTGCTCAAATCTCTGCCCTCTCTGTCCCTACTTCTTCAGTCAGGGGCCTGGATCCAGTTTCCACTGAAATCAGGTAGGGGGAGATAATCTGTGAAGAAGTAGCAGTAGTAGCAGCAGTAACAGATGAAAAAGTAGTTGTAGAAGCAGTAGCAAAAGTAGAAGAAGCTGATGATTTGATTGATTTAATTAATTTTATTGAATCTGATATGGATTTGGATGAGACAGTCACAGAGGAAATAAAAAATGTTGGTGATTACATTATAAATCCCAGAGAAGATACTTTGAATTTGTTGAATATTTTTGATACAATTCACTTGAACTCTCTTCCAGAATACATCATAAAGCCATCCATGGCTATAGTTCCCTATACCTCCCCAATAAGCCCCAAAGTTGTCATGCAACTCAAGGCTAGTTTTGCTATTATAGAGGCTCCTGTCATTCCATCTCCACCAAGAGCTGATTCCTTCATTACTTCATCCCCTCCTACAGTCATCTCTGCTCCAACATTCATTATAAATGATAGCCCCATGCCTGATTTATATGAGTTGAGCATGGCTGATATTGAAGAAGAGAATAAATCAGTTGTTAAAAGCACTGGTGTATATAGTTCTCCAGCTCCAGCTCCAGCTCTTCCTCCAGCTCCTCCCCAGGTAGAAAAACTATTGATATCTGCAGAAACATTGAAAGAACTTAATGTTTTATATAATAATCCACAAGACTCTTCAGATGATGATGATGAAGAGGATTCAGATGATAGTCCCTCTGCTAAGAAAAAGAAAGTCACTAAGAAAAGGAAAGCCCCTCCAGTTCCTGCTCCAAAACAAAACCCAACACATGATACTCTCTATTATATTCTTCAGAATATCACTCCATACAACGGCATACCAGCTTGGATGTGGCTGTCCAAAAATCAGCAGAAAGACTTGAAGAAAAGCAGGAATTATTCACCTCCTCCACAGAGATACAGTAAAGATCCTCCTCCACCTCCTCCACCTACTGCTGGTGCTTCAGGCTCTTCATCTCAGAGGACTACCCAATATCAAACCTATCAAAGACAGCGTGGTAGATCTTCTTCTTTTGGAAGCACCCAGTACAAGCACTACTCCTCAGGGAAGTAGCATCAACAGCAGCAACATCAACATCAACAACATCATCTATAACAAACTATTGAACATCAAAAGGCTGAAAGTCCAAGGAGACCTGCATCCCCTCCTATTCCATTTGAGGACCCAGAAATAGCCACTACTGCAAGGATGGCCACGTTCTAAGAATTGGTTGGCCTATTTATGATCAACAAGGAAAAAGCTGAAGGAAAGGATCCCTCTCAATACTCAACAATGTCCAAATACAGAAAGGAGGAACTAAACAGGTTTGCAAAAGCTAATAAATTCTTTAATGTAGATGATTACATGAAATTACATCCAAAAGCTATGGTGCCAAGAGCTACTTCCCTAAATATTATTGGAGCTGCTGATATGACCATGACAAAGACTCAAGCAGCCAATCCAAACTGGGAAATTAAATTCACTCAGCCTGGTGATAAAGCTAAGGAGGATAAGAAAAAGGAACCAAAGCAGAAGAAATGAATTTTAAACTGTTTAGTCTTTCTGAATGTCTTAAAATGCTTATTTATTTCCTGATACAAAGCTCATTGTATATATATATCCGCTACATATTTTAAAGTTTTCTGCCAGATATATCATTCTCTTACATTGTAAATATTTTTTGTCTGTATTAGTGACCTCAGCCAAATTTGGGGGAGATTGTTGGATCTCTAGTTGGATTTGGGCTAGGTTCACTAAACTAAGATTATTAACCCAACATATATAGCCAGGGTCATGTCTTTGTCCTAGATTTTAGGCCATGTCCTTAGAGTCAACATTGCATGGACCAGCCAACCGAAGATAGTAGAAGACTCAAGACTTAGAGAAAAATCAAGTTCAGGAAAGTGAGTTCGACTTTCGTCGAACTCAGCTCGACGAAAGCCGTGCTCAGCTCGACAAACTCAGAGACAATTCTCTGAGTTGAGCTCGATGAACTTGGTTCTGAGGTCGACGATTTTTGGATGCTCAACTTCAACATTCCAAGTCTAGAATCATTTCTCTGAACTCCAGTTGACGAATCTATGTTATCAGCTCGAATATCTTAAAGCAAAGAAATGGCAAGTTTTATCAGATAGCAGTTAGCAGTTCTCAGGTCGACGATCATGGATCTCAGGTCGACGAACAACAATTATCTGGTCGACGAACATGATTTCTCAGCTCGACGAACTCTGGACCCAGGTCGATGAAATCTGTTCTTTGCTTGACGAATTTTGTGCAGTTCAAGACTTGGATTTTTCCTCTGTTTGTCCTCATTCTATTGCAGTAATTCCTGAATAATCAGAGCTTAATATTCTCTGAATATTATCGTTTGAAGCAACATTGATTATGTCATTCATCAGGATTATTACTTGCCATTTTTCAATAGGACAATTGGGGAAATCAATTAATACAGACATTCTCCAGGCCGACAGCAATCAATGTATGAAGGAATTCAAAATTCAAAAAAGAAATTCCATTGAGAATATAAAAGTGATTTTCTTCCTTCCTCTCTAGTAGAGACAGAACAATAGAATAATACATTGTTGACCAGAAAAAAAGAGTACAAGGCACATAGAGAAGATACACAACAACAACATTCAAACTCTTCTTTATGCAGAAAGATAATCTGGTCTTCACCTTGACTTTGCTGAAGAAGAAGATGAACATCCATCCAAATCAAGAGTCTTCTTCATTCTTCACTCCAGGATTCTTCAAGGACAACAAATCTTCATCAATCAAGAAGTTTCTGGATCTTTTCTGGTCAAGGCCAAAGATAGAAGACCTACTCACCCTGAAGCAAAGCTCCAATCTTCCTGAACAACTCAATAACTCAGGGGGAGCTTTGATAACATCAAAGATCCACTAGTATTCTAAGTTGTATTTGAGAAAGAGAAGACACCATAACTCTCTCACCCCCTCACTGAACAAAGGGTTCTTTAACTCCCTTCAAAAGTTATTCCTTGGTTGCAAGTCACCTGATCAAAAGTCTTGGGTTGATTTTTGAGCATCTGATCAAAAGCTCATTGGTGGCAGTCACCTGATCAAAACCTGTTAGTGGATTCCTACCAGGGTG
The DNA here is from genome assembly GCA_039583875.1 of Platanthera guangdongensis. Taxonomy (NCBI): domain Eukaryota; kingdom Viridiplantae; phylum Streptophyta; class Magnoliopsida; order Asparagales; family Orchidaceae; genus Platanthera; species Platanthera guangdongensis. The sequence continues at coordinate 106,185,613 of CM077156.1, forward strand.
GTAGAAGAGTGGATGTACCCAGGTTGGGGAACCACTATAAAAATTCTTGTATTATCTGGTTGCCCTCTTTCCTTTTTTTGTTCTTGTTGTGCCTGTGTTAGTTAGTTTTGCTGTGCCTATGTTAGTTAGTTTAATTTTGCTGCGTCTGTGGTAGATTAGTTTATCTTAGGTTACTCTTTTACTTACAACAAATTTTGGTATCAAACAACTACCCTACTCTGTAGATTTTATTAATAGCAAAAAGTTCTAAAGATACTCTATTCACACCCCCCCCTCTAGAGTATATCAGGTCTAACCCTTACTTTCGGACCGCGCTTGCGATGATGTTCTTGGCTTTCTTGTCTAGGGAGGTAAGGGCGATGTCATCTTTGTCAAGATGCATTAGTTTCTTCGGCACTTTCTTGGTTGGCATCAACAGCCTCCATGAAAAATCTTATTCTCTTTCCACATGGGAAAGTAAGTCTTGGTGCACACCAGAGGCTTTGCGAAATCCTTCGATCTGTCCATGCTTGATAATATCTACAATAACTAGATGAAGATCTATTCAAGGTGTGAACCTTTTTGTGACTAACCTCCCTATAATACTAATTGAAAGTATCTAGCTTCCTACCTAAATCACCTAGAGGGCGGTGAATAGGCGAGTTCTACATCTTTTGCGGAATAAAAATTTGAGAGTAATCAACATAAAAAAAAACTAAGCATAACCTAGATGACAAAGGGTATTTATAGTGGTTCCCAAATCTTCGGTACGTCTACTCTCCACCTCGCCTATCTAGCACCACGACTAGCTTCGACCACTTCACTAAATCTCGGATTACGATAATCCTACATCTCGAAGCAACGCTCCTACAACTCGGAGATAACACACTCCTACAAACTCAGAGAGCAAAGCTCCTGCAAACTCGATCCCCCAACACAGGATCTACACTCGGAAGAACAAACTCCCTACAAAGAGTAAAATTAGATTTTTACAACAACAGAAATCTGTACACTCTCAGATCTGAAATCTTCAAGGTTCTTCCTTCTTAAAAATGAAAATATCTGTGAAGAAGTTGAGAAAGAAATTTGATGAGTTGTAAATATTTGTATTTTTTTGTACTTTATTTAGATTATTTTTAGTTTATTTGCATTATTTTTAGTTATTTTTATTCAATAAAATATTTGTTTTTATATATTCCCTTCTAACATAGCTTTATTTTTTATTTCCAGAAATTTCAGAAAAAGTCGAAATTTTCAAAGTACACGCACGTGTCCATTTGTTCACGCCCGTGTCCTGTGCGTTTCTCTTTGATACCTTTGGAAAACTGCTGCCTATCGAGAATTTCTAAAAAGAAAGAGTGAACATGCCCGTGTCCCGATTTACACGCCCCTGTCAATCCGGACTCGACAATCAACGCCTCTTGTCTGACTCGACACTCAATGCCATTGACACGCCCGTGTTTTTCTGCGCACGCCCATGACCACCTCAACTTTTCCAGACAATACGCCTCCAGTGAGGTAAGGACTCGATGCTTTCTCCATTCACGCAGATCCTACACGCCTGTGTCATTCGGCGCACGCCCGTGACCTCCACATGAAACTTCCAAAAGTGCCCCGTAGTCAACTGCTAATAAATCTCAGGCTTATCCATCGGCCCGACCTGACACCCCCCCCCCCTACACGCCTGTGACCAGGGGCGTGTAAATGTCAAATTTTTGCCTATACATAGGACTTTTTGCAAAGACCCAAGGGTTCAAAATTTTGGAAACTTTTTGCTGTTAGTGTGCTACTTGGGTGCTTTTTGAGCTATGTAAGGTGATTTTATCCCTTTTTAAATGTTTATTTTAGCTTTTTGTAACTCTCCTTTAGCTTAATAAAATTTGTAGATTTTCTATCCTTATGTTGTATCGAAATGCATCTGAGTGCCCCTCTTTCAGTGATCTTTTGTATATTTGTTTTTCTCTTTAAAATGGGTGTGCGTGTATGAGTTAGATTTGTTGTTTTTATGTTTTCAAATTATCATTTTGCTTAGTTTAGTTTTAGATTTTCTCAAACTTATTAGTTATTATGATAACTTTTCTTATCTTGTCCCTTAGGTTTGTTTAGGTTTAGGATTTTTGTGCTTTACATTCATTCTTATGGATTTATAAAAATGGTTTTAAAGTGGTTTTATTTTTAACTTAGTCTTTATATTTTTGTAAAACTTCTTCTTCTTTTACTCTTTCTTCGACTTTTTAAGAATTTTTACAAAGTTATAAGAATGAAAAAGTTGTTGTTTTAATTTTTGAAACATTTTGATTTTTGCATTTATTTGAAAAACTTTTTGCTCCTTTAATTTTTATTTCTTCTTTTTATGTATTTTTAGCAAGTTCTAACGGTAGAAATGTAATTATTTTAATTTTTTTGATCACGTTGTTTTTCTCTTTTTTTGTGTGTGTATGAGTTAGTATGTTTTAGCTTTCCTTTAATGCTTTCTCCTTCAAGTAGAGTGTGCATGTATGAGATAGCAATTTACTGCTTTGATTTCCCGCCCACTCATTTGAATAGGACTTGTCATTTCCCACCTACTGGTTTTAGTAGGACTTGTCATTTTCTGCAAACTTGTTTGAGTAGGACTTGTCATTTTCCGCTTACTCGTTTGAGTCGGGCTTGTAATTTATTGCTTTCATTTCCTGCCTACTTGTTTGAGTAGGTCTAGTCATTTCCCGCCTACTTGTTTGAGTAGGACTTGTAATTTCCCGCCTACTCGTTTGAGTAGTACTTGTAATTTTCTGCTTTCATTTCCCGCCTACTCGTTTGAGTAGGAATTGTCATTTCCCACCTACTCGTTTGAGTTGAACTTGTCATTTTCGGCCTACTCATTTGAGTAGGACTTGTAATTTACTGCTTTCATTTCCCGCCTACTCATTTGAGTAGGACTCGCCATTTACCGCCTAATCGTTTCAGTAGCACTTGTAATTTCCCCCCTAATCAATTGAGTAGGACTTGTAATTTCAATTATGTAATTTTCTTTTTGTAACTTAGCTTTTTTCCTTTATTATGGCTCTAGTTGAGTGCGTGTGTTTTCTTTTTTAGTAAGCTCTTCTCTTTTTAATGTTAGATTATTTTATGTCTTCTTTTTTTGTAACCCTTTAGCGCTTAGTTTCAAACTCACGCCTCACCAAACTCATAAGCCGTCCCCATCTCGATGAGTGGCTAATCCCTCTTAGTCCTCGGTATTGAAGAGCATTGGGACATAAAAATCTTTTAAAATAATTAAAGATATTCTTTTTCTCTTTAATTAAGAACTTAAGGTTTACCCCGGGTATATGATGCGTAGAACCACATATCGATGTGTGATCTCTATTACCATTGTCCATACGCTAGCTAGCCGAGAGGCCATATGTATGGACAGATCACCCTTCGGTAAAGAGAGTTTCACAATAAACCTCGAGAGAGGAGGCTGATGCAATCTCTGTAAGTGCACCGATCGCCGTCAAGTAATAAAATGGGGGAGATATCCTCCATGTATCGAATCTCTCGAGGAGTGCAGATTGGGAGTATGATCTTCCTCATCGGAAATTGATTTAAAATTCAACAAAGGTTTTAGGTTGAGTTTTTTTTAGAACAACTAAAATTAATTACGTGGGTCGCCTTCACCGCTTCGCAATGGTGGAATACTCTGATGAGTATTACGGCTTGTGGTCGTAACCATTGAGCGTCAAAAACACCCCTTCGCTAAGCCAGTCTCTAACACGCATTAGTGCGTTGTATCAACAAGAAACAACCTAAAGAAACCAAAGGAAGTAAAGCCAAACTATGAACTACAACAACATTTGCAATAGTAAACCATAATAAACATTGTTAAGAGTTCCTAGCAAGTTTAGCTAACATCCAAAACATAGAAACAACATCCAAATGAGAGTAAAGAGAAGATTTACAACCCAACTCATGAAGGCTAGCCACGATTCTCGGCCAGAGTCGAAGGTTGTCGGTCTTCGTCCGGGCTCGGTCGGTGGTTGACGCCCGATGAAGCTTGAAGTGATGTCACCTACTTCAAAGGTGTTTTCCCCGTTTCTTCATGATTCGTGAAGGCCGGTAGTCGTCGGAGCACTCTCCAACGCTAGCGAGAAGGAGCACCAAATGTACCTCTTGAGATGGAGATGAAGAAAACAGCGGAAGAACTTCTCTTGCAGTGAAGTTTGGAGGAAGAATGGTGGTCTAACGAGCTCTCCAAGGAGGAGAGAGGAAAGTGTTGGATCCCTAGTTGGATTTTGTCTAGGTTCACTAATTAGGATGTCTGGCCCATAATGTATAGTCAGGTTCATGTCTTTGAGTCCTAGAGTGTAGGCTAATTCATTAGGTTCAACCTTACATGGACCAGCCAGCAGAAGACATCAGATGACTCAAGACTTAGAAGAAATTCAAGTTCAGTATATGAGTTCGACGTTCGTCAAACTTAGCTCGACGATAGTCATGCTCTACTCGACAACCTTAGAGTTAATTCTATGAGTTGAGCTTGATGATATTCGAGCTCAGGTTGACAAAGTCTGGATTTCAACTTCAACACATTCTATCCAGAATATTTTCTGTGAACTCAGCTCGACGAAGATAGAATCTGTGCTCGACGAACTTACACCACAGAATTGGCAAGTTATTCACAGAATGCAGTTCACTGATCTCAGGTCGACGAACATAGATCTCAGGTCGATGAACAAGTTTTCTCAGGTCGAAAAATAGGATTTCTCAGCTCGACGAACTTGGATCTCAGGTCGACAAAATCTGTTCTATGGTCGACGATTTCTGTTATAATTCCAGACTTAGAATTTTACTCATTTTTTGTCCTTATTTCATATATTATTTAGCAATAATTTCCTGAGTAATTAATGCTCATATTATCTGAATATAGCCTTTATTGGCAGCATTAATTATGATCTTCGTCAGGTTAATTTCTTGCTTAATTAATTGGGACAGTTGGGGAAACACATTAAAGAAAATATTCTCCAGCCGATTTTAATTCTCCAGGCAATCAACATTCAATGCAGAGAATTCAAAATTCAAAGGGGAATTTCGACAAAGAATATAAAAGAGATTTTTCTCTTTTTAGTCGACAGCAATAAGCAAGAAGATAACGGAACCAGAGAATACAAAAACAACATTCAGAAATTCTCTGTACAGAAAACACTTTGTTTTCTCCTTGATCTTACTGAAGAAGAAGAAGAACAACAATCACTATCGAGAGTCTTCTTCAAATGCAACTATAGGAGCTTTCAATTATAACAATCTCTGAATCAGTCAGAAGTTCCTGGATCCTCTCATGTCAAGGCAGAAGACCTTCACCATGAGCAAGGCTTCAAGTGATTTCTGAAGAAGCCTTCACAACAGCAATCCACTTGTCTTCTCAATTGTTTGAGAAAGAGAAGACACCATCAAATCTCTCTCCCCCACCTGTATAAAGGATTTATTAACTCCCTTCAAAAGTTTATTTTGTTTTTGGGCACCTGATCAAAAGCTCAAAGGGTTTTGAGATCTCCTTGGAAATAGATCTTGTGGTGGTAGTCACCTGATCAAAAACAAGCTAGTGGATTCCTACCAGGGTGGTAGAAGAGTGGATGTACCCAGTTGGGTAACCACTATAAATTTCTTGTATCGTGTGGATGCCTATTGTATCTGTGCTGTGATAGATTTACGTGCTGTCTTAGAGTAGATTAACTTAGACTATTTTTTCCCTTCTGTTAATATTGGTATCACTTGTTCTTTACTCTGATAATATTAAAAAAAACCAAAAAGATTTAAATACTCTATTCACCCCCCCCCCTCTAGAGTAAATCAGATCTGACCCCTATCTTTCAATTGGTATCAGAGGAGTATTCCTTTGGTTATACAAGCTAACCCTTGAACCATAAGATCCTTGTTAGATCTATTCCTTTGTTTTTCTGTTCATTTCACAGCATGACACAGAACAAAGATTATGCAAGCACCAGATCTCCAGTGTGCAACTTAAATAAGTTTGCCATCTGGAAGGTAAGAATTTGGCTATATATGAATTCAATTGACGAGGACATATATAATTTTATTTTGACAGGTCCTCCTCAATCTACAACTACTACATCTACCTCTACTTTAAGCACTCATACTGTTCCACCACCTGAGTGGACAAATGCTCAGAAAAAGGCCAATATAGCAGATACAAAGGCCATGAATATCCTAGCATAGACTATGTTAGATGACATATTCAAAAAAGTGGTCGAATGCACATCTGCCAATACAATCTGGCACTCTCTAAACCAGATGGTTGCTGGTTCTACTAATGAGAGGAAAGACAGAAGATCAACTCTCATCTACCAATATGAGAACTTTAAGAAGGAAGAGTCAGAATCTGTTAGTGACATGTATAATAGATTGAGTTCAATTATTAGTGAGCTGAAGACCTTGGACAAAGACATCTCTCTCACTGAGGTGAATGACAAAATCCTAATATGCTTCCCCAGCACTTGGGATTCCAGGATATGACCAATTAAGGAGGCCAGAAGCTTGAATGTGATTTCCACAGAATCTCTCCTGGGAAAGCTAAAATAATATGAGCAATTGATAAAGTCCAGAGAAGCTGTAGAGCAGAAGACTCCTACGACAATGAGAAAGGAGCAGAACATAGCCTTTAAAGCTGTAGAAGAAATTGAAGCTCCACCATCAAATAAAGAACTCCTGAGTATCTTATCCAAGAGATTCTACAAAATAGCAAGGAAGGACTTCAGGAGAAAGTCATCCAGGGAGGATGACAAACCCAAGTATGACAAAATACCCACTAAAGAAATTGTTTGCTTTGGGTGCAGGAAACTAGGACACTTCATTTCAGAATGTCCTGAAAATCAAAAGAAGGAGAAATGAAAAGAAAAAGACTCCATGAAGCATCACTATAGCAAGCCTTCCTCCACCAAGCACAAAAGGAAGGAGAAAGGCTTTGTGGCTGAGACCTGGAGTGACACTGAATATGAATCCTCATCTTCTTGCTCCAATGAAGAAGAAGAAGAAGCTAAGGCAAGAGAAGTTTGCCTTATGGTTATCAATGGCTCTTGCAGCCTATCTGATGCTGAGGAACAAGCTGAAGAGTCAGATAATGAAGAATCTGAATCAGAAGCAGATCAGGTACTATCTTCCTTTCACTATAATTCTGATAACTTTAAAACTGAATTCAAATCTCTTTTTATAGATTTAATAAATTCTGAAAAAGAAATTAAAATACTTAGGGAAAAATTATCTGTTCAAGAAAACTTTGTTTCAGAAAACATTAAATTAAAAGTTGAATTGACTTTGGCAAATGAACAAATTATATCACTAAAGACTGAATTAGCTAAGTCAAGGAAACTTGAAGAATCCCAAAATGGGAGAAGGATCAAGTTGATGGACATCACAAGTACAGTAAATGTTAGGCTAAATGGCAAGCCGGGCTTAGTTGCTTCATCAAGCTAACCCCCACTAGTCCAAAAAAATATATTATCAACTCCAATTAAATTTGTCTCAGAAAAGAGAAAAGAGAAGATAGAAAATGACAATAATGATAAATCAACTGAATTATAACCAAAGAATAAGAAAAGGAAATAAAATAAGAAAAATCCTAACTATAATAATGTTCAATAGATTTCGTCGAACTCTGATCAACGAAATGAGTACAGTTCGTCGAACTCCAGTCGACGAACTCCAAACGCAAACATTAACTATTACTATTCGTTAAACTACAAACGATGAAACCAGTATGGTTCGTCTACTAGAGATCGATGATTTTGGGGCCCAGAGAATGACTACTTTAATTCTCTAAGTGGAGTTCCATGAACTCATCCCCATTCGTCGAACTCAGATCGATGAACGTACTAGAATTCGTCGAACGTAGTTCATCTTAACAAAAACTTTAATTTTGCTAAAACCTATAATCAACCAAGATCTTCTATTAATCAGTTTAATCAATGGATTATACCACCTAGAATATTTCACCCTTTAGGTTATAAATGCCAACCTGAATACTCCTATATCTCCAGTTTTAGTTATGTGAAGAAAGAAGTACCCAAGGTAACCTCAGTTAAGAATAGCTAATCTGTTTCTTTGCAGGTGAAAGACTATCATACCACAGAGCAATATTGGTATCTGGATAGTGGTTTTTCTAAACACATGATTGGAAACAAGGACCATATAATCAACTTCAAGTCATTGTTAGGACCAAAAGTAATATTGGGTGACTCCAATTGTGGCCTGACTGAAGGCTATAAAAAGGTCAAGATTGGAGTTGTTACCTTCAAGAAGGTTGCATATGTAAATGGACTGAAGCATAACCTTATCTCCATTAGTTAATTATGTGATGAAAGGTTTCAGGTATCCTTTAATAAAACCTCCTGTATTATTACTTTTTTAGATAACCATGTAGTATTGGCTGGAACTAGAGTAGGAAACATTTCACTACAACATTTTTGGTCTTTAGCAAAACCTAACGTGGCGACAGTTATAAAAATGTTGCCTAAACGTTGTTAGAGAACAATTTATAAGTGTTGCAATAGGTTTACATCTTTAAGAAACACTTTCTGTGCCACATTCAAAAACTATTCTCTAATCTCTTATAGGGAACATTTTTGAAATGTTGCCCACGAGGATTCACTATAGGCAACAATTATGATATGTTGTTTTCTTAAAAATTAATTTGCAATATTTTAAAAATGTTGCCTAAAGATTACTTTCAGAATAACCAAAATTATTATTCTCCCACACCAAATTATTACTTTAAAATTAATTTTAATAAAAATAATATTTCTAACACGTACACAAACCCTCGATAATCCTTTCCTGACTCTACACTATAAAATTTTTATTTAATAACCACGTTTTTTTGGCGACGGTTATTCAATCATGGCTGATTATTTTGATTATTATTTCTGCCTGATAGATCCTATTGTTTCTCACACCAGGTTTGCTCACATGAGCTTAGAGGAATCGAAGTGTGAATCCCTCCGACATATCCGATGCTGACGACAGCGGGGGTCCAGGGGACAGCGTCCCCGGTGGGGGCTCGGGGGCAACGTCACCGAAACAAAATTAGTTTTGGGTTTCCCGGGTATGCGGATATCGTCCCGTTTTCAGTTCGAATCAATATTTAATTACCTTAATTAAATACCCCTAATTAACTAATTAATAACCTTAGCCAAAATCACGGCATCAACGTTACTTCAGCCTCACTCTCCGCCTAATCTCTACCCCGATACCTAGCGCCAAGCCTCTCTTCCCCGACGCGACGACAGGGTTCTTCCCCGGGCGCGGCTGATACCGCCTGCATCTTCTTCCCCGTCGACGCCGGCGTGCAAAATATTCTTCCCCGTCGACGACAGTCCGATTGCACCGACCTAGCTTCTTCCCCGTCAACGTCGACAGTCCGATTGCACCGAATCGACGACGAAATCTGTCGGAATTTCTCCGCCGGATACCTAGCACAGGGTTCTTGCACATTCTTCCTCTGCATATCTTGTGCTACCGTTCTCCCTATCGCTGAGGTATACCCCTTCTCCTGCATATCTTGTGTCTGATACCTAGCTTGTTTGATTCAATTTTTTCTGTGCTTAAATTCTAAAATGTTGAGGGATGGGATTCCATTCTTCCTATAGGTTGTATGTGTGTGTTGTAGGTGTTTATGTGTGTTGTTGTTGTGTTCACGGCAAAACAGGCGTGTGAAGCAGTCGAAGTAACCAGATAATGACATTATGACAACCACAATTATGAAAATTAATTTTATTAAGGCAAATAGGTAAGGATTGCACACAAACAAAATTACTATAACAATAATGGGATAATTCATAATCAGAACAACAATATACTATGTGAAAAAATATGACCAAGGTTAATCCTTAGAAGAGGGAATATTCATAATCAGAAGAGGGAAAAATATGACCAAGGTTAATCCTTAGAATAGCAATGAGAATATTCATAACCAACACAGCAACCCCAGATTTTTTTTCATATTGGATACTCAATAAATATGACCAAGGTATATGGTTATATGTCAAGGATGATTCATATAGATCATTGTTATACATTCATAAATTTAAACATCTCTTAAATATATTTCAGGAGCCCTATACTATGTGAAAAACCATATGAAAAAAGGTGTTCATTTCATACTATTCAGTAAACAAAACAAAATCAAGTCATATGACCAGCTGCTTCATATAGATCATTCTTACAATTCAAGATTTTATATGAAATTTTAAAAAGTGAAAACCAGCTGGGATGTGGCTAATGATGATGATAAGAAAGTAATGCATTTTTTACATGAGAATTCTAGCGTACCTTTCAAAGGAGCTTTGTCCTTGGGAACTATTTCAATAAGACAATTATTCATGATTGACGCAAGCAAGCAAATTTTGGCAGTGAACTGTAATGAAATGAATATAAATATAACTAATAGGTAGGTAAGAAATCAAAAGATAATTCAAAATGTTCAAACATATGCAGTTCTGCCAATCCCTTCCATATTTTTATTTATTTGTATTTTTTGTAACTCATTTTGCTAAGAATATGTTTCCCTTTCAATACACATCATTTTCCGTTTTTGCAGTATTCTGCCTTTCCCCTTCTCACATCCTCGATGGGAAAAATGGGATATTAGCGGCGGTTTTCACGAAAGATCACCTGTTGGATCACGTAATAAGCAACTTCCTAACATTTCATTTGAGTTTATTTTCCTCTTTTTCTCTTCCTTTTTTAAGAACCTTGTTCTTTATCCTTGATTTGCTTGCTATAAAATTGAGAGTATATCACTTTATTTTTTTATTGAACTTTGATACCATAGATCATCATATTTTCATGAATTGGAATTAAGGTGAAATTGGTTGTATTTTTCCAGGTTCAAAGCAAGCATTTTGAAGAATTTTTTGCTCCAGAACTCGATAAACATGGTTGTCAAGCCCTCTACAAGAAAAAGACTGTAGAGGTTGGATTTTCTCTCTTTCCAATCGATTTTTAGAAATCAAATTGCATATATGCTCTTTTGACTAGATATATATGATCAGATATCCTGATTCATCAATCATCCAAAAGTTTATTTCTGTGCTGATTACATGATGAGAAAGTGTTTGACTTAGTTTTTATGTCATTTTTACTACACTTGAAGATTTAAGTCCAATTTCTTTAGTAATTTATTTCTTCCACGGGTAATTGCATAAATGGAGTTTCTTTGCAATATGTTTCTAACATCTTCTATGCATATTTTCCGTGCTTTTAATTTCTATGTTTTGACGAGGTCACGTCACTTTCTACTCCTCTTTAAAAAATCAATCTATAGGTTCCTTTGAAATTAATTATTGAATTGCACGCTGACGCAAGACGGCCCGATGTGAAAATAAACGTGTCGATATGCTAATGCATTCCTACGTACAAATGTGTGGATTGAATGCGATGAAGCTCAACCTAAATGACGTGTGCATGTTTTAAAATTAATTATACTGAAAATAAACTTTAGCAAATTAAATTTTATAAGTTTTGCAAATTTACACAAGTTAAGCTTTGACATTTTTGGAGCACAACCAAAATCACACTCGTCTTTGTTCGAGGTTCTATCCACTACGAATTTTAAGAATAAAATTTATAGACTTATATGAAATGGAATAAAAACACATTCAATATTTGAGTTCACAAAAAAATAAAAGATATCATCAACGATTTAATACAAAATAGCATAACACATTAAATTTAAAACTCACATGGCACGAGGAATCTGATGGCTGTAGCGGCGGGCGTGGATCCACGATACAAATGCGTCGTAATTACACAGACTGGATGCTGAATCTGAAGGTTATGGCTGTGCTGGACTCCATGCAGAGAGAAATAGGATGGCTGTTTGGGCTGTTCAGGAGGGGAATGGTGCTGGAAGATGAACATATTTAAAAATTATGAACATCATTAATATGTTGATGTAGTTCTACTTAAACAGTTATCTCTCTTTTGCTTGACATTTTGCAAGTAAAATGGTGTTCTATTTGGTTTACTCATTTATTATCCCCAACATTTAAACTTAATTCTATGTACATATGTACCATACTAGTTGCTCTCTTGCATGTGACCAAACCACTTGAACGCATATTTACAATCTTCTATTCATAGGAGGAACACCATCCTTCTCATATTATGATAATGTCCCTCATTACCCTACCTTGTTGTATGTGTGTGTTGTAGGTGTTTGTGTGTGTTTTGGTGTATGTTAGGCAGAAAATGTTGTGTCAAGCTATATTAAAGATTATGTTTAGTGAGGGATTGACTATTATTAGAATTAGTAGAGAAGGATATAAATTACCTAATCATGCAGATCTAAAAAAAATTAGTATTAAATCATTGTGCTTATGTATAAGTTATAAAAGCTTAAAATGGATATTCAACCGGACAATGGTGTATACTCTTTATGACTATATAGTTTTTCCATGACAACTTAGTAACATTGGATAAGAGCGTCAATGTTGAATGGTCTTGGCGAGGCCAATGAGCTCATGTCCACTGTCCTGAATATCTTCAACCTCGCTTCCAAGTCGTCGTGATGCATCCGTATAAGCATCACAAATGATTGCAATAAGAGAGACCACGAAGCATGAAAATCAGAGATATGACAAATTGCTGATAAATGTAGCAAGGACTTGTAAAAAATAGTTTTTGTAGCTGAAATGCACGCTTTTATTATTCTAGACTTAACAATGAAAGTGGTTCTTTTGGTCTATCCCTAGTCTAAAGTAATTTACGTGTATGTTTTATTTAGGCATTGCTTGTCTTAAACTTTTAGGCACCTTTAACTGATCTGAAAATTGAAGAGTTAGTTGCAGAGTTTCTTGAAATTGAAAGCTATATTTACATAAAATGTATAAATTTGTTTTTCATATAAATGCAATACTGATAAAGCTTTTCATGTTTCCTTTTGTAGCTTAATTTCACTATATCAACTGAAATGCAAACATTCAGAGAAGAATGGGAGGTTGTGCTTGATGACCTTGAGACTAAGAGTGCTCTGCTACTGGTGGGTATCTTTCCACTGACTGGGAAATTTTGATGCTAAATGATGGCTGACACAACATAATCTTTATATATATTATTTTATTTTGTGCAGAAAGTTCTTGATGCATGTTGTGGAGAAAAATGAGGAGTTGCAATTTGATGATCCCATACCATGAAGATCATTTGATGTTTAAGCTGATTTAGATAATTTTGTTTTTGTGTATTGTAATATTTAATTAACTTGATGTATTTTGGTAAATTTTGATGCTAAATAATGGGTTGTTAATTTAATGATAAAGCATGTGCAACATTATTCTAAATGAAAATATTTGTTTTTTTAAATTGTTATATATTTATGCGGTATAAAAAAGTCTCATGAATATAACCTGTTGGTTTTTGAAGTTCAATTTATTTTCATGTTTTTTAAAATATATATATTTTTTATTAATTAATTAGTTTTGGCAACATTTATTAAATGTAACTATAAACATTTTGAAATGTTGCAATAGGTCCATGTAAAAATTGTTGCCTTTAGTAGGGATATAGGCAATAGTTTAAAGTAATGTTGCCTAAATATGTGAAAACTGTTGCCTTAGGTCTTTGGTAACACGGGCATAGGCATACACCCCTATGGCAACAGTTTTCAATATTTTGGGAACGCTTTGCGATTTTAGGCAACGATTTTCAAATGTTGCTAAAGACCAAAAATGTTGTGGTGTTTACATAGTTAACTTCCAATCAGCTAAATCTGAAATTTGTTTATTTAATCAAACTAGCAATAATAATGACCTTTGGCATAGGAGATTAGGTCATGTTAATCTTAAAAACATTGCCAAACTATCTAGGGATAACCTTGTTAGAGGATTACCTTCTTGCCCCTACAAGAAGGAAAGTCTTTGTAAGGCTTGTCAATTAGGAAAGTAAATTGAAAGTAGTTTTAAATCAGTAAATAAAAGTGACTCACCTAGAATATTGTACTTGCTACATATGGACCTTTTTGGCCCTATTGCATTACAAAGTCTAGGAAGGAAATCTTATACTTTAGTGATTGTAGATGACTTCTCTAGATTCACTTGGGTATAATTTCTGAGATCTAAGTCTGATAACTCCAAGGATCTTACAGATTTTCTCAAGAACATACAGATTGAGTACTCTACTCCAGTTGTATTGATCAGAAGTGATCATGGTACTGAGTTTGAGTCTCTTCTAATGCAGAAGTTCTATGAGAAGGAAGGTATCAGACACTGCTTCTCAGCTCCTAGAACACCTCAAAAAAATGGGGTTGCTGAAAGGAAGAATAGAATCCTAATTAAATCTACAGGCACATTACTTGCAGATGCTGATTTGCCCCTATCATTTTAGGCAGAGGCGGTGAGCACAACAAATTATGTACTAAACAAAAGTCTTATACACAAACTGTAGAATAAGACTCCTTATGAGCTACTTAAAGGGAAGAAACTTAAAGTAGACTATTTTAAAAGTTTTTGTTGCTTATGTTACATTCACAACAACAATAAGAAACACATTAGATAATTTGAAGCCAAGGATGAAATGAGAATTTTTCTTGGATATTCCCAAGTAAGCAAGGCTTATAGGGTCTTTAATAAATCTACTATGAACATTGAAGAATTTGTATATATTTCATTTGATGAAACTAACATGTTTTACAACGAGAAAGAAATTTCTACCAATAATTCTTTGCAGGAACCACAGTTATGTAAGAAGATGAATGAATTAACCCTCACAAATAAGGTTGTTAGCCATCCTTCTCCACACATTGCTGAAGACAATGAATATGAAGACTATGAATTCAGTGAAGAACCTCCAACAGCTACTATAATTCCACAAGAGGAATTTTTTCCCCAAGCTGTTGCTCAACTAATTCCACCTACTGAATTTGTCACACTTAGGTATCACCCTGTATCTCAAGTGATTGGAGACATTTTAGTTGGTGTGCAGACCAGACATCAACTCAACCAAGACTTAATGCATGTCTGCTTCATATCTCAAATTGAGCCCCAATCCATTATAGATGCAGAGAAAGATCCTCACTGGATTATTGCAATGCACGAGGAGCTCAACCAGTTTGAGAGATGCACAATTTGGGATTTAGTTCCAAGACCAAAAGACTATCCAGTCATTAGAACTAAATGGGTATTTAGAAATAATCTTGATGCCCAAGGTGTTATCATAAGGAACAAGGCAAGGCTGGTTGCTCAAGACTACAGACAAGGGGAAGGGATTGACTATGACCAGACATTTACAGCTGTTGCAAGGTTGGAGGCAATCATAATCTTCCTTGAATATGCTGCTTACAAAAAGTTCAAGGTATATCAAATGGATGTCAAAAGTGCATTCTTGAATGGTGAACTTAAAGAAGAAGTTTATGTGGAGAAACTACCAGTTTTTATCTCTCCAACTCATCCCTCTTATGTCTTTAAATTGCATAAAGCTCTTTATGGTTTAAAGCAAGCTCCAAGAGCTTGGTATGAGACCTTAGCTAGCTTTCTTCTAGAGCATAAGTTTTCTAGGGGCATTGTAGATAGGACATTATTCACTGGACACTATAAGGATCAAATCTTATTAGTACAAATCTATATAGATGACATTATTTTTGGGTCTACAGATTCCAAACTATGCAAGAGGTTCTCTAACTTCACGCATTCAAAGTTTGAAATAAGTAATATGGGTGAGCTCTCCTACTTCCTTGGTCTCCAAGTGAAGCTGCTACCTGATGGCATCTTCATATCTCAGTCTAAGTATGCTAAAGAGCTAATCAAAAGTTTGGTATGTCAGATGCCTCAGCCAACAAAACACCTATGGCTACAAATGCTGTAATTGACTCTGATGAACATGGGAAGCTTGTTGATCAGAAATTATATAGGGCCATTGTTGGGTCCCTGTTATATCTGACAACAAGTAGACCAGACATAATGTTTGCTACATGTCTTTGTGCTAGGTTCCATGTGAACACTAAAGAATCTCACCTTATTTTCTTAAAAAGGATTTTAAGATATATTAAGAGTTGTCCCAGTCTAGGACTCTGGTATCCAACTGAGTCAGAGTTTGATTTGACTGGATACTCAGATGCTGACTTTACTCGAAGTAGAGTAGACAGAAAAAGTACCTTAGGGACATGCCAGTTCCTTTTATGAGAATAGTGTCTTGGTTTTGCAAAAAGAAGTCATCTGTGTCTACTTCTACTGCTAAAGAAGAATACATAGCAGCAGGCAGTTGTTGTTCCCAGATATTGTGGATTAAGAACCAACTCGTAGATTATGGGTTCAAGTTAAATAATTCAACCTTACTATGTGATAACACAAGTGCAATTTCTATTGCACAAAATCCAGTGCATCATAGTAGAACTAAGCACATAGACATTAGACATCATTTCATTAGAGAGTATGAGGACAAAAATAAAATTAAGATTGTCTACATTTACACTGATTTATAAAGAGCAGATATCTTCATCAAAACCTTGGATGAAAGGAATCATCTATTCTTTATAAATCAGCTTGGTATGATCAATGGAGAGGCCTTAATTTAAATTTCTATCTGCGGACGAAGAATTTGCCTCAATTCGTCGAATGGAGATCGACGGACTGAGAATAGTTCTTGAGAAATTCATCGAATAGAGATCGACGAACCCTCTATGTGTGAAGTTATATTCGTCGAATGGAGATCGACGATATTGTTTCAGAAAATTTTCGTCGAACTGAACTCGATGAAATGTTTTCACTTCTTCTGACTGAGATCGACGAATTCTTTTGTCAAAAAATATTTCGTCGGACCCAGATCGAAGAATTTTTACTTTTTGTCGGACGGAGTCTACCGCTTCATATTCTGAAAACCATATATCTTGGTATTTTATGAACTCCATCCCGTGCTTTCTGTTCTCTTGCACTCGATCTCTTTGTTTTTTGTTGCAGGCGAACTAATGGTGATTCCGGCGAACACCCTTGCTGCAATGAAGTTTGACACAGGATTTGATGTTGATTTTGATTCATTTTCACATACTGATCAGATATTCATCGACATCCTCTTGTTTTGTGAAGAACAAAAACTGAAGCAGTTCATGACTACCCGCATCAAGATATCAGCCAATGAAATAAGGGAGTGGGTTTTCTCTACGATGCCACCTGATGCAAATACAATGATAGGCACTATCAGCGGCACTCAAATTATTTTGTCTCCTATAGTTCTTACTGAAATATTTGATTTATCTACTGGAGAAGATGACATAGAGAAAGATACTGAAGAATATGAGAGTATGCTGAGTACTATGGGGCACACAGATGGAAACCGCAATAAACTGTTGAAAAAGAATATGTCTATTCAATATAAGTTTTTAGCAGACATAGTCGACAAAGTGTTGTTGGGCAATCATACCGCACACGATTACATCACCAGGCACCAGTTCCTTGTGATGTGTGCTCTGGTTAATAAGAAATAGATAAACTGGGGACAGATATTGTTTGATTTAATAAAGAGGAAAAACACAAAGAAGGAAGTGTGTTTTGGAAGGATTCTGGGAATATTTCTTCAAGAGAAGGCTCCTGAACTACTGGTCTCCACGACAGTTTTCATTAATGCCTCGAAGAGGCTTACCTCTGCCCTTTTCGGTAGATGGGAGAGAACAATCACAAGGCCATCCAAGGCTTCTTCCTCTTCTCGGACTTCTGAGGGCACTAGGGAAATCATAGCCGCTCCTCCACCTCCAGAAGAAATTCCTCCCTCCACCAGAATTCCTTCATCTCCTCCTCAACAACCACAACAACAACCATCTTCTTCTCCAACACATACTCCTCAACCTCAACAACAATATATACCAACACCAGTTTCATCTCCAGAACCTACTACACCACCTCTATCTCCACCTCCACATTCTTCACATCAAATTAATATCTTTGAAATACCATCTACCTCAATTCTGGAACCATCTTTCAACCTACTGTCTCCTCAACCATCTCCACATCATTCTGTAATTCAGGAACTCATCTCCTCCCCCACAACCACAGTCCAACCTTCTACCACTGCAACTCCTTTAACTGATATCCCTTCAGTCATCCACACTAACATACCATATAATGCTCCAGACTACACATATACAGATTTCTCCAATGCATTCTCTGTATGTTCCAATTGTGGACATCACACTCCACACTCCTCTGCTCTTGAACCCCTATATCTCAACTTTTCTGATATAGCTAAAGACCTTCTAGCATTTATTTCTCCCATTCTCGAGAAGCTTATAACTACTACTATAGCTCCTCTCTCTGCTTCAATCACCTCTCTTTCTTCCAGAGTTGCTGCTCTGCCCTTTGTCCCTTCCTCCGGAGGACTGGCTTCAGGAGCCCCTGAACCCATTCAGGGGGAGATGTTCTGTGAAGAAGTTCCAGCTCCCCCATGTACAGTAGCAACAGCAGTAGCAGATTCTGTGATGTTAGATGATTCAGAAGAAGCAGCCATTCCAGCTGAAATAATTGATTTAATTGTTTCTAATACAGAGATAGATGATACAGTTATAGCAGAAATAAATAATATTGGTGATTCCATTTTAAATCCCACAGTCAACCTAGATTCTTTACTAGATTTATTTAGTTTTGTTTATAGAGATATTCTACTTAGTCTTTCTCATCAGTATTTTATGGCTATTGTACCATATACTTCTCCAATAAGTCCTACAGTTGTTAAGCAACTTAAGGCTAGTTTTGCAAGAATAGAGCCTACACAAGTATCATCCCCTCCCAAGGCTATTTCTCCTCAAAAGGCTATCTCACCTCCCACATACAAGATGGATGAGAGTCCTGTACCAGAGTTAAATGATATCATTCTTGCTAACATAGAAGAAGAAAATAAAATAGTTGTTGAAAGCACTATAGTGACAGATATTCCAGCTCTTCCAGAACCTTCTGTATAGCCTCAAGCAAAAAAACAAATTTCCAATGACATTCTGAAGGCACTTAATGACCTATATGACAATCCTCAGGGATCTTTTGATGATGAGGATGATGATAATTCTGATGATTCTGATAATACTACTACCAAGAAGAAAATTTCTAAGAAAAGAAAGGCTGTTCCAAAAGCTTCTCCCAACCAAATCCCACTCATGATACACCATACTATATTCTACAGAATATCACTCCATATCCAGGGATGCCAGCATGGATGTGGCTTTCCAAGAATGAATAAAAAGCTAGGAAGAAGTGTAGAAGGTACTCTCCTCCTCCTCCTCAAAGGAACTGGAGAGGCCCTCCTCCTCCTCCTCCTGCTGCTGGTGCTTCAGGTAACATTTCTCAGAGGTCTACTCCATATGCTCGAACATATCAAAGACAACCTGATAGATCCTCAAGATCACATGGAAGAAGTCAGCACAGGTATTCTAGCAGCAGCAGACAACAACAACAATAATAAGCATCTAAAATTGAAAAAGGTGATAGTCCAAAAAGGCTAGATTCTCCTCCAGTCTCATTTGTGGATCCTGAAACAGAAAATACTCCAAGAATGACCAGATTCCAAGAGCTTGTTGGGTTATCAATGATTAACAAAGCTAAAGCTGAAGGGAGAGATCCTTCTCAGTACTCATTCATGTCCTCCTACAAAAAAGAAGGGCTTAAAAGGTATGAAAAAGCTAATAAATTTTTCAATGTAGATGCCTATATGAATTTTCATCCAGAGGCTGTTGTACCCAGAGCTACTTCTCTCAACATAATTGGTGCTACTGACATGACCATGTCCAAAAGAGATGCATACAATCCTAATAGATAAATAAAATTCACACAGCCCTCTGAGAAAGACAAAGCTGACAAGAAAAGCAGCAGAAGAAGAAATAAATATCTTGTTTAGTAGTTATTGTCTGAACTTTATTTGTTTTCTGTCATAAAACTACTATCTATTTACATATCTGTTGAATGTTTCAATTTTCTGCCAGATATATTTATTCTGCTTTGTGAATGTTTTTCTTTCATTTGTATTAGTGACCTCACCCATATAGGGGGAGATTGTTGGATTCCTAGTTGGATTTGGGCTAGGTTCACTAATTAGGATGTCTGACCCATAATGTATAGCCAGGGTCATGTCTTTGAGTCCTAGATTCTAGGCTAAGTAATTAGGTTCAACCTTACATGGACTAGCCACCATAGGACATCAGATGAATCAAGACTTGGAAGAAATTCAAGTTCAGTATATGAATTTGGTGTTCGTCGAACTCAGGCTCGACGATAGTCATGCTCTACTCAACGAACTCAGAGTTAATTCTCTGAGTTGAGCTCGACAATATTCAAGCTTAGGTCGACAAAGTCTGGATTTCACCTTCAACACATTCTATCCAGAATATTTTCTCTGAACTCAGCTCGACGAAGACAGAATCTGTGCTCGACGAAATTGGACCACAGAATTGGCAAGTTATTCACAGAATGCAGTTCGCCGAGCTCCGTTCGATGAGCTTGGATCTCAGGTCGACAAACAAGTTTTCTCAGGTCGACGAATATGATTTCTCAGCTCGACGAACTTAGATCTCAGGTCGACGAAATTTGTTCTATGGTTGATGATTTCTGTTGCAGTTCCAGGCTTAGAATTTTCAACATTTTCTGTCCTTTTTTCATATATTATTTAGCAATAATTTCCTGAGTAATTAATGCTCATATTCTCTGAATATATCCGTTATTGGCAGCAATAATTATGGTCTTCATCAGGTTAATTACTTTCTTAATTAATTTGGACAGTTGGGGAAACATATTAAAGAAAATATTCTCCAGCCGATTTTCATTCTACAGGCAATCAACATTCAATGCAGAGAATTCAAAATTCAAAGGGGAATTTCGACGAAGAATATAGAAGAGATTTTCCTCTTTTCAGTCGATAACAATAAGCAAGAAGATAACAGAACCAGAGAATACAAAAACAACATTCAAAAATTCTCTGTGCAGAAAACACTTTGTTTTCTCCTTGATCATACTGAAGAAGAAGAAGAACAACAATCACTCTCAATAGTCTTCTTCAACTTCAACTCTGGGAGCTTTCAAGTACAACAATCTCTGAATCAGTCAGAAGTTCCTGGATCCTCTCAAGTCAAGGCAGAAGACCTACACCCTGAGCAAGGTGTCAAGTGATTTCTGAAGAAGCCTTGACAACAGCAATCTACTTGTCTTCTCAGTTGTTTGAAAAAGAGAAGACACCATCAAATCTCTCTCCCCCACCTATATAAAGTGTTTATTAACTCCCATCAAAAGATTATTTGGTTTTTGGGCACCTGATCAAATGCTCAAAGTGTTGTGAGATCTCCCTGGAAATAGATCTTGTGGTAGCAGTCACCTGATCAAAAACCTACTAGTGGATTCCTACCAGGGTGGTAGAATAGTGGATGTACCCAGGTTGGGGAACCACTATAAAATTCTTGTGTTGTCTGGTTGCCTATTATCTTTATGTTGTGATAGATTTCTGTGCTGTGTTAGAGTAGATTAACTTAGAGTGTTTTTCCTTTCTATAAATATTGGTATCACATGTTCTTTACTCTGATAATATTAAAAACAGCCAAAAAGATTTAAATACTCTATTCACCCCCCCCTCCTCTAGAGTAAATCAGATCTAATCCCTACCTTTCAGAAAGAACGGCTGGAGGAAGATTTTCCTTCTCAAAGGAGCAGAAATGGCGGAATTCTCCTCTGCTCCAGTCAACTCCTGAGCTTAAATTCGAGTAGGTCAGAAAAATGGTCACACATGGTTTGGCACACGACCGTGCGTTAACCGTTCGATATTAACTTCCAGGACAAAGCTTGCGGAGCAAGATGAGTTGACCCGTGCGTTTTACTTGCGCACGGACGCTTCCTCCCATGTGTGAAGGAAAATGCACGGGTAACCACAGAGCATTGAAATTCCCAGCAAGCAGGTGGAACCTTGTATTTTACTCGAGCACGGACACTTCTGCCCGTACGTGAACAAATTGCACGATTAACCACAGAGCGCTATAAAACTATACAGCTACAGGAAAACCGTGCGTCTCCCTCACGCACGGTTCAGAAGTAACCGTGCATGAAGAAATCGCACGGTTTGGTCAATCCTCCAGAGAAACCTGTAGAAAACACACAATTTGGTAGAAAGCGTGCGCTAAGGAATTACACGACCGTGCATTTTCCACAAGTCAGAATCCTAATTTATGGGAAAATTGACCACCTGCACAGCAAAACCATAGCTAGAGCAAAAGCTCCCAACACCAATATACAATATAAAATAACCAAATCCACAAGGAGAATACCCCAGTTCTTACCCCCGACATCCTGGTGCAATTCACAAACCAAAATGGGCCGAAACAGTGCAAGAATGGCTAAGTGAAACCCTAATCAAATATACGACTTTTCCTACTGAAATAGTAGTACACATGAAAGATAATAAGCCTAGATGACTCTGAAAAACCATATATAAATCGGACTCATCAGAGGCGCGAATTGGGTCCCGCCAATAGCAGGTTCTTAGCGTAAAGAGGGCATTAAGAGGAATCATTCTCCGAACGAGATCTCAGTCCAATAGTCTTAATGTTCAGGTGAGCAATTGCCCTAAAGATAGGTGAGCTCATTCTTTTGGAACCTCCACGACCAAGTTTCTCATTTAATTGAATTTAAACCTTGGATCTCCATTTATATAAATTTATTTTAGTCTTAACATAATTCTATACCGAGCATTATTTCTTCATCGATCTTTTTCTAAATATATTTTCAGCTCTTTCTTATAGTCGACACCATTAATTTTCGGTAAGATAATAGTCCATCCGGGAGGAGTAGAGATAATCAACACGCCCTGAGAAATATATGACCTCGATATTCCTCTCGAATATCCTGTATTACTTGCGATAGGTGCACTTGTCTTCCCGCTCACTCACTCCACGAAACTCGACCGCCGCACCACTAATTGAATAATAAGGTCTGGCCCCGCGGAGGGCCATCATGTTTTTGGCACCGTTTCTCTGGAGTCTTCGTGTTGTTATTTTGAATTCCGAAGTCTATAACATTTACCTATTTTTCTAAAAATAATAAAAATATATATATACTTAAAAAAACTCTACTTAAAACTCAAAAAAGTTACTTATTCAATATATATTTTAGGGTGTATAACCCATGGACAACCTTCGGAGTCTAAAAATTTGGATTTCGATCCTGAGATCGAACGCTCTCTTGCGTGTATTCGATCTCAATGTCAGAATCCCTCTTTGGATCCCAAAGAATCCATCGAAGAACCCTCTGTCATTGTGATGGCCGACCTTATCCCAAACGCGGCCGTGTAGCGTACAATGTCTTGCAATGCCCGACCGATCCTGGATGATACATGGACTAGTATCGTTCGCCCGAAATAAAATCTATCGTTATTCAAATTATCGTTCGGTGGCGAACAATAATTTCGAAATAAAATCTGGCGTTATTCAAATGCTCCAAAATGCCATGCAGTTTGACAGACAACCGGATGAGGACCCGAACATTCATTTATCCAGTTTTTTATAAATCTGCGATACTTTTAAAATTAATGGCATCACTGATGACGGCATTCGCTTGCGCCTTTTTTTGTTTTCCTTAAAATCCAAAGCTAAAGCATGGTTTAATTCCCTCCTGTGAAGATGTATCACCACTTGGGTCGAGCTAGCGGAACAGTTCTTAACGAAGTATTTTCCGCCTGCCAAACTTGCAAAGTTGCGGGCGGACATTTCTTCGTTTGATCAGAACGATTACAAGTCTCTTTTGGAGACTTCGGAGAGGTTTAAATAATTCCTCCGCAGGTGCCCGTAACATGCGCTGCCAGCGTGGCAACATGTCCAAATCTTTTACAATAGGCCTAACTATCAAACGCATCAAATGATTGACACGGCTGTAGGGGGTACCCTTAATAACAAGACCACTGAGGATGCCCAAGCTCTTATCGAAGAGATGGCCATGAATGCCTACCAATGGAACATCCCACGGGGATGTCCCAAGAAGGCGGCCGACCTCTTCAATGTGGATGCTACTGCTCACTTAGCGCTTCTAGATGAAAGACTGACGAAGCAGGTGGCAGAGATGTCTGCAGCCTCCTCCACTCCACCTTGTGTGATTCCCTCTAATGCCAGCATAGTCGATGAGTTCGTATACTTTGTAGGACATTCGAGTCGGCACTTCTTCAACCCCAACAAGAACCCTTATAGTAATCACTATAATCGTGGTTGGGGAACCACCCCAACTTCTCATGGAATAATGCGAATAACGTGCAGTGCTCCCTAACTCTCCTGCGCCTGGATTTCCACCGCCTCCCCCTCTTCCGAAACCCTCCCCGATGGATTAATATTTTTCTAAATACATAGCATCCAACGAGTCAAATATCTGGAACATCGCCGGATGACTAAAAAACATATAACTGCAGGTTGGACAGCAGGTGCGGATGATGTCCAACCGTACGCTCGGGGCACTACCGGGTAACACGGAGCCCAATCCTTGCGAGAATAACAATGTTATAACGCTACATAGCGGAAAGGAGGTGGTCGATCCAAAATGGATCGATCCGCAGGGTTTCTAAATGGGCATCCCAGAAGTCGTTTCAGGGAAGTTTCTACCCTGCCTCTTTATTTTTTTATATATATTGCATTTTATTTCTTTTTTTGTTCCACATACATACTGTAATACCCTTTTTTGCTAAGCTACCGGGTCTTAGGCCCAGAAGGTTGTCATTATGAAATGCCAACCCTACCGACTAACAGAATCACCAAAGATGCGGAAGCTTGAAAGAAGGCAGAAAATGCCAAGTCCACAAAACATATCACATATATGTAATAAGCATGATTCATAGCATGTCCCTGAATAAATGAGTATCGAAAAAGATGAAAAGAAAGGTAAACGGGCTTATGCCCAGTACATCAGAATCCTCACTATAAGGCCGACATTCACGCCACCCAACCTAGACCGTTGTACGCCTCAACGTGAAGAACACACCACGGAGCCTCTGCGTACCATGCTGGCAAATCCACCAGTCTTTCCTTGGCTATATGTGAACCACACTCGCCGAGTCTTCATACCGACATCGGTGTGAATGACCGTCATGTAACAAAGACCCACCAACATATGTTATGCACATGCAATCTAGAACTTCCGAGCCATAGGCTCCCCGGACTAACCCGTCCGTCAAACCACCTACCGAGCCATCGGCTCGCCGGGCAAACCTGTCCATAACTAAACCACCAAGCCTACCGCTCGTGAGACCTAACCTGACTCCCAAAACAATAGGGAGTGTGAGTGTAAGTGTAACCCTAGAGTATTTCTAATTACTCTTCCATTCCATTTAATCCTACGGTTTACGTTAACCTTGGACTGCTCAAAGCATTCCTCATGAAGGGATCTCGAGGGCACTAGGAACTACGATGGGCTGAAGCCCAAAGCTCCCTTTCGTAAGGTACTTATTTATTATTGGTTAATACCCAATTCCCGATCCCTTTTAAGATTATACTGGAACTAATCCTACTGTATTTTGACTCTCTTTCTCCCTACAGGAAAGATGACCTTTCATCGATCCCGAGCACCACCTAACACTAGGCAACCCAACATTCCCCTCATCATGACTCTTAATGAAACTCACCTTTTCTTTTTTCCAAATCAGCATGCAATACTCCCTACTTCCTATGACCATCCCCCATGTTATCACAATCTCTGTAGCTTACTAATTGCAGACCAACCAAAGCTATATGATGTACATGATAGGAGTTACTCCAAAATTTCATCTAAATGCCCTAAGATAATTAATGGGGGTATATCATGACATACGTAGTCTAAATCTAGAAACTTTTATATTTTCCTAATTAATTTGGCATTTATTTAATTTTCCCAAAATTTAGGCCATGGGTAATTCTGAACATGAAGTGCTAGATTTCCTTAATTTTTGGCCACCCAAAAAATGTGAACACCATAATATAGTAAAATATCAGTGGATACAAAATTTCACAAATTTTCATAAATGTCCTATCCTCTAAGCAATTAATTTAAGACAATTCAAGAAAATAGGGTTAAAAAAGGGAGTACCATAAATCTTAGTCCAAAAATTATATAAAAATTACCAGAGCCTTATATTGATCAAAGAACACTATTGACTAAGTTTCATGCAATTCTAAGGTAAGTAATCCATGTATAAAAAAATACTTCAAGAAAATCCCTCAAAGCGCACTTTGTGAAGAAACATTCTCATAAATTCATCCAAATAACATGTAATAATTTTCTAGACTTTATTATGCCCTAAAACGTTCTTTGGCCAAGTAACACAATTTTCCAGCAAGATATAATATTTAATAACCATTTATCAAAGTAAGGTGCACTAGTTCACTTAACACATGAAATACTAAGAAGAAACGTCCAAATATTCCAAATCATCCATTTATGGTTACAAATGCTATTGGATAAACTTTGCCAGAGTTTTATATCACTCCAAGTTAATTTGACCATGGTTACTTCAAAATCATCAAAAGGGGCAAGGTGGAGATTATACCTACAAGTATGAGCTTCTGTTTTCTGAACATCCTATACAAATCTCACAGGTCAATGGTATTATAAAAATACTTCTACCAAAATTTCACAAGGATCCAAGGTCATAAGACCCTATATTTATTCCCTAAGGTGTATAGACTTAAATAATTTCCAACTGATTTAAGTGGAGTGCATGTGTCCAAATACTACCAAATTCCATCCTAGGTGTTGGGTACATTGGTCAAATGTACCTGATTTGAAGAAGCCTCACCTAACTCAATGATATACATCAGAATGTATTTGATGTTTGTTTGAGTTATTTGTGCAGGTTAGGTATACACTGGACTGAAGCTGAAAATTTCCAAGTCCATGTGTCGACACCCAGAGGCAAAGTGTCGACACTTGAGAAAGCTTGTGTCGACACCCAGACAAGAAGTGTCGACACTTGGAGTCATTGTGTCGACACCAGGGAAGAAGAGTCGACACCAGTCAGAAAGTGTCGACACTTGGAGCTGTGTCGACACTCAGTGTAGAAGGATGCAGAAAAGCTGTGTCGACACTTAGCAGAAGTGTCGACATCTTGAAGAGCTGAGTCAACACCAGACAGTGTCGACACTTGGAGTTGTGTCGACACTCAGCATAATTCTGCAGAGACTAAGTACAAGTGTCGACACTCAACACAATGTGTCGACACTCAATCAAAAGAGTCAACATATGAAGAATGTGTCGACACTCAGCATAATGTGTCGACACACACTCAAAGAAGTCAACACTTAAAGAATGTGTCGACACTCAGCACAATGTGTCGACACATAACCAGAAGACTCAACACTTGAAGATAGTGTCGACACAAGGAGCTGTGTCGACACTTAGCAAAGAACAGAAAACTTGTAAAATATTCTAAGTATAAGTGTCGACACTAATGGGATGTGTCGACACTCAGCTGAAGAATCAAGAATGAAGACTTGTGTCGACACCAAGAAGCAGTGTCGACACTTGACAGTTTCTACACATGAAGATGTGTCGACACAAAGGAGATGTGTCGACACTTAGAAGAATACAGAAAGAATGAAGTACAAGTGCTTGTGTCGACACTCAATTTCAGTGTCGACACATGCAGAAGAAACTGTGTCGAGACATACAAGGGAATGTGTCGACACCTTGTAGACTTGTGTCGACACTTACACAACATGTGTCGACACTTGGTCTATAAGTGTCGACACTTAAGAACAGAAAGTCTCGACACTAACTGACAGTTAGAGAATTTCAAGAAGTGACTGGTTGACATGACAGCTGCCAATCCAGCCGGTCTACAGCAACTGTCAGCAAAGTCAAAAGACTGTTATAAACCGGATCAGCCGGTTACCATGAAGGAAGCCTATAAATAGGCACCCACAGTCTACAGAAAAAGGGAGATAATAATTAAGAAGTTCAAAAACATTACATGGTGTGATTGAAGTAGTTGATCAGACTAAATCAAGAAGTGATACACAGAAGATCAACACAAGAAGATCAGGTAGTCCAACTGCAGATCTAAGTAGTTGGAGAGAGAGAGCTCCAACCAAGGATTCAGTCTTTGGAACTAAGGCTGAGAAGAAGAATTCAGAGTCATCTGGATTTCAAGAAGCAGAGATCAAGGATCAACTGCAGAAGATTCAGACTAATTCAGTTCTACTCAAGAAGCTTTGAAGAAAGCTAAGTCAGTTTGGATCAAGCTGAGTTCTTCCAAGAACTCTTCAAGAAACTCTTAACTCCTCTCATTCCTTCTGAGTTGTAGAGTTAGAATTTGTAATTTCTATTATAACTTGTAAGATCCATTGGATCTGAGTGATTGTAAGCCTATTTTATAAAGGCTGAGGGTAGGGCTTGGTGCCTGAGTGTAGGAGTTGAAGAACTCTGAGTGTAGGCCTTTGATTGGCTGAGTGTAGGCCTGGGTGGCTGAGTGTAGGCCTTTTGGCTGAGTGTAAGGCTTTGGGCCTGAGGTAGGAACCTTGTTGGGTTCTGAGCTAGTGGAGAAGTTTGGCCGAATCTAGTACACTGCTAGATAGGCGAAGGGGGAAAGTGGATGTACCCAAAGATTGGGGAACCACTATAAAATTAGTGTGTATGCTGTGCTGTGCTGTGTTGTGGCTTTTCTATGTGATTTCTGAAATTGCTGTTAACTGTAATAATCTGTGATAAACTGTTGTGCTGTCAAACAAAAGTTAAAAAGGTTTAGGTCACCTATTCACCCCCCCCCCTCTAGGTGTTTAGGTACCATATCTTTCAAGTGGTATCAGAGGCAGGTTCCTCAAAATCAGGACTAACTGTCTGAGGAGATCCAGTTTGGCAGATTCAGTTAAGTCAGGAAACAGGAAACAGTTTCAAGAAAATCAAGAACATGGGTTCTTCAGAGAATCATAAGGAGTTGGGTTCAATGAAACTCCTATATGCAGAAAAGAGATCTTTGGGATCTGGAAAGAGAGGGTTAGGCTGTTTATGGAAGCCTCTGACCCTAGAATATACATCACAGTCAAAGAAGGGCCATATGTGCCTATGAAGATTTCAGTTTTGGATGCAAATCAGAGGACTCCAAAGGATTTCTCTGAAATGACCAAGGATGAGATTGTCCTAGCAACTATGGACAAAAGGGCACAGAACATCATAGTCAGTGCAATTGATGATGCCACCTTCCAGAACCTTATTCACTGTAAAACTGCAAAAGAAATGTGGGATACCCTCATTGTCTACATGGAAGGTTCTGAAGAAGTAAGGCAAGATAGGAAGTCCTTGCTTAATCAAGAATATGAGAGTTTTAGGCAAGGAAGAGGAGATAGCATCACTGAATGCTATAAGAAATTTTATAGAATTGTAAATGAACTCATGTCATATGGAAGAGAGTTCACAAACTATGAGTTGAATGACAAGTTCTTAAGGTCCCTAACCAAAGACTGGGACACCAAGATTTGTGCCATCAGAGAAATGGCAAAGTTGGGAGAAATTCCTCCTCCCACACTTTTTGGCAAGTTGTTATCCTATGAGATGCAATTGTCAGTAAGAAAAGAAGAAGAAAAGTCAACAAGGACTGAATACAGAGAAAAGACTGTTGCCTTTAAGTCAGATGTACCTAGAAAGAGCAGGACCAAGTCATCAACTCCTCCTCCTGAGGTAGTTGAATCAGAATCTGAAAAATCTGAAAGTACAAAATCTACAAGCAGTGAAAGTGATGAAGACTTTGCTGCATTCACCAGACATTTTCAGAAGTTCCTTAAGAAGAAACAGTGGAGGTCTAGACCTTCATCTTCCAAAGGGAAAGAGGTTCAGTATCTGGAAAAGAAGCCTTCAAAGAAGGACAAGAAAAGGACCAAGACAAGTAAGGCAACTGGATCCAAGATAATTTGTTACTGCTGCAATAGACAGGGCCATGTTATTGCAGACTGTCCTGAAAGAAGGAAGGAATCCAGTGACAAGAAGAAAACACACTTCAAAGGAAAGAAGGAGAAGTCCTTTGTTGCAAAGAATGAGAAGACTCTTTCAGATATGTCTTCTTCAGACACAGAGACAGATGCTGAAGCCTATATTGGGCTATTTGCTGAAGAAGAAGAAGAGTTCATGCAGATCATGGAATCTATCTATGAGCAAGAAGACTGTCAAAGCCAAGGACTGATGGCTTTGACTGAAAGTACCAAAAACCTGGAGCAGCCAGGACCCAGTCAGGTACAAGGCTTAACTCAAAGTTCTGATTCCAGTTCAAGTTCAGAGTCAGAGTATTCTTCATCAAGTGATGAGAATATGTCTGAGTCTGAGGGAGATATTCATCAACTCCTAGATGAATATCAAGTACTATTGCTAGCCTATAAGAAAAGCAAGACCCTAGCCAAAAATTTGGCCAAGGAAATTGCTGATCTCAAGACAGCTGCAATAGATTATGAGAAGAATTATGATCAAAAACTAAATGAAGTGGCCAGGCTGAAACACATTACTGTGATTCAGATGGGTACCATTACATTTAAGAATGATCAAATTAAGAAACTGGAGATTAATCTTCAGAAGGAGAAAGAGCTAGTAGCTAGCTTTTCAAAACCTAAATCAGTGCTACCCTTGATTGATGATTTTGTTCATCATAAAGGAAAGACTGGACTGGGATTTGTTAACCCAGTTTGGACTGTTCAGAATCAGTCCAAGTCCAAGGGCAAAGCCCCAACATTCACTAAGACAGCCAAGTCTGTACCTAAGCAAAGGTACAACAAATTTGAATGTTGGTGCTGTGGCAAAGTTGGCCACTTTGCTTTGGACTGTTGGCACAATGTTAGTGCCAAAGGTAGTAACAAGATACCTGGTGGAAAGCCAGCAGGTAGCTATGTCAATTTGCAAACTAACAATCACCAAGGACCCAAGTTTACTTTGGGTTCTAAGGTTCATTAATTTGTTTTGCAGGAGAATCCAAGTGACCATACCCCTACATGGTACTTGGATAGTGGATGTTCCAGACACATGACTGGAACTAGGGGACTACTGAAGGACTACATCCCTATCAAGAATGGTCCAAAGGTGACCTTTGGTGGTTCAGAAAAAGGAATCATCAAAGGATTTGGTAACATATCTTCTAACTTAGTTACCATTACTCAAGTGGCTTATGTTAAAGGTTTGAAACATAACCTCATTAGTATAAGTCAATTAAGTGATGTAGGGTATGACATCTCATTTGTTAAAAATGGTTGTCATATCAAGAGGTCTAGTGATCAAAAGATCATTTTGACAGGTTATAGGAAGAGAAATGTCTATTGTTTAGACATTATGGTTGAGAACAATAGTTCTCCAGTTTGTCTTGTAGCTGATGAGACAGTCTCTCAATGTGTCAAGTGGCACAAGAGGCTTGCTCATCTAAATTACAAGACTATTGGCAAACTCTTTAGTAAAGAGTTAGTGAGGAATGGTCCTCAAGTTAAGTGTGTCAAAGATGGCATTTGCTCAGCTTGTCAAAAGGGCAAGCAGACTAAATCCACCTTTAGAAGCATTGACAACAAGGATGCTGTGAGATGTTTATATCTCTTGCATATGGATCTGTTTGGTCCAATGCCAGTTCACAGCTTAGGTAGGAAGGTCTACACCTTTGTAGTTGTTGATGACTACTCAAGGTTTTCCTGGGTGTTCTTCTTAAAGCAGAAATCTGAAACACCTAGTGTCTTCCACAGTTTTGTTAAGCAAATTCAGAATGAATTGAACTGTACAGTGGTCAAAATTAGAAGTGACCATGGTACAGAGTTTCAATCTGAAAGCATGACAAAACTGTGTGAAGACTATGGGATATTTCAAGAATTCTCTTCACCAAGAACACCTCAGCAAAATGGCATTGCTGAAAGGAAAAATAGAACCTTGATAGAAGCTGGTAGGACTCTATTAAGTGAATCTTCACTACCAGAATATTTCTGGGCTGAAGCAGTAAACACTGCATGCCATGTGATAAATAGAGCTACCATAACTAAAAGGTTAAACAAGACCCCCTATGAAGTAGTGAAAGGCAGGAAACCAAACCTATCCTATTTCAGGATTTTTGGTTGTAAATGCTTTATACTTAACAATGGGAAGACTCACTTAACTAAGTTTGCTGCCAAATCCCAAGAGGAGTGTTTGTTGGGTACAGCAGTAATAGTAAGTCTTATAGAGTCTACAACTTGACTACACAAGTTGTAGAGGAGTCTGTGCATGTAGTTTTTGATGAGACACTTCTTATTAACAATGAGTTGTCTAGTAGTGTGTGCAGCCCCACAGGTCTTTCTAAGAAGATGGACAAGCTAACCATAGAAGATGTACCTGCTGCAAGACAGCAAGTAGGAGAAGATGGCTTATGTCCAGGGGGAGAACTACATGTACCAGGAGCTGAAGAAGTTCAAGGAACTCAGCATGATGAAGATGATGAAGAAGTACAACCAGAAGTAAGGATGCCTCCAGCCAACAGGCATTTAAGAGATCATCCAGTGGAGCTGATCATTGGAGATCCAAGACAAGGTGTTCAGACAAGGAGCAGAAATCAGAATACTGCAATATATTCAAGTTTTCTGTCTCAGATAGAACCAAAGAAATTTGAAGAAGCTATACAAGATCCACAGTGGACTGAAGCTATGCAGGAAGAGCTAAACCAGTTCAAGAGGTGCAAGGTTTGGGACTTAGTTCCTAAGCCTAAAGATCACAATGTGATAGGAACAAAGTGGATCTACAGAAACAAGTTAGATGAACAAGGAGTCATCATTAAGAATAAGGCAAGATTGGTTGCAAAAGGATATAGGCAAGAAGAAGGTATTGATTTTGATCAAACCTTTGCTCCAGTAGCCAGACTGGAAGCCATAAGGATGTTCTTGGCCTATGCAACCTACCAAGGATTCAAAGTATACCAAATGGATGTGAAGTCAGCATTCCTTAATGGTAATTTAAAAGAAGAAGTATATGTGGAGCAGCCCTCAGGTTTTGTTGATCCTACTTTTCCACATTATGTCTATAGACTTAGGAAAGCATTGTATGGGTTAAAGCAAGCTCCTAGAGCTTGGTATGAAACCCTATCTAGTTTCCTCATTGAGAACAAGTTCACAAGGGGGAAAATAGATAAGACTCTATTCCTTAGGGAATCTAGAGGCAAAGTAATACTTGTCCAAATATATGTAGATGACATTATATTTGGGTCTACTGAAAGTAGCCTTTGCAAAAAGTTTGCAAAGCTTATGCAGAGTCAATTTGAAATGAGTAGTATGGGAGAACTGAAGTTTTTCTTGGGTCTCCAAGTTAAACAGACTGAAAGTGGTCTTTCCATATGTCAGTCTAAGTTCACCCTAGAACTCATAAGGAAATATGGTATGGATTCCTCCAGTACCATGAAGACTCCTATGGGGTCAAGT
Organism: Platanthera guangdongensis; assembly: GCA_039583875.1. Classification (NCBI taxonomy): domain Eukaryota; kingdom Viridiplantae; phylum Streptophyta; class Magnoliopsida; order Asparagales; family Orchidaceae; genus Platanthera; species Platanthera guangdongensis. The sequence goes on from CM077156.1 coordinate 106,218,914, forward strand.
ATGTCTCTAAGCAAGGATGATGCAGGGAAACCTGTAGATGAAACCTTGTATAGAGGGATAGTTGGCTCCTTACTATACTTGACTGCAAGTAGGCCTGACATTATGTATGCTACATGTGTTTGTGCCAGGTATCAAGCCTGCCCCAAAGAGTCTCACTTGACTGCAGTCAAGAGAATCCTGAGATATCTAAAGGGCACACCTTATCTAGGCCTCTGGTACCCTAAGAATGGAGATTTTGATCTAACAGGCTATTCAGATGCAGACTTTGCAGGATGCAAGGAAGATAGAAAAAGCACAACTGGATCCTGTCAATTCCTAGGTGGAAGACTTATCTCTTGGAGTAGTAAGAAGCAAACCAGTGTGGCCATCTCCACAGCTGAGTCAGAGTATATAGCTGCAGGAAGTTGCTGTGCTCAACTTCTGTGGATTCAACATCAGCTAGAAGACTATGGATGTCAGGTAAGTAGAACTCCACTTTATTGTGATTCTACTAGTGCTATTTCCATAGCTAATAATCCTGTATCTCATAGTAGAACTAAACATATTGAGATAAAATATCACTTTCTTAGGGAGCATGTAGAAAGAAATGATATTGCACTTGAATATGTTAAAACAGATAATCAAATAGCTGATATGTTCACTAAGCCCTTAGATGAAGCTAAGTTTAATAAGTTCAAAATTGAACTAGGTATGATAAACTTAGACTAAGTATACAGAACAAAAATTGGCTAAGTAAAAAGGTGTCGACACATAGACAAGTCTATGTCGACACAGAATAGTAAGTGTCGACACTTCAGAAAAATGGTGTCGACACATCTAGGAAGTTAGTGTCGACACTTCAGAATGTTAGTGTCGACACATGTCGAGTAGGTGTCGACACATCCACTAAGGTGTCGACACTTAAGTTTTACTCAGAATTTTTCTAAGTAAAGTCTCGACACATGTCGAGTATAGTGGTGTCGACACTTAATCAAGTGTCGACACATAGTATCTGTTAACTAAATTTGTGTCGACACATGAGTGTCGAGACATTATAGGTCAGTGTCGACACTTATTGACAGTGTCGACACATCATTAGAAATTCCTCCCGCCTGTTCGTCTTCAAACAGGAAAGGTATAAATAGGGTTCTGTCTTTGATTGTCGACACGCTTTCAAAGTTTCGAGACCTAAACTCTTGTGTCGACATTTCTCTCTTCTCAAGACTAAATCTTCAAACCCTAATGGCTCCCAAGCTGGAAGAGAACGTCAACGAGGGCTATGAGCTCGTGCGAGGCGCATTTGACGACAGCGATCAGGAATTCAAATCGGTGATTACCCTAGTCAGCGATTCAGGACTGGAATTCTTGGTTTCAGAACAAACGAAAATCTGGAAGAAAGAAGTAATTGAATTTCTTACTCAAGCAACTGTGGACGACTCTGGATTCAGAATCAAGTCCAGGGTGCATGGCACCAAAGTCAAACTATCCCCCAAGTCTTTGAGAAAGGTACTTCAGCTACCTAAGATTCAAGAAGAAGAGGAGGTAACTGCTTCTAAGATCAGGGAAGCTCTTACTTGGTGTGGACTGGATTCACAGATGAAGGTGGGATCAGTCTTCAATAGGAAGGGGATGAACAATCAAGGCAAGTTCTTGTCAGAAGTAGTGGGCAAGGTAATTCTGTGCAAACCAGGAGGGCATGACAGGGTGTCTGCCTCCATGTTTGAAGTAATGACCAGAATCATCTTCACTCTGAAGACAGATTGGTCAATGGTGGTTTTTGAGAAAGTGAAGGAAAGCCTGAAGAAGCCCAATCTGGGCAGGATTATAAGTCTCTACCTGGCTGGATCCATTCCAGAGGTAATGAGCACTGCTGCAGGAACAAAGATAAATCATATGAGGAGAATGGACTCCAGAATATTCTCAAGATGGGAAAGGGTGCTGGTGTCAAAGGACTTGGCCACCCCTGAGAAACAAACTTCTAAAACAGACTCTCCTCCCAGGAAGAAAAGGAAGACAGCTGCTGTGCCTCAAGAGTCCTCAAGCAGCTCAGGCAGTGAAGAACAGGTGGTCTTCACTCCTGAAAGTCCAGTAGATGTGACTGCAGCAAAGTCACCTGCTCCTCAGGAGCCAGCTGATATCCAGGGGGAGCCTCCAGCTGTAGAACATCCATCTACACTGGATAGTGAGCAGGCTACTCTCATCATTCAAGAGGTACTTGTTGATCTTAACATTTTGAATTTTTCTATATCACATTCTGATTTGTCTGATGACCATCAGCCAACTCAGCAAGCACAAGAACCAGATGTTGTTCATCCAGACACATCTATTGTGATACCTGATGCAGTGGTAGAAGAACCAAGGACATCTCCTGCACAGTCTCCACCAGAGTATACCATGGAAGATCTGTTTTTGAACTTGGATCAAGAAGATTTTGATATGGAAAAGACTGCTGCTGATGCAGTGAAGGATGCTGTTGCTGAGGGGGAGACTTTGGATAGTCAAGAAGAGCCTATAAGGCTAGATTCTGAGCAGGCACAAGATGTGCATACTGAAAGAACATCCAGCCCTAAGGATAGGGTGGATATAGCAAGTACATCTGACTCTGAAGATGAGGAAGCTGAGCAAGCTAAGAAAAAGAAGTTCTTTGTATTCAAGAGGAGGAGCCAAAGCTATAAGAAGGCTCTACAAACAGTTGCTCAGCATTCACTAGTTCAACAAGCTCCATCCACTGATTATAGTGCTCTACTGCTTGCAATGCAAATCAAGATGGATGAACAAAGAAAAGCCTTAGAAACTTATGTTGATGAAGGGCACAAAGCACTACAGTCTGATCTGGGCCAGGAAATCAAGTCTATAAGGTTTGAAATGAACCTTAATAAAACAGCAATGACTGATTGTTTTACCAAGGGTGCTAATGCTGTGGTCTATCTAGCTAAACATCAAGAAGAAATTAAAGAGAAAGTGGATGATATAGCAGTCAAGCAAGGCTATGTCCTGGAGAATCAGTTGAGGATGAATGATAACTTGACTGCATCTCACAATGCAATTGTCACTGAAATTAAGAATAAGTCAGATGAACCTTCCACTTCCTCAGCTGCTGCCAAAGCTGATTTTGATAAGATATTTCAAGCAGAGATTGCTGCTGTTAAAAATGCCATAAAAGATTCCCAGAAGGTCATATCAGAACAGCTTACAAAGCTTAGACCTTTCTTTAAAGAAGGCATAAGATATTTGGATAGCCAAATCCGGTTTCAGAAAGATGATGTCAGGGATCATATGGCTCAAGAAGTCATAAAGGGGGAGAGAGTGTTAGTCAAGGTCAGTTCTGAGCATGCAAAATGGATTTCAAATTCTATAAGGGCTACACTTGGATACCCTCCCCTGTGTGATGACAATGAAGTAGGTGAATCTGGTATTCAAGGAACATTTCTTGGAGGTGAGCAACAAGCAGTGGCTGATGTCATCTATCCACCTCCAGACTTTGAAATGATTCATGCTGATGTAAGCACTATGTATAGTCCAACTGCTGGCAAGCCAAATGTTATTCTGGAAAAGGTTGTTCAACCTATCACAGCTGCTATGCAAGAGGCATTGGATAAAGAAGAAGAAACTAGGCTGTCAAAGAAGAAGTTTAGGGAAATTGCTGAGCAAAAGCCAGATTTTGAACAATGGAGCCCTACTTCTAGAAACATAATTCTTACAGCCTGGAAAGCAGCCAAGGATAATGCCCATGAGAGAAACAAGTGGTTCTCAGAGGCTGAATGGAGAAAGCATGAGATTAGACAAGAAGCCATTGTCCAACACAGAAGGAAGGCCAAGTTAGGAAAGCTACCTCCAACAGCTGTGGAGCCTAGCAAGTACTTTCCCAAGCCTTATCATTATTTTGAAAGGCAGAAGATCAAGGCAGATAAGCAAGATCTAAAAGGGAAGAAGACTGGTGAAGCTGAGCCTGCTGCTGCTGCTGCTGCTGCTGTGAAAGCTCAAGTTAAAGCTGGAAAAGGGATTGTTATCAAAGAACCTGATCAGCACTAGATTAGGAATTAACTTGTTGCTTATTGTAATTTTGTTAAGAGAAAAACATTGTAATACTTCATTGAAAATGTATAAGAAACATTATTGGAACAGTATATGATAAATATAGTTTGAATGTTCTGAAATGTGTGTGTTTCTAAATTGTTCTGCAATGTTTAATAAGTATACATGTGTAGTTTATTACATGTTCAAGTTTTACCCTGTTGTCATTTATATGTTTTACATCATTTTGTAATTTTTAATTATGAGTGGTGTATATCATTGACCAAGGGTTATGACTTCTCCAAATAGGGGGAGATTGTTGGGTACATTGGTCAAATGTACCTGATTTGAAGAAGCCTCACCTAACTCAATGATATACATCAGAATGTATTTGATGTTTGTTTGAGTTATTTGTGCAGGTTAGGTATACACTGGACTGAAGCTGAAAATTTCCAAGTCCATGTGTCGACACCCAGAGGCAAAGTGTCGACACTTGAGAAAGCTTGTGTCGACACCCAGACAAGAAGTGTCGACACTTGGAGTCATTGTGTCGACACCAGGGAAGAAGAGTCGACACCAGTCAGAAAGTGTCGACACTTGGAGCTGTGTCGACACTCAGTGTAGAAGGATGCAGAAAAGCTGTGTCGACACTTAGCAGAAGTGTCGACATCTTGAAGAGCTGAGTCAACACCAGACAGTGTCGACACTTGGAGTTGTGTCGACACTCAGCATAATTCTGCAGAGACTAAGTACAAGTGTCGACACTCAACACAATGTGTCGACACTCAATCAAAAGAGTCAACATATGAAGAATGTGTCGACACTCAGCATAATGTGTCGACACACACTCAAAGAAGTCAACACTTAAAGAATGTGTCGACACTCAGCACAATGTGTCGACACATAACCAGAAGACTCAACACTTGAAGATAGTGTCGACACAAGGAGCTGTGTCGACACTTAGCAAAGAACAGAAAACTTGTAAAATATTCTAAGTATAAGTGTCGACACTAATGGGATGTGTCGACACTCAGCTGAAGAATCAAGAATGAAGACTTGTGTCGACACCAAGACGCAGTGTCGACACTTGACAGTTTCTACACATGAAGATGTGTCGACACAAAGGAGATGTGTCGACACTTAGAAGAATACAGAAAGAATGAAGTACAAGTGCTTGTGTCGACACTCAATTTCAGTGTCGACACATGCAGAAGAAACTGTGTCGAGACATACAAGGGAATGTGTCGACACCTTGTAGACTTGTGTCGACACTTACACAACATGTGTCGACACTTGGTCTATAAGTGTCGACACTTAAGAACAGAAAGTCTCGACACTAACTGACAGTTAGAGAATTTCAAGAAGTGACTGGTTGACATGACAGATGCCAATCCAGCCGGTCTACAGCAACTGTCAGCAAAGTCAAAAGACTGTTATAAACCGGATCAGCCGGTTACCATGAAGGAAGCCTATAAATAGGCACCCACAGTCTACAGAAAAAGGGAGATAATAATTAAGAAGTTCAAAAACATTACATGGTGTGATTGAAGTAGTTGATCAGACTAAATCAAGAAGTGATACACAGAAGATCAACACAAGAAGATCAGGTAGTCCAACTGCAGATCTAAGTAGTTGGAGAGAGAGAGCTCCAACCAAGGATTCACTCTTTGGAACTAAGGCTGAGAAGAAGAATTCAGAGTCATCTGGATTTCAAGAAGCAGAGATCAAGGATCAACTGCAGAAGATTCAGACTAATTCAGTTCTACTCAAGAAGCTTTGAAGAAAGCTAAGTCAGTTTGGATCAAGCTGAGTTCTTCCAAGAACTCTTCAAGAAACTCTTAACTCCTCTCATTCCTTCTGAGTTGTAGAGTTAGAATTTGTAATTTCTATTATAACTTGTAAGATCCATTGGATCTGAGTGATTGTAAGCCTATTTTATAAAGGCTGAGGGTAGGGCTTGGTGCCTGAGTGTAGGAGTTGAAGAACTCTGAGTGTAGGCCTTTGATTGGCTGAGTGTAGGCCTGGGTGGCTGAGTGTAGGCCTTTTGGCTGAGTGTAAGGCTTTGGGCCTGAGGTAGGAACCTTGTTGGGTTCTGAGCTAGTGGAGAAGTTTGGCCGAATCTAGTACACTGCTAGATAGGCGAAGGGGGAAAGTGGATGTACCCAAAGATTGGGGAACCACTATAAAATTAGTGTGTATGCTGTGCTGTGCTGTGTTGTGGCTTTTCTGTGTGATTTCTGAAATTGCTGTTAACTGTAATAATCTGTGATAAACTGTTGTGCTGTCAAACAAAAGTTAAAAAAGGTTTAGGTCACCTATTCACCCCCCCCCCCTCTAGGTGTTTAGGTACCATATCTTTCACTAGGGCATTACTCCACCCTAGAAACCCTTGGGATAAACCCCAAGCACAAACAAATCCTATACACCCTACGTCCTTCACAAACCCTAATAGGCTCTATCCAACTCGTGAACTAGGGCACTAGGTCTCAACCACCCTAACTCATTCCAAACTATAAGAGAGGGTGACCCTACTGACCTTGGGAATCTGGCCAGAACCCCAACCATTTAGGTGAGGATTGGCCCCTCCATTCCCCAAGAATCCTAAACCCTAAACTCATCTTAAGGGCCTAAACTTTAGTCACATTAAAACCGAATCAAATCACACTCAAATGGGTTGAGACTTAACTAGAGACTAAATGTGACCCCTAAGACCATTCACCAAACTTTTGGGGGTTGGTTATGTTATTAGGCCACTTAATTAAACTATACTATGATTATTAAATTTTATAAAAACTATAGAAAAGTAGAATTTTTGGATATGTCCTGGGTATAGATAAGATTGACTCCCTGCCCAAATTCCAGGACATTTGCACATGTGGTTAAGTGGAGGCACTCATTTTAATCTCTGACCAGCCCTAAGTATAGACTGCACCAAAATGAGTGTCGTGTTCTGAATTGAACTCCAAATTGGTTCAAACCAATTTTAAATTAAACTAAACCCATAGATCTACAAGTTTCATGTTGATCACTTTTTCATAAAAGGAATCAAATTATTTTTACTTTAATTCCTACGGTAACTGATATCATGTGACAGAAATGCATAAATCTACATTTAATATAAAAAGATCTGCATAGATCTTGAAGCTAATCCAATGGCTGCTGGGTTTCTTCTTCCTCCAGCCAACGACTGAGATCATCTCGACCTGGATCACTTCCAAGTCCATTTGCCGGCCGCCCAGCCATCTCCCCGGCCGGCCACCACCACCACCTCCTCCGTTGAGGTGGTGGCTATCGCCAGGCGGCGGCACGTCTGCCGGAGAGGCCTTTTCCTGTGAACACAAGAGGTGAGGAAAAACCTGATAAACTAAGGAAAACCTCATTGGATCGGGCTCAATTGAGCTCTATATCTCTCTTATTTGATCTAGGATCCTAGAACCGAGGGAGAGGGGGAGAAATTGACCTTCAAATGTGCTTGCCGACGGGTTTGGTGTTGGTGTTCCATTGTCGGTGGTGGAGGAAATCGGGATTCTGCAAAATCACAACCAAGTATCTTGAAATCGCCGGGGAAAGGGTGGAAACGACTCCTTGGTGTCTAATGAAGCTTTTAAAGGAAACAGAAAGGGGAGTGGATGGGTCTTTCTTCATGGCACCATTAATGACCACTTAATGGAAATTTCGTCCATGGGTAACTTCACTTTTCCGGTCACTGAACAGCCACCAAAAACATCACCGGGTCTTTTATACTGAATGGGGGAAAAGGAACAAAGCTTTGGAAAAAGGAGAGAGAGGCCCCTGATGTCGCTCGGCCATTAATTCTCTTCACAAGAAATGCCTCCGGTCAGCTTGACGATTTTGTCGAGCCCCGCTCGATGATTTCGTCGAGCCCTGCTCGATGATTTTGTCGAGCCCTGCCCGACAATTTCATCGAGAAATCATCGAGCCATGCTTGATGATTTCGTCGAGCTCGGCTCGACGATTTCGTCGAGCCCGGCTCGACGATTTCGTCGATCCCCGCTCGATGATTTCGTCAAGCACTGGCCGACCCTAAGCCCGAACTTAGGGTGTTATATTGGGTGCCACTATATCCTTAAGAGCTTCATAGGGTTTTGTCATGACTCAGTCATGACAAAAACATACTAGGGGTCTAGAAGTTTGAGGGATGTTACAAATCCAAATACATAAAGATAAAAATTTCGTCCTCGAAATTCAAGCTAGCCTATGGGGTTTCAAGTATGAGGAATAATTTTGTAACATCCCGAGAGGTTAAAAGGATTACCTGACATGAAATGCTCTGGGTACCTTTGCTTCATCAAGTCCCGTGGCTCCCACGTGTGCTCCTCTTATCCATGGTTCTTCCATAATACCTCGACCAGCAGAACCCTCTTGCGCCATAGGGTCTGTACCGATGTATCATCAATGCTGACCGACTCCATGCTAACTGACCGATCTGACGCCATAAGGCCATCCGTAGCAGCAATTAGCTATTCAGGGTGTAGCAAAGCTCTCCAAAGGGAAGAGACGTGGAAGACGTCATGCAATCTTCCTAACTCTGGCGAAAGCTCCAGCCTGTTGGCCAAGGGGCCAACCCGCTCTAGGATCCTGTAGGGCCCTATGTATCGAGGACTGAGCTTCTTCCGCCTTCGAACCCAAGAGACTCCATGCATCGGTCGAATCTTCAGGAACACTCGGTCTCCTACCAAGAACTCCACCTATAGATACTGCGCATCATAGTACTTGGCATGTCTGCTCTGAGCCTCCAACATTATATCCTGTATCAGCCTCATATGAGATTCAGTGTCCTCCACAAACTCTGAACCGAGAGACTTGGGGTCCTCATCCTGGACCCAAGATAGAGGGGTCTGACACCTTCGTCCATACAGAGCCTCATCAGGGGCCATGGGTATATTGGTCTAATGCCTGTTGTTGTTGGAGAACTCGATTACTGGTAACAGTCTTTCCCAAGGCTCCCCGTGATCCAGAATGCATAAGCGCAAAATATCCTCCAAAGTCCAGTTGGTGCGCTCTGTCTGTCCATCAGTCTGAGGGTTGAAGGCTATGCTAAACATCTACTGAGAGCCTAGGTAAGCCTGAACCGACCTCCATTACTAGGGCATGAAACGCCCATCCCGATCTAAAACGATCGTCTTGGGCACTCCATGATAGCATAGAAACTATTCCACCCACTTTCGCACCATATCAACCATCGATGCGTAATTCCTAACTAGATAAACCTGGCCACCTTTGTCATTCTGTCGACGATGAACAAAATCGAATCGTTCCCTTCATGCGACCGAGGTAGTCCATGTATGAAGTCCATGGCTATATCCTCAAACTTCAACTCCGGCACTGACAGTGGCCGCAGTAACCCGGTCGAACTCCTGCACTCTGCCTTTACTAGCTGGCAAGTCTCGCAATGCATCACAAAATATATGATGTCCTTCTTCATGCCTGGCCAAAACATGGTCTTCTTTAGATCTGCTGCCATCTTCGTGATACCCGGGTGCACAGAGTATCTACTACAGTGAACCTCTGCCTTGATGTCATCCTAAATCCGGCCTCCTGCCAGTATATAAACTCTGCCCCTGAAACAAAGCAGCCCATCTCTTAGAGAATAAACCCCAGTCGTGCCTTCCTCCATGGCTCTGAAAATGGGCTCCATCATTGCATCCCGCCTCTGCCCATCCGTAATGTGGTCTTGGATGTCGTATGTGGTACTCATCAATACGAGGTACTGCCTGTACAACTCTGGATCATCCCTAGATACCAGGGATATCAGCATCTCCTCCAACATACGCACCAGATCCAAAGCCATCAACTCGGGCACTACCCCCGATGTGGTGGCTCTCCGGCTCAGAGCATCTGCCACCACGTTCTCCTTGCTGGGATGGTAATGCGTGTTATACTAATAGTCTAAAAGGAACTCTACCCAGTGCCTCTGTCGGATATTCAGCTCCTTCTGAGTCTCCACATATTTCAGGTTCTTGTGAGCAGAAAAGATATCACAGTGAACCCCGTAGAGGTAGTGTCTCCAGAATTTTAGAGTAAAAATCACCGCTCCCATCTCTAAGTCATGCACCAGATAGTTTAGCTCATGCTTCTTCAACTGTCTGAAAGCATAAGCGATCACGTGCCCATTCTGCATCAGAACGACACCCATCCCCTAGTATGAAGCTTCGGTGTAAACCTGAAATCCCTCCCTCCCGGATGGAAGGGCAAGAATAAGATCCGAGCTGAGGCAAACCTTTAGTTCTTGGAAAGAAGCCTCTCACTGTGTCGTCCAAATAAATGGGGTCTCCTTCTTTGTCAGGGATGTGAGCGGGAGAGAAATCCGGGAGAACCCCTCTATGAAGTTTCAGTAATAGCCGGCAAGTCCTAGAAAACATCTCACATCGGTGGCTGTCTTCAGAGGTGGCCAATCTCGAACTGCCTGAACCTTTGTCGGATCTACTGCTAAACCCGCTCCACTGATACTATAGTCCAGAAAGGCCACCTCCTTCAACCAGAACAGGCAGTTGCTGAACTTTGCAAGCAACATGTGCTCCCAGAGCTTCTCCAAGGTCAATGCCAGGTGGCGAGCATGCTCCTCCTCAGTCCTCGAATAGATGAAGATGTCATCTATAAAAAATATGACGAAAATGTCAAGGTAAGCCTTGAATACCCGGTTCATCATGCTCATGAATATGGATGGGGCATTAGTGAGGCCGAAGGGCATCACTGTGAACTCAAATAACCCATATTTGCTATTAAAGGTTGTCTTCGGAATGTCCTCCTCCTTTATACGCAGCTGGGAATATCTTGATCGCAGGTCCAACTTCGAAAAGCAATGAGCTGCCTCTAACTTGTCAAACGGCTCACCAATCCTCGGTAGGGGATATGTATTTCGGACCTTGAGCCTATTCAGGGCTCTATAGTCAATACACAAGCGGTGCGTGCAATCCTTCTTCTTTATTAATAAAACTGGAGCTCCCCAAGGAGAGGAGCTCGGCCTGACAAAACCTGCTTCTACTAGCTCCTGTAAATGGCTCTGAAACTCTACCAGCTCCTTCTAGGGCATATGGTAGGGAGCTCTCGATACCGGCTTGGCCCCCGACACGAGCTGAATCTAGTAGTCCTGCTCCCGATGAGGTGGTAACCACTGCAGCTTCTCTAGGAATACATCAGCAAAGTCTCGAACCACCAGAATATAAGTAATGGATCCCTTGAGCTCAACAATCTCGAACAACAAATGGTAAACCTCATCTCCCTGCAGGTGGGCCTTGACGTCCTGAATAGAAGAGAGAAAGTGGCAAGATACTAGAACAGTACCTTCAAACGTCGCATATACATCGCCACATTTGAGTACAACCCTCCTCGTCGGGCAGTTAATCTGAGCGTGGTTCTAGGAGAGCCATGACATACCCAGAACGAGATCGAAGTCCGGTAAGCTCAGGGTCGTTGTCGCAGCTTCGAGGGCCAACCCATCGATGGTCACCCTGAGGATGTAACTTGCAGTAGATCAGACCACCAACCCATTAGGGAGACGCACCCTCCTGGTAACTCCCTCGTAAAATCTAACACCCTCCAACTTCTCAACGAAGTCCTCTGAGATGCAATTATGTCATGCCCCCATGTCTAAGAGAGTGTGGGCGGGGTTGCCACACACCAACACTACTCCTAAGTTCATTAGAGTATTCTTAGTTATTTAATTCAAGATTCTTACTTAGCATTTAAACTGTTTCAAATCTACTCAGTCTCATCTTAGAAAGGATAGAGTTTAAAAAGAAAAATTATGATGCACCTACTATTACCCTCTCCGGGTCCCGGGGCTGTGCCAGATCCAAGGCATAAATCTTCCCCCTGTCCTGCCTGCGCTCTCTCCCCTGAAATCCACGACGTCGGCCACGTCCCTGCCCACCAAACTGCCGAGCAGGTGGGTCCTCCTAGAGTGCTGGTAATGGTGCCCCTCTCATAGGGCAGTTCCTCCAAATTTGTCGCGGCTGATTGCACCGATAATATGTTGGTGGCCTCTCCACTGTCCTTAGCATCTCCCTCATTTGTAGTGGCTGAGGAGCATGTTAGATCCCTAGTTGGATTTGGGCTTGGTTCACTAAACTAGGATGTTTGACCCAACCTGTATAGCCAAGTTCATGTTTGTGTCCTAGAGTCTAGGCCATTTCCTTAGAGTCATCATTGCTTGGACCGGCCATCAATAGACTGCAGAAGACTCAAGACTTAGAGAAATTCCAAAGATTCAGGAAATGAGTTCGACGTTCGTCGAACTCAGCTCGACAAAGGTCGTGCTCAGCTCAACAAACTCAGAGAAAATACTTTGAGCTGAGCTCAACGATCTTCATTCTCAGGTCGATGATTCCTGGATACTATACTTCAACACTCCAAGTCCAGGATTATTTCACTGAACTCCAGTCGATGAATTCATGTTCTCAGCTCGACGAACTTAGACCATAGTCTTGACAAGTTTTATCAAGTAGCAGTTAACAGTTCTCAAGTCGATGAACTTAGTTCTCAAGTCGACGATTTATGGATACTCTACTTCAACATTCTAGGTCCAAGAATCATTTCTTTGAACACTAGTCGACAAACTTAGATTCTCAGCTCGACAATCTTGATGCACAGAATTGGCAAGGTTCTTGAGAAAGTAGTTAGCAGTTCTCAGGTCGACGATCTTGGATCTCATGTCGACGAACAACAATTATCTGGTCGATGAACATAACTTCTCAGCTAGACAAACTCTGTACCCGGGTCGACGAATTCTATTCTTTGCTAGACGATTTCTATGCAGATCTAGACTTGGATATTTCCCTCCCTCTATCCCTATTTTATTGCAATAATTCCTGAGTAATCAATGCTTAATTTTCTCTGAATATTACCATTAGATGCAACATTGATTATGACCTTCATCAGGATTATTACTTGCCGTTTTTCAATGAGACAGTTGGAGAAATCAATCAATGCAGACATTCTCAAGGCCGTCAGCAATCAATGCTGGAAAGAATTCAAAATTCGGAAGGAAGATTTCATAGGAAATATAAAAGGATTTCTTTTCTTCTTCCTTCTGGACACACAGAGATACACACAGAATACAAAAAAAGGAGAACACAACAAGAAACATGTAGACCAGACCAGAGAAATAATTCAAGATACTGAAGAAGCAGAAGAAGAACACACATTCACATCAAGAGTCTTCTTACTTCTTCACTCCAGGTTTCTTCAAGGACAACAAATCTTCATCAGTCAAGAAGTTCCTGGGGATTTTCTGGTCAAAGCAAAAGATTGAAGATCTACTCACCCTACAGCAAAGTTCCAACCTTCCTGACCAAATCAATATCTCACGGGGAGCTTTGTTAACATCAGAGATCCACTAAGTCTTCTAAGTTGTATTTGAGATAGAGAAGACACCATCACTCTCTCACCCCCACTATAAATAGGGTACTTTAACTTTGTTCAAAAGTTATTCTTGGTTGCAAGTCTCCTGATCAAAAGACTTGGGACTGGTTTTTGAGCACCTGATCAAAAGCTCATTGGTGACAGTCACCTGATCAAAAACCTGAGTGGATTCCTACCAGGGTGGTACAAGAGTGGATGTACCCAGGTTGGGGAATCACTATAAAATTCTTATGTTGTCTGGTTGCCATCGTTTTCTTTTGTTCTTGTTGTGGCTGTGCTAGTTAGGTTTGTAGTGTTTGTGATTAATTAGTTTATATTTTGCTGTGCCTGTGGTAGATTATTTTATCTTAGGACTGTTCTTTACTTACATCATATTTTGGTATCAAATAGCTTCCTAACAAAGTAGTTTTTATTAAACAACAAAAAGTGTTAAAGTTTTAAAGATACTCTATTCACCCCCCTCTCATCTAGAGTATATCAGGTCTAACCCTAACTTTCAATTGGTATCAAAACTGGTTCCTTTGGTTGTACAAGTTAACCCTTGAACCAAAAGATCCTTTTTTATATCTGACTTTTTATTTCTATTAGGATTTTATTCACAGCATGATACAGAATAAAGATTATGCAAGCACCAGACCTCCAGTGTGCAACTTAAATAAGTTTGCCATCTGGAAGGCAAGAATAAAACTATATATGAATTCTATTGATGAGGACATCTACAACTCTATTTTGACAGGTCCTCCTCAAGCAACTGCCTCTACATCTAAAGCAACCTCAAGCACTCATGCAGTTCCACCACCTGAGTGGACAGATGCTCAGAAGAAAGCAAAAGTTTATGATGCTAAAGACATGAACATTCTGGCCCAAACAATGTCTGATGACATTTTCTAGAAAGTGGCTGGGTCTGTTGATGAAAGAAAAGATAGAAGATCAAAGCTCAAATCCTAGTATGAGAACTTCAAAAATGAGGAAGCAGAATCTATTGCAGACATGTACAACAGACTGATCTCAATAATCAATGAGCTGAACACCTTGGATAAGGACACCATCTTCGCTGAGGTGAATGATAAAATCCTCATGTGCTTCCCAAGCTCATGGGATTCAAGGATCTGGCCAATCAAGGAGGTCAGGAGCTTAAATGAGATTTCCACAGAATCTCTATTATGAAAGCTCAAATCCTATGAGCAGCTTATAAAGTCCAGAGAAGCAGCTGAACAAAGAACTCCTCCACCAGCAAGAAAGGAGCACAACTTGCCATTCAAGGCTGTTGAAGAAACTGAAGCCTCAATAGTGAATGAAGAGATAATGAGTCTCCTTGCCGTGAGATTTTATAAAATGGTAAGAAAGGATTTCAGAAGAAAATCATCCAGGTATGATGATAAGCCAAGGTATGACAAAACTCATAGTAAAGAAGTAGTATGCTTTGGCTGCAGGAAACCTGGACACTTCATCTCAGAGTGTATAGAGAATCAAAAGAAAGAATGAAGAAGAGAGAAGTACTCCAGAAGACAGCAGAGCTCAAGGCCTTCCTCCAGCAAATACAAAATGAAGGAGAAGAGTTTTATAGCTGAAAACTGGAGTGACCCTGAAGATGAATCCACATCTTCCAGTTCTAGTGAAGAGGAAGAATAGGCAAGGGCCAAGGAAGTCTGCCTCATGGCCATTGATGCCTCCAGAAATCAATCAGATGAAGAAGAATCTGACAATGAAGGAACTTCAGAATCAGAAGCTGATCAGGTAATTTCAACCTTTGATTATAGTTCTGATACTTTCAAAACAGAGTTTAAAACCTTGTGTATTGATTTAATTAACTCTGAAAAAGAAATCAAAACACTTAGGCAAAAATTATCTAATCAAGAAAACCTGATTTCTGAAAACACTAAGCTAAAAGAAGAACTAACTCTAGCTAATGAACAAATCAATTATCTAAAAACAGAGCTATGTAAGGCCAAATAACTTGAGGAATCTCTCAATGGGAGAAGTCTTAAGCTGATGGACATCACAAGCACAGTCAATGCCAGACTGAATGGCAAACTAGGCTTGGGTGCATCATCAAGTTTACCCCCCATCCTCAAGAAGAACATATTATCAATCCACATTAGATTTGTGTCAGCTAAGGATAAAGAGGTAATGAACAATAAACAAATCATAGAATAATTACCTAACTTTAAAAATCACAAAAACAGAAACCAGAAAAACCTTAGATAAAAACAAAGTTAAGCAGATTTTGTCGAACTCAGATCGACGAAATGTGGCCAGTTCGTCGAACTCTAGTCGACGAACTCTGAACGCAGATCTATATAATAATTATTCGTCTTACTGCGATCGACGAACTGTGTATGGTTCGTCGAGCAGAGATTGACGAACTTGGGGCACAGAAAATGACTATGTTCATTCACTGAGCAGAGATCGATGATCTCATCCCATTTTGTTGAACTCTGATCGACGAACTTACAATTTTTCGTCGAACCCAAACAGACTTAATAAAAGTCATAACAGTAAATCTAATCAAACTAGGAAACCTTTTAATCCACTTGTTGATTGGATAATTCCTCCTAGAAAATATCACCCCTTAGGGTATAAATCTCAACCTGAATTTTTAGTAATATCTAGTTTTTCCTATCAATAATATAAAGGACACAAGGTAACCTGGGTCAAGAACAACTAACTATTCTCATAGCAGGAAAAGAGTTGCCCAGTTGTTAAACAAAAATGGTATCTGGACAGTGGATGCTCCAAGCATATGACTGGCAGCAAGGACAACTTAATTAACTATAAGTCCAAGCTGGGACCAAAGGTGATCTTTGGTGATTCAAAGTGTGGCCAGTCTGAAGGCTTTGGAGAAGTAAAGATTGGAGCAGTCACTTTTAAAAAGGTGATATATGTAAGTGGACTCAAGCATAACCTCATCTCTATAAGCCAATTGTGTGATGAAGGTTATCAGGTACACTTTAACTAACATCCTGTATTATCTCTAATAAAGAAAAAAATGTTATAATTGGAAATAGAAAAGGTAACATATATATAGTAGATTTTCTTTCTGCACCCTTAGACATCTGTTTGCTTAATATAGTTAGCAATCAAAATGATCTTTGGCATAAAAGGCTAGGACATGTTAATATGAAAAACATTGCTAGGATATCTAAAGATAACCTTGTGAGGGGTTTACCTTTTGGTCCCTACAAGAAGGAAGGCCTCTGTAGGGCCTGTCAACTAGGCAAGCAAACTAAATCTAGTTTTAAATCAGTTAATAAGAATGATTCACATAGGATTTTGTACTTGCTACACATGGACCTTTTTGGACCTATTGTTGTACAAAGCCTAGGAGGGAAATCTTATACTCTAGTTATTGTAGATGACTTCTCAAGATTCACTTTGGTGTTCTTTTTGAGATCTAAGTCAGATACATTCAAAGTTCTGGCAGATTTTCTTAGGACCATACAGATTGAGTTCTCTACTCATGTTGCATTTATCAGAAGTGATCATGGTATAGAGTTTGAGTCTCTTCTTATGCATGAGTTCTGTGAGAAGGAAGGTATCAGACACTACTTCTCATCTCCTAGAACTCCTCAACAAAATGGGGTAGCTGAAAGGAAGAATAGAACCTTAATTGAAGCTGCAGGCACATTACTTGCAGATGCTTACATGGCCCTATCCTTTTGGCAGAGGCTGTAAGCACAACAAACTATGTACTGAACAAGAGTCTAATACATAAATTTTAGAGTAGGACTCCCTATGAATTACTTAAAGGGAAGAAACCTAAAATCACATATTTTAAAATATTTGGATGCATATATTATATACATAATAATGATAAGAAATATATTAGAAAGTTTGAAGCTAAGGTTGAAGAGGGAATTTTTCTAGGATATTCCCAAGTAAGCAAATCTTATAAGGTGTTTAACAAATCTTCTTTAAAAATTGAAGAATCAATACATGTGACTTTTGATGAAGCTAACATGTCTTACAAGGAGAAAGAGATTTCTACCAATAGCACCATGCAGGTACCTCATTTATGTGAGAAATTTGTGGAGTTAAACCTTCCATAAGAGGTTGTATCATCCCCTCCACAAGCAGAAGAATACAGTGAAGAAGAATCCTTGGAAGAAGCTGAAATTCCTTCAACAGCAGGCATTATTCCATAAGAGGGATTAAATCCAAATGTTGTTGTTGAACCAACTCCACCCACAGTTCTTGTCACACTAAGGGAACACCCTACATCTCAAGTGATTGGAGACATGTCAGTAAGTGTACAGACAAGGCATCAACTCCACCAAGATGTGATGCATGCATGTTTTCTCTCTCAAGTTGCACCTCAATCCATAAAAGATGCTGAGCAAGATCCCCACTGGATCATTGCAATGCAAGAGGAACTCAACCAATTTGAGAGATGTAGAGTTTGGTATTTTGTTCCAAGACCCAAAGACTATCCAGTCATTGGAACTAAATGGGTATACAGAAACAAACTTGATGCCCATGATGTAATTGTGAGGAACAAGGATAGTCTTGTTGCTCAAGGTTATAGGCATGAAGGAGGAATAGACTATGAGCAAACCTTTGCACCAGTTGCTAGGTTAGAAGCAATCAGGATCTTCCTTGCTTATGTTGTATACAAGAAGTTCAAAGTTTACCAGATGGATATAAAGAGTGCCTTTCTGAATGGAGTACTTAAAGAAGAGGTTAATGTTGAACAACTTCCAGGTTTTATCTCTCCAACCCATCCTTCATATGTTTTAGATTGCATAAGGCTCTTTATGGTTTAAAGCAAGCTCCAAGAGCTTGGTATGAGACCCTAGCTATCTTCTTGATAGAGTATAAATTCACTAGAGGCATGGTAGATTGAACATTATTCACTAGCCACCATAAGGATAAAATATTATTAGTATAAATATATGTAGATGACATTATATTTGGGTATACTGATTCCAAACTATGTAAGAGGTTTTCTGACCTCATGCATTCTAAGTTTGAAATGAGTAGCATGGGTGAGCTCTCTTACTTCCTTGGTCTCCAAGTGAAGCAGCTAAATGATGGCATTTTCATATACCAGGCTAAGTATGCTAAGGAGCATATTAAAAAATTTGGGATGGCTGATGCCTCAGCTAAGAAATCAACCATGGCCACTAATGTTGTAATAGACACTGATGAACTTGGGAAACCAGTTGATCAGAAATTATATAGGGGCATTGATAACAAGTAGACCTGAAATAATGTTTGCCACTTGTCTCTGTGCTAGGTTCCAAGTGAACCCTAACGAATCTCATCTAGTTTTCCTGAAAAGAATTTTGAGATATATAAAAAGTAGTCCTAGTCTAGGACTATGCTATCCTACTGAGTCAGAATTTGAGTTATCTGGATAATCAGATGTTGACTTTGCTGGATGTAATGTAGACAGGAAAAGTACCTCAGGGACTTGCCAGTTCCTTGGTATGAGATTAGTGTCTTGGTTCTGTAAGAAACTGTCATTTGTGTCTACTTCAACTGTTGAAGCAAAATATATTGTAGCTGGCAGTTGTTGTTCTCAGATGCTGTGGATTCAAAACCAACTCCTGGACTATGGGTTCAACTTAAATAATTCAACTCTATTTTGTGATAACACAAGTGCTATATACATAGTAGAAAATCCAGTCCATCACAGTAGGACTAATCATATACACATTAGACTTCATTTCAATAGAGAGTGTGTAGACAAAAATAAAATTATTCTTATCTATATATACACTGATTTACAAAGAGCTGATATTTTCACCAAACCCCTGGAAGAAAGAAATCAATTGTTCTTTATAAGTCATCTTGCTATGATAAATGGAGAAGATTTAAATTGATTTCTGTCTATGCT
This sequence comes from Platanthera guangdongensis, assembly GCA_039583875.1. Classification (NCBI taxonomy): domain Eukaryota; kingdom Viridiplantae; phylum Streptophyta; class Magnoliopsida; order Asparagales; family Orchidaceae; genus Platanthera; species Platanthera guangdongensis. Next base: position 106,238,130 of record CM077156.1, read on the forward strand.
CAACAAATCTTTCAAAGTTCGTCAAACGGAGATCGGCGAACAGAAGAAAAGTTCTAGAGGAATTCATCGAACAAAGATCGACGAACTCTCTATGAGTGAAGTTAGTTTTGTCGAACGGAGATCGACAAATCTGCTTCAGAAAACTTTCGTCGAACGGAGCTCGACGAAATGTTCTCAAATCTTCATAATAAGCTCGATGAATTATTTAACTACAAAATCATTCGTCGACCTCAGATCGAAGAATTCTTTTATCTTTCGTGGAACGGAGTTTGTCGATTCATATTCTGAAAAACCATATATCTAGGTTTTTCTTCGACCTCCGTCCCGCACTTTCAGTTCCATAGCACTTGATCTCTGTTTATCTCTTGCAGGTGCGCTATGGCAATTCTAGTGGGCAGTCTTGTGGCCATGAAATTTGATACCGGATTTGATTTGGATTTTGAATCATTTCAACATTCTGATCCTATCTTCCTGAATATCTTGCAACTGCTTGAAGATCAGCAGTTGAAAAATTTGATGAACACCAGGATCAAGCTCGCCAGTGCAGAAATCAGAGAGTGGGTTTACACTTCCTCCACAACAGACGAGAACACTATGACTGGAACCATATCTAGTAATGCTGCTTCTCTTACCCCCGCCGTCCGGATCAAAATTTTTGGATTAAATAACGGTACAAAAGAAATGTAAATTGATAATGAGGAATTTGATGGGATGCTGACTAAGATGGGTTACTCTGGCGAAACCCCCAACAAATTATTGAAGAAACATCTATCTCCTGAGTTAAGTTTCTCGTAGATGTTGTGGGCAAGGTGTTGCTGGGTAAGCACATTGCCCATGATTACCTCACCATGCATCAATTTTTGGTGATGTGTGCAGTGGTGAATAAGAAGCCAGTGAATTGGGCTCAGATTATGTTAGAACTGATAAAGAAAAAGAACACTAAAAAAGAGGTTTGCTTTGGAAGTATTGTAGGAATCTTCCTTAAGGAAAAAGCTGATGAATCCCTGGTCATCCCGACCATATTCATAAAAGCCTCTAAGAGGCTCACCTGTGCCCTCTTTGGCAGGTGGGAGAGAACCATCACTAAGCCCTCCAAGGCTTCATCCACTTCCTCCAGGACTTCTAAGAGTACAAGGGATGATCCAGCCACTTCCCACACTGCTGGAGATATCCCTACTCGACCTCCACCTCCTCCAGTCATCCAAAGTCACCCTCAGATGGTACACCAACTCCACTCCCAAGTCCATACCCCAATTCATAGCACAGTCCATACTCCCACACCTCCATCATCCTCAATACATACATCCTCAACTCATATTCACTTTCATACCTCACCTCCATCCCCCATGGTACACCAACTCCATCATCTCCAGTACCTCCTTCACAAACTCATATTCACACTCATACATCCACTCAATCCCCAGGTGGCACACCAGTTCCATCACCACCCTCATCTCCACTACTACCACATTTGGCTGATATTCCCCTCTCCAATCTATCCTCCCTTCCTTCATTCAATCTGCTTACATCCCCCCTCTATACTTCCTCTTCCACAGATGCACAAATGATATATTCTTTACCTCCTCCTCCACCAATATCTTCCATCCCTCCTTTTATTTCCACTGAAACACCTTCTGCATTTTTGCCACTGGACCCCTCCATTATTCCACCTCTTATAGCACTTCTCACTCCCCTCCTCAAAACCCTCATAGAAGAGGCTATTTCACCTCTTGACTCCTCCATCTCCTCTCTTGCTGATAAGAATTCTACTCTCTCTGCTACTCCCTCTTCAGTCAGGGGCCTGGCTCCAGTAACCACTAAAAAAGACAGGGGGAGATAGTCTATGAAGAAGTAGCAGCAGAAATAGTAGTAGCAGCAGAAATAGCAGCAGCAGAAAAAGCAGCAGCATAAGCAGAAGCAACAGCAGATGCAAATGCTGATGATGATTTATTTGATTTAATTAATTTCATCTAGTCAGACATGGATTTGGATGACACAGTAACAGAGAAAATAATAACTGTTGGTGATTATATTATAAATCCCACAGTAGATCTGTTGAATTTGTTGAAAATATTTGATACAGTTTATTTGAATGAACTTCCAGAGTACACCATAAAGCCATCTTTGGCTATAGTCCCATACACCTCACCAATAAGCCCCAAGGTTACCAAGTAACTAAAGGCTAGTTTTGCCATTTCAGAGGCTCCAGCCATTCCATCTCCACCAAAATCTGACTCCCTCATTGTTGCATGTCCTCCCAGAGTCATTTCTGCTCCAACTTTCGTTATGGATGACTCACCAATGACTGATCTTGATATATTGATCATGGCTAATATAGAAGAAGAGAATAAATCAGTTGCTGAAAGCACTGATGTGTACAGTTCTCCTGCTCCAGCTCCTCCTCCAGCTCCTTCCCAGATAGAGAAACCCTTGATATTGGTAGAGGCTCTAAAAGAGATTAATGCACTGTATGATACTCCTCAAGACTCTTCTGATGATGAAGATGATGAAGAGGATTCTGATGATGAGCCTAAGAAGAAAGTCTCCAAGAAGAGGAAAGCCCTCTACCCCCTACTCCAAAACCCAATCCAACAAATGATACTCCCTATTATATACTTCAGAAAATCACACCATACAAGGGCATGCCAGCATGGATGTGGTTGTCCATGAACCAACAGAAAGAGAGAAAGAAAAGCAGGAAATACTCACCTCCTCCTCAAATATTCAATAAAGACCGTCCTCCTCCTCCTCCACCTGCTGCTGGTGCTTCAGGTTCTTCATCTCAGAGGACTACCCATTATCAAACATATCAAAGACAGCAGGGTAAATCTTCTTCTTCAGGAAGCAGCCATCAGAGATACTACTCATTAGGCAAGCAACATCATCAACAACAGCAAATTACTGAACATCAGAAAGCTGAAAGCCCAAAGAGACCTGTCTCCCCTCTAGTACCTTTTGAGGACCCAGAGACAGCTACATCTATAAGGATCTCCAGGTTCTAGGAATTGGTTGGCTTATCCATGATCAACAAGGCAAAAGATGAAGGAAAGGATCCCTCTCAATATTCAACCATGTCCAAATACAAGAAAGAGGAACTCAACAGGTTTTCCAAAGATAACAAATTCTTTAATGTTGATGATTATATGAAATTGCATCCAAAAGCTGTGGTGCCAAGAGCTACCTCCCTTAATATCATTGGAGCTGCTAATATGACAATGACAAAAACTCAAGCAGTAAATCCTAACAGGGAGATCAAGTTTACTCAGCCTGGTGAAAAAGCTAAAGAGGAGAAACACAAGAATCAAAAGAAGAAGAAATAAATTTTTGAACTATTTTAGTTTTTCTGTTATCTTAAAACTGCTTGTTTAATTCCTGATACATAGCACTCTGTACATATATATCTGCTACATAGTTTAAAAGTTCCTACCAGATATATTTTTCTTGCTTTGTGAATATTTGTGTCTGTATTTAGTGACCTCACCCAAATAGGGGGAGATTGTTGGATCCCTAGTTGGATTTGGGCTAGGTTCACTAAACTAGGATGTTTGACCCAACTTGTATAGCCAGGGTCATGTTTGTGTCCTAAAGTCTAGGCCATGTCCTTAGAGTCAACATTTCTTGGACCAGCCATCAACAGACTGCAGAAGACTCAATACTTAGAGAAATTTCAAAGATTTAGGAAATGAGTTCGACGTTCGTCGAACTCAGCTCGGCGGAAGCCGTGCTCTGCTCAACGAACTCAGAGAAAATTCTCTGAGCTAAGCTCGACGAACTTGGTTCTCAGGTCAATGATTCCTGAATACTAAACTTCAACACTCCAAGTCCAGGATTATTTCACTAAACTCCAGTCGATGAATTCATGTGCTCGGCTTGACGAACTTAGAAAACAGTCTTAACAAGTTATATCAAGTAACAGTTAGCAGTTCTCAGGTCAACGAACTTGGTTCTCAAGTTGATGATTTATGGATACTCTACTTCAAAATTCTAGGTCCAAGAATCATTTCTCTGAACAATAGTTGACGAATATTGATTCTCAGCTCGACGATCTTGATGCACAGAATTGGCAAGGTTCTTGAGAAAGCAGTTAGCAGTTCTCAGGTCGACGATCTTGGATCTCAGGTCAACGAACAACAATTATCTGTTCGACAAATATAACTTCTCAGCTCGACGAACTCTGTACCCGAGTCGATGAATTTTGTTCTTTGCTCGATGATTTCTGTGCAGATCCAGACTTGGATTTTTCCCTCCCTCTGTCCTTATTTTATTGCAATAATTCCTGAGTAATCATTGCTTAACATTCTATAAATATTACAGTTAGACGCAGCATTGATTATGGCCTTTATCAGGATTATTACTTGTTGTTTTTCAATGGGATAGTTGGGGAAATCAATCATTGCAGACATTCTCAAGGACGTCAGCAATCAATGCTGGAAGGAATTCAAAATTTAAAAGGAACATTTCATAGGAAATATAAAAGGATTTCTTTTCTTCTTCCTTTTGGACACACAGAGACACACACAGAATACAAAAAAAGGAGAACACAACAAGAAACAAGTAGACCAGACCAGAGAAATAATTCAAGATATTGAAGAAGCGAAAGAAGAAAACACATTCAAATCAATAGTCTTATTCCTTCTTCAATCCAAGTTTCTTCAAGGACAACAAAACTTTATCAGTCAAGAAGTTCCTGGGGCTTTTCTGGTGAAAGAAAAAGATTGAAGACCTACTCACCCTGCAACAAAGTTCCAACCTTCCTGACCAAATCAATATCTCAGAGCGAGCTTTGTTAACATCAAAGATCCACTAAGTCTTCTTAGTTGTATTAGAGATAGAGAAGACAACATCACTCTCTCACCCCCACTATAAATAGGGTTCTTTAACACCCTTCAACAGTTATTCTTGGTTGCAAGTCTCCTGATCAAAAGACTCGGGATTGGTTTTTGAGCACCTGATCAAAAGCTCATTGGTGGCAATCACCTGATCAAAAACCTGAGTGGATTCCTACCAGGGTGGTAGAAGAGTGGATGTACCCAGGTTGGAGAACCACTATAAAATTCTTGTGTTGTCTGGTTGCCATCTTTTTCTTTTGTTCTTGTTGTGACTGTACTAGTTAGGTTTGATGTGTCTGTGATTAATTAGTTTATATTTTGTTGTGCCTGTGGTAGAGTTTTATGTCTTAGGATTGTTCTTTACTTACAATATAGTTTGGTATCGAATTGCTTCCTAACACAGCATTTTTTTATTAAACAGCAAAAAGTATTAATGTTTTAAAGATACTATATTCACCCCCCCCCCCCTCTAGAGTATATCAGGTCTAACCCTAACTTTCAGAGAATACACTACAGGGGTCCTCTACTCCAGCCTGCCCTCCGGATGCGGCTGATCCACGTTCCCCTTTTCTCCAATAACTCATCCTCTCGGCGGGTCTCTCCTACCGCCGATCATAGCATCATTGGCTAAACTCTTCCGGCCCAGAACATCAAACTAGTTTTCCTCCAGCTTCTTAGCCATCTCCAAGATCCTGGCCAAACTCCCATCAGAGACGAAGAGGAGGACTTGCCTTGTGTCGTCATGAATTCCCTTGTAAAACCTCTTCGTGTAGCCCGCATCATCCAGCTGGTACGAATTCGCAAAGCCGGCTAAATGAGTAAACTCCAGATAGTACTCCAAAACTATCTTGTTTCCCTGCCTAACCCGTAGGAACCTGTCCTCCAACTCATCTCTAGCTGACTGAGGCACAAAATGCTCCAGTAGGGCTGCCCTGAACTCCTCCCAAGAAATTTCCGCAACAGCCACTCCGGCAAAGGTGGTGTCTAACAGCGATTTCCACCACCTCTTCGCATGAGATTCCAAACATGACACTGCTAAAGTCACAGCCTCCTCTATCGGGCATCTAATAGCAACCAGCGTCTCGTTAATGATGTCCAACCACTCCTCCATACGAAATGCAGTTTTGTTTTCGAGATAGGATGGGGGGAAGCCCCCGGAAGACGCTCAGCCAGTTTGCCCCGTGATTTGGCTGAGGAGCCGGAGCCCACTAAGCATTGAAGGCTTCCAAAATAACAGTCAAAGTCTGGCCCATCTCTGTTTGCTGGGATAGAGTCAGAGCTGGCGGGGTGTGGAATCACGTTTTGAGCCTGATATGCCCCCTGCTGGGGAGTAGGGTTCGTCACAGGCTACAAAGGAGAATACCAAATGTTAGACGTTAAGGGAAAGGAAGGAAAGAGATGGGAATTTTGCATGTGATTTCCCTTTATGGGCACACCATTGCTTCCGCTGCTAGTTTATCCCCAAACTAAGCTCACGTGGGGTGCCCAGGGTTTGTGGACTTCTTTTTTTTGGATCGAGGTTGCTTTGATACCAGTTTATAAGACCCCCTTTTTTGGCCCAAATAAATGAGTATCGAAAAAGACGAACAGAAAGGTAATCAAGCTTATGCTAAGTACATCAGAATCCTCACTACAAGGCAGGCATTTACGCCACCCAACCTAGAACCTTGTACTCCTCAATGTGAAGAACACACCATGGAGCCTCTGCATACTATGCTACAAAATCCACCATTCTTTTCTTGGCCATGTGTGAACCATACTCGCCGAGTCATCGTACCGATGTAGACGTGAATGACCGTCAAGTAACAAAGACCCACCAACTTATGTTATGCACATGTTATCCAGAACTTCCGAGACATAGGCTCCCCAGACTAACCCGTCCGTAAAACCACCTACCGAGCCATCGCCTCGCCGTGCAAACCTGACCATCACAAAACCACCAATCCTACCTCTCGTGAGACCTAACTTGACTCCCACAACACCGGGGAGTGTGAGTATAAGTGTAACCCTAGATTATTTCTAATTACTCTTCCATTCCATTCAATCCTACGATTTACGTTAACCTTGGAATGCCCAAGGCATTCCTCGTGAAGGGCTCTCGAGGGCACTAGGAACTATGATGGGTTGAAGCCCAAAGCTCCCTTTTGCAAGGTACTTATTTATTATTGGTTAATACCCCATTCCTGATCCCCTTTAATATTATACTGGAACTAATCCTACTGTATTTTGACTCCCTTTCTCCCCACAAGAAAGATGACCTTTCGTCGATCCCGAGAACCACCTAACACTAGCCAACCCAACATTCCCCTCATCATGACTCTTAATGAAACTCACCTTTTCATCTTTCCAAATCAGCATGCAATACTCACTACTTCCTATTACCATCCCCCATGTTATCACAATCACTGCAGCTTACTAATTGCAGACCAACCTAAGCTATATGATGTACATGATAGGAGGTACACCAAACTTTCATCCAAATGTCCTAAGATAATTAATGGGGGTCTATCATGACAAAGTTTGTCTAAATCCGGAAACTTTTATATTTTCCTAATTAATTTGGCATTTATTTAATTTTCTCAAAATCTAGGCCATGGGTAATTTTGAACATGAAGTGCTAGATTTCCTAAATTTTTGGCCACCCAAAAATTGTGAACACCATATTATAGTAAAATATCAATGGATACAAAATTTCACAAATTTTCATAAATGTTCTATCATCTAAATAATTAATTCAAGTAGATAAGGTTAAAGAAGGGAGTACCATAAATCTTAGTCCAAAAATTATATAAAAATTACCAGAGATTTATATTGATCAAAGAACACTACTGACTAAGTTTCATACAATTCTATGGTGAGTAAGCCTTGTATAAAAATACTTCAAGAAAATCCCTTAAAGCTCACTTTGTGAAGAAACATTCTCATAAATTCATCCAAATAACATGTAATAATTTTCTAGACTTTATTATGCCCTAACAGGTTCTCTGGCCAAGTAACATAATTTTCCAGCATGATATAATATTTATTAACCATTTATGAATGTAAGGTGCACTAGTTCACTTAACACATGAAGTACTAAGAATAAACGTCCAAATATTCCAAATCATCTATCATTGGTTACAAATGGTATTTGATAAACTTTGCCAGAGTTTTATATCATTACAAGTTAATTTGACCATGGTTAATTCAAAATCATCAAAAGGGGCAAGGTGGAGATTATACCTACAAGTATGAGCTATTGTTTTTTGAACATCCAATAATAAATCCCAGAGGTCAATTGTACTATAAAAATTCTTCTACCAAAATTTCACAAGGATCCAAGGTCATAAGACCCTATATTTATTCCCTAAGGTGTATAGACCTAAATAATTTTCAAGTGATTTAAGTGGAGTGCATGTATCCAAATACTACCAAATTCCTTCCTAAGGCCATACTCCGCCCTAGAAACCCATGGGGTAAACCCCAAGCCCAAACAAAGCCGAAACACCCTACGTCCTTCACAAACCATAACGGGCTCAATCCAAGGCTTGAACTAGGGCACTAGGTCTCAATGACCCTAACTCATTCCAAACTCTGAGAGAGGGTGACCCTACTGACCTTGGGAATCTGGCCAGAACCCCAATCCAATTGGTTGAGGAATTGGCCCCTCGATGCCCCAATTATCATAAACCCTAAACTTACCTTAAGGGCCCAAACATTAGTCACATCAAAACCCAATCAAATTACACACAAATGGGTTGAGATTTTAACTAGAGACTCATGGTGACCCCTAAGACCATCCAACAAAATTTTGGGGGTTGGTGATGTCATTGGTCCCCTTAATTAAACTATACTAGGATTTTTAACTTTTACCAAAACTATGGAAACGTTTTCTCCAAAAATTCTCATTTTTAAATACGTCCTGGGATAGATAAGATTGACTCCTTGTCCAAATTTCAAGTCATTTGGACATGTGGTTATGTGCGGGCACACATTTTAATCTCTAATTAGCCCAAAGTATAGACTGCACCAAAATGAGTGTTGTGTTCTGACCTGAACTCCAAATTTTTTCAAACTAATTTTAAATTAAACTAGACCCATAGATCTACAAGTTTCATGTTGATCACTTTTTTATAAAAGGAATCTATGTATCTTTAGTTTAATTCCTATGATAACTGATATCATGTGACAAAAATGCATAAATCTACATTTAATATAAAAAGATCTGCATAGATCTTGAAGTTAATCCAACGATTGCTGGGTTTCTTCTTCCTCCACCCAACGGCTGAGATCAACCCGACCTAGAGCACTTCCAAGTACATTTGTTAGCCACCCGGCCATCTTCCCTATCGGCCACCGCCACCACCACATCCGTTGAGGTGGTGGCTATAGCCACGCAGCGACATGACCGCCGGAGAGGCCTTTCCGGTGCACCCGAAAGGTGAGGAAAAACCCAAAAAAATATGGAAAAACTCATTGGATCATTCTCAATTTAGCCCGATATCTCTCCTATTTCATCTAGGATCCTAGTACCGAGGGAGAGGAGGAGAAATCGATCTTCAAACGCGCTTGCCGACGGGTTTGGTGTTGGTGTTCCATTCCCGGTGGTGGAGGAAATCGGGATTCTGCAACAGCACAACCAAGTATCTTGAAATCATCAGGGAAAGGGTGGAAACGACTACTTGCTGTCCAATGAAGCTTTTAAAGGAAACAGAAAGGGGAGTGGAGGGCTCTTTCTTCATGGCACCATTAATGGCCACTTAATGGCAATTTCGGCCATGTGTAACTTCACTGTTTCGGTCACTG